>OZ005672.1:12609235-13274116 GCA_963930725.1 Candelabrum cocksii | reverse complement strand
AAAGTGATTGGGTGGACTATAAACGTTGTAAAGGCAAACGAATGAATATTTTTGTTTCAACACATAAATCAACAGGAAAATAAAATCAAAACAAATTCACAAAATGTATGGTTGGTGTCACTGAATAGCATTATGTTGGACAAGGTAGTGACACCTGAAACGTATTATATATGCAAAACAAAATACAATCATATCATTACATATAAACAATAAAACAGTAAATAAGAGAATGTTTGAAGTATATTTTCTACAGCGTCTTCGCTAAAGCAAATCAGTAAACAAAATAATACTTCTAGATCTAGACATTTCTTCATTTCTCTTCATTGTTATACCTGGCAATTACTTAATATCTCCATTCTTTCTTTTCGGCATAAAGACAATAGGCAATAGACAGAACTTTCTCGCGTGACTGACAAATTTTAACGTTAACCGTTTGTCGAACTATATATTGTTATTTAACCTGTTTGTTTTTTAACAAGGCTTCCAGAATGCTCACTAAGCATTATCATGAAGACCTCAACCCAGAATTTTAGTGTATTTAATTGCACCCATTTGTGCTACGGTTATTTTTGATAAAGTACGGCGTTTTTTTACGGATGTTTTCGACGCCTTACAATTGCGCTGTCACCAGATAAATACCTGTGAACGTATTAAGTATTACAAGAATTCAATATCGTAAAACTACCTTATATACATAAAACATACCTCACTTGTATGGTGCGGCTTAGCTTTCATGATGAATTGAAATTTATGGACTTCCATCAAATGTCTTTTCATATCTGTAACCTTGTGAAAGCTAGTTCATGTTTAATTCTGTTAAATTTGAAATCTTGGGTTTACAGGATAAATTTTAAACTACTCTTCCTTGTAAAACGTTCTTTGCATAAATTACAACTAAAACTTTTACCAAATTTTTCTGTTCCATCGCTCTTCGATTCATTTACCACATTTGTTTTTACATTTTCTTTTTTATATCCTGAGCCATTCGCAATCTTGATCTTGAACTTGTACTCTTGGAATGTTTTTATCTTCTTCGGAATCAGATGCTATCTGATATTGCTATCTTCGCCGTATAACCAGTTGCGTGGACAATGCTAGTTCAATGTCAATCGATTTACTTGCGAACCCAGCCATAATCATTGAACTCCCAGTACAAGGGCGACAACGAAATAATTGCAGTGATTAGTAACTACGCCACGTATATCACCGTTCCTTTATAATGGATAATGCTTCTACAACCGTTGACACATTGCTGAGTTTGATCATAAGTAGGTGACATTCCAAAATGAAATCAATTGCTACTAAATAATGCGCTTATAAATCTACAATTTCTCGACACATCGTGGTTTATTCAAGGCAGATGACATATATTTTCTTCTCTACGGCCTGCTGGCACTCTCGAGCAACTCCTCCTCGTCAATTACTGTTTTTAAATCAAACCTTTTTCTTGTATCAGTATAGCTGAACTCAATATAAAAAGGACCAGTTCTCCGTTCTGTAATGCCGTCTGTAACATTAGTAGAGCACACACAGAATTTCGTTAATTAAGGTCATGGTTATTTAATTCACGCAACCATTATATATGAAATGTGAAATTGCAGCATCTCTCTGCACATCATTTTTCCATATCATTCTACATTTTGTTTTTCTACCATGGCAACCCAAACCATTACATCATTCACAATCTCATACGTGTCATATACTCAGCGTTCTACAGGTTTTATTATCACCTCATTAACCTTTTATTTACACGTTTACTTTTGTATATATTTAGAACGACAAAAACTACTTTGGCTTTTTAAAAGAGAATACCACGAAGCAATTGAACCATTAAAGTGGCGACCTTGACGTGATTATTTCACGTTCACTCTACCTTCGTTAATTTCGCTAACGATCTCTCCCGCTGATCTCCTCGCCATTGGTCTTGGGTTTATCGTAAATCCATCGCCGTTATGAATGACTCAGAATCAGCCTCGTCTACGTCCAAGCCTTTGACAACCACTGAAAATACTCCTACTCATGCCGTCTCACTCAAGCTTCCTCCATTTTGGCCTAACGACACAGACCGTCTGGTTTGCTCAGATCGAACCCCAATTCTTGACCAGGAATATTACATTCCAAACGAAGTTCGCATATGTTATTCCTGCACTCACGCCAGATATCACCCAAGAAGTAAGGGGTCTGTAAATTTCACCTCCAACCAAAAATCCGTACAACAAATTGAAAACGGAATTGTCAATGTCACTGATTCTACTCGCCCAAGCGATCTAAATAAAACCTACAAATGTAACAGCAATATGACTTTACGAACTGATTTGATGCACCCCCTAACAAACCCTCTACTTCATATTGTAAATATCTTTCTCCAACAGGAATTACAATAAAAGAAAAACCTGTTGTTAAGGAATATCAAAGTCAGCAGACCAGCTAAACATGAAGCTAGTTGGATTCTTCCCGTCTTTGCATGTCGCTATCCAGCCGTCATGAAACTGTTGTGGAACCTCTTGGTACTACCAATTCTCAAGTACTCCTCACAACTTTGAAGCCATACAGTCAAAGAGAAATATGCTCACTTGAAGCGATACAATGGAGCTATCTTCGCAAAATATCTGGTTCGATTGGTAAATACTATTGGCAATTTTCTCCCCGACTCATTGCAACACCGGCCTGTTCATTTTACAGTTGGGTCTTATTAAAAGAAAAATCATTAGCCTTTTTTCTATAGAAAGTTATTTTAAATAGGAAATATCATCTGGAAAGGGTTTTGCGAATTCTCTGGGCTACTGAGGAACTATCCTGTTTGAATATATTCGGAATCTTACGTAATGTTACGTAATCTTGCGTAATGTTGTTCTAACTGGCATACTTTAACTCTACATAAAATCAAAACAGAATAAAATCAGTTAAAAGAAGACAAAAAGCATTTAGCAACCTTGTATATGTATTTTTTTAAATATATTCAACATCTGCAGTGGAGATTCATACAGAATGTTAACATGCAACTTCTCCGTGTTGTTTTTAAATTTCCTCGTTTTAAGTGACAACCGTAACATGTAAACAAAGTTCAACAGGAGATTTTAAACCAATCAGTTTACAATATTGCAAACAATATGTTTTGACTCGCTGTCACCAGTCAAAACAAAAATGTTCCAAGTTATTTCAGGTGTCAAGTTACTTCATTACAGATGAACAAGGTTTTAAAAATTAAAACAACAACATCAAATAAAAGAAACTTTGATACGTTAACGCTCTTTGTAAACACGCTTTTCATATATGGCCGTTGTTTACCTAAGGTTGTTATCCTCTCTGCTCAGTTTTATAAGTTTAAATCAGTTGCTGAGGTGTTTCTCTAGCTGCAGCTTGTAAGTGTTGCTTCGATTTGACCCGTTCTTTTGTAGCTAGTGTCGGTTTATTATTACTCTGCAAAGATATGGTTGGAAACACTTTATCCCGATCAATCATTATCCCGATCTCTTGTAATCTACAAATGTATTTAATTTGCATTTCATTTTAGATTCACATTTCAAAAGTAAAATCATTTGGAGCGAACATTCTCGCGATATATCTACAGTATACGCTCGATAAGTGGAAACCCGGATAAGCGAAACTTTCATTAAGTGGGACCAATTTTTCCGGTCTCTTGGATTTGCTTTAAATCCCTCTTGTTTTAGTTGGATAAGAGGAACCCTCGATAAGAGGAACCATTTTATTGGTCCAATGAACAATATTTATTCGCATGAGTGGAACTTTTCAAAAAAAAACTTAAGAACGTTTGAATCATGTTAATCAATAGATTTTTTATTTGAATATTCTTGCAAAACATTTGATTGCTATCAAGTAATGAAAACATAAAAACTGTATTAGTGGTCACACTACAAAAAATGCAGCGGTGCAGTCTTCTAAACAAAGGCTTGCTTGCTTAACTCTTGTAAACAAATACAAGGCTTTAAAAGAAATTGATGCAGGCCAAAGCTGTATATCTACAGCATAGAAATATGGAGTTGCTAAAAACACAGTTTCACACTGGTCAAAAAAGAAAGCTGAATTATTCAATATGTGGAATAAAAATTCGATAAGTAAGTGGAACTTTCTTTTCGGTCACATGGAGGTTCCAGTTATCGAGCGTTAACTGTATATACTATATAAGTCTCTCTGTATTATAAAATCGGGATTTCTTTATGAATATCGAGGTTTAAATTAAAATCGAGAATTCCGCCTGAATTTTAGACTGCGAAGATTTTTGTAAATAAACATGGCGTATTGTGTAGTGTGTGGATCAGAAATTGGTCATACACACAGATGGTGTGGAAAATGTGAAAGTAAACTGCCTCGTAAAGAGAAATCATCTACTGAATCCAAAATAGAAAACTCTAAGCTAACTTTAATGAAATATGCTGGAAATGACACAAAAAACGTCAACTCGAAACATTTTTTCAACAGTAGAGAAAAAGCTTCAACAACACCCAACATTATCAGCGGTGGGAGTACAGTAGGAAAACATGTCTTTGTAGATGCTGGAATTGTTTGAAGAGAGGCAGGAGAGCTGAAAAGAGTACGTGGGAGACTCCCCCTGTTAAAATACACGACACGAGCAATGTAATTGATCTTAAATGTGCTGGAATAGAAAAGCATGCTAAGAAAGGGTTTTGTGCAATGGATGAATATGTTTTATTATATCCTGATCTTAGTGAAGTAATATTGACTATTGGTTCCACTGAAACGTTCAGGTTGAAACAGTTAGGGAAGCCTTTCTCTAAAATCTGTTTTTATATGTGTTTAGCTTCACAGTTCAAGCAGGAAAACGAGATTACTAACACCAGTGACAGCAGTGATAGCAATGAAATTGATTTTGATGCTACTGAGCTAATCAGCAATTATATCCCAGCTGCACCAGCACTTTTTGATAATGTGTTTAATAATGGTAGTATATAATAATACGATTGTTTTTCACGGGGAAGGACACAAAGTTAGTACTCTCTGGTCTCTAATAGACGCCGCCCCCCCCCCCCCCCCCCCCTACAGGTTGCCATCCATAACAATCTAAATAGGTTTGTGGTCAAACTTTTAACACTTGAGTATGATATAACACCTAAAGGACTTTCGAATTCCGCCGTGTACCTTTTTTGACAATGTTATTTTATGACGTCATTGATATTGCCTAAATTTTGAAAAAAAAGCTTATTTTGGTTATTTAACTTACTTTTAAATGCTTTTATGGATGCATTAAGGCTTACAAACTAGTTTACCACCGTTCTAAAGTATTTCGATAAATTCACTTGCTTTGTGACGTCATAATTGTTGTTTATTTAAAGAAAAATACAAAACAACGCAAACTTTATCTAATTTCGATCATGTACTCTATTATATAGTTAAACTCAACTTTAGATATCACATACCAAACTTTTTAATATGATTCGGGCCAAGGATCAACTGAATAAGTGATTATAAAGATGTAAATACAGTTTTCAGGGTATGATGTAATACCTACAATACTTGTACCCTTTTGAAACATTACAGACTATATATAAACCGCGGTATGAAGTACTGGTATGTAATAACGTTTTCTATGCAAAACCTGTGTTATTTGGGATAAGGATCAACGGATCAATACTATGTTGTGTGCTTTATGTGAGCTGACACTTTTACTCTGGGGCGTGTAGTACTAAAACAAGAGATTATATTCATTATAATTTTAGGGTGGATACAAAAAGCTTCAAACTTTAGCAGAAATGAAGTGCATACGGTAGATTCATAGTCATGGAATAGCACTTATTAGAGCGTATGATTTCATATAAAATTATGTGTAGTTAATAAACCATATTATTGCAGAAACACAATGTGTTGTTACCATAAGTTTTAGTATTAAGTTATACGCATAAAGCTTTAAGAAAGCTAAGTTAATAAAGCAGATTTTAACTTTACGGTATAGGTTTGCAGCTTTTCTGTGTGACAGTAGTTTGTGCCAGTATGATAATGCTAAGGCTATTTAAAAAGACAATGTTGTTAGGTATAGTACAGAACAATAGAATACCTAAATATACTTTTATTATTGTTATAGAATATGTGCTGTTTGATATAGCTTAGTGAGTGGTGTTGAGCCTACCTCATTGTTCATTTGGTTTGGTGACAAAGAAGAAGATCGGTGTCTCTTATGTGAAAGAAGTATTAAGAAAAAGGGTAAACTTTTAGAATAAGGCCTTCAATTCCTTGCTAAAAAAATCAATATAGTGAAAAAGTATGTGGGTCCGATGCAAATGAACAAGATCCAAATCCTCACACCAATACTGACACTTCTTCCACTGGTAAATTAACACAGTCCTCATTTTCTGCCCTCACTGCCTATGAGAAGAGATGTGTTGTGTGCAACTTAACTGCGATTTCAATTCTTACAATAATGGTGGGTTGGGACGAGTGAAGTTGCAATAAAGGAACTCTAAGAAATTACATTATTAACCATTCGACCAAAGAACACTCAAACACACTGTGAATTCGCCACCGTACAGAGCAGCTTGGATATATGACGGAATGGCAAAAATATGTAGATTAGAACAGAAGCAACCATACGGAGAGTACCTTGCTAGTCTGTTATCATCAATGACACCACCTAAAGAATGTAATGCAAATTCAGTACTGGTTGTCATGGATACATATATGGAAATGAGTAATAAAGATTGCACCCGAATAAAACGGGGAGATACAAGCATTTGAATGCATGCTTTCGGTATCACCCAGAAAATGCTTCAAGGAATATTATGGAGAGATTTTCTTCACAACAAACAAAACAAAGAAGATTTGATTTCTCTGTTTGTTGCGTATTTAGCAGAGCAGGCTTCAAAATTAGTACTGTCGGTTATACCGTTACTGAAAGGAATATAACATGGCGAATCCCCAATGGTTGTGACAAAGAGTTTTTGTTTGATTGTAACCACGAGGAGGCTGATACCGAATGATATTACATGCATCATTAGAAGATACTCTTTGTGTAATTGTATCGGCTGATTCTGATGTTTTTATGCTACTTATACACAGATATTCATGCTTTCAGCCAGATGAAAAATTGGTATTACTGTCACAAACCTAGAAAATTTGTAAACATTAGTATCATATTACAGTACTTTTCACCAACTGTTTCTCACCATATTCTTGAATTTCATTCTATTACAGGTTGTGGTACAAGTTCGTACTTCTTTGGAATCGGAAAATATTCTATAGTCAAGCGTATTATGAACGAGTCAAGTTTGTTATTCTTTATAACTCAACTGGGAGAAAGTCCAATATACTTTTCGAAGTAAATATCAAAAATGCAATGAAGTTTATACAGATTGCAATGTATAGAGGTAAAGCAAGCGAGTGGTACATGGACACCAGAATCCGATTATATAAACAAAGAGTCAAGAAAACATCACGTACATTACTTCACGATCCAGATTCGTGCAAACAACATGTTTTAAGAGCGCACTTGCAGGCTTACATATGGAAGAATTGCACAAAAAAGGTTATCAAAGTTTCAGATTCATTGGATCAATTTGGATGGCGGGAAATTGATGAATGCATGCGGCTGATATGGTTCAAAGGCGAACAAATGCCACCAAAGTTATCTTCACTTGTTCTGTCCAACGAAAAGGAAGAATTCATCAAAAATGTCTGATGTCATAATTGTATATCCGTTTATAATGAAGAAATTTAGGAATTCCTAAATGGAATTGACATATTTGGTTTAAGACATCTTCTTATAGAGCATTACAAGGAAAGCAAATTTTGGATTTATTTTACCTACGACTTTGAAAGCTGAACAGGTTTTGCAAATTTATCAAAGTATTCATTGATTATACTGAAGAAGAGAGGGAAAAAAAGAACAAGATCTTTGTTATTATATCTTTGTTTGTGTATCTTTTGTTTTTATGTGGTATTAATCAATGAATTCTGATTCCCGTGGCACAACAAAGAGTCAAAGAGTACAAGAGTAACAACACATCTTTTTTTCATACATTGTGGAGAACGAAAATTGTTGTGTTTAGATTAAAATAAAAGACTTTGTTTTCTCTATTCCGTATAACAGTTTCTAAATAATAATGTACAACTTTGTACATAGGAGGCCCTTTCCAAAAATTATAATCTCTGAATATTTTTAAGAAATCTCGACTTTTATAAAGAAATCCTGAATTTCAAAAGAAGAATAAAATCCGTTCACAGCATTATCCATAAAAACCTCCTCTTCATGCGTCATTAACTAATAACTGGAACAAAAGCAGGTAGCCTGGTATCGAAGTGGCTCTTGTAATACCTTTAACAGAAGGGAGAAAAAACACTTCTTTTATTCGTGAATATATTACTAGAGAGATGAAGTTTGCATTGGTTGTTTGCATGGTTTCGGTATTTTCTGCTGGCGAAGGGTTGGTTCCTACTCGGGAGCGTATAAGTAAGTGCGAACTGAAAAATCATTTATATTACATTTTTGTGATGCAAATATTTCAAGTTATAATACAATAAAATCTCATCATGTTGTAGATAGAGGGAACTGTACAAGCGCCCCGGACTCTGGAAATTGTCTTGGTTCTCCTCCGTCTTGGACCAAGATATGGTATTACGACATCGATAGTGGAACTTGTAAAGAGTTCAATTACAGTGGCTGCGGTGGAAATAAAAACAGATATGAAACCGAAGAATCCTGTTTAGAGAGTTGCAAGTGCCACTTGCCTCTAGTACTAGGATCATGTGACGCCGAAATTCCACGATATTACTTCAGCAAGAACACTGAGAAATGCGAGCTGTTCACATATGGAGGTTGTCATGGAAACAAGAATAACTTTAAAATGCCTGGAGATTGCCAAAAATCATGTGGTAAGTTTATTGAGGCTTTTCAAATGCAAATTTGCAATTTTCTTTTTTACTATTGTCATTTTTTCTAACTACGGTAAATAGTTTTAATCCAGCGTTTGTAGCGGTCAAACAGTAATTGTTTGATTCAATCCCTATCACTACATCAGTGTGAAATCTTCTTAATGGAATTGAAAGTCAGTTAAATAAATTAAGCATCCAACTTCACTTGTTAAGTTAACAAATTTCATAAATATTTCAAAGGACTTTTGTTTTTGCAAGCTTAAATATCCTTACTTTTTGGTGATTTTTTATTTGTAAACAGATTTACAAAATAAGTTTAGTGCTGTTTATCATTTGTTGAACTTTAATTTCTGTCTTTTCTTTGTTTGTTTCTTGGCAATCTTGTGCCTTTCTTTTCTTAAATATAGTGTGATAATGTGTTTAAACAAATTATGACTAAATTATTTGCAGACTTTAACACTTAAATCCAGACATAAATTGTTGAAACTAGAAAGTACAAATGAATCTTGGCGAACATCCATAACCATGCCTTAGGAAATTTAAAAATAAAAAAAGTATATAAATTTGAAAAAATATAAAATAATTACATATAAAACGTATATTTTCCATCCCCTTACAAGCCTACAAGTGATGCAAATATTTCAAGTTATAAAACAATAAAATCTTATCGTGTTGTAGAGAAAGGAAAATGTACAAGCGCACCGGATTCTGGCAATTGTCGTGGTTCTTTTCCGTCTTGGTATTACGACATCGATAGTGGAACTTGTAAAGAATTCATTTACGGTGGCTGCGGTGGAAATGAAAACAGATATAAAACCAAAGAAGCCTGTTTGGAGAGCTGCAAGTGCCACTTGCCTCAAGTAATAGGATCGTGTAAAGCCGCTATTCCCCGATATTACTTCAGCAAAAACACTAGAAAATGCGAGCTGTTCACATATAGAGGTTGTCATGGAAACAAGAATAACTTTAAAAAGCATGGAGATTGCCAAAGATCATGTGGTAAGTTTATTGAGGCTTTTCAAATGCAAATTTGCAATTTTCCTTTTTTACTATTATTGTCATTTTTTCTAACTACGGTAAATAGTTTTAATCCAGCGTTTGTAGCGGTCAAACAGCTATTGTTTGGATCAATCCCTATCACTACATCAGTGTGAAATCTTTTGAATGGATTTGAAAGTCAGTTAAATAAATTAAGCATCCAACTTCACTTGTTAATTTAACAAATTTCATAAACATTTCAAAGGACTTTGAAGTTAAAAATACGTTAACAAGTTTGTGCGTGTTTTTAGAGAAATGCATTAATTGCCCTGTACCGCCTTGTGACTCCCATAAGTGCATGCTATGGGAACGTTGTGTCTCGGACAATTGTTCCTGTACCGCGATTTGCAAATGGAGCCTTGGATAGACATACGTTGTTGTTTTGTTTCGCAAGCTTGAATATCTTATATTTTATTTTTGGTATTTAATTATTATTAATTTTGGGGTTTTGGTGTATTGGCGATTGTAATGTGAAATAATATTAAACGTAAACTTGTTTTCAAATGTGTTTCTTTCACTGAAATCAATATAAAGATTTTATTCTTATATTGACGTCCAGATCTAAAAAAATCAAAAACTCTGCTAATTAACAAAGAATATTACAGTGCTATTTATTTGTTTTTTTTATAAATTTAAAATGATATATTCATACAAACACAAAACAGACTTACAAAATAAGTTTAGTGCTGTTTATCATTTGTTGAACTTTAATTTCTGTCTTTTCTTTGTTTGTTTCTTGGCAATCTCGTGCCTTTCTTTTCTTAAATATAGTGTGATAATGTGTTTAAACAAATTATGACTAAATTATTTGCAGACTTTAACACTTGAATTCAGACAAAAATTGTTGAAACTCAAAATTTCAAATGAGTCTTGCAGATCTTTTGAACTTCATGTATAGATCCATCTCTAAACAAAGTATCTTCATCTGCAATTCAAAGCACTGAATCATAACGAGCTTATTGCACGTTTGGTTGAGCTTTTGGATATGAGGTATAACGTAACAACAAATAACCACTTTCGGATTGCTTCTTGTTTGAAATTCAACTCACAGCATACAAAGACACCAGGATGTACAGAAGAATGGCCAAAAAGAATCCAATCTTGAACTCGTCTCTGTAATTTTGAACGCAAATAAAGAAGTCTGGCACCCGGGCCACTTCTGAGCGCTTCAACAAATTATCATAGGAAAGAAAGCAAATAAAAGCAAGTATGACCAACCCAGAATTAAGTTCAAGCTGTGAAATAGTAATATTAGAACCATGCCTTGGAAATTTATAAAAAATATATAAATTTCAAAAATATATAAAATAATTATATATATATATAAAATATTTTTTCCATTCTTCCACAGCCCCCATGTCCATTGAAACTATCAGCTCATCACCTTTTGAAAGCCTACTTGTCTTTATATAACCGTCTGCAATGCACGTGCAAATTTCACACATTTTAAGCAAGTGAATAGTAAGTTGCGAAACCCCTTTTTGTGTGTTGAAAATACAGATCTTTTTTTAGAAACATGTCATGTGCTTTTGTCTTTTGTTTCTTTTACTTATTTTAGGGCGTTTTAGCAATTTTAGTTTTTTCACATTTTATGCTACTTCACAATATATATAAAACTCTAATAACATTAGTAAAAGCACGAATTAAATAAGATAGATCTTATTTTGACAACATATGACCAAAAATAAAAGTACAACTGAATAGCGAAAATTTGTCAAAAATGATGACGTCATCAAAAAATAGTGACGTCATCATCAAAAATATTACCTTAAGTGGATTAATTTTCGCGAGTCGGAAAAAAACGTATTTCGCGAGGACTTATTTTCGCGAATCAGAAGTTTTCAAAATTTTCGCGAGGACTTAATTTCGCGAATCAGAGGTTTTCAAATTTTTTGCAAGGATTTATTTTCGCGAATCGGAAAAAATGAAATATTTTGTAAACTCAGAGGCCTATCATACTAAGGGAAATATACATTAAAAAACTTTAAAAGTAGAGCATTTTTATGCATATAAACGTTTTTCTTGTCATATACCACATCAATCATCTCACGAGATGCATTTTCTTCTAACATAGGATCAATGTCTTCAAATGGGTCGAGACAGGGTAATTTAGATAAACCTTTTTCCACCGCGCCCTTGATGCCTGCTACTTGCCATCCTTTCAGGCATATCTTTCTCTCTTCAGTTGACGTCATCTCATTAAACATTTCAATGATCCATTTTGCATGCAAAGGTGCCGGGGAGCATCAAAGGCCATCGTCTCCTTCAAAGATACGAACAAATGGTGGACGCATTATACTGGCAACCCAAAGAAGTCATAATGAGAGGTTTTGTTGAAAGCAATGACGAACGGAACGAGCCACCCAAATCAAAAAAGAAAAAGGCAGACGTTCCAAAGAAGCCAAAAGTGTGCAAAGACATTTGTATTTTGCGTCAGAAGAGCAATAACAATAATAATAACAGATACTAATAATATTTTTATTATTTGTAGAAAAAAAGGTTTGCAAAATTGAAATTTTGTTTTATTTTCGTGAATGCTAATTTTGCATTTTTGAAAAAATTTCGCGAGGACTAATTTTTTGCGAATCGGGTTTTTTCTAGTTTTCGCGAATCAGCTGCCTTCAAAATTTTCGTGAGGACTTAATTTCGCAAATTTGGACAAAAATTACAAATTAATCCTCGCGAAAATTAATCCACTTAAGGCACACGAAAAGATTTCTAATGACTTGAATAATAGTTATGGAAAATTTCAAAATAGCAGCTATTTGCAATCGCGAAATATTTAGCGTGGTTAAAAACACCCCCTGCCAGAAACATGGTCAAAAAAGCCAGGGATTGGTTAAACAGAGAAAGGAAAAACTATTTTATGCGCACATTGTGCATTTATTTGATCATTTATTTGTTTTTCTAAAATATTTTGCTTTCTGTTTGAGTGACTAAAAACATAATACGAACATCTGTAATTATGCAAATTTATGCAGAGTTTATTTAGTGGTCACAATTTACCGTTTTGTCTTGGCTTGAAGTGTGTTTAATATGGTAACACCATGATAGATGAGTCAATCAATGAGTCCCAGAAATCTAAAGCGCTTTGAAATTGATATATAGATAAGTATCACGATTTTGACAGTGTTCAATCTCTTTTACTACGTCTGTGTATCGCCCATCGAATACACGTTTTTTTTTATAAGAAAAAAGTTTATAAAAAAATGAGGCTCAAAAAGGCCAAAATCTTAAGAACATCTTAAGAAAATCACGAGGCTCAAGTTGCAAAGTTCTGTTTTTTGCATGCCAAAAATCGATATTACCTCATTCTTTGTAAGCTCTTTGTGATAACAAAGATCAAACTTTTTATAACAAATACATGTAATGGCAGGGTCGCCCGTTTTAGCCAGTTTATGCCAGTAAAAGTTAAGAAAATCTTAAGAAAATTTCAGCCTCATTTCAAGGTTAATTTAAGAAAATTGAGGCTCAGGCAAAAAAGTGGCTTTCTTATGAAAATAAACACGTGTAGCTATAGAAGTTGGTTGAATAAAGGCATCATCCAACTGCCTTTGATAATGTAATAAACATTTTAAAGGATAATGAAGTTAATGAATGAGGTTTGCAGTGGTTGTCTGCTTGGTTTCGGTATTTTCTGTCGAAGGGTTGATTCCTGTTCCGGAGCGTGTAAGTAAGTGTGAACTGAAAAAGCCTTTATATTATTTATACTACAGTTTTGTGATGTAAACATTTCAAGTCATAAAACAATAAAATCCCATCATTATTTTAGATAGAGGGCAATGTACAAGCGCACCAGAAACTGGCAATTGTCGTGGTTCTTTTCCGTCTTGGTATTACGACATCGATAGTGGAACTTGTAAAAAATTCATTTACGGTGGCTGCGGTGGAAATGCAAACAGATATGATACCAAAGAATCCTGTTTAGAGAGTTGCAAGTGCTACTTGCCTCTAGTACTAGGATCATGTAATGCCGCTATTCCCCGATATTACTTCAACAAAAACACTAGAAAATGCGAGCTGTTCACATATGGAGGTTGTCATGGAAACAAGAATAACTTTAAAATGCCTGGAGATTGCCAAAGATCATGTGGTAAGTTTATTGAGGCTTTGGATGCATCTCTATCACTACATCAGTGTGAAATTTTTTGAATGGATTTGAAAGTCAGTTACCTTATTACAGGAAATTAACGAAGCATGAAATTAACAGATTTTGGCCTTTTTCGCGTTAATTTTATGCCGCGTTCATTTTTGAGGCGCGTAAATTTAGTGATTCACTGATTTTCTGCCTCTAGTAATTTTATGACCGTTAGTTTTGTGAAAAAAGCCATGAAATTGTAAGAAAATACGGGACATGTGGTGAAGGGTTTACATTACAAGTTTTACTTCTTTTTGAAATTTATTAATTATTCCTTAATTTCTACATCACTTTCACTTTCACTCTCTTTATTTTCACTATCTTCCTGCGGATTGCCCAAAATATCTTTGAGGATTTCCGAAGAGTCGTCAGAATACCCTCCATATTCTGGAAACGAGACTTTTTCTACATGTCGCTTGAGTGCATCCATTGCTCTTGAGTTTTGCCATTTCGCCTTCATTGTTATAATGATTTCCAATCCGCCGGCAGATTCATCAGCATTTTAAAGCCGAAGGACGCCAAACTAGTATCAACGGCTGGGAAGCAGCTGGCGTGATAAAACCTGTCGCAGATGCAAGAAACGGCCATGTAGATGATTTGAACCCGTTTGTTTAATCGTTAAAATATAAAATTACAAAGAAAATAAATTTCATTTTATTCCCTATTCCTGGACTGCGTTAATTTTATGCATAAAATATTGTGATTTAGCTACGATCGCGTTAAATTCATGTACTTACAAAACATGTGTTATTAATAAACTGCTCCGTTAATTTCCTGTAATAAGGTAAATAAATTTAGAATCCAACTTCACTTGTTAATTTAACATACGTTAATTTTTGTTAATTTCATAAACGTTTCAAAGGACATTGAAGTTAAAGATACGTTAACAAGTTTGTATGTGAATTTTAGAGAAATGCCGTTATTGCTTTATATCGCCTTGTCTCTTCGTTAACTGCGGACGATGGAAATATTGTGTCCCAGACAAGTGTTCCTGTACCTCGACTTGCCGATCGATCAGTGGATAGACATACATCGTTTTGTTTCGCAAGCAATTTCATAAACATTTCAAAGGACTTTTGTTTTTGCAAGCTTGAATATCCTTACTTTTTGGTGATTTTTTATTTGTAAACAGATTTACAAAATAAGTTTAGTGCTGTTTATCATTTATTTGAACTTTAATTTCTGTCTTTTCTTTGTTTGTTTCTTGGCAATCTAGTGCTTTTCTCTAATATCTTTTGCACACGTGTACAGGTTTAAAATGTCACCATTGCACGCGTGTACAAGATTAAAATCTCACCATTGCACGCGGGTACAGGATTAAAATGTCACCATTGCACGCGAGTACAAGATTAAAATGTCACCATTGCACGCGGGTACAAGATTAAAATGTCACCACTGCACGCGTGTACAAGATTAAAATCTCACCATTGCACGCGGGTACAAGATTAAAATGTCACCATTGCACGCGGGTACAAGATTAAAATGAGTCAATTAAAAAACAACATCAATTCAAAAATTAACCAAAACAATTAACAACAAATAAAATTTACAGGGTATATAATTAACAATGAAGCATCAGCATATACGTTTACAATGTGAATGTAATACTTGGTTTTAAATGGACACGCGAAACAAAATCTAGGAAAAGTGAAACTAACAGCGAAAAGGGGCGTTTCATATTTTAGTCATGGGTTATATTTCAAAGCCGAAGGTTTACTTTTATCCATTTCACCTTTCACCCTCAAACTTTGATTTATAGAATGAAATTCCTCTAACTTCCCGTCACATTTTGTAAGTTTCGTTTTATTGCCACTTCCTTCTGCCTCCCAGAAGTCTAAACGGAACCCGAGAATCAAACTACCCGCATTATCATTACTTGACTCTGTTTGGAGAATAAAATTCTACTCGATTAGTCAAATTCAAAATGTTATTTTATCATGAAATACTCCAATGGGAGCGCCCACAATATTTAAGTACTCCAATGGGAGCTCCCACAATATTTCGACTTCGGGCCCGCTTTGCAAAGAATTGCACACAGTTCGAAATAACAAAACAGATGATCCACTGAAAAAAACTACACGGGGAATATCTCGTTTTAAATGACTTCATCTGGCGCCATGTATCATCGACTGTCCAAAAACAACAAATCAGTGGTCGCACGTTAGTCTATTAGACCTTCGGTTTCCAGTTGTCTTTATCTTTTCTCAGTGCAGCCATGACATTGATCGGGTCCGTCATTTGTAAATGCTGCATCAATATCGGTTGGCTAAAACAACGCATAAATTATCTTAATTCTGCATTCAGGTTGGCTAAAACAACGCATAAATTATAATAATACGGCATAAATTACTTAGTTCTCATGAAAGGGTTATAGAGCTTCTCTTCGCCGATAGTCGATGGAATTGTGGGTAGGTTTCGCTCGCGTCGGTTCTATAAAATACACACAGCGGAAGGTTAAGATTGCAAGCGTTCATATCTAAATTCCAGTCTTCAATGTCTTTCTATTAATATTTCATGAAATAATATTTGTTTGATTTCGTTGACGATCTAGCCTTGTTAGTTTGTTCCAAAAAATTGATGATTTTCGACAAAAATCAGAAATTACAAAATTTCCAGACCATATTCTATGCTATTTATGGCTGTGATATCAGTTTTACGAGATTTACACACGCGAACAAATCTGAGCGAAAAGATTGGTTCATAACAGAACATTGCCTCACTCGAGAGTATTATTTTTTATTTTCGCGCATTCAAAAAAAAGTTCAAACCGAACGCTAAGAGCTAGCGAAAAAAGAAATTGAGCCAATGAAAATTTATTATTTTCATAAACAACAAAAACATGGACAGAAAAGAACCTGTAAAATTGTTCTATTAAAAAAGGACATCATTGACGCAAAACCAATTAAACGACATTTTAGTTCTATCTTCGGCTACAAACTCAGTGTTTGAACAAAAACCTGCGTACATATAGTCCGAATATTGAAACTACCGTAAATGACTGAATAAGCGCCCTCTGCCGAATAAGCGCCCCCCATAGAAGTAAACATATTAATAAGCGCCCCTGCTGAATAAGTGCCCCCCCCCCCTGGGTTGTAAAGGGGCGCTTATTCAAACAAACGTATAAAAGACAAAAATTGATATTAAGACGATATTATGATATTATTAACTATTAAATATAGGCATTTTTCTTACATGCTGATTTATGTCAAATTCTATGTCAAAATGTGAATATGTTCTTGATTCGTGGAATTCATTATCCCCGGAAATGATACGGAATTCGTTCCAGTCATGTGCATTGAATCTGCCAACTGATGGCTCAAAAGACGAGGATATACATTGTTTTAAGGAAAATCAGCCATGCAAGAAGGGAAAGGAGATACTTGCCTCTCAACTGTCCATTTTGACAGAAAAATACGAAAATCCTTTCACCGAAATCGACGAAGAAGATGTCAACGAGGCTACTCCAAACTTTTTGCAAGTTGACTCTGACAACGAAGAGGATGACGATATAGATATTTGCAGCTAACAATTTCATCAGTTTGTAGTATTTGAAATTTTATTTTGACTTTTGTCCAAAGAAGTGTTTAGATCGACAGAATGAATGGCAAGGCGAGCGAACGTCAAGTTGTGTCAATTCTATAATGATGTTCCTCAAAGAACCAATCGTTCAACGCACACCAATAGTTCCTTATCAAGTCCTAAATCATCACCGTCTTCGTTATCGTCAACCTCTTTTCAATTTCCGCAAATTCCTGTTTCATTTTTCAGCGAAGTTGATAACAAAGTTGATTTTGTGATTGGTAGACAGCCAGCTGAAAAGCAAAAAGTTGAAGCTTCTGGTGCAAAACATTTAAAAGAAGAGGTTGATACTTTGTTGCTAAATGTCGCAAAAATATTGCTGCTGAAAATGATATAATATACGGTCGCCGCACGAGGTGCGGTGTTTAGTACTCGAATTTGTGACTGTAGTAGCTATGCAGGGCTCTTTATTACCCCTCAAGTTATCCGGAAGATGAAAGTAATCTCATGTTCCTGATGTAATCAATGATGCGTTACTACAAATGGGCTTTGTGTGAGAAAAAAAGAGAAAAGCTGATCTGATATAATTTTCCGACTTCCGACTGTGGACATCCTGAGTATAACCGGTGTATAGCGGTTTAATGGTCATTCAAAGAAGCAAGCAACGGGTAGTAAGTACACTCTCAAAACCTATAGTACGTGTGCGCAGTCGCTTCAAACTTCTAATCTGTCAACACGTGCGCACCACTCAAGTTCCTATTACGTAACAACACGTGACCGTTGAGCATGATGGGATCGGCGCAAGCGCGGAAGAAGAGCACACGGTAAATGGTAGCTGCTAGATGTGAGGGAGATGGATTTTATTTCATAAGAATCTAAGTCGATCTAATATTGGATTCTTACAACCTAACCACCTCCACCGTGTGGAGCGTGGAGCAAGTTCGTGTCCATGTAACATGACATAAACTTGCTTCATCCTCTTCCAACTTTTATCGCAAGAAGGAAGGAGTGCTGTGGATTTGCTTTACCACAAATCCACTTATATCACGTTCAGAGTGTCAAAGATTTATTTGTTTCCGAAGAATAACAAGTCTGCAGCTGCAGAGGAAGTCGATAGACTTTGAGCGAAGTTTCATAAACGATTGAGAAGTGGAGCGAATCATGATATGAGCGCTTCAAAATTACCACTGAGGATAAAGGCTACAAGTGGTAAGGAAGGTATGGTGGAATATATCAAAGAAAACGTTGAAAAGTTTATTCTAGAAAAAAATGTCAAGGAGGCTGTGTTGATACCTAAGTAACCTACGCCCAGACAGTTTAGTACCGCCGAAGGAATTTGATGAATTTCTTTTAGAAAGAACACGCAGGAAAACTTCAGAGTTTTAGAAGCAAAAAATAAAAACTTGGATGACATGGGACCACTAGCAAGGCTGTGGCTAGCAGTGAAAAAGGTTAACAACCACAAAAGAAGGAGACGGTGAACCTCCTCATTTGTCAGTGCAAGAGGCTCAACAGTTAATCGAACAAACTGTTCTCTTACATGGACAATCCCATAATTTCTTGCATGAGAAAAGGGGAAATGTTATGTGGTAAATGCAACTCAAATGTCATCCACACGAAGGATAAAGCGAAACATTTGTCCAATAGTAATAAGTTGCTATTTGGAAATGAGTTTAGAGACGTGGACGCCTCGAAGGCGAAAAGAAAGTCCATGGAAGCTTTTTCTATGGGATTACCAGCCAAAAAAGCCCTTTCGAGGGAGCCATTCATATGGTAGCAACAAATCGGTATTTCGCTCAAATTCGTCATCGAGCCCAACCTATGGCAACAGAGGGAATGTGAATATGGCAATCATCTCATCATATCGAGGCAAGAACAATCGAGGCAGATCATCATACGACCAGAAAAGATCAAATGGTAAGTTTTTGTTTCCAAAAGAATCCAGCCCCTTGCAACATCAAACCACAGCTAACGAACTTGGAGGAATGAACTCAAGTTCACACATCGATAAAACATACGGTTCAAAACTTGCAAATTCCAGACGTGCCTAAAGTTCAGTTCAGCAGGAAGAATAAAATATTTTCTTCCGGCTTGGGAGATTCTCACACAGGACGAGCAAATGTTGTCCATAGTAAAAGGTTTTCAAATCCCCTTTTTGTCAAATCACAGAAGAAAGTACCATTTGCAGGGAAATTAAACCTAGAACAAAAACACCAGGTAGATGCGGAGGTGCAAAAAATGTTGCAAAAAGGTACTGTTAAAAAAGTACAAAATGTGCAAGGGGAATTTCTGAGCAATGTCTTTCTAGTACCGAAAAAGAATGGAAATTTTCGTCCGGTTATAAATTTGAAAGCTCTGAATCACATTGTCTCATAGGAGCATTTTCAAAATGGAAGGCTTACATTCTCTCAAAGACATTTTACCAGCCAGGAGATTACAGGCCCGTAGGCAGGGGTGGGGCGGTAGGGCGATCGCCCCGCCTTTGAGATTTTTGTGCCATCAATGTCATACTTGAGAAGGCACCACAAGCAGCTTTCGCGCATTGTAATTCGCATACATTGAATTTATCATTAGCACAGGCAGCTAAGATTCCAATCATAGACAACATATTGCAACAGCTTAAAGCGATACAAATTTTCTTCAAAACTTCACCAAAAAGAGAAAATCTACTGGAGTATATTGTTAAACAGAGTGCTACAAGCATGGTAAATCGAAGCGGCTTGCTCTGCGAGTGTGAACGTAGCTTTTCTGTTTTGCGCAGATTGCGAACCTGGCTGCGATCATCGATGACTACAAGGTTGGTGGTTGACTTCTTTGGCAATAACACTGGTCAACAAATTTTTTTTCGTTTCTTGTTGCATGAGATTTTTTAACTGATTCTACACAATTTTAGGATGCTGATTTCAAATCTGCAATCAGTTTCTTTATGCATGCTCTAGTTTTCATGCAATCGACAATTTAATGTAATTTTTTTCGTGTGTGGCACATATTTAGTGCATAAATCTGATCTGCATCGAACACTTTTTATCTATCCAGCCCTTTTTCTTTTTGTATACATCATCTGAACCATTGTGAACATTTGCTAGTCATTGCTGACTGACTTGCACATGGTGGAGGAGTATTTTTGCAGGCCTGCTTGCTCAACAGCATGTTTTACTGCTACTCAGGTTTTCAAAGTTAGGCTATTTGTGTGTGCGTTGTCTGTACTATGGTACAGTACCAGTGTTTCAGATAGAAGCTTTCAGCTCTTTTAAGTTGTAGCCTACTGCTGTTTAAGGGCATTTGAAGAAGTTAGGCAACTTGATTATAGTGAGGTATTGCGGATAGATGCTGTAGGATATTCTATAAGCTCTATTTTACACTCGTCTGCTGGTAGCCTTAATTAGAACCATGGTTTTTTATTCTTTTTGGTTGTGTTAAGCACATAGATATCACCAGACTTTCTTTCGATTCTGAACTTTTTTCAGATTTGGTCATGGCTTCTTCTAGTAGATTTAAATGCAAAAATAAACATGATTCATTTTGTTATATCTGTGGTGTGTACACGCTTTCTCGTCAAAGACGAAATATAACATCGTTCGTGAAGCGTGCCTACAGAGCTTACTTTGGCATCCATCTTGGCGATCAAGATAAGAAATGGTCTCCACATGTTGTGTGCCATAACTGCGAAGAAATGCTCAGAGACTGGACAAAAGGAAAGCGGAAGAGTCTGCCTTTTGGCATTCCAATGGTGTGGCGTGAACCCCAAGATCACACGACTGACTGCTACTTTTGCATGGTAAATACAAAAGGTGTTGGCAGGAAGAGCCGACAAATGCTTTCTTATCCAAGTATACCATCAGCTATACGACCTGTTCCGCACTCTGATAGATTCCCTCCTCCAGTCTTTAGTGGTTTTACATTTTCTGAAGATGAGGAAACTGAATCGCAAAGGGAAGAGGTTATGGAAATGGAGTATAAAAGAACAGATACAGGATCTGAATCTGAACACTCTTCTTGTGAAACCAGAGTAGCTGTTCAGCAGTTTAATCAATCAGAACTGAATGACTTAGTACGTGATTTAGATTTGTCCAAGCAAGCAGCTGAGCTCTTAGCCTCCAGACTCAAGGAAAAACAGGTTCTGGATCAATCTGTAAAGGTATCCTTTTTTCGAAAAAGAGAAGAACTCTTTCTTCCCTATTTTTCAGAGGAAAATAAGCTGGTATTTTGCAACGATATACCTGGTCTTCTCGGACAATTGGGTATCTCCTCGTATGATCCAGGAGAATGGCGATTGTTTTTGGACAGTTCCAAGCGCAGCCTCAAGTGTGTCCTTTTACACAATGGAAATGTTTATGGAGCTGTTCCAGTTGGTCACTCCACTGTCTTGAAGGAACGGCATGATGACATTAAAACTGTTATGGGTTTGCTCAGATATCATGAGCACAACTGGATCATTTGTGTTGACCTCAAAATGGTTAGTTTTCTGCTAGGTCAGCAAAAAGGATACACTAAATTTCCATGTTATCTATGCATGTGGGACAGCAGAGCACGTGAAAAACATTGGACACAGAAGGAGTGGCCCTTACGTGAAACATTTCAAGCTGGCATGCCTAATGTAACACACAACCCAATCGTAAGCAGAGACAAAATTGTTTTTCCGCCCCTGCACATCAAACTAGGTCTCATGACACAGTTTGTTAAAGCTCTAAATCCTGACAATGAATCCTTTCGTCATCTTCTTCATAGTTTCCCTGCTTTGTCATATGATAAAATTAAAGCAGGAGTGTTTAATGGACCACAGATACGTACACTTATTCGTGACCAAAACTTCATTCAGAAAATGAATGTCAAGGAGAAAAAAAGCTGCATGGCTATCTTTTGTAGATGTTATAAAGAACTTTCTTGGCAACAGAAAGGCTCCAAACTATGAAACACTTGTATCCAAGATGCTCTCAGGGTTTCGTGATTTAGGATGCAACATGAGCATAAAAGTACATTTCCTGTACAGCCACCTGGACAAATTCCCTGAAAACCATGGGGCTTCCAGTGATGAACAGGGAGAGCGTTTCCACCAGGATCTCATGACAGTGGAAGAACGCTACCAAGGTCGGTGGGATCGACATATGATGGCGGATTATTGTTGGGGCATCAAACGTGACTGTCCTCAAAAAGCGTACAAACGCAGAAGTTATAAGAGGAAATTTTTTCCGGGGTTGTAAAATAATTGAATTTTTTGCATCTTTTCATCGATAGCTTTAAGTTTATACTGTGGATTGTCATCATTCTTTTCAATGTCATTTTGCAACAAAAACTCGCTTATTACATGTATTTTACCAGCAAAAATGTTCTTTGTTACATTTTTTCAAACATTTGGTGCCTAATTGTCTGTAAATACAATTGCTAGTGGTAACACAATAATTTCTGGGAACCTATTATTGTTTTGAGGTTGGTTATTCGACTATAAGCAAGAACGTCATTTGACAAATCATGTAATTTTTCAGAAAATTTGAATTTAGTAAAAATAAAATAAAAAATCTCGATTTGCAAAAAATCTAGAGCTTGCAGAAAAAAACTAAGGTCAGATTCGGATTCAGCGCCCCCAAATTAGGTAAGAACAAGTGTTGGTAGAAATGCAACAAAATATTTGTTGACCAGTGTAATGAACATACATCGGGATCACATAGCTAATTACGAAGAAGTCGTTCGACGACTTTTAGCAATGCAAGGAGATACCACAGTAGCAACTTAGTTTTTGAGGTGAATTCCTCGTAATATTTATATTTTGTTCGCTGTAGAAAACCGCGGGTTTCGTCTGAGAAATTATTGAAAATCTAGCGAATTGTAATTTTACAAAATTTCCTGCAGGGAAAACCTCATATTTTTCAAAAATAAACATGTGAAAAATGATAAAATAGGCAGCATATATTATACTGGGAAGTGCATTTTCCTGCTATCTCACCGTCTTTATATTTAAAAAAATTGCCCGCTCGCTCAACCAAGGGGCGCGTCACTGGGAAGAGAGAGAGGGGGGGGGGGGGGGGGAGACCTCGTATATAAAATTACGCCCCACCCTTTGAAAATCCTGGCTACGGGCCCGGATTATATGTGTAAAATAGACTTGAAGGATGCATATTTCAGCATACCTTTGGACCCAAAATTACAAAAGTATGTTCGTTTTTCATGGAAATGAGGAAATCTTTTCACAAAGTATATATACATTATATCTCCCTTCTTAAATCATTCTTCAATTTTTTGAGATTAGAATGTGATTGTAAACATTTCTGTCAAAAAGCGTATGATTAGTTATCCAACTTAAGATAATTCGATATCATCCACATGTTATGCCATTCAAGCTATATTTAACTTTCTCCTGATTTCGTCACCAAAATAAAGGTTCTTGCGTCATAATTGTCCATGTAACATAGAAGCATTTCCACCAGAACAATATGACAAACAAGAGTAGAAAAAACATTGAAATTAATGTAAGAGCTGTTGTTGTCGGTTTCAGAGAAATTGCCACGAAGGAATGTTGCACGTTGTGTGAGCACGCACTTTTTAGGAGCGTGTGCATTACAATGCGCACTAACCATAGTGCTATTATACATTGCGTACAAGCAATAAGACCCGATCTGCATCGGAATATCCCAATTCTGGTACTTGATTTGAAAGAAAGATTTTCAAAGAAATAGGAAGACTAACTGACACAGTAATCAATTCCGTGCAAAATTACGGTATTGCAATAAGAGAACATGTGTAACAACGAAATCTATGCGATGAAGAAAGTCATTTTACGGCACTATTCAGAGTTTGAAGATGCAGAATCGATTTCGTCCTCAAGGATATCTCAGTTGGTGCAAAAACGATAAAGATAGAAGTAAATACAAAGCAACTTTCAACATTTCAAAGTGGATATAATACAACACTGATTCATGTTTAGACGCATTATTGAAGAAATGTCTCCATAGACAGGTCTCACGCCAGAGTACCATCTACAAGAAGGATTATGGGTAATGATAGCGTGCGCTTTTGGGTAACAATGATGGCGGGTTAAATATATTGCTAGCAGTGAAATGGTTTGATAGGGTAATAAAAAGAATAAAGATCATAGTTTGCAATAATGTAATTTTGGTAGTTTGTGCCACCTCGGTTTGGGCGATAAAATCAAGGACGCTGTAGCCTTTTTCGTGGCCAAACACAAACCGAATGCGCTATAATAACAACAGTCGGAGAGCGCTCATGAAACAGAGACAGTACAAAAGCCAATAGTAGCGTTTGAGTTCGTGTGATCAGCCTTTTTCGTGGCCAAACACAAACCGAATGCGCTACAATAACAACAGTCAGAGAGCGCTCATGAAACAGAGACAGTACAAAAGCCAATAATAGCGTTTGAGTTCGTGTGACCAGCCTTTTTCGTGGCCAAACACAAACCGAATGCGCTACAATAACAACAGTCAGAGAGCGCTCATGAAACAGAGACAGTACAAAAGCCAATAGTAGCGTTTGAGTTCGTGTGACCAGCCTTTTTCGTGGCCAAACACAAACCGAATGCGCTATAATAACAACAGTCGGAGAACGCTCATGAAACAGGGACAGTACAAAAGCCAATAGTAGCGTTTGAGTTCGTGTGACCAGCCTTTTTCGTGGCCAAACACAAACCGAATGCGCTATAATAACAACAGTCGGAGAACGCTCATGAAACAGGGACAGTACAAAAGCCAATAGTAGCGTTTGAGTTCGTGTGATCAGCCTTTTTCGTGGCCAAACACAAACCGAATGCGCTACAATAACAACAGTCGGAGAGCGCTCATGAAACAGAGACAGTACAAAAGCCAATAGTAGCGTTTGAGTTCGTGTGATCAGCCTTTTTCGTGGCCAAACACAAACCGAATGCGCTACAATAACAACAGTCAGAGAGCGCTCATGAAACAGAGACAGTACAAGAGCCAATAGTAGCGTTTGAGTTCGTGTGATCAGCCTTTTTCGTGGCCAAACACAAACCGAATGCGCTACAATAACAACAGTCAGAAAGCGCTCATGAAACAGAGACAGTACAAAAGCCAATAGTAGCGTTTGAGTTCGCGTGACCAGCCTTTTTCGTGGCCAAACACAAACCGAATGCGCTATAATAACAACAGTCGGAGAGCGCTCATGAAACAGAGACAGTACAAAAGCCAATAGTAGCGTTTGAGTTCGCGTGACCAGCCTTTTTCGTGGCCAAACACAAACCGAATGCGCTATAATAACAACAGTCGGAGAGCGCTCATGAAACAGAGACAGTACAAAAGCCAATAGTAGCGTTTGAGTTCGCGTTACCAGCCTTTTTCGTGGCCAAACACAAACCGAATGCGCTACAATAACAACAGTCAGAGAGCGCTCATGAAACAGAGACAGTACAAAAGCCAATAGTAGCGTTTGAGTTCGTGTGACCAGCCTTTTTCGTGGCCAAACACAAACCGAATGCGCTATAATAACAACAGTCGGAGAACGCTCATGAAACAGGGACAGTACAAAAGCCAATAGTAGCGTTTGAGTTCGAGTGACCAGCCTTTTTCGTGGCCAAACACAAACCGAATGCGCTATAATAACAACAGTCGGAGAACGCTCATGAAACAGGGACAGTACAAAAGCCAATAGTAGCGTTTGAGTTCGTGTGACCAGCCTTTTTCGTGGCCAAACACAAACCGAATGCGCTATAATAACAACAGTCGGAGAACGCTCATGAAACAGGGACAGTACAAAAGCCAATAGTAGCGTTTGAGTTCGTGTGACCAGCCTTTTTCGTGGCCAAACACAAACCGAATGCGCTATAATAACAACAGTCGGAGAGCGCTCATGAAACAGAGACAGTACAAAAGCCAATAGTAGCGTTTGAGTTCGCGTGACCAGCCTTTTTCGTGGCCAAACACAAACCGAATGCGCTATAATAACAACAGTCGGAGAGCGCTCATGAAACAGAGACAGTACAAGAGCCAATAGTAGCGTTTGAGTTCGTGTGATCAGCCTTTTTCGTGGCCAAACACAAACCGAATGCGCTACAATAACAACAGTCAGAGAGCGCTCATGAAACAGAGACAGTACAAAAGCCAATAGTAGCGTTTGAGTTCGTGTGATCAGCCTTTTTCGTGGCCAAACACAAACCGAATGCGCTATAGTAACAACAGTCGGAGAACGCTCATGAAACAGGGACAGTACAAGAGCCAATAGTAGCGTTTGAGTTCGTGTGACCAGCCTTTTTCGTGGCCAAACACAAACCGAATGCGCTATAATAACAACAGTCGGAGAGCGCTCATGAAACAGAGACAGTACAAAAGCCAATAGTAGCGTTTGAGTTCGCGTTACCAGCCTTTTTCGTGGCCAAACACAAACCGAATGCGCTACAATAACAACAGTCAGAGAGCGCTCATGAAACAGAGACAGTACAAAAGCCAATAGTAGCGTTTGAGTTCGTGTGACCAGCCTTTTTCGTGGCCAAACACAAACCGAATGCGCTATAATAACAACAGTCGGAGAACGCTCATGAAACAGGGACAGTACAAAAGCCAATAGTAGCGTTTGAGTTCGAGTGACCAGCCTTTTTCGTGGCCAAACACAAACCGAATGCGCTATAATAACAACAGTCGGAGAACGCTCATGAAACAGGGACAGTACAAAAGCCAATAGTAGCGTTTGAGTTCGTGTGACCAGCCTTTTTCGTGGCCAAACACAAACCGAATGCGCTATAATAACAACAGTCGGAGAACGCTCATGAAACAGGGACAGTACAAAAGCCAATAGTAGCGTTTGAGTTCGTGTGACCAGCCTTTTTCGTGGCCAAACACAAACCGAATGCGCTATAATAACAACAGTCGGAGAGCGCTCATGAAACAGAGACAGTACAAAAGCCAATAGTAGCGTTTGAGTTCGCGTGACCAGCCTTTTTCGTGGCCAAACACAAACCGAATGCGCTATAATAACAACAGTCGGAGAGCGCTCATGAAACAGAGACAGTACAAGAGCCAATAGTAGCGTTTGAGTTCGTGTGATCAGCCTTTTTCGTGGCCAAACACAAACCGAATGCGCTACAATAACAACAGTCAGAGAGCGCTCATGAAACAGAGACAGTACAAAAGCCAATAGTAGCGTTTGAGTTCGTGTGATCAGCCTTTTTCGTGGCCAAACACAAACCGAATGCGCTATAATAACAACAGTCGGAGAACGCTCATGAAACAGGGACAGTACAAGAGCCAATAGTAGCGTTTGAGTTCGTGTGACCAGCCTTTTTCGTGGCCAAACACAAACCGAATGCGCTACAATAACAACAGTCGGAGAGCGCTCATGAAACAGAGACAGTACAAAAGCCAATAGTAGCGTTTGAGTTCGCGTGACCAGCCTTTTTCGTGGCCAAACACAAACCGAATGCGCTACAATAACAACAGTCAGAGAGCGCTCATGAAACAGAGACAGTACAAAAGCCAATAGTAGCGTTTGAGTTCGGGTGACCAGCCTTTTTCGTGGCCAAACACAAACCGAATGCGCTATAATAACAACAGTCGGAAAACGCTCATGAAACAGGGACAGTACAAAAGCCAATAGTAGCGTTTGAGTTCGTGTGACCAGCCTTTTTCGTGGCCAAACACAAACCGAATGCGCTATAATAACAACAGTCGGAGAGCGCTCATGAAACAGAGACAGTACAAAAGCCAATAGTAGCGTTTGAGTTCGTGTGATCAGCCTTTTTCGTGGCCAAACACAAACCGAATGCGCTACAATAACAACAGTCAGAAAGCGCTCATGAAACAGAGACAGTACAAAAGCCAATAGTAGCGTTTGAGTTCGTGTGACCAGCCTTTTTCGTGGCCAAACACAAACCGAATGCGCTACAATAACAACAGTCGGAGAGCGCTCATGAAACAGACACAGTACAAAAGCCAATAGTAGCGTTTGAGTTCGCGTGACCAGCCTTTTTCGTGGCCAAACACAAACCGAATGCGCTATAATAACAACAGTCGGAGAGCGCTCATGAAACAGAGACAGTACAAAAGCCAATAGTAGCGTTTGAGTTCGCGTGACCAGCCTTTTTCGTGGCCAAACACAAACCGAATGCGCTATAATAACAACAGTCGGAGAGCGCTCATGAAACAGAGACAGTACAAAAGCCAATAGTAGCGTTTGAGTTCGCGTTACCAGCCTTTTTCGTGGCCAAACACAAACCGAATGCGCTACAATAACAACAGTCAGAGAGCGCTCATGAAACAGAGACAGTACAAAAGCCAATAGTAGCGTTTGAGTTCGTGTGACCAGCCTTTTTCGTGGCCAAACACAAACCGAATGCGCTATAATAACAACAGTCGGAGAACGCTCATGAAACAGGGACAGTACAAAAGCCAATAGTAGCGTTTGAGTTCGAGTGACCAGCCTTTTTCGTGGCCAAACACAAACCGAATGCGCTATAATAACAACAGTCGGAGAACGCTCATGAAACAGGGACAGTACAAAAGCCAATAGTAGCGTTTGAGTTCGTGTGACCAGCCTTTTTCGTGGCCAAACACAAACCGAATGCGCTATAATAACAACAGTCGGAGAACGCTCATGAAACAGGGACAGTACAAAAGCCAATAGTAGCGTTTGAGTTCGTGTGACCAGCCTTTTTCGTGGCCAAACACAAACCGAATGCGCTATAATAACAACAGTCGGAGAGCGCTCATGAAACAGAGACAGTACAAAAGCCAATAGTAGCGTTTGAGTTCGCGTGACCAGCCTTTTTCGTGGCCAAACACAAACCGAATGCGCTATAATAACAACAGTCGGAGAACGCTCATGAAACAGGGACAGTACAAAAGCCAATAGTAGCGTTTGAGTTCGTGTGACCAGCCTTTTTCGTGGCCAAACACAAACCGAATGCGCTATAATAACAACAGTCGGAGAGCGCTCATGAAACAGAGACAGTACAAAAGCCAATAGTAGCGTTTGAGTTCGCGTGACCAGCCTTTTTCGTGGCCAAACACAAACCGAATGCGCTATAATAACAACAGTCGGAGAGCGCTCATGAAACAGAGACAGTACAAGAGCCAATAGTAGCGTTTGAGTTCGTGTGATCAGCCTTTTTCGTGGCCAAACACAAACCGAATGCGCTACAATAACAACAGTCAGAGAGCGCTCATGAAACAGAGACAG
The DNA here is from genome assembly GCA_963930725.1 of Candelabrum cocksii. Classification (NCBI taxonomy): domain Eukaryota; kingdom Metazoa; phylum Cnidaria; class Hydrozoa; order Anthoathecata; family Candelabridae; genus Candelabrum; species Candelabrum cocksii. Next base: position 13,244,445 of record OZ005672.1, on the reverse strand, counting down.
TACAAAAGCCAATAGTAGCGTTTGAGTTCGTGTGATCAGCCTTTTTCGTGGCCAAACACAAACCGAATGCGCTATAATAACAACAGTCGGAGAACGCTCATGAAACAGGGACAGTACAAGAGCCAATAGTAGCGTTTGAGTTCGTGTGACCAGCCTGTTTCGTGGCCAAACACAAACCGAATGCGCTACAATAACAACAGTCGGAGAGCGCTCATGAAACAGAGACAGTACAAAAGCCAATAGTAGCGTTTGAGTTCGCGTGACCAGCCTTTTTCGTGGCCAAACACAAACCGAATGCGCTACAATAACAACAGTCAGAGAGCGCTCATGAAACAGAGACAGTACAAAAGCCAATAGTAGCGTTTGAGTTCGGGTGACCAGCCTTTTTCGTGGCCAAACACAAACCGAATGCGCTACAATAACAACAGTCAGAGAGCGCTCATGAAACAGAGACAGTACAAGAGCCAATAGTAGCGTTTGAGTTCGTGTGATCAGCCTTTTTCGTGGCCAAACACAAACCGAATGCGCTACAATAACAACAGTCAGAGAGCGCTCATGAAACAGAGACAGTACAAAAGCCAATAGTAGCGTTTGAGTTCGTGTGACCAGCCTTTTTCGTGGCCAAACACAAACCGAATGCGCTATAATAACAACAGTCGGAGAGCGCTCATGAAACAGAGACAGTACAAGAGCCAATAGTAGCGTTTGAGTTCGTGTGATCAGCCTTTTTCGTGGCCAAACACAAACCGAATGCGCTACAATAACAACAGTCGGAGAGCGCTCATGAAACAGAGACAGTACAAAAGCCAATAATAGCGTTTGAGTTCGTGTGACCAACCTTTTTCGTGGCCAAACACAAACCGAATGCGCTACAATAACAACAGTCAGAGAGCGCTCATGAAACAGAGACAGTACAAAAGCCAATAGTAGCGTTTGAGTTCGTGTGACCAGCCTTTTTCGTGGCCAAACACAAACCGAATGCGCTATAATAACAACAGTCGGAGAACGCTCATGAAACAGGGACAGTACAAAAGCCAATAGTAGCGTTTGAGTTCGTGTGACCAGCCTTTTTCGTGGCCAAACACAAACCGAATGCGCTATAATAACAACAGTCGGAGAACGCTCATGAAACAGGGACAGTACAAAAGCCAATAGTAGCGTTTGAGTTCGTGTGACCAGCCTTTTTCGTGGCCAAACACAAACCGAATGCGCTATAATAACAACAGTCGGAGAACGCTCATGAAACAGGGACAGTACAAAAGCCAATAGTAGCGTTTGAGTTCGTGTGACCAGCCTTTTTCGTGGCCAAACACAAACCGAATGCGCTATAATAACAACAGTCGGAGAGCGCTCATGAAACAGAGACAGTACAAAAGCCAATAGTAGCGTTTGAGTTCGCGTGACCAGCCTTTTTCGTGGCCAAACACAAACCGAATGCGCTATAATAACAACAGTCGGAAAGCGCTCATGAAACAGAAACAGTACAAGAGCCAATAGTAGCGTTTGAGTTCGTGTGATCAGCCTTTTTCGTGGCCAAACACAAACCGAATGCGCTACAATAACAACAGTCAGAGAGCGCTCATGAAACAGAGACAGTACAAAAGCCAATAGTAGCGTTTGAGTTCGTGTGATCAGCCTTTTTCGTGGCCAAACACAAACCGAATGCGCTATAATAACAACAGTCGGAGAACGCTCATGAAACAGGGACAGTACAAGAGCCAATAGTAGCGTTTGAGTTCGTGTGACCAGCCTTTTTCGTGGCCAAACACAAACCGAATGCGCTACAATAACAACAGTCGGAGAGCGCTCATGAAACAGAGACAGTACAAGAGCCAATAGTAGCGTTTGAGTTCGTGTGATCAGCCTTTTTCGTGGCCAAACACAAACCGAATGCGCTATAATAACAACAGTCTGAGAGCGCTCATGAAACAGAGACAGTACAAGAGCCAATCAAACTGGCAAGAGAAAAACGATGTTGATTTTCGAACGCTCTGAAGTATTATATCTGTGGCATCTCTCTGCATATCATTCTACATTTTGTTTTCCTACCATGGCAACCCATACCATTACATCATTCAAAAACTCATACGTGTCATATACTCAGCTTCCCAAAGGTTTCATTATCACCTCATTAACCTTTTGTTTACACGTTTACATTTGTATATATATTGAACGTCAGAAACTTCATCTTCCATTTATACAGGATAGTCATTTCAAAATTTTTAAATTCTGATTTCAATAATGAGTCCTGCCTGTTAAAATAAAAATTAGAAAACTTAAAAAGTCACTTAATGTCAGAGATGATGAGAGGTTATGTGGAAAGTTAATTCATTCAGGTGATACACATACTTGTTGTTTGGTGCTTTAACCAATTTTTCTCATCACCCTAGTTTTCAATCAGTGAAAGAACAGCGAAAAATAAGAAAAGCGTCTGCTAATTTTCAACTAAAAGGTAATTTACAAACGAACATTGTTAAGTATATTGTAAGTTGTAAAGATATTTCTCATTGGGAAAGAGTTGTATTAAATGAAAGAAAATAGACTTGTGTTGCAGAGTACTGAAGCTATTGAAAGTGCACTTCGTGAGTGTCTCGATGACCCAGCCAGTGTTGGTCATCGAGGCCTGACTGCGACACAAAAGAAAGTAGAGCTATGTTACTACTGGAAGTCAATTACAGTTGATGCGAAGAATCGGGCAAGTAAATGTTTTTAATACCATCACTAATATTGTCACTGTCACTGAGGGTGTTGTTTGAGAATCATATTGATTCTTTTACTCTCTAGATTTAAAAATGCCCAAAATGACAATTTTCCGAAAAGGTAAAGACAGTTTCATCTGAATAGTGCCCAATAAAGACTGGCGGCCGAACTGTTATGTAAACATAACGTGTTATAAATGGTTGATGGTAAATATTTCGCGTGTGATAAAGCGTTTTGTCCCTTGTCTATTATTCCCTCCATTCATGTTAACAGGTTATGGGTCCAGCAATCATCTGGTTTTCGATGGAGACGAAAGGCAGTTTGAGTTGTGGGAAATAAAACTCCATGGTTATATGAAATTGAAAGGTTTAAAAGAAACGATCACAGGGTCAGCAGAAACAGTGGTGAACGCTGAGAACTTGCTTTTGCAGAGTTAATACAATACCTAGATCTGTTTGTTTGTTGTTTTTTAACGAGGCTTCCAGCACGCTCATTAAGCATTATCATGAAGACATCGAACCGTAGTTTTAGTGTATTCAATTGCTCCCATTCGTGCTACGGTTATTTTCGATGAAATACGTGCGTTGTTTATTTATAACCGCTCACTAATCAACTTGGTGATAGCAATATTCTCGAACCCAGAACCTTTCGGTTAAAAGCCGAACGCCATTCCCATTACGCATGCGCCAGATCTCTTTTTTTAATTACGAGAGATGCTCAACATAAGGGAAGAAAGCTTTCCAAATCCTAACTCGGATTATAACCTAGGAATATAACTTTATGCAACCAGCTTAAGTACACCACTCCAGAAACCTGAGTCAGTTACGGGCTATATTATACGTACGGAAACTGCTGCAAAACCACTGAAATCTGCCGGTGAACAGATCAGCGAATTGTTATTAGTGGTTTTGATAGGATTATCCAATCAGTATAAAATGTTCGTTGCAGTCGTTGCACAATCCGACACGACTCAAGATTTTCAGAGATGTAAGCTAGGGTTAAGGAACTTTAAAGATACAGAAAATGTCAGAGTTAAACCAAACGAACCTAGTATTAGTAGTGCTATGAAACACAGTGTCAAACCTAAAAACTTTGTCGTTCTTGTGGTATGCCAGGCCACAAATTTTCTGAATGTTACAGACACGAAGATAGAAAGTGGTGTTTTTCAATGTACATCGTCACCACATACAGATAAGTCGTGCCGTAAGCAATAAAACAAACACAAGACGAAGAAAGTTTCAGATCGAGTTTGCGAGCATAGCTATGTAAACAAGATTGAATATTAGGCAACAACCATTGCCTTTCCATGAGTAACGAATCATTATTTATGAGCATTACTATTGAGCTTACCTGAAACTCTTGTAAACAGCATCAGAAAGCTGTATGAGAACACCCGAGCCAGAGTTGTCACTCCAGATGGAGACACTATTCAACATCGTTGCAGGGGTATTACAGGGTGACACACTAGCACCATTTTTATTTGCAATCGTCCTTGACTATGTCATGCGTCAAGCGATAAATGGTCGAGAAACAGAGTTTGGTTTCTAATTTGAGAGACGGAGAAATCGTTCTCATCCACCTGTCGTTGCCACAGATTTAGACTTTGCTGGAGACATTGCTTTGTTATAAGAAGAAATTGAACAGGCACAAGAGCTACTGAACGGTGTTGAAACCGAAGCTGCAAAGGTGGGCCTACATGTAAATGCAAAGAAAACCGAAGCTATGCCACATAATCATGAAACTCCTGTTAACATCAAAACAAGATCAGGTAACACCATCAAAGAAGTTGACAACTTCAAATATCTTGGCGCATGGGCCCAAAGCAGCATAAAGGATTTTAATGTTCGTAAAGCACTAGCAACGCCTTCAACAATGACGGAAGTCAAACCGCCGTTAACGTAAAAAAGTCGTCAATGGAGGACGTCAAACTGCCGTTAACGTAAAGAAGTCGTCAGAAAGACGGATGACAAGGCTTAGTGAATCTTGAGATTGTTCTCAATCTTCCGTCAACAACGCTCAAAGGCATATAGAAGAGATGAAATACAAAAAGTCTGCAACTTTCAGCTGTCAAAGACTTCTCAATCCATCAAAACTAATAAATATACCTGATGATTTTTGTTACAACGATAACCAAAAACAGACTGATAAACAACCAAGACTTGTGGAATCAAATAGTGAACATTATGACAATAGCTGCAGAAAACACCATCAGGCTGGTAAAGAACGCAAAACGAAAACTTTAAAAACGATTTTCTCGGTCTACAAATCACTTTTGACGAAGCAACTGGTATTGCGATAACAAATGCGCGCAGATGGGAAAACATCGTAACAAATTTTTGTAAATAAAACCTTTCTATATACCGGTTATGTAAAACTCGTTTACAAAATACCGCTACTGAACTGAAAGCACTAGAGTGCTTTGATTTGATGATTCGAGGAAGTTATGGAACTCAAAACTATCCCGCAAAATCAAAGTTCGATTATTCTCTGCTACCGTAGAACATGTATTGATATATGGAAGTAAAATATGGACTCTGACAAAGGCACTCCAAAAGCAACTTGACGGTTGTTACACGCGCATGCTCAGAATGGCGTCTCATGGAGTAAAAACTCACAACTTTATCAAGATCTACCTCCATTGTCCAACAAAGTGAGGAGTCGAAGAATATGCCTTGCGGAGCATTGCCATAGACACCCTGAAGAAGTGGCATCACATCTCGTCTTCTGGGAACCAACAAAAGGCCGACCAAATAGAGGAAGACCAACCATCACCTACATCGACAATCCGAAAGCGGACACAAATCTGACGGAAATGGCTGAAATTAAATCTCAAATGTAAGATCGCAAGTTGCGGAGAAAACTTTCTGAATTGGCTCGTGCTGAAGCTCGACGGAGGTGAGGTGGTATATATATATATATATATATATATATATATAACAGGTTGCATATCCTCAAATGACAAGAGAAAGGAGTGAAATCCTACTGATCTTTACTGAAGGCGATGCTGTCCTTCGTTATAACATGCTAAAGTTGGGGAGGAAAGGTAATAATTGAAAGTGACTAACGTTAAATTTTTGGGTTATTACTTGTTCTTTTGTTGATGAAATACCTTGTCCCTTTGTCGCACTTTTGTTCTAAGAAGTCGACTTGAAACTGATTGGCTATAAACATACATGAAATCAAGAATATTACCTAACAATCAAGCTGAGTTGAAGGTGGGTCGGTTTCGACATGTAAGGTGTATGTTGGTCAATTGAAACCCTTCCATAATCGCAAAGCAGGTAAGGAATCCATTGAAAGATGCCACTTAGTTAACATTACATTACATTCATAACTTGATTTCAGATAAAGTTGGGAAGTCAGTGACAACACGTGTTCTTATGCAAGAGGGAAGCTAAAAACTCAATGAAAAAGCCTGTCAAAAAGTGCAGGCGGAGGTCTAGCTTGGAGTGGATTTTGACTGTAGCTGAATTAACGGAAATTTTCAACCAAACCACATGGCTCACGCATAGACACATGAATCGAGCACAAACGATTGGGATGTAGTAACTGCTAAATAAATTCAAATCTTTCATGTCAACGAAAATCATTGGGTAGTTGTCCAGGGAGATGCATCCACAAACATCATTAATGTATTTATATATTGTTTTCTTAGAAAAGAAATACACAGGAGAGGCAAGGCTTATGACTCAACAGGGTTCTGTGTATTGGGTCTATTTTTTTGGACCCACGGAAATTTTGATGTTATATAAGGTCCTACCCTCTCTCGATTCTTAACCCGGAAACATGAAACAAATCCTAGAAACTCTAGAATAAGCCACTTCACCGAGAAACAAACTGAGCGCAGTACTTCCAGGGATGTGGCAAGATTCGACCCGAGTGGGAACCAGGGACCTCTTGATTCTGAGCTCAACGCTTAGACCACTGTGCCACTGCTGCTTATATGACTCCTTGATGCAGAAACCCACAGCAAAAACCAAATATATGATGTCACGCTATCATAACTCATCAAATCACACACTGATCTTTAATCTGATGGATGTACAGTGACAAGAAAACAGTAACGATTTTGTAATGGAGTTTTTGTAATGGCAACGTCTCTTGTGAATAATGACGATCCAACAACTCTGAGATATCTCCATCCACGGAGACATCTTAATAACTTTTAAAGGGAACTCTGGATCCCATCTAAGAAAGTAAGATGTGTAAACAGAGTCAAATGGATATTCACTGAAGACGTTTATTGTGAATGCCGAGGTATTTTCATTGGCGAAATGATCACTTGTAATAAATGGTGGCATCAAAGTCGTGTGTTAAAAATGGGTCAATCGGTTCCCGATGGCAACTGGTATTACAATGCATCTTGCGTTGTAAATACACATGATTCACAAAACAGGTGTTTCTTAATCTATATGTCAATGATTTTTTAATAGATTTAACCCAAAAGCACAAAATGTAAATAGCAATAATACGCTAATAATATAGGAGGACTTCCAAACTTTGGGAAAATATACTTTATTTTGTATTGTATCAGATTCATTTACTTAATGACTTAGTGGTAAGACTTCGAATCAGTGGCATGAATTATTTGTCTGAGAAATCTATGACAATCACGGGATTTAGAATGAATTCCGCCATAATTGAAACTGACAGAAAATGCGAATCGTCGACCACTGGACTGGAATTATGGAAAGTATCAATTTGTGTGTTTAAAACTCTCATTGGTAGCCGCACGGTGATTTTACAGAGTCATTTATTCTTCTGAGCCTTTTATAGTTCCCTAGTAATTAGTACGACTGCAACCATACGATCAAGATTTGTGAAGAGGCAGCCTTTCTAATATTGTAATGCTAATTCAGAAAGTCATTATTTGACATAAGTATCATTAGATGCCGTAAAAGGCGCGCACGCGCAGTAAAGAAAGCAATACTTATTATTTTTCGTCACACCTTTGTATGTATATGGTTTAACAGCTCAAATTCGGCATGATTGTAATGCTCCATCGTTACTCCACGTTAGAAATACAAAAACTGCCACTTGCAGAGTGCAGCAAAATTGGTGAAGTGAAAATGTCACGCTTCATGTCCCTTTTTAATCAAAATCTTCTATTATGGTAGTAAACATACTTCTAGAAATTTGTAAACTCTTCCTTAACAGAACCAAAAGTTATACAGAAAGCAAAGAAAATGAAATTCTGCATATTTATTGTATATATATATATATATATTTGCGAATTTATATTTTTGATGACTTAACCACGAAATCGTCTATTAGAAGATTTTAGATTAAATATCCTTTTATTTGTTTTAACTTTAACTAACTTTAAATGTTTTTTTGCAGTTTCCCAACTAAATCAGCGATTTCGGCAGTACTTGTCTGATAGAATTGTAGCTTGTTGGCGAACGTTCGTTGATGAACGTCTTCTTCCTTTCACTGAGGTTTCTGATGAGAGGCTCGACCAGGTAGCTAGTGATTACTATGGATTATCATCAGAACAATCATATCAAGCGTTCCGTTTATGGTGCGATTCGAATCCAAATGCGAGCTGGGGAGATATTCGGAATGTTTTACAGAGTATGGGGAAAAATCACCTTGTTGATGAATGTGAAGAATACTACGAACAAAGCATTTCAACTGGTAATCACGTTATTCTTCCGAATGAAAACAAAAATTATCTCCTTTCTATTTAGACAAGAAGAATTTCATTTCTGAGAAGATAATTGATCGGAATGGATATTATATAACACAACAATATATAATAATATGGATAGAACATAGAAAAAATAGAAATAGATATAAGAAAAAACAGATCCTCAAACAGATTTGAAAACAACCAGCAAACTAATACCAGAAACCATCCGGAAAAAGCAAAGCGAAAGACCATCTAAAAAGATTACATGATAAACTAATCACATGGACAAATGGAGATATCTGCGACCTAATCAAGGAGGGTAGAAACATCCAAAAGAAGTTGATATCTTCAAAAGAAAAACAGACAAAGACGTAGCAAGAATATTTTCAAAACATATGTTTCAAGGGAAAATGAATGCTACCCTCAAACTTCTCTCTGAAGAATGGGATAATGGTATCGTTCCATCTGATGGAAATACCTTGAAACAGCTTAAAGAAAAACACCCTAAGCCATCGGAAATCCAGAATGATACTTTATTTAATGGACCGTTAGAAGATAGCTATGATTGAGAAATCTGCCTGATTTATCTACCAGGTGCTGCAGGACCATTGAATTTTGATTCTGAACAATTCAAACTATTTCTGGTTAGCCGAAAACACAAATATGAAAGTAGAGATCTTCGCGAACAGATCGCTTCATTTGCACGAGAAATATCTACCACCACTATAGACCCACTTGTTCTTGAACCTTACGTGGCATGCCGATTAATTCCTCTGAACAAAAATCCTGATGTACGTCCAATTGGAATTGTCAGAAAAGCAATTGGATGGGTTTTAAAGACAGAAATACAGGAAGCGACTGGTCCACTTCATGCTTCGACAGGTCTGAAAGGTGACTCTGAAGCGGTCATTCACACCATGCGGATGTTTTACAGAGTATGGGGAAAAATCACCTTGTTGATGAATGTGAAGAATACTATGAACACAGCATTTCAACTGGTAATCACGTTATTCTTCCGAATGAAACACACAAATTATCTCCTTTTGACGAGAAGAACTTCATTTCTGAGAAGATAATTGGTATTTGTTTTTTTGTTCATTGATTTGATATGCATCAATTGTCATATAACTATAACTCCTTTAATGTTATAAAATGATCGGAACGGATATGTTTAACACAATGATATATGATGGAGCATAGAGAAAATAGAAATAGATATAGGAAAAAAGCGCGATTTTTGATGTCAGAAAAACTTACCAGAGTGTAAATTGTTTCAAAATGCCAAGAAAATGTTGTGGAACACAAATTGTTATTTCAAGCGAAAAAGTAAAGAGAAAAGAAGCGACAGCGAAAGAAGCAGTGACGAAGAGTCACCCATCAAGAGGCAGTTTCCAAGAACAATTCATTCATAAGTTTGTTTTATGAGGGTTTTTAAATATCCCTTTTCTAACTAGAGACCTAGCTAGCTATATTATGATTAGACTTGGTGCTTAAGGATTGGTGTGGGCGTGTGTTAAAAGCCCACAGATGTCCTAGCGCAATACACAGCTTCTCCCAGTCAATCCAACCCCATGTGCACGTCGTGAGCACTGCTACGCCAACGGAACTCTGTAAAATGGCGAGTGTTCAGCGCCGGAAAACTGAACTTCCACTTCCATTGCCTTGTGGGTAAGGTTTTTGAACCAAAGGCTAAGGGTGAGGTAACCCTGACAGAAACCTCCTGAAAAACTTAGGCCCAGTTAACTGTGACATGCTTGACCCACCGGCGTGTTGACTACGCTCTGGTGGCCAGCAACCTAAGCCCCAGTCATGGGTAAATGGCTCCTGTCCTTTGGCAGGATAGATCCAGGGTAGATAGAGCTCTGTAGCCTAGAAAGCCAAGAAATACGCAACAATTAAAACAAGCCCAAAGATTACCATCTTGAATGACAAACTGAAAAATCATTTTGAACAACATTTTGCAGCACGAGAACTAGCAACTCCGCCTGAAATAAAGAATAGTGAGCAATGCCCACAACTAAAAGATGAAATTATCCCAGTTGACATGTCCATCCCAACTGAGGAAGAAGTAAAGAAAGTAAACAGTACCTTCAAAAACGAAAAAAATGCAGGCACTGATAAACTGAAAATGGAAGGGTTGAAATACAATGAAAGTAAGAACTTGATAACAACAATTTTAACTTTGATGACACTAATCTGGACGTTAGTGAAAGTTCCTATGATACGGTTACACTGCTCAATAGCGTGTTTATTCAAGAAAGGTGTAATGAGTCTTGCTAGCAATTATCGTGGTATCTCTATTGAAGCCAACATGAGCAGAATACTAGCAAAGTTGATAATGGAAAGACTGAAGAAGGCATATGAACCCATATAGGAAAGAATCAATATGAATTCCGCCAAAACCGATCAACACCAGATGCCATTTTCATCACCAAAATGGTGACTTAAAAATGATGCACTGGAACACTGATAGCTGTGTATATAGACCTTACTGCAGCTTATGATCATGTTCCTCGAGACCTGTTGTTCAAGGTATTGGCAATGAGAACAGGGGCTACACATCTTATTGCCATCCTGAAAAAGGTGTATGAAGAAACTACTTCGAAAGGAATGAGAACAAAGTTTGATGTGTTGATAGGATGTAGGCCAAGAGTCACCTTGCATCTTGACAATAGATTTCAAAAACTTTCCAAATCATCATTAAATGTATATATATATATTTTACATATGTTTTTTATTTTTATTTTTATAATTGATTATCAATGGAGAAACTAATTTTTACCTCATTATAAATTTTTGGTAGTTTTATTAATGTTTGTTCAATTTCTTCTTCTTTTCGAGTCCATAAATACACATATACAAATACACATCAAATATACTTGGCATATTTGCTATGGTGGTAGTAAGTATTTACGGTGGTGTCAGGATTAGTTCAACTAAATAGCCTATCCAATGCTGCTTGTATTCATAAACACGGAAGCCCCTAACATGGCATAGATACGATGTAATGGCACAGGCTGACACAGGTTGTACCAATTTACAGCTTGATTGGTAGCAGCAGATATAATTGCTGACCTGACCAGATTAATTAATTAAACAGTCATTTTAGGGCACCATCTCCTGTCAAGAGAACCAGGGAAGATGTTTTTCAGACTGAGAGTGCTGCTGAAATTGATATTGGTCCATCGTCTAAGAAAGCTTTGTTAGATTGTGTTGCTGATTCATCAATAAACCTCCAACCGATTCTGGATGAAAAGAATCATAAATTTGCAGAACTGAAAAAAAAGCTGAAGGTAACTCAGCAAAAATCTTGCCGATTAAAGAAGTCACTCTAAACATCTTAAGAAAAAGAATAGTATTTCATCTAGCTGTGAGGAAATGTTAAAGCAGACATTCTATGGGGCAACATTAGATCTGGCGAAAAGAGTGACCTCAGGAAAAAAGTCGGGAAAACGGTGCAAGTAACCCCCAGAGTTGAAGGCTTGACACTTCAATTTTATTCTGCCAAAGCATTTGAATTTGTTAGATTTTCACGAGCGATGACTTTTTTTCTTCCGTGATGGCCACATCTTTATTGATTTATATTATATTTTATCACTTTACATGTAAGAATATCATGTGAAGAAAACTACGATTGTTTTCATTTTCAGGAAAGTTAACGTTACCAATTAAACATTTAAAAAAATTTGTTATGTAACGTAAAATATAAAAATGTAAGATTTTCAAAAAAAACCGACAGACATGTTTACTGCACACAATACTGCAGGTTGTTTAAAAGTTCCATTCAACTTAGAGACAGATAAATGCAGAAGAACTATGCTGCATTCGATGGAAGAAAAAAGATCAATCCACAACAAAACATTCAGTTTTGTTTACCAAAACAAAAGATACTTTCACAAAACCAATAAACATGCAGTAGACTCTGAAGAAAATAAACACGACAGCTAAGTTTTAACTTCAAAGTCGTCGTATTTTAACTTTTTAAAGCTGTTTTTGCCGTGACATTTTTTATCATTAAAATTTATAAATAAATAAAAAATAAATAAATAAAATAATCCTTTCACTTTTCACTACTTTAATGTGATAAATTTTCGCGGGGATTAAATTTCGCGGATATTGTCCTAATTCGCAAAATTAAGTCCCCGCAAAAATCTGGAAAGTAACCATCCGCGAAAATTTGTCCCCACGAAATTTTTGAATAAATGTCTGATCCGCGAAAATTTAATAAGAAAATTTCTGAAAATTTTCCAGTCAAAATCTCCACTACTTCATACTTCCTCAATTTCTACTCAATTTCCCTGTTGTTTACTTGATTCTTTGCCCTTCAGAGCCCTGCTCTTCAAAAGGACATTTTACCTCCTTCTAATGACCACTGACTGTACTGACCACTTGTGAGTTTCATAAATTAACAATTTTTTGTATCTGAGGATAAGAGCTTTCCAACGATACTAAAGGTGAAACAATAAGAGTGTTTCCTTGGCCAGAATTCTCCTATAAAAGTTCATTGTTTGAAGATTTTTCAACAATAAATATGGCTTTTTGTTGTGAAAACAAATTGAGAGCCAATTTTGCCAGTTTAAGAAAATATTCAACAACGTTGAAATGCGAAATTAAGTCCCCGCGAAATATTTGGAAATGGCTCATCCGCGAAATTTAATCCCCGCAAAAATTTATCACATTAAAGTAAATACATCAACTGTAAAGTTTTCCTTAATTTTTAGATCACCATCAAGCTTTAATAATCTTATAAGCAATATACAATTTATTGATGTTCTTGTTGCCCTCGTTGCACGCGTAATTACACATGGCGTAGGAGAATGATATGTCTAGTAAGCAATTTACTTTGGTGTCTGTTGCGTAATTGAAACAATTCACGTTGAAGTCGCCAACAAAATAAATTGATTTTTTATCGCAGCTTTTAAAATGTCCAGAGAGAAATGAATAAATAGATTTAGACTGTTTATTTGGATGTCTATAAGAAATAGAGTAGATAATAGAGCGTTTCTTTTTGTCATTGCGTCTCTGGACTTCAATATTTAAAATTTCATTTACTAATCATTCATATCAGAGAGGGCATCACAAAACATTTCAAATGCATCATGTCGCGTGGCCGCCTAATGGCAATCGTAATAAAGTTCCAAGATAAACCACTTGATTGATTCGTGATTCCAATCCGCGAATTTAAAAAACGTTAAATAGACGTTTAAAAAACGTAAAACAAAATTGTTTCTAACCGTTGGTTTCGAATTGTCAATTGCAAAACGGCCAGTTTTGAAACCCGCAGTTTCTAACGTCTGTACACCTGTGCGAGCAGTGTCAGTTTTAGAATAAATAGTCCATGTTCAAATCATTGGCGGCGTGTCTCTGTAATGTTGTTACACAGATCCGAGCAACTAGGGAGGGGAGCTTGTTCTGCTAGTGTAATAAGTCAAAAGTCTAGGCAATAGCTAGTGACTTTAAAGTCAAACTTCAAAATAAAATTCTTATAGTGATGGGTGAAGATATTAAGCTACCGTAAATGACTGAATAAGCGCCCAGGGCGCTTATTAGAAATTTTAACTTTCAGAGGGGGCGCTTATTTAGCAGGGACGCTTATTCAGCAGGGGCGCTTATTCATTTGAATCAAGAAATCGATAAACATATAAATAACATAGTATCTAATAAAAGTCAAAATAAAATTTTAAATACTACAAACTGATAAAAATGTTAGCTGCAAATATCTATATCGTCATCCTCTTCGTCGTCAGAGTCAATTTGCAAAAAGTTTGGAGTAGCCTCGTTGACATCTTCTTCGTCGATTTTGGTGAAAGGATTTTCATCTTTTTCTGTCAAAATGGACAGTTGAGAGGCAAGTATCTCCTTTTCCTTCTTGCATGGCTGATTTTCCTTAAAACAATGTACATTCTCGTCTTTTGAGCCATCAGTTGACAGATTCAACGCACATGACTGGAACGAATTCTGTATCATTTCCGGGGATAATGAATTCCACGAATCAAGAACATATTCACATTTTGACATAGAATTTGACATAAATCAGCATGTAAGAAAAATGCCTATATTTAATAGTTAATAATATCATAATATCGTCTTAATATCAATTTTTGTCTTTTATACGTTTGTTTGAATAAGCGCCCCCTTAACAACCCAAGGAGGGGCGCTTATTCAGCAGGGGCGCTTATTAATATATTTACTTCTATGGGGGGGGGGCGCTTATTCGGCAGGGGCGTTTATTCGGCAGAGGGCGCTCATTCAGTCATTTACGGTAACTAAAGACGTCAATAACTAAAAACAAACTTGAAAAAAATGCACGTACGGTCACGTGTGATTACACGAGCAATCGCACGTCACTTTTAATTTTCACGAGCGATGGTTTGTCGCACGCCCGGGTCGATTTTCGCAAGGGACAAGTGACTCGCGTGCTCAAATACTCTTGACAAAGACTGTATTCTTATGCCTAAAGATTTGTAACTTAATTTCAGGCAAAAAAACAACTTCAGTTTAAAAATTTCATTGAAAAACAAAGCAATAGATTCAAAAGTTATTTGTTTTCTAGTGGTTTTACCTTGGCCCATTCGAGTTTCTGGTGCGCGTCTCGATTGTTCGGCTCTACGTGCAGTGCAAACATGAGGTTCTTCACTGTGTATTCGTGCCCACAGTAAACGTTCTAAACGAGGCAAATGAATGGAAAATTCATTGTCGGAATGATCATCATAATCGTTGTCATCATAATTATTTGCCAATGATTATCAATTTTATGGTTTACATCTGAAATTGTTGGAAAAATCATACCGTTTGATCAGGGAGTTGAGAGAATTTCCCGATAAGAGCATTGTGCATTTGTTCGGCTGTACCTTCAAAAAATCTGCCGCATCCGCCCACAAACAAACAATCACCTGAAACATGAGGCAACATGATGAATCTTTAGGTGAACACTTATGGAAAATTGTTTGTTGGTGATCAAGGAAGATCAGATGAAAATCATTTAATATCTGGTCATTAATTTAAACAGCACCATCATCATTTAGATATATCTTTCGTTACTATGATGGGTTGTTCATTTCAGAAAAAATACAAAACTATAATTATATTTCTTTATTTACTATATATATATATATATAGTCATGTCACAATTATCATTCAAAATTGATAAAGTCAACTGAAAGGTCACCTGTAAAGATAGCTGGCACGTTGGTTTCTCCTTCGACCAAGTAAGACACGTGTCCAGATGTATGACAAGGAGTTGACATGCATGTTACGTTCAAGTTGCCAATCTGAAAATCAGGGGGAGGTGAATTTCATTTGTTTGTTAATAATTAATAATTTAAGTTTTTTTGTAATGCAAATCACACTGGAACCGTCTCTAGGGTGTATAGTTTTCAAAGAAAAAAAAAAATTCGTTAAAATTCGTTATATCAAAAATGAATAAACCTTTATATCATTTCCCTCGAGATTCCTCCGAAATAAAAATTAAAGAGGACTCTCCCATAATTACATGCCCGCCTCCACCTCAACTGACTGACAGTTGTTGAATTAACCCTCGTGTTAGTAACGGGTGTAAAACGAGGGTGTCTATCCCCTTTTCCTTAGCGCAAGATGTTGGGTGTAACTGTTGAGGCGGGCGCCACTCCTACCACCAACACCTATACTTTACCGCATCAAAATGCTACTCATTCGCTGACTCGACGAGGCCGGAAGGATTTGAACTCGCAACCCCAGAAATAAAAAATTGCAAGCGCTTTACCAACTGAGCTATCCCGACCTTCAACTCAAATAACTTATTCTCTAAAGTAGAATATACTAAAAATATTGTCCGCGCAGTACCTTGATTGTATCTCCATCATCGACTTTCCTGTTAAGAGCTCCAATCCTATCATCGCCACCGTACACGTGCAAATTCTTCAGCAATTTGCACAATTCTTCGTTCCCACTAGCGTGGTCCCTGCAAAGGAAACCCTCTTTACAACATCATCATCGTTTACATTTTTCACGTCTATTTTCCATGCTAGCATGGGTTAGACGGGGTTTCAACAGATGATACTCTCCACAATTTTGTAGGTTTAATCATTTGGTGATTCATTGGAGCAGATGTTTTTTATAGCTGGATGCCCATCCTAACGTCAACCCCAGTGAGAGGGAAAACAGTGGCGAGTTAACCCATGCAAAGATACCAACTTTGCATTTTAAACTCCGTGGCATAAAGGGCATGGGTGTTAGATGTTACATGACCCGCAAAAAAAATCATCAACAACCAACAAGATTGCAGTGAAATATGTAAAGAAGGACTTCTTTACAGACCACCATGACTTTGATTACAGTCAGAATATCTCACAACACAGTTCAACATAAAGCAAAGAACATTGGATCTGCAACCGACAATCTTTGTATTGGAGTAAAACCAATTTAATTTATGTTTGTTTTTTTAAATTCAATGAATATTATAAATAGTGAAGAAATTTTGAAAAACAACTAAACGATTTTTGTACAACCAATAGCCACTGGTCACTATTTCATGAAAGTCTCACGCTAAAACTGTAAAAAAAAATTGACAGAAAGCAAGAATAATTATTTTTCGTAAAACATTAAACGTTAATAATGTGAGAATAATAATATTAATAATATATAATATTATTCTTTAACATCATGATCTCATCCCCAGGCCTCTGGAATATACGAAAGATTGCCCAGCAAAACATGACCATCATAATCAACAGCTTTTCTTAACTCAATAAAATTTATCGGCAAAACTGTTGCAAAACACAAAATGTTATTTTGATGTAATATAATATAATATTTTTAAGGAAACATACTTATGACAACAAACAACAGAAACAAATTTCTAGTTTCTCGCAAACCCTACCAATGATGATGGGTTGTAAGCACATGTGTGAGCTTCACATTTTCTTCCTTGACCGCAGCCAACACTTTTTCTGGCTCCACAGGATCAACAATGGCGGCCTGTTTCGTCTTTTCATCAATAATCATGTACATGTAATTGTCTTGAAGTGCTGGAAGCAACTTCACCTTCATGTCGCTTGAGTATATGGCGGTGCTCAGAGTTCCGTTGCCACGACCTTAAATCAAACTTCAAATTTCATCTGCACAATATATTTATTACATAAATAGTAAAAATTATAACGCAGAATATATTCAGCTGAGGAACAAATCTATTTTCACTTCCAGTGACCTCCAGTCATAAAGCTAAAATTCTGGTTTTGTGCAACAAAGTGTAATTTGAAAAACAAACAAAAAATAGAGACCAATTTCCAACCATTAAATTTTCCACAAAAATATTGATAAATATATTATAGTCCACAATCCACATAATTATTTTGTAGTTTAAAAATAATAAATTTAATAATTACAATAATAATATTGTTCGTATAATAATGTTTGTGTCGGTAAGATTTCCAAAAGGTCGTATAAACCAAGTAATAAAATAAAAAACGCTGCCGTCAAATACCAACTGAGGATCCAAACAAAATAAAATTCGAAATAAACACAGAAGTAAAAGTCAGTTAAAACGGTGAAAAGAAGCCGCTGCATTGCTGATAAAAAAATTTGCATTTTGCACTCGGGTCTTACTGCTAGTTTATATAATAATATCACTGTTTGTATCCTTTCCTTTCGATTTCGAGCACACTCTCTCGCTATAATTTAGTGAAATTAATGCAGCAAAGGGCAAAATGGTGTACGGCCAAGGTTTTTTTATAAACTATTTATATTACTAACCTTTTCTTGAAAATAATTCATGAAGTGGCACAAAAAGAAGAAAGCAGGTAGCTAAATGTTTAACAAAAAAAGCGAAAACCAAAATATCCTTTTATTTCAAACACATAGATAGACGTGTAAAAGGAACAGAAGAACAGAAAGAAAAAGTTGGCGTAACGACGTCAGGAACTAGAGAAAAGTCAAGAAGGTAATCGGATCGACCTTGTATCGTTTTATCTTACTCGTTTTTGTACTCATTCAAACATTGTTCTCTTATCTAACCATCCACACGATTTTTACAAAATAAGTTCATTATATAGGGGAGAGGGGGCTAGTTGGTACAGGCTATATTTTAAAAACTATGCAATGTTGAACTTTGCCCTTTGGTTGTGACATGTTTACAGGTCAAACAGCTGCCATCTTAGTTACAGTCATATGAAGTGCATGGTTTTTGGTGAATACTTAAATTTTCATTTCAACCGTAAAACATAACTTTTTCAATATTCAGAAAAATTTATTCAGAATGAAGAGCATGCGGTGAATGAAGTCAACACTCTGTGTAATAAATGTTCTTATTAGTAGCTTGTTATTCCAGCAAACTGACTCATTTTTAAGCAGAAAGAAATCAATATTTATAGTTTTTGACATGTCAAAAACCATATAACCCTTTCACATTGTATCAGCAATATTACATTTTAATCACCACACACAGCATGTAACTTACAGCAGCATGTAATTTCAATCGTTCAGAATAATATTTTGATTATAGCACCTTTCAAGGTATTTACTGTAAAAGAAACACAACAACTTGCATATACTTATGCACTGGCTAATAACGTCCAGGTACCAGATACCTTAAGGGAAGAAATTTTCGCGGGAAGAAAATTTCGCGAGTTTCGCAAATTAGCCTCTAATTCGCGAAATTAAATACTCGCGAAAAATTTGATTTCTTCAAATTCGCGAAAATAAATTCTCGCAAAAAATTAAATTTTTTTTATTCGCGAAATTAAATATTCGCGAATAAAAAAGGTTTTTTGATTCGCGAAATTAAATTCCTACAAAAAGAAATAATTTTTTTGATGTTAGATTTCAATGGCAAAAGTACCCCCTTCCCTTTACTGTCATTCACACTTGAATATAATGGGAAATTCCTAAAGGTGTGCGTACTTAAAATACTTCTTGTTTTCTATAAAAGATAAGAAAAAATACAGGATCAGAATACTCATCTTTCATTAGTCAGTTAAATCTATTTCAATTATTTTCTTTTTAATTACATTTGGTCGTGAATCTGACAATAAGCTTCTTATATCATATGATGAAACAGGTTTTTTCTTATCAGCCTTCTTTTTGTTGTTCGTCGGAACGTTTGTTTTTTGTTGATTTTGAATTGTTGATGGACCAGCCTGCGCAATGATATTTGGCTCGAGTAAACTACCTATTATCACCTCCTCTTTCGGTTCTGCATATTTTTCACATACAAGTTTCTTGTATTTTTCTAATATGAGCTGATTATCAATTATCCAAAACATTTCAGTAACACCGCCGAATCCCTTAAAATAATTGATGAAATCATTGTGCCGTACCTAACAAAAAAAAAGAATGAGCTACACCTTCCACAAGATCACCCATCTCTACTTATAATGGATGTTTTTCGTGGGCAAATGACCGAAGAAGTCCTAGAAAAATTAAAGTGTAACAAAATATTTCTGGTAAGAGTTCCTGCGAACATGACTCACATCTTTCAGCCCTTAGACCTTACAGTTAACGGTCATTTCAAGCAATACATGAAAGAACAATTCAGTACATGGTATTCAGAGCAAATATCACTAGCTCTTGAAAGCGGCGAGAAGCTTGAAAATATCAACATATCATTCAAGATAACAGTTTTGAAACCGTTACACGCTAAGTGGTTAGTGGAATTTTATAACCATACTACTTCTGGAAAGAAAAGGGAAATCATTACATGTGGATTTGAGAGAGCTGGAATAACACATGCGTTGGAGCTAGGTAGCAGTAAACTCCCAGAATTAGATCCATTTGCCGAGCTTTCAACTCTTGTTAGTGGCGATGAATTAGCAGATCAATCATTACCAGATGAAGAATATTTACAATCATTTACAAACGAAAGAGCAGATTCAGATGATTCAGACTGGGGAGAGGATTTTGATAGAAATGTATTTGAAAATGTTTTAGATTGATTTTACCGAGAAAAAAAAATGAAATCGTCATAAAAAATATTTTGTTTTATTTCAACAAACTCCAAAAAAATTCCAGAATCCTTTACTCAAAATTTTAATTTCTCCGAGATCACGAAAATAAATTCCCGCAAAAAATTTGATTTTTAGCAATTCGCGAAATTAAATTCTCGCGAAAATTTTGATTTCTTCAAATTCGCGAAAATAAATTCTCGCGAAAAATCCATTTTTTTGATTCGCAAAATTAAATTCCCGCAAAAATTTCTTCCCTTAAGGTAGCTGGAGACGAGACCAACATGCTGGTAGATTGGCTGCAGAAATATCTGAAGCGACAACCACATATTTCTATTAAAAAGTCTGAGGCGACAAGTCTTGCTCGATGTACAGCCTTCAACCGTCAGACTTGGACTGAATTCTTTAATAATGTTGAGTCTCTATTTAAGAAGTACAGTTTCCCAGCGCACAGAAAATACAACATAGACAAAAGTGCCTTAACAATTGTACATGTACCTGCAAGAGTGGTAGCTGGCAAAACGGTGAAACGGGTCGGTCAAGTAAGCTCTGTAGAGAGAGGGACACTGGTGACAACAACTGTGTGCTGTGTAAATGCATGTGGGAACAGTATACCTCCATCATTCATTTGGCCTCACGTGAAAACAACACGCAATGTACACAACTATGAGAGGCACAACACCTGGCTCGATGGGCTTTGTAAGTGAAACTGGTTGGATGACCGTTGACAACTTCCTAAAATTAAAATGGATGTCCCACTTTATTTCCAACTCAAAACCAACACCTGAAGAACCTGTTTTGCTTTTGCTAGATAACTATATCAATCACCTATCTCCACAAGTGATTCAGTTAGCTAAGGATAGCGGTGTGATCATGACCACCATTCCCTCCACACACAAAAACAAGCTTCAGCCAATAGACATGCCCGTGTATGGACATTTGAAAGCTTATTTACAATGCAGCTTGTCATGTGTTTCTGCTCCAAAATCCTGGGAAAACAATCAATCTATACAATGTGGGAGAGATAGCTGCAAAATCAATAGCCAGAGCAACTACCCCACAGGATATAATAACAGGTTTCAAAGCTACTGGCATATATCCACTTGATATGTACATGTCTTCAAATGAAGACTCGTCATTTCTTCCTTCAGCTGTCACAGATCGCCCTGCTGACCAAGTCTATGCTGGAAATCAATCAATCGAAGGTGATTTTCTTTGAAAATTAACTATTTATATTTTACGTTACGTAACAAACTTTTCAAAACAAAAAAATGAAATAAAAATAAATTTGATTTGCGTCGTAGCAACTACTTTATGAAAGTCTTTATCATTATTAGGTATTTTTCTTAATCTTTGCAAAGGTGTCGGCTTAGATGGTTTGGTCATGTTGAGAGAATGAATGATAATAACTGGGTTAAGAAGTGTAGAGATTTAGTTGTAGATGGTAAGTGTGGCAGAGGCAGGCCACGGACAACATGGAAAATAGACGTTAAATGTATAGAGAAAGAGAGAGACATTACGCTTAACGAGGATGTTTAAACAGAAGTTATCTGGTCAGATGGTCCAAGCTCAGAGTTTAAAAACCAATACATGCAATATCTTATCCAGCAGTTATCCAAGAAGCATGGTAAACCCTTTATATAGAAATTTTCAGCAATTTCTCATGGAAAAAGTGTTGTCGATGGAGTTGGTGGAAAGGTAAAATCAAGCGTACACAAGAAAGTCATGAGTTTTGGAAAAGATTGAGCAATTGTTCAAGACTCTGAAAGCTTTGCAAAACTTGCTAAAGAGTTGTCTGAAAGTACAACAATAATCCATGTCAGCACAGAAGACATCGACACCTATGCCAAAGCAAATCCTTTTCCATGATTCCTTTTCCATGATTCCATCCCTCTACGTGGCATTAAGAAGATGTATGTCATGAAATCTGATGGGGTGAGCTCCTACCTTTGGACTAACTTATCTTATCATCAGTCAGGTATCCAAGCTGATATTAAAATGACTGTTCCCTCGACTCATGTGTCAAAAGATCAAGCTGATAAACCTGTTCCAGATGCTTTCGCAAAGAGAACATTTAGTTATCATGATGTTGTAAAAATTGCTAAAGGGGGCTTCCTTGGGTATTATGCAATTATCACTGAACTTGGTGACCTCTGTGCACTGAATGATGATGATAAAATTGAGATCAATTACCTCAAAAAATCTTTTGGGAAATGGGTTATTGTTGACAATGATCTAGATTCCAGGATGATAAGTGAACTTACATGCATAGACACAACAGTTGATGGTAGATAAAGATATTCTATCAAGGAATAAACAATTTTATACTTGTTTTTTATAGTTTTCAACCTTTATTGTACTCCTATATTGTTTTATTTTATTTCAAGAAAGTTTCAAAGTACATTACAATCATTAATTTTTGTTTTTTGAGTCAAAATACTCGACATATCTGAACTGTGTACATTACGTCACAAAATTTGGTACGCTACGTCACAACTTATACGTAAGATATCTGGAAATAAGAAACTGAAACTGAATTCATTACTGGTGAAAAGGTTTGCTTTATTCCACATAAACTTGCTCCAGAAAAATTAAAACAAACCCATCATAGAATTTGGAGGAATCAGTCAGAAAATTCCATATTTCTTCAATGTACGTTACGTCACATACAAAAACTTTATTAACCAGGCAAATTATAAAAATTGACGCCAATAGTTTTTACTAGGCTCTCCTGTATGTGTGTTTCAACATATTATAAGATTATTTCATACAATCAGGCCTTTTTGTTTTGTCTACAAGCATTCTTACTCTTCAAGTGTACGTTACATCACATTTAGAATGACCGTAATTGGTTTTGTTGAATAATTCATGTGTTCTGTGTTGAAATGTAAATAACCATTAAACATATTTTTCATGTTCTTTTGTAGCAGGTAGCTGCCAAGCATTTTTACCAATATAAAGTGTTAATAAAATAAACAAGCATTGCATATTGATTGGGATGATTTATGAATTGTAAAACAGAATTTAATAGATTTACCAACCAGCCGCTATGGGGCACAGCAATGACAATTTTTAATAATCCAAGATATCAAAAAAAGTTTGAAGCCTAGACTAATGTTAATTTAGGGTTTAATACTATGACACTTTTCCATGATTTTCACCAAACTATATATGTTGGATTATAGCCAACAGTATTCGAATGGCTGGCTTCTAAAAAGTTTTGACCCGACTAGCCCCCCTCTCTCCTACTTTCAAACATTAAATAATAAATATATATAAAAAACAAATTGCTGGAGATACATCATATTCCTACATCATTTTTTTAATATGATTTGCGTTACTATTATGTAGCAAAATGCAAAAATAAAACAAAGCTTGGAAACATACCCCAGACTCCCTTCACAAAATTAAGTATAGCAGCTCTTGGATTTGGTAAATTAGGGATTTGTGGACAGGTTTGTCTCCACATAGGTGGCATTTAGATGTTTCGTTAGCTACCTATTCATTTAAGAGTCTTTCTAAAACTTTCTAAAAAAAATTGAAATTACAACAATTTCTATTTATAGCCAGATTATTTGATCAGTTAATCAATTTAAAATGCGGTTAAAAAAACATTCAACACACCAACAACAAAAACAACAGCAAAAATTCATTTTGAAAAACAACATTCCTAGCAATAGGCTTTTGAAATTAATTTAGCAAGATAGCCTTTAAAGTTTTCTGCTAGATTAGATAACATGAACATATGAATTAATACAAAGAGCCGATTGTAGAGAACCTTTATTAGTAAATAAATAGTAAAAACTAATGTTCCAGTAGGAAAAAAACAAAATGGCAGCTGTTATTTGATTTCATGTAAAATGGATGTATGAACTGAGACGTCATTGAAATGATGATTTTCTATTCTCTGTAATGCTATTAAAATGTTCTCCTTTGTTGAGACTATTTCTTAAATCAAATATTTTCGTGTTTAAAAATTGTACGAAATGTTTTCTTTCTTAGCGACCGTCTCATTGAATAATTTAGGAATTTTAACGGGTGCGTTCATTCAGAGAAGAGGGGCGTATTTATTTATTCACGTTTTATTTGAAGCCATCATCTGATTTATCAATCATGCCGTAGTTCTTTGTAAACTAGTCAAAGAAAAGAAAACAATGTAGAGTGGAACATTAGTGCTTAGTGGTCGTTGCCTTAGAAGTGGCCGCTGTGGAGAGGCTGTCTACATAATGCTTCGATCAATGAAATAGTTAAACAAATGAAAGATGATATTGTATGTCTCGCCCAGTATTGATGTCTCTGTGCACCTAACTCCAAAGTATTTTCTTTTTTTATTAAAAAATCATGCTTCGTAGTAATATACAGTTATCTACATTAATTACCCACGATGCTTCGATTAAGCGCCCGTCCTCGAATAAGCGCCCTTCCTAAAAGCCAAAATATTAAATAAGCGCTGTAAATAAGCGAAGTTGTGAAAGTTCGATTGGCAAATGTCCAACTGGAACATCTTTTTCGATGGGAGTCAAGATGACGAAATCACTTGCTTCAAAAACGATCAACCTTGTTGTGAAGGGTGGTCGATGCACAAAAAGCAGTTCGATTTCATAAATTCTACAGAACCAAACCTGTTCGTATCCGACGAGGAGGAGAGTGTAATGGAATGTCCAGAAGACTTAGTCATTCAAGAAGATTCGGAGGGAAACGAGGACATTGACATTTAAATGTTTCGAGCAAAAAAAATAACATGAAATGTAAAAGAAATTATCCCTGTTATCATTATTTCTTTGTTTTGACTTGAAAGAAATATAAAAATATTAAATAAGCTCTCCCCTCGATTTCAATGATCCAGCAAATATGCTATTCAAAAATCACTGTCAGTTTTACTCACCTCGTTCTGGAATAGAACCAAAACAGAAAATCTTGAAACTAGGCACTGATTGATAATCAACAGTGTTTTGTATATTATATATATGTGAATGTTGTCTTTTGTGTAGTTTTAATACTTGAATGTGTTTCAGAATATGTGAGGATTGAGTTTGTCAGATTGACTTGCAATTTAACAAAAAAACACTAGAAAATTTTTTTTTTCTGCAGTTTTCTATGTTTTGTGGGGAAATGTTTTTTATTAGCACATAGGTGTATTTTGAGTCCAGCCTCAATGTGCTTAAAAATTTGTTAGTTTCAGCCTTAAAATATACTTACTTTATGCTTAGCCGTTAGTGGTTTTTCAGTCTAAGTATAAAAGTTATGCTTATAAAAAAGAGTGTATTGATTCTTAATTTGTTTTTATTTTGTATATATACCAAGTTTAATTTTTACGAGCATGTATATTTGCACTGTTTATATTGATCTATATAGTATATACCTGTGACAAATTTTGTAAATTTCATGAAGTAGAACAAAAGTTATACTGGTTTTAACCCTAAAATGGTGATGAGTGACGTCATCAAAAATTTTAATTTTTATGATTTTTGTTTTGAAATATTAAAATATATTAGTAAGATACACATTTTGAGCAAGTTTTGTGTAAATCTGATAACTAGAACTTAATTAAATACCCTCCTCATATTAGAATTCAATGGCCTCCAGTTTTTGCCTCAAGCCGCACGTTGCCAAGGCCTGTTATTTAGTAAACCATGGTAGGTAAGCTTTGTTAGATTTAACAGAACAAGAGGAATTAGCGGAATGTGCTCGGAAATGCCCTTGTCTATATGACAAAACTTCCAAGCATTACAAGGATAGAACAATTGTCGAAAACGCGTGGACAAAAGTTGACAAAGAGCTTGGAAATGAGTCAGGTATGTAGCAATTTTAAATTACATTTTTCTAACTTTTTGTCTGGCATGGTTCGTGGTTTCAAATAATTTCATAATATCAAATATCCGCTAATGGTTTTAGCTCTTTAATAAAAAATTTCTTGCCCTCTCACACAAACTCGATTCTCGTCCCGGTAGATTCAGGGGTGCCATGAGTATAACATTCAGAATATTTGGCTATAACCATTCATTCTCTAACCTCTTGTAGGTGAATCTAAAAGCGCTTTTCAAAATCTGAAGAAAAGTTACAGCAAGAAAAGGAATAACTTAAAGAAAGCCAAACGATCTGGAGCAGAATTAAAAGATATTCAGAAATATGAAAAGCAGTTGGAGAAGTGTGCCTTTCTGAGTTGGCTCAATCAGTTTGTTTCGCTGCGTGACGATACCCAAAATAATTTAACGAACGGGGATAACGGGCAGGACTCCGTAGAAAGCAGTGGCAATGATGATGCCGATGATAGTCCTTCAAACGCTGAATCTGTTACATCTGTTGCAACATTGGAAAATTAAATAAAAGGAAAATTTAACAAACCAGAGATGCAGAAAATAGATTTAACAGTAGCCAGCCTGATTCCAGTAGCAAAGGTCAAACATGTACAGCAAAAGAGAACGGCAAAAACCAAACACCTACAGAACCTCCGTAGTCAAAGTATCGAATCAACGAAAAAAAGACTAAAAAACCGAATGTCAATGATGTAAGCGTAGAAGCATTGAAAGCAATCATCAAGAGGTTAACAGAGAAGGCTCCAACTGCAACACCACAAGTCCATAAAAGAGATGAAGATGAAGCTTTTGGGCAAATGGTCACCACCGAATTAAAGAGACTATCCCAAGAATTCAAAATTCTTAAACAAAAGAAGGCTTAAACATGGGATAAGCAATTTGATTTTTCAGTACCAAATGGCCAACTTACAACAAGATAAGGCAAGAAAACAGAGAGGAAATTAACAAACAACTTCTATCTTCTAAACTTTATTACTCAAAATAAAAATGAATAATACAACCTTACTTGAAATAACATTCTCTATTTGACAATCCCATCGAGAGTGAAAGTCTATGAACACCGTTTTGTGCCCTTTCTCTGTAAATTTGTTGGACCCAAATTTTATGGTTTCTTTTTTCTCTCGTGAGTATCAAAGCAAGAGTACATATCATTTCATCCTCACTATCCATGGTCGAAGCGTAAAAGAAACGGTTTTAAAAAATAAATTCATTTAAGTGGACACACTAACAGCAGGTGTTTGCGAAATTTTTTTGGCGACAGAAAAATTTGCGTTTTGCCTATTTCGGGGTTCAATATTTAACCATTTTATTCACAAAATATTTGAATAATTCCACTCTGCATTTTTCAATTTGTTTTTGTAATTGTAGGTTTTTAACTCGCTTTCGCTGTAAAGCTAGTTTTACGCGGTTGGGGTGTGTTCTTGAAAGAGGTGCGAGAATGGATGTGTTGGGGTGTCTATGGGACTTGGTATTTTCTATTCTATCATTTTTTATACTTCAAGCAACATTGTTGATTGTTACAATTAACACTCAACAGCGTCTTTATTTATTATTATAATTTCACCATATGTATTGCTTGGAATTCGAAAGGTTTGTTGTGCACATGTCAGCTTTTTGCAAGGGATTGGATGAACTGATATGTTTGGTTAACTCATATAGTTGAGTGGTTTTCCATCGCAGCATCGAACAACTATTACATTTTACAAACATCAATATGTTCCGTAAAGATATAGGATGCTTTCGATACAAATCATGATCATCAAGTAACAACCAATCGAACACAGCACATATGTATGGCAAACCTTCATCAACAAAACTTCAAACATGGGAAGTAGAAGTGGATCAGTTCACAATTTGAAAGATGACTGATCACAGGGGCGGATGAAGCAAGTCTTTACCCTAATAACAACAAAAAATCATCTAACTCATGAATGACCCGATAAGAAAAAACCTTTTCCAATTGGGAGTAATGAATTGAAACGGCTTAACTTGTAAATAATCACTATGACTTTGCAAACGATGTAAGCTGCATCTCAATTGCTGTTAATATTGCTACTTTAAAATGCAATCTAGAAATTAATCATGATAACTATCAGTTAGGTTTCAACGCGAAAAACTCTATTTGTAGTTTACTAGGTTTTAAACCTCAAAAATTAGCAAAGGGGTATCAGAAAATATTGCAAACAATCTCAGTATAAATAGCATTTTTATTAATCTTCCAATTATTGAAACATGTGTTTTAGTGTTTTTAATTGCTCCCATTTGCGCTACGGTTATTTTTGATGAAATACGGCGTTTTTTATTGATAACCGCTCACTAAACAACTTTGTGATAGCATGGTCTCGAACCCAGAAGCTTTCGGTTAAGAACCGGACGCGATACCGTTGTGCTAAGCGTGTGCACCTGCTAAACAGATTTTGATTAGAGATTACATGAAGCGTGAAGCATGACGTATTGTCGGCGTCCTTTTAAATGAGCTAGTTTCGATAGTCGATGAATAATGGACCCATATATCTCTAATTAAAATACAGTTTGGCAATCACACAGTTTTATATTCTTCTTTGGGTTTCTTCTTCTTGGTATTTTTCTTCAGACATTATACAACATCTCTCAAATCGAAGCAAACCACGGGGGTTCAAATGGTGAATGTTTTGCTTTTTCTTAATATTATTGTATTCTTTTTACATAAACTATATATATTATTATTTATTATTATTGTTTGCTTTCAGAGGGTATGGCTATTGACTATTTTGTTTTCATTTCACGTTGTGAAACTATTTTTAGATAACAATCATGAATACGTTCAGTGTTGTGTCACTGTTGCTCATGGCGATCGCGCACCAATCAGAATCTACTAGCGACGTTAATAGTTATGTCGAGCATGCCACCAAGCAAAACAAATGCTACGCAAGATATCGTCGCCCGCACAGGAAATGCAAGTGGCTAACTAGTCTGGACGTCTATGCGGACCAACAATTGTTGTCGAGGGGATGTCGTATCATTGCTTATAAGATCAAGTTCTATGGAAGATGGTCTGATTGGTATGTGCCAGGTGTCAATGACATTGACTGGACGGTCAACTCAGGTACGGAGGGATGCGAAGTGGAATATGACAGCATGAGAAGGGTTTGGGCGAACTTCTTTGATCACAGACATTATTACATTTATTGTTGCCCAGTCCGCAAGCACTAAAATATTACTAAGGTATTACGTGGAATCATTAGTTTTGTCAGAAGATCAATTTATATTTAGATCCTTCTTTTTGCAACTATTAAACTTGCGAACGCATTAGATCATTAGATGGTGCATAATGGGTTTATAAAATATGGGCCTCAATCAAATGTTAACACTAGGATGGTCAGGATTTCCCACACCCTAAAACGGCCACGGGGTCATATATGACCCCCATATGAAAATGTGTGACATTTACATGCTGTGTATTAGTAACCTGACATCGTCCAACAATAATGATCATGTATATAGGTAAAAAATACGATTTATGAGGCGTACAGGCCTAGAAAACATGTTTATTACGAAAGAAAAGTTACAATATGAGGTCCCCAATAGCATTTATCTATTTCCGCATATACTACACTTGTAGGTATACCCCCTACATTCCACAGACACAGTGATAGCTCAAATTGTTTAGCGTGATGCTACACTTGAGAACAAGCTTTGCATATTACAAATACTTTCTTTTCGCCAGTCGAGCATTTACCACGCGTGTATTTGTGGCACTTTGCACATATGAATGGTGTCTTGTTGCCACATTTATGACTACACTTTATTATCTTTGGTGCAGGCATATGGTCATCTGCCTCCATATCCTCATCTGCTGGGGGCTTTTGGTAAGCTGTTGTACGAGTTGTAGGATGAATTTCTTTCGGGTAACTGTAGCTGTGGGGTCAATTCCGGACACCTCCTTCAAGGTGATCTAGGAGTTTATGGCAGCTATATCCAAAACTGCCAGTAGCCACCTTCGTGAACCAGCGTTGGTCTAATACAACCTGGCCATCGAATCCATGCAATCGATACCAACCTTATTGGCATTGTATTAGTGAATGATATTTGGCTTCCTCTTTGATGTCCCATCAACTGTAGATGTGCTGAGCATTGTACTGAGAAGTATCACAGATCGGTTTCTCTTGCACTGGTAGTTCGCACAAACAGCCCCAGAGTCTTGTTCAAAATAAAAGGAGCTGATGCAAAGCAGCTTGTAGAAAGTTTTCATGGCAGGTGAAAGCTCTCTTCTGCTTTTTCTTATGGTTCCAACCATGGTCGTTCTATTAGATAGTAACTTCTTTACTAGTGGAAGAGAGGTGATAAAGTTGTCCGTACAGACATTGTATTTCCAAGGAAAGGTTGAATCAATCTCATTACAACATCATCACCCAATGGTGTACTTCCTCGGAGGGTCTTCTCCTGGGCTCCTAAGTATGGAATAATATTGCATACATATTTGGTTTTCACATCCACAAGAACCCAAAGTTTATTGTCATACGTATTAGGCTTGTTTGACATAAATGTTGTGAAAGGAGGATATCTAAGAGCCATTTAGGTTTCGCAGGTCCAAGTAAAAAGTCGCTAGCACAAAACCAAGATTTATTGAAATGACCATTTTCACATAAATAGTAGAGACCTTTTGCCAGGGTGCAGAAATAGCAAAAAGGAAAATTTTATAAAACTATAGTTGAGTTAATAAGCGTTACATTAATCCCCAAAAGTTTCGGCGAAAAAACTTTCTGACATATTTGAGAAATTTCGGACAAAAAATTTCCAGTTCAAAAAAACATTTTTTCGCCTATAAAAAGCTGTCAGTCAAGAATATGAGACAGTTCCCGGATCAGAAGAAAAAAAAAGTAAACAGCTGTGTTTGGATTGATGTTCCTTAAAATTTGTTATGTTAACGGTGCTTCAACGGCACACACGTCATAGACACTACTCCCACTATCGATTTGGTTGGTGACTTGTTGCGCGTACCAGCATTCGAATTTGCTCTTGAGAAACTCTTTAGCGTGACCATTGACGTTTACATCCAAAGGCTGAAAATGATCTGTCATGTTATTAGAGACATGTACGATCACGCAATCATTCTCGATTAACTTGGTGACTTGTTCCGTGACTTGGCTTTTAAAGACTTCAAAAATGATATATGATTTCACCTCTTTTTTTACAGTCTGTTTTTAACATTTGAAATATATATATATATATATACACTTTTTAAATATTTTGTTTACTTTACTTTAACAGCTATTTCATTAATAACAGTATGTATTTATGTATATAACTGAAGACAAATGCTGTATAAATATGGTTAATAATAATAATAATAATAATGTGATGTCACTTATCGATTGCGTAGGTTTAAAATTTATAATAATAATTAAATATTTTATGGCTAACTTTGTTTCCCAAACAAATTCTTTCTCAATTTAAATGTATAATTAATTTATCTATATGTACATGACTACCCATATATAGACTTTTTGGGAGGAGATCAGCATAGATTGGTAACATACATACATACAGAATTCCTCAATTATCATAGTATTGTTAACGTCCGTAGGACGGGTTCATTGCTAGTAAGATCAACGGACCAGATAAAGTTAGAGCATTCCATTTTATAAGCACCATCACATGCGTCACAATCACTGTGTCGGCAGGCAGATTTACTGAGGTTTTGCGAAAAAGAATGTATTTATGAACAAATATAGTTAACTCGCTGAGCCACCAAACATTCCCCGTGTTTTCAAAAATTATACGTTATTATTAAATTTAACTTAATTTAATTTAATTTTTGCTTTTTTCCTACTCCTTCGAATTTTATGTGTTCAGCTATAATACTGCAAAGTTGGTCTCAGGTCAGCAATTAAATCTGCTGCTACCAATCAAGCTGTAAATTGGTACAACCTGTGTCAGCCTGTGGGGTAGATGAAGCTTCGTATATGTATTTACAACCCCAAATATGCCACGTTTGGAACTTCCGTATTTTATGAATACAAGCGGCATTGGATAGGCTATCTTAGTCGAACTAATCCTGACACCGCCATAAATACCTACTACCACTGATGTGTATTTGTGAACTTTTGTGGAAAGAAGAAATCTGAAAAGTTTGCTTTGAAATTGTTCAGAAAAAAACTTCGATAGAGAGCGCTGGTAGAATCGGCCAATCATATCTATTACAAGTTTTTTTCCATGGTCTCGATTATCTTGTCTTATTGTTGTTAAATAATCGCTAAACGTCATAGTTGTAAACTTAGCGGACGCGAAAGTAACTCTTTGCTATACATACCGTGACGCAAAACACTGTAACTTGAAACTGCTGTGACTATCTCTTTTCCCGTCCAATTACAGATTGTCATAAACTATTTTTCTGCACATTAAATTACAAATTTTATAATATATTGCTATATAATATATAAACCTTAATTATTAACTACAAAACTTAAATTTGCAAAAAAACGAATTGTCGTGTCAAAAAATCCTTTGAAAAATGTTTTAAAATTTAAAGATATACATTACAATCCCAATAACTCGAACCCCTAATAACCCAAACTCGCGTTAACTCGAACTGTTTTTGCATTCCCTTTTCTTAATAGTTTCTTATAAAAACTCACGATAACTCGAACATTTGTTATCTCGATCTATTTTACTAGGTCTCTTGGAGGTTCGAGTTGTCGGGATTATACTGTAGTTCCAGAGTAATGAAAGATGTGATAGATTTCGGTATTGGTTTTGTAGAGATATTTAAAACGATTAAACGGTGGCTTTAATTTCACTGACATTAAGGTAATCCTCTAACAGGTATCTTCCAATATAAACATACTGTATATTTTTGTCCAACCAAATGAATATTTTACTTTTCTCTCCGACAACAGCGACAGTTTTTATAACCACCATCGAATTGTGACACCTGTACTTTGTAACCAACGAAACGTACGGTAAACGATATGTAGACACGTAATACCTTGACGGTGTATATCTTGGTCAACTTCAGCTTTACCCACTCATTTAAAGACTTTTTCGTTGATACTCTTGTGTTGATATTTCAATCATTCCTTGCTGGTCTGTCTGGAGTATACTGACCAGATACAGAAACCATTCCTTCTTGAGCCACATTTTTGCCAACTGAAGATTTAGAAGTTATGAGTAAATATAAAATATAACAGAAAGTGTATTATAGATTAGAGAAGGTGAATGCGATGATGGGCCAGCACTGAAGCTTGGAAAGGCCGAACACCAGACATTCAATCTACAACAAGATCATCTTACTGCAAGGAATAAAAAGAAGTAATTTCAAGTATATTGGTGCTTGAAATTTCTAAAAAACATGGCGGTAAGGAACGCTCTAGCTTTCGAATCGAATATTGAGTTCGAAAGTAGAACCAGAATGGCCGTTAACTGCTTAGTAGAGTGGAGAGAGTATTGTTATATGGTTCAGAAATTTGAACGCTTAACTCCAACCTTTTAGAAGTAAAAGTAAAGTGGCTGAATTAACGCTAATGGAAACGGGCGTATACGAGGGCGTCTATCCCTGTTTCGTAAGCGCAATACGTTGGGTGTAACTGTTGATGCGGGCGCCACTCCTACCACCAACACCCATACTTTAGCGCATCGAAATGCTACTCATGCGCTGAGTCGGCGAGGCCGGAAGTATTTGACCTCGCAACTTCAGAAACCTCAGAAATTTGAAATTGCAAGTGCTCTACCAACTGAGCTATCCCGAAAAGCATGAAACTTATTATAAAAGGCTCGTTAAATATTTTCAAACACATAAAAAACTCAAAAAAATATTTGCCATATTTTTCTCGTATCTCGCGATAACTACTTACTACATATCATTATGTCTACACTTTCGGTAACTGTGATGGTTTAAACACATTAACAATGGTAGTAATACCAGATGTAATGCATTCGTATCCGTTGTTGTTGCAGCTATCGTAACAATACATGCATCATGGACAGGGCTCATAGGTCGCACAATTTGGGCCAATCTAAAATTAGATGAAGAATTTGAAGTGACTTCTAATTTGTACCAATTCTACTGATGTCAAAATAAAGACTGTCAACTGAAGTAGAATTCGTAAGGGCAAGATAAGTATACCTTAAAAGGATCGGAATAATCGGTACTTAAAAAATTCCATCCGTCTTTTTGGACAAGTGAACCCAAGAATGACGTCAAGGGTTGGCATTCATTGCCCGATATGTCGTAGTTTAAAAAAAAACACAACTGTGTCGTAGGCAATACATGCATTTGTACAGTTTTTCAATGACAAGTCATACAGAATCTTCCCTATTTCGCTGCCCTCGAAATACGAGTCTCGTTGGATCTTGAAGTTCCCGTAATATTTGCAGCCAGGCAGACGTGTGATTTGAGAAGTAATTAATCTCAGAAAGAGCACCTGTAGATATTTAGTGATTCAGTTATTTATATAATTAGTATATTATATATATTAATATACTATATTAAATGACACAAATTCCAATACATTCTGTATGCACTGTTAATAACATTTGAATAAATTGGCAAGTACTGCGATTGAGAGTTGAAATGTCCCAATAGGTTTAACGAGACAAGAAACCATCGTCTGAATCGTTTTCCTTCTAAAAAATGGTTGTATCGAAAGTTTAAATAAATCTCACAGATGAATGGTTTTGATATGTTTATATCCAGGAAAACATGTTTCCTTAACTGGTATCAAACTGTGCGGAATCGTTGGGTTTGAATTCACCAAATAAAATTTTAATTGAAATATGTTTGACTAAAACAAAATTGTGATAAATATTTTAAAAAATAAAGATACATGAAAAGAAAAAACAATGGTTACAGATATCTTTCGTGAGCGAGTTTTGAGGGAAATGTTCCTTATGAAAAAATTGAAAAAAATGAAAAAATTCGAAAGTTAATTAATAAATTTAATCATTTATATTATTAATATCTAAAATTTAAAATATTAATATCATTGTTCCTGTAACTAAGATTTTAACGAGTAACATACTTTCTAAAATAAAATAAAAGGAATGGTACCGTCAAATACAATTCGCGGGTGACCAAGTAAATTTGTGTATCCTGCTTATTTGTACGAAATGTTCAGAATTTGGCTAGAAAAATGGCGTGGTTGTAAGTCTGAAATTTGAAATATGGGTTTTAACCCTATTCAAGTTGGGGGAGGGAGAAAGCCCGACGAGAGGGGGGGGGGGGCAAGGGGGTACTCTGCCCAGGGGCCCGGACCAAAAGTGTGGCACGGCGTTTTTTTATTTATTTTTTAGAATTGATTTGACACGGCCACATGGAGAAAAGCTTTAAATTTAAATTAAATTTTAAATTATTATTCTATATATCGGTTTGAAGGGTTCGTTGGTTTTTATCGTTCGAGGGTTTTTATCACGATGCAATTCAACGATTATTGTTGCCATGGCGACACAAGGTTTTCAATCAATTACAGATGGATAGCTGTTCTATTATGTTGAAAAATAAATAATTCATGTTAACTCCGATGTTATCCGGGGGATCTTTTGCGTTTTGTCCTTTAGTAATTATGAAAATTATATACCTTTAGGGAAAAAATTTTCGCGGAATTTATTTTCTCGGTTTTTGCCCCAAATCGCGAAATTAAATTCCGCGAAACTTAATGAAAATACCTTATCTGCGAATAAATCCGCGAAATTCAATTTTTCTCTCGGTTTTTTACTTAACATGCAATTGAAATTATAAGAAAATACAGTACTAAATATTCCCCTAAACTCTGCCCACCGCGAAAATAAATTCCGCGAAATTCAGATATATTACCTCATCCGCGAAAATGTAATCCGCGAAAATCGCAGTTTTTAGACCTGTCAATCACAAAATTTTCTTCCGCGAAAATTTCTTCCCTTAAGGTATTTATCTATATATATTTTTAACTTTAGAACATTTAAATTACAATAAGATCTTTTTGAATTGATAAAACCCCTTTGAAACTTCGACGTTCAAGAAAACCATGCAAACACCATACTTCGTTGGCGATCCAAACAGACTTGGATATTTACTTTGACTAAACGAAATACAGTATACTCCCGATAAGTTGGACCCCCGATAAGTGGGACTTTTATTAAGTGGGACGGTTTTTCTCGGTCCCATGAACTTCCTAACCTAATATAAGCATACGCTTAAGTGGAACATTTGCTAAGTGGGACAAATTTCGTCGGTCCCCTGAGTGTCCCACTTATCGCGAGTATTCTGTAATTTAATAAAAATAAATTTTAGAAAGAGTTTTGTTGAACCAAGCGTAAACAAAGCAGATCTAAGTTTTGTAAGTCTATGGTGAAACGAACTACGTGTTCAATGCAAAGAGGTTCATTCATTGGACGGCAATTGTTGCATGGTTTCAGTAGTATGATGGGATTTAAACAAAACAGTGCAATGTTCTTAGTTTTATTGCTCCCGGTATCATTTTGCGTTTGCTCTGGTGATGTCCAAACCTTCATTCTAGTTCATACAAACAACTCCATTCAATGTCTACCGCAAGAAAAGAAAATCGTTAACAAAGATATCCACTGCATGTATTATTGCATGCACTTCAACGGATGTGTCGCATTCAACGTGAAGCCATACACAGCTAACTCTTGGTTATGCGAGATCTTCGCCCCTGCAGGAATTTGTCATCAACTTTCAAATGACCCAACTCACTTATTTTATTTTAATGTTTTCCGCGATTGTTTGGACTTGTACAACGTCGGTATAAAAGAGAACGGCCGTTACGTCATTTCGCCGAACGGGTTGAAAGCGTTCGAGGTTTACTGCGACATGCAAGATGGCGGTTGGACATTGTTTCAACGCCGAGAGAAGTCAAACAACTTGAATTTCAAGAGAAACTGGAAAGAATACAAAGAAGGTTTTGGTGACTTGACCAGAGACTTTTGGTTAGGAAATGATAACCTTTACCTCCTTACAAACAATAACGACGGGAATGAATTCAAGATGACGTACACAGTAGAACAGGGGAACTTGAAAGAAACTGTGATATACAGCACATTTTCTGTTGGACAAGAAGCGGACAATTACTTGTTGGAAATAAGCGGGTATACAGGGTCAGGGCATGACTCATTTAAAACTCATAACGGTATGAAATTCTCAACAACAGACAGAGATAGCGATAACTCCGCGGAAAATTGTTCTGACAGATTTGCTGGTGGGTGGTGGTATAGCCATTGTCATAATGTAAATCCTAACGGTGATTTCAACGGAGCAGACGTGGATGAGAAGGTCTCAATAAATAATGGAATTATCTTAAAAGAAACATGTCTGAAAGTACGCCGGCATTCCTAAATTTTCCGTTGAGGAGATGAAAGTTAACTTAATAATGGCTTAATTTGTTTCAGGGTCGATGAAAGCAATGTATTTCATAAATTTACAAATGTTTCGTAGGTTTGTGAAATTCGCGCGGGTGGAATGTCATTCAGAATATTTAAACTAGATTGCACATAACTCATGAATAAGTTTATATTCAGCATCTGGTGGAAGTATCTTAACGCACGAATGTTATATGAGGTTTGTGTATTGTAGAGAAATATACCTTCAATCAGATTTTTATTGTGAGTAAAAAACCCCGATATTCGAAAACCTTTTTAAACGAAACCCTGCAGGGGCGGATTTTTGGATTTTGCTCTTCTTAGGCGAAAATATTACTCACTCTTCCCTTCCTAATTACATTTTTGAGTTTTTTAGGCTGGGCGTTTAAGGTATGCGAACAGCGGCGGTTTTATGGTGCGAAGGCCCTTGGGTAATTTCAATTTGCAGGGAAAATAAAGCAAGTGTACAAACCAATTTCTATAATTTTCTCGTGGCGTGAAATGAGACAGATTCTTAACGAGAAAGGGCAATTGATATAAAAGAGAATGGATACAATTTATTAATGTTTCTCCTTGGTAATTATTTCTCATGTTTCCTTGGTGTGGAAAAGAGAACTTTTTAAGAGGTTGCGATAGAAGTTCTTTTTTGGTTTTCAACATTTCTAATTTTTTTTTTAATTTAATGTAAAGTTTTTGTTTAATTTTAGAAGAGTTAATTAAAGCTTTGTCATCCGAGGAGAACTCAAAATTTTGCTTTAAACTTTATTTACGGGAAAGTGTTGTTACACGAAGAAAGCAATATAAATCATTATGATTCTGAAATTTCTTAAAGGGATTCCTGCACAAAATACAAGTTGATCTGTAGTTGTAGATCTGTGAATGATGGGAGGGGGGGGGGGGGGGGCTTCAGCCACCGTAGCTTTAACAACAGGAATTTCTCCTAGTCCTTTAAAAATGAGACACCAATCTATAAATGCAAAGAAAAACTGTGCTTGAGAAATATCGACCTATTTCTGTTCAACGTTTCTTTCCTAAACATTTTGAAAAATATAATATATAATCGATCGTACGACTATTTCCATTCGAATAAGTTATTTTACGACAAGCAATTTGATTCCGAAAAAATATTGAAAAACATTTAGCCTTATTGATCAAAAGACAACAAATATTGAATATCGTAAATTTACGTTGAGTATCTTTGTCGATATGTCGAAGGCCACGGTCGATCATGACATTATCAAAAAGAAATTAAAACTATACGGAATCACGTGACCTCTCTTTAATATTCTCCACCGTTACCTTGCAAACAGACACGAATACGTAACATATAACGATAACAAAAGTCCATTCCCTCATATTAATTGTGGCGTTCCGCAAGGCTCCATTTTGTGTCCCTTTATTGAAATTAATGAACTGGATCAGAGCAAACTCTATCTAAACGTTAACAAAACTAAATTTAACATGTTCTTCAACAAATCGCTCAAAAATGCTTTTTCCCTCATCTTTACCTGCGCTTGGTAAAAGTGAATCCGACAATTAAATTTTTAGGTGGTATTTTCGATGAGGATATGTTCCAATCGTTTGGCGGTTTGGTCAATAAATGTTCCAATCGTTTGGCGGTTTGGTCCATAAATGTTCCAATCGTTTGGCGGTTTGGTCAATAAATGTTCATATCGTTTGGCGGTTTGGTCCATAAATGTTCCAATCGTTTGGCGGTTTGGTCAATAAATTACCTAATCGTTTGGCGGTTTGGTCAACAAATGATCATACTCTACGCCTGCCCAATGACCTGTTTCTCCCATATTCTTCCACATCTGGAACTCAACATCAACTTCGAGAATTCAGAGATCAACATCAACTACAGAGAATTCTTTGTTTGTACAGATGTTGATCCAAGGCGTTCATTAGAAATACTTTCTTTCTTATTTTAACATTCAAAAACTTTAGGGTGACTGTTCAGGGCAGGGAGGTGGCAAAATTTCCTAAAGACGAAGAATTTTTTATATTTCAATTTAAATATTTGAGAATGACCATAACTGACGGATATTGTATAGTTTTACCTGAAAACAAAAATATATATCAGGCTATGTCGTGCAACTCACATGTACGTGTTTCGAAATATTAAAAGATCTAAAGATTTTAAATATCTACCAAATAAATATCTTTCAAACTCTGATCTTTATGTATAAAGTAAATAATGGATCAATTCCAATCTCAATTTCAACTTTGTTCTAATAAATATAATACTAGGAATTCTAATATAAAATACAAGTACCCTTTCAGAAAAACTACAAAAGGCCAGTTTTCAATAAAATACCGAGGTCCACGCTTATGGAACAATTATGCATATAACACTGAGTGCGGATCGTTACAAATTTTCAAACGCCGAATTAAAAACAAACTTTTGAATTCGGATAGTTAATTTTTTTTTATTTATTTGTTATTATTGTTTTGTTTTTTCTGTGAGATTGTGTATTTTTAATTTTATAATTTTCACGTCTAAACTCTTGTTCTTAATAAATAAATGAGTGTATACAGGTGTCCAATGAAAAGACCGCTTGGTCTTCTATGGATTCCTAGCCATTTTTTTCCTTCTTGTTCTGTGGTTTATATATCACGCACTGATTTGTAAAGGTCTTTTATTTGGCGAAATAAACATAACATAACATAACAATTATATTGTTACATTCTAATTTTATCATTGCGACTCGCCTTTGATCGGTGGCTGATTTAACACACTAATTTCTCAGTACATTATGCCACGAAATATTTAATTTACGTAATTTACTAGGGTTACTATTTTCCAAAAATAGATCCCCTACTGATACTGTTCTCGGTTGTTTCATCCAGCGGATAAAGCTGGATCTGTGAATTTAAATGCGGAGGGTGGGAGAGGTTGTGGGGTTTGAGAATTGAGAGTTGACATTTAGAGTCATGAAAGCCTTTTCAATCGTTTTTGTCGTATTGTACTAGTGATACGCATTCGTTGTAGATTAAAAAATCCGCCATTTTTGGTTATTTTTTCGTGCGTCCGGAGCACTGAGGAGGGAGAATAATTTGGACAAGATTGTATATAAAAGAGTAATAAACATTGCGTTAGCTTGATTGCAGTCGAACGTTTTAATTGTGCCAAACTAAAGCAAAGTAAGTTTTTCTTGTTGTTTTTGATTTCATTAATTTATCTTTTTTACCCATTATATAAAGCTGAGGTTTAAATCTAGAACAAATCAGTCTTTTCCTTATTTTCTCAAATTTAGTTCATATATTACAGCTGCAGCTGTTATAATAGGGCTTTGTCCTGCTATTGAAGGAACAAATTCGGTCAGTTGATTGAGTACCACTAGGGGTCTTATTTGACAAATCCATTTCAACTTCTTTTTTTAAAACTCAAAGTTTTTATTTAAACTCTTCTTCCGCTTTCAAAAAAACAAAATTGAACATTATGTCAACAACGAACTGAAACCTTGAATTCAGAAAGTTTAAAAATCATTTAGTTTTGAATTAATTTAAACTTAGGTATTTTGAATGGTTACAGGCCAACTCGATTTGTCATCAAATGTTCGCTATGAATTACCTCAAAAAGTCACTCATCCAACCTGGGGTTTTAATTGGCAATGTATACTAAAGTTTTAAATCCTTTTAAATGGCATATTTTGGGTGGATAATAACCAGTATGTAATTAGAAATTACTTTGCAAATATAAATGTTGACACAAAAACATTACCAATAATTTATTTAACGTTTCAAAAAGTTTGTTATGCAACATAAAATACAAAAGAAGGAAGAATTTCAAAGAGAACCGACAGACATGTTTACACGCAATGGTACAAGTTGTTTAAAAGTTCCATTCAACTTAGAGACAGATAAATGCAGAAGAACTATGCTGCATTCGATGGAAGAAAAAAAAGATCTTGTTTCTTTGTGAAAAATCTTAATTTTAGCGATGCGTGAAATTGAAACATTTAAACATTAATAGGAAAAGACGACAGTTCGAATTGTCTTTTTATGTCTTTTTTGATCAGAATACAAAAAAGCTACCATACAACTAATCCAGATTGATAACTTCAATCTCTTTTCTCCTTTCTTTTGAGCACCTTCATTGCCTCGTTTAAAGAGTTCTCGAATGTCTCTCGATTTTACTTTGCATTTTTTTGTTGTGTTTGTGACGGCAGTGTTAGTGACTATGGTTGAGCTTCCTCTTTTACGACCATAATTTACCTAAATTAAATTAAATCCGCGCGAAATAACACAAACTTTGGTCGTCCACGATATTAAATCCGCGCGAAAACTACGAAAACCTACATCCGAGAAAATTAATTGTGAACTTTTCGCTTGTGTAAATGGTAGTGAGCAAATGAATTTTTTGTTTGTGCGAACAATGTTTTTTAACCAATCAAATTTGAGAGATTTTTTCGCTCACATGTTTTTGCTCGAACTTTTCGCGTGTGTAAATCCCGCTTAAGACGTGTGCGGAGGCGTGCACTTGCGATCGCACGCCTCATATGAGAAAGCCTGAGAAAAGTCTTGTAAGTGAAGGAAAAATAACTAAAACAGAACACAAAACAAATAAAGATCAACATTTATAAAACTTTTTTTTGCGTTCATGTCAATTGAAACAAAAAAAGAGTGTACAAAATAGATTGAAAAACATAGCTGAAAAAGGAAAAACATTTGTTTAATGTTACAATAAATCTTTGATAGTGCATTTTTTTAATTTTTGAACATTTTTTTTTTTTTTTGGGCGCCGATACCACACTCGCGGTATCAAAATCCCACTGGATACGTCGCTGATTAATAAAGAATAAAGTCCAGATTGGTCAGATATATCGGAATTTTATTTCAGGATAAAAATTTGGCCTTGTCTACATTGATTAGACAAAATATGAAATAAAGAAAGAAAGTTAATTTTCTTGTTCGTTAAATTTTCCCAACATTAGGACCCAGGTCTACTAGATAGATATTTTTGCCTATCATATAACAAAAACACTGTTATCGATGATCTTGAACCTGGCAACGAAGTTGGCACACGCAGTTCGAAGTATGCTGTCGTTTTGTCGAGCAAACAGACGAGTCTGCATTTTGTACATAACCGACACAGCCAAATCAATATGGCAGCCAGCGTTCGGAAATCTCGCT
Source organism: Candelabrum cocksii (assembly GCA_963930725.1). NCBI lineage: Eukaryota > Metazoa > Cnidaria > Hydrozoa > Anthoathecata > Candelabridae > Candelabrum > Candelabrum cocksii. The sequence continues at coordinate 13,201,915 of OZ005672.1, read as the reverse complement.
AATATACCAACGAAAAGTCTTCTAAAGATATCATTGGTGGACCAAACGTATTGATATCCACATGATAGATTGAACAATTATATATAAACATATTGAGGGGGAAAATATATGAAGAATATAGTAAAGGAAACGTCAAATTTTCATAGTTAGGCCGAGTTGGTAGGCTGAGTTGGCATTTGCCCGAGTTGGCCGTACACCTTTTGAACTACTTTCAAGCTCAAGAAATTATTTGGAATACCTTGTATGTAGTTTTTAAAAGGAGTTTTTGAAAAACCAGGGGATGGTGCAGCAGATGCTGACAAAATTATAATTGATTTTTTTATTATCAATGACATTCTTTTAAGAGTCTTGCCAGACAAGAACCTGCACAGGTACACTGTCATTTACATTGATAAATGAATTCTTTTTACTGAATCTTCTGCAAGATATTGAATATCTCCTCACGTAATGATGATGGTATGATAATACGGTCCTTGTAGACAGCCACACCATTGATGTGGCATTGGAATTATTGCTGGTTTTGGGGGAAAGGGTGTCCATTTGGGGCAGCTTAGACAGCATGGCTGGCAAAAGCTGATCCAGTGTTAATGGCTTCTTGGTTGTTGAGGCGTACCCTGCGGGCTGATGATCAACCTCGCTGATTGATGGGGAAGCTTGAGATATCATGACCAGTTCAATGCAAGCATGACGACTCAGGAAGAACTTGACAGATTCTTCAGTTATGTACACAATCTGTTTAGTCAAACGTTCATTGAGACCTTTAGATGCTTCTCCATGGGTAAGCCATTATTTTGGAGAAGCTTTTGTGAAGCTTGAGTTTTTCGAACCATGCATCATTTACGTTTCACCATAGACAGCAGATTTTACAATGGAATACTTTATAATTTTCAAAACTGCAATTAGGAGGGCCATCTACCTCAATAAATGAACGAATGAAAATGCAAGTTTGTGATTTCTGCAGTTAACATATTTCGCAGGAGACACTTCTTGTCGAAATTGTCAAGACGGTACTGTCAGTCTCGAGCGACAGCAAGCAGGTGACGGGAAAATCAGCTTTGAGTAAGGTTACCATATGTCAGTGTCTTTGTGTGGTAATAGATGGCACTTATGTCACGGTGTATGGCTGCAGTCATCAACGATTTAGTATTGTCGGAAGGTAAAAGCAGATGGTCAGGGTAGCGTGATGCAGCATCTGCTGCATAGTTCGATCTACCAGGGTAGTTGGACAATATTGAAGCCTCAAGGAAGCGTCCTTTGTTTCAAATGGAAGAGCCTGATGTTCGAAATTTTATTTATTAAAAAGATCTTTGGAACTTTTACTACCCACTAATTTGACCATGTCAAGAAACTCTTTTGTCAAATGTGTCTGGGTCTAATATATCGAACGAATATCGATAATTCTGCACACTCACCACAGTCTGTTGTTTCGTCCGCCATTAAACTGCAGTCTGTTTCTTGAGTACGTGTGCGAAGCACGCGCTTACACACGCCATCAATCGATTTGCGCGTGCTGTTAATCGCACATTATCGCACACCATAAAAATACATTGTACTGTTATTTTTACAAAATTTTAAAATTCAGTCTCTACTCGTCAAACCAGCCATTAAAATGGCGGTAGAAATTGCCGTTGTTATCAAGTTTCCAGTTTCAAACTCACTCAGCAGACCTGGGGTTTTTGGCCTATTTTAGGTGGATAATAGCTCCTATGTAATTAGAAATTACTTTGCAAATATAAATTTTGACACAGAGTTAACGTTACCAATTATTTATTAAACCTTTCAATAAGTTTGATACCTATGCAATGTGAAATAGAAAAGAAGGAAACCGATAGACATGTTTACACGCGATGCCACAGGTTGTTTAAAAGTTCCATTCAACTTAGAGACAGATAAATGCAGAAGAACTATCCTGCATTTGATGGAAGAAAAAAAGATCAATACACAAAGAAACAATCAGTTTTGTTTACAAAAAAGAATAAAAAGACGCTTTAAAATGCAGAAGAACTACTTTATTGTCAGAAATTTTCGCGAATCAAGCTTGTCGCAAAATTTTCTTGATTTTGAATTTAATTTCGCGAATCAAAACCGATGTCGTTTTTTTAGTTTGTTTATTAACCAGATGTTTTTGTTCTTCACACTTTTACAACATGTTGTATATAATACTAATATAACTCTAAAGAAATACTAAGAAAAACTATATTTTTCATGATATCTAATGTTAAAATGCAGGGTTAACAAAAGCCTCTATTTCTTCCTCATTGATTTCCGCCGTGTTGATGTTGTTCTTGTGCGTGACCTCGGAAATAAGAGGGTCGATATCGCTGAACGGATCCAAACTTTCCAGATTCGCAGGTTTGCTAGAAATTGATCGGAAAAATCGAAAAAAAAGTACTAGCATTTAATTTTGCGAACGAAGAAATGTTTTTTTTGCGGGAATTAAATTTTGCGAATGAAGGGGGGGGGGAGGGGATTTTTTTTGCAGAAATTTAATTTCGCGAATGAAGGGCCAATTCGCGAAATTTTCTGCCATTAAAGTATGTTGCAATCGATGAAAGAAAAAAATCAAAACATTCAGGTTTGTTTACAAAAAATAATGAAAAGAGACTTTAAAATGCAGAAGAACTATTCTGCATTCGATTCGAGAAAAAAGATCAAAAAACAAAGAAACAATTCGTTTTATATATCTGTGAATTAAATTGTTTTCTTGTATACTGTAAGCGAACCTCATAAATCTCTATCTCTAAAAAGAAGTTATCAAATAAAGATTTATTTGTTGGTGAGGTGCAACACTCGTAGCTAGCAGTATAGAACACTTTAAGGTAAATGACAACCCCCAATTTTTATTTTGAAAAATCACACGCCATGGCTATTAAAATTTATTTATGGCGTGCGATTCACCACACGCGAACAAAATATTCAAGAAACAGACTGAACTGTAATCATGAGCAGCAACGAGTGCATCCAAAACCCTTCTTCAAGATACTGGCTCAAACACTTTTTTTCAAACACTTTAAAAACTCATCAGCACATGTTTTCGAGGGATATGTTGGTCGATTGCTTGCATCTCGTAAGTGAGCATCAATCTCCCAGACCGTTCATAAAGTCTACAATATCTGAAGAATTCTCTCGTACGGAAGATGAATAAAATGCAAATAGGCATATCCATTTTGCACGTGTTTGTTGGATGATTAAATAGTCAGTTTGTTTAGATAGAATAATGTTATTGTCTTCCGACGAATACGATGCATCTTCCGACGTACGTGATGAAACCTTGGTGGTGGTTCGGTTGTTTCATTTTGAGGTCTGCTCTCTTCATTGATAACCTCAGTAACTTGTTTGAACGTATCCACTATAGAGTGATGTTTTTGTTTGCCTCTAGATGTACAAGATGCACCCTTTGATAATCATGTTGTTGATCTTTTGTTGTGGCTGCCACCTGTTGTTTTATGCCATCCCAAGTTCTGGCAGTTGGTAATGAGTAGGATTTTCAAAGATTATAAATTATTTTCATAATTTTGCGGCAGGGGTGGAACGTGAAAAACAAAGAAAAATGACAAGCATGTGTAACAATGATTTATAACAAAAGACTTGTTTATAAAAATGAAACAAGTTAAAAAATGGTTTGAAAAGACATTTGTTTTAAAAATCAAAATAATACTTTTACAAGAATAAGTAATTTCAACAAATTTTAAAATATAATTTATGTGAGGCATTTTTGCAGGAATTTATTTTCGCCGGTTGATAACATTTCGTGGAACTGTGAGATCCTTCTGATTTGAAAACATTCATCTTCTCTCGGTTTACATTCTCACTATCCACGCTTGTTGACGTTACTGGCATGTTTCGATGTTGCCCTCATCTTTGCGACAAACGATCTTTTAACTTGATCCAGCGCATAAAATGATGATTGTTGCTGCAAAAAAACTTGCGATCATGGCTGAAATTTAGGCGATGATACTTTTTTGTTAACAAGTTGTAATTTTATTTCCTCCAAATCAAACAACAGTGTACCCGCCCACTGGGCGGCGACTGCGCGGACTCATTGCGAAAGCAACCTTCAGTGTTTAAAATTTCAACTATGTGTTTAGACATCAACGAATCATCTTGCTCTAGTCGCTCTTGTATTTTAGTTGCAAAAACAGATGACCATTCAGTTTATGCATGAAGTGCACTTTGACTTCCTCTTTCAAAATCTATTAAGATTACATCTTGGTATTTGAATTTTCCATCTTCCTCTTTCACTTTTTCAAGAAATTGACGTACCGTAGGCGGCTGATTGTATGGTTTTCGTTCGATTCTAAGTAGTTGCTACATGCATTGATTTCACAGGCTTTCTGTCCTTACAATATTGACGTATTCAGCTTGGAATGTTTTGGACAAAACTTTTGCTAGGGCTAACACCTCAACACTTGCCAATAATGGTAAATTCACTACTAACCATTCCTCGCCGCTGTATTGTTGATGTCGTTTTCCATTTTGCTTTCAGAATTCTTAAGGTAGACACGGTATTCCTGTCTTTGTATTCGCGATGACTTGGTTTGAATTCAATGAAGAAGGTTTGTCACCGAAGAAAGATGTTATAGTTTTCTGTCACTTTGCTGGTGTATTTTCAATGATATCATCGTCACTCTCCATGTTTACTGTACTAATACTATGCTTAGAGATTTTTTAATATATTCTAAATGAAAAAGAAAACATATTTAAAAACCTTTTAACCCCTTTCTTCCAAGTTTGTTTCGTTATTCCATTGATTTATTGAGACACTATCATGCGTACTTTTTTCTTTCTTTTGTTTTAGCAATTACAGATTTTACATATTTTTAACCAATAGAAATGCAAAATTATCCAAACATTGGAAATGGAGCTATTTCATTGGATAACATGTTGTAACAAAATCAAAACATTATCGAGACAGAACTATGCACACAATATGAAACGAAAAGTAAAGTAAAGTGAGACATGTTATGAACGAGTGTTAATCAAGGATGATTTACTATTGTTAGGAACCGGCAGCCGTCTTTTCTTTAAAGTTATTTATTTATGTACACAACATGCACTACTAAAGTTCGGTGATCATGAAGATCGTTGTTCTCAAAGTTCAGGCGATCTTTGCTTGATTCCTGCCGATCATTGATTGGTGATCACCCGTTATTTTATGCGCTGTATCTAATGACGATGTCAGCTTTCCTATGTTGTGTACTCATGTGATGTTCAAGATTTTCTGCTTTTTGGAAGGTTGCAGTTCATCTCCAGACAAAACCTTACAGTACACAGTTGCCTGTCCCCTCTCTTCTGATTTTCTTTTCCCGATTTTCGCTGCATTCTGTTTTACTGAAAGGCGCCAATATCTTCAGAGGTGGCTTCGCACTCAAGGTAGCTACTGTACATTTGTCCAATACCTTTATCAACATCATAATATCTCCATATCTTTATGCGATCTTCATAAAATTCAACTGAATGGTAATTGTTTGTTATTTTAGGGCCGTCAAGAACAGCATCATATTTGCTGGTTTGAGCCACTGCTACCATTTGATGCTTTGCACCAAAGTCGCAATGCAGTGTTTTGTGTCTGTCCTCTGCTGTCAATAGATCGTTTCCATGTAACTTCTCATGAAGATTGTCTTTGCAGCAACACTTTCTCTGTCACATTGATCCTTACCACAATTCGAACCCATTACAATCATCATAATTTTTTGCAAATTTTATACATTATTTCTGCTGAAAGGCTATCTTTAACACCCAGAATTGTCCGACTTTGTTTATAGTTTAACCGCACTTGGTTCATCAACTGGTCTAACACTGCTAATCCATAATGGCGATGAGGTACATGACAGCTGCAGTTCCTGATAACACCGACGGGTGTGATTCGGATGTATACATACTTTCGGTGGTTTCCACACTGATTTTAAATCTACGAAAAGCGTTGACTATTTTCTTTGAGAGTTTCTTTCAGTCTGTTCTCAAATTTCCTTTCCACATTCCACTCTTCCGAATATATCACCTGAAGAAGAAAGCAATTCAATATTCTAGAAATCGAATAAAACAAATACATCTTCCCTTTTTAAAAACTGTTTTAGTCACAGAAGAAATGGATATATAATTATTTTTTGCTTTTTTTATTTCCATTAAATATTATAAATATTGACCTTCCTTTGTTTTGAAATTTAGGATAAATCTGTTTTACACAATATATGGAATGAATACAGTATGCGACAATATAAGTTCATGAATTTCCATTGAAAAAATATTATTTTGATTTGTTTAAATTTTTAAAAAGTGAAAAAAGTGCCCCACCATGTGATACAGTCATAGCCAATCGGTTAGCGTAATTCGTAAGCAACTATACGCCCGTCATAAGTCACAAAACTAACTGAAATCATAACTTGCAACGCTTTACCTTCAAGTTGGTTCAAGGTCATTCTAGCTTTGTTTGTTTGTTTGTTTTTTAACAAGGAACGCTCATTAAGCATTATCATGAAGACCTCGACCCGGAGGTTTAGTGTATTTTATTGCTCCCATTTTTCCATTTTTTTTGGTTATTATTGATGAAATACGGCGTTGTTTATTTATAACCGCTCACTAAACAACTTTGTGATAGCATGGTTTCGAACCCAGAACCTTTCGGTTAAGAGCCGAACGCCATTCCCATTACGCAATCGCCGGATAAATTGATTTGTCTATTCAATTTGTGGTTCCAACATTTTGAGCATTGTTTGGATTTTGTATGATATTTCTCATTTTAGATGCCGACTGAGCAACATTACGACAAAATCCCGTTTGATGCACGTTTCCCCAACACTAACCAAACGAAAAGGTGCTACCAGAATTTCGTGGACTACCATCGATGCACCAAAGCCAAAGGGGAAGATTATCCGCCGTGTAAAGACTTTTTAAAGATCTTCACTGGGATCTGCCCTCATTACTGGGTTTGTTTTATTTTCTGTTTTTCCAAATACACCTCACATAGTCTTTTGTGCTTAATTGTAGGGGAGGGGCGTTCAAATTGCATTTTTTTTTAAATTTTCACCCCCAAAATCCCCCATTTTAACAAAAGACAATGAGACCCACTCCCTCATTTTATTATCAACCCCTCATATCAAGATAAGATTAAGACTTTCTGATATCACAAAACACACAACTCTTGCATAAAATAGTTATATGCTTTATACGTTAAAAATGTCAAACGAATTGTCATCGTTATCATCCTGTTCAGTTGTTTCGCTAACATTAAATTGGAATTATAGATTATATTATTATCATAGATCGAATTATTAGGTACTGTTCGCACGATGAAAATAACACTGCAAGTCTTCTATTTCAATCAAAACACAAACATCAACATTAAACTGCAATGCAAGGTCTTCTCTTTAAATATGTAGCGTTTGAGTAAGACAAAAAACGAAAGCCCACGACTCCATTTTATTTTCACCCCCTCATTTTACAGAAAATTTCCGAATACCCCCTTAGGTCATCCCCCCCAATTTTAAGATATTTTTCCGGATTTGTCCCAATTAAGCACAGAAGAGTATAATGTATATCTTATGATTTTTGAATTCTTAACAAATGTATTTGTGGAATGTTTGGGTCCCGTTAACACGTATTTCCGTTTTAGGTTGAGAAATGGGAGGACCAGCTCGAAGCTGGAACATTCCCCGGCAAGATTTAATTTACCCTGTGAACTTATGTAAACAATAAACAGTTATTCAGATTATTTCTGTCTGCGTTTTCACTATTTCCTCACCGTCTGCTTTGTGATTTACAACAATCGATATCTGGTCTGTGTTTTATTGCCACCCGTTATAGCAAAGTCTCTCGCTATCGCGCAGTTAACTTGTCAAACGTTAGGTCTTTCGTTTTGTTGCAAATGATACAAAGAACTTTCTTTTTCATTCTATTTAGCCTTAGCAAGCATTTGAAAGCTTTATGTTACTCGAAGCAGTTTTTGTTATGAGAGAACTCTTCGCAGTTACTTCACTCTTGACGAGAATATTCTCAAATAAATCACTGAATAAGTATTGTGGTTTCACTTCGGCACAAATTTATGTCAAACTCGCCCTAATTTTCTACCTATTATTTCACATTTTTTTTAGCACGTTTGACCTGCACTCTTTGATAGCTAAGTGCTGTTGATGGTAGCAAGTCTCATAATGAATTATTTCCTAATTATTGAACCATCCCGCTGATTCTATTCGTTTATTAGCCACCCTGGAATCTTCTCTCGAACGAACAGTTGACTATGAAAGAAGCAGAGATACATCAATTACACTATCTTCATACTCCTGAGTCTGATAGTCATCGAATAACAAAGTTTGACAGGGAAGTGAAGTATTTTGAATTGAATCAGCAATTCAGAGGGGATTAGCGAAAGCCTTATTAGTATAAAAGACGGTCTCTGTAGAAGATTTACGCTCAGAATAGTTGCTTCAATAACATTTTGGAGAAGTTTTTGTGACTCTGATAAGCCGTTAAATGATTTTTAACGGTACATTTCCTAAAGAGATCTTATCGCGCCTTGGTCCATAGGCTGTGTTATCGACATCGTATTTGACAGAAGTTCAACTGCTTTCAGATCTTCAATCCTTGGATGTGCTGGGCAATGGCCTATAATGAGAGCGACCTTTCGATTCTTCGTTTCAAACTTCTTTCCTTTCCATTTTTTTTGCGTTGTTTGTGAGCGAACAACAATGGCGAGCAGCGGCACTTTTGGAAAACTGTTCTGCGTGTAGAATAACTTTTATTTTAAATGCAGCCGTGTAATCACGAATTGGCCCTTTCCCATAATTGTAAATTCGTGAATTACACGAATTCTGGTAGCTCATGATTTTAAAATTGTGGGAAAGGCCCATTGTTTCTCCTTTGTGAAAAGCAAGGGTAACAGGAGCATCAATTTCACTTGCCAAATACACAGCAATGACGATAACAGGTAAAAAAAGCAGAAATTTTGTTAAAGAAGTGTTTTTCAAAGAATCGTTTCTCAAATTCATCCTTCTCTAGTCACCCTTTACAATGTGATATTATCAATTCCTTTGTATATTAATGTTATATATATTATCGTTCATATCAAGTAAATTTTAGTTGTAATAGTTTACACAACGCCTAGGTCTTTTTCGCAGAATAATCGCTTTATTTCTAGCTGTTTCATGCCGAAGCAAACGGTCTTTTACCAAAGTTGAAACAGTGAACAGTTTTGTGAACTAGAAAGAGAATTTAAAGTACGTATTGTCGTTGGACTCTTCCTTTGCTCCATTCTTAGTGACCACTCACCCTAAAAAGTGTCGAATGAATGTCTTGCACTCCTTTGTTCCTGCATTTCGTTTTCGTTGCAAGTTTAGACTTCCCAATCTGTTGCTGGGATCTTCTTGCTTTTCATTTTCCATTGATAAACGCATTTGCTTTGCCGTATTTCTATGATTAACCATGATTATTTCAAACACATTTAGCCATGAGTCAGCTATAATGATGCGAGATATTTGCACGTGCATATGCAAGGTTGAAGTCCGTTTTAAAAATAAACTTTTGTGCACAGAATTTAGAATTAGAATTAGAATTTCAGAACTTATTTGTTTGTTTGTTCAATATACGATTCCGACGATTCTCATTAGAAAACCAGTGTTTGTTAGTGTTTGTTTTTTCCCAAAACGAAATCTTTATAAAACCACGATCTCGCTAAATAGATGTAAATTAATCACTTCTTGATTCACTTTTAACTACTGATTACTACGATGGCCCTGAAGGCTAATTTTAAAAATTGCGCGCGCCATAAAAATGGTGTAAATTGGGCTTTAAGTTTTGTAATTGGCAAACCCAGTCTTTGGTCTCTGGTTTAGCGATTTATCTTCGTGAATGCTGATCAAATTAAAGATAGAGTCACTTGTTAGACAGCTTGTAAAAGAAGAAGTTGAAACCGCTGTCAAGCAATCCAGAGAACAAACGGAAGCAGAAGACACAACACAACCACCACAACCTTCCAAAAAGGAGAAGCTTTCAACAAGAATTAATAATCTTTTAACATTAATTAATAAAAAAGGAGGTGCAACTGCACAACTGCTTTAAAAGGTAATAAATCGACATCATTAAAGGCAATTAAAATACAAATACATTGGCAAAAGGTTTAAAAGAATGGTAGTATGGTTATGATCAAACCTCTTGATTAGGGAGGACAAAGATTTTCCACGTTTGATAACAATGAAAAACCATTATTAGAAGGTTTATTTGAAAGAGGAAAACATTGTTTTTCCACCAACAATTCGTTTGGAGATTAGCGCGCGTTAATCTTCATTACTTGCAGCATTTTATTTTGGCGAGTATATCTATTTATCTGGCACGCGCATTTTTTTATTTTTTGGCATGCGCACCTTTTATTATCACGCGTGCAATTTTATTCCATGAACCTGCAGGGCCATCGTAGATTACCTTAAAGGAAGAAATTTTCGCGGGTATTTAATTTCGCGGATGGTCGAAACAATTTTTTTCGCAGAATTTAATTTCGCGGATGGGAAATTTGGTTAATTTTCGCGGGAATTTAATTTCGCGGATGGGAAAATTCTTGGATTTTTTTTTGGATTTTGTTTGTTGAATGATGGTATTAAAAGCTGATAAAATTTCACTTAACGTTACCAAAACTAATTATATTTTATTCCATAACGTTAACCAGCACGATAATATACCTTTAAAATTACCGGATCTTGTAATACGTAATAATAAAATACAAAGAGTTAGGACTACAATATTTCTGGGTTTTAACATTGATGAGTATCTAAGCTGGGATCATCACATAAGCTACATAGAAAAACACTCATTCAAAATATTGGCCTTACTTTACAAAGTAAGATTTTTCCTGGACGAAAGCTGTATGAAACAAATATACTTCTCTTTAATGCATAGTTATCTATCTTACGGTAACATTACGTGGGCGAGTAATTATAAAACAAAACTGACTAGACTTCTATCTATGCAGAAACATGCGTGTAGAATTATAAAGAAAAGAAACAAATTGGAACATGCTTTACCCTTATTGCGCAAATTAAATATTTTAACGATTTACGATATTAATATTTACCAACATCTTATATTTATGTACCGTTTCAAAACTGACAATCTACCTGTTATTTTTAACAACATCTTTTGTAGAATATCAAACGACAAATATAACCTTAGATCTCACGAATTATTGAATTTTAACAGTATATCATTTAAAAAGAAGAAATGTGAATTTTGCATATTACATAGAGGACCTCTCATTTGGAATAACTTTGAAGAGCCACTAAAGAACGCAAATAATATAATCGCTTTCAAATATTCAACAAAGAAATCCATTTTATTAAAATATGACTAATTCTTTTTCTAATTCTAACGTCTTTTTTTTTCGGTGATAATATCTAGTTGACGCAGAATTATATATATTACATATTGTATAATATGGGAAATTGCTACAGTTGATAAACAACAGTGGGTTTTATGAAAAGGATTGATTGACTTGCCAGCAAGGCCTTCTTTAAATCCACGCCAATAATTTCCTACACTGTACTTTATACGATTTTAGCTACAATTTCTTTATTATAACATTTTACATATTTATATACTAACAAACTGTTCATTGTACATTTTTATTGGTGAACAAAAAAAAAAATAATAATAAAAATTGGTTAATTCGAGGATGGGAAAATTCTTAGATTTTTTTGGGGGATTTTGTTTGTTGAATGATGGCATTTGTATCTAGATGATTCTTATTAAAGCTTGGTTTCCAATAAAGAAAAATTGTCGTGCGATTGTTGTCGCGCAACATGTGTCGCGAGATTGTTGTCGCGCAACATGTGTCGCGCGATGCACTAGTTTCCATTATAAAAAGTTTAAATTTGTAATAAATTTGTATTTATTTTTTACTCTTTCTTTCTTTCTCTTGAACTATTTGCAATATAATCGGAATCGGATATGAAAAGTAAAAGGTTTTATCGTTTGCTACAATGTCAGTTGGCTTTGTGCAGTACCTTACTTGCACTTAGAAAAAGGTAAACACAAATATTAGGTATATATATCGTTACGATAATCGCACAACAGTCGCAGGAATAGAATTTTCTCTATCTCTACGATACTTATCGTACGACGTTGTACTGATCTTGCGATATGATATTTGTTGTGCGATTGATTTTTCCATAAGGTCGTGTGATGGTTGTGCGACTATATCGCACGATAATTTTCTTTTATTGGAAACCAAGCTTAAAGGATACAACAAAGTCTTATAAGAAGAAAAAACAAATAAACTTCAACAAAATAACGTTAAGGTATCTATATTCACATTAATACTGCATCATCTAATATAAAATCAAAAGCATTTCTTACCAAATCATCCTCAAATCCCCACTCTGCATCATCGTCATCATTGTCATCCTCGTCTTCGTTTCTTTCATTGACCTAGCCCTCCGTTAAATCGTGATTAAATGGAAATGCCATGCAAAGTTACAGTGAAAATACCTGGCACTTGCATGAATCTGTCATTACTGGAAAATTATAAGCAATTTATCGAGCTGTTGTATATAGAGCCGAAAAAGGAAGAAAATCTTGGATCTTTTTTGCAACGGAACAAGATAATCAATATTTTACCAACTCGTAACCCGCCACCAAAAACAACTAAAGTAAATAAGGAATATAAGTATTGGGAAAAGTAAAGACATTCGAATATTTTTCAAGAAACAAAGCAGCAAAGTAACATTAAATGAAAAAAAAAAATGTAACGACGGAAAGTTTTATTTCTTTAGATTACGGAATGTTTTCCAAATTTATTGTCTTTTCTGTCCCGTTGCATTTTTGAAAATATTACAATGCAAGGTTTTCATTAAACGTTAACATCAGCTGTATTCGAAAATGGAGTTTGCGACAAATGAAACTTTGAAAGAATTTCACCAAAATGCAGCAGTTGAATCGAAATCAACAGGACGTCACACTATTTACGATGCGTCGTTGGGCGTAGCAAAAGTGTGCTCAGGAGAAGTTGAAGAATTAAAAACAATTTTAAAGAAACTGTCCGAAGAATTAAAGGATGTAAGAAAGGAACTCGCGTTGAAAAACGACATTGTCGCCGAATTACAAATCGAGCTTTCAAGCGCGAAGAAATACAACGCGGAGAACAATGCAGTCCGTGAAAATTTCGAACGCAAAATTCAAGAGCTTAATTTTGCTTTGAAACAGTCTGAAAACTTCGCAGATATGCTGCAAGAAATCGCGAAAGATGCGTGTCGAACAACTCACGATTTGAAAGAACAGTTTGTTGTTCTCGAGGAATTGCTTGCAGTCAGCAGTCGAACCATTCAAGATTTGAGCGAAAAAGAACAGGAAAAACAATCGTTGCTGATGGAGGAGAGAAAATTAAACGAACAGAGTATGCGAATAAAAAAGGAGCTGAAGACGTTGAAAAATGAATCTGAGAAACAGCTGGCGTTTATAACTGAAACACTGGCGCGTTTTAAAGACGTCTCGAAATACTTCGAAGAAATGAAGTTTCTCTATTTACATCAACAGAAGAGCTTTAGTGACTATCAAATTGAAGTTGCGCAAAATATCTTGGAAAAGAGCATTGTAAAGGAGAGTGAAGAATCAATTGGCTGGAAACAAGAAGCCGAATCGAAGTGAGTGCTCTTACCGTAGAAATAGAAGTCTTGTTCCGAAAAAAAAGATAAATTAGGGTTTAGATGATGAGGCTATGACAATTATTCATAGAAATGTCCTAAATTCAGCCCATTTTCGCCGCACCTTGGAGCAAAATTATGTTATTAGCGCCGCCCTCTAATTAGCGCCGCACCTAGAAAAGCGGCGCTAATTAGAAAAAGAGCAGTAACCCATACAGAAGGATAGTCATACAATACAATACGTTTTTTTAGCTTCTAAATTATTTTTTATCTTTCATAAACCAGGGAAATTTCATAATTTTCACAAACTCAGGCTCGTACGTAAGTTCGAAATAAGTCAATAGTTCTTTTCGTTTCTTCATTTCACGATCCAAGGTCTCAGCCGATCTTTTATTTTCCGAGAAAGCAAAAAATCTCCGATGACATTTTGTAATATAAAAACATTACTGATTCTTTTGTTTTATTGTTTTTGAAGAGCTAGAAAATTCCATTAAATAAAATTTATTTCTATACCATTTTGAAAATTATTTTATAAGCGCCGCCCTCTTATTAGCGCCGCCCTCGTATTAGCGCCGCACTTTTTGAGTCAGTTTTTAAATAAGCGCCGGGGGCGCTAATAAGAGGAAATATGGTATTAATTAGTTTTTTTTTTACTTTTCTGCTACGATTATTATTTCATAGGAAAAGTAATTTTTTTTTTTAGAACAATTAAAATCTTTTTTTAGAGTAGGGTCTCTATATGGCGAAAAGCAGAACGAAGAAAATACGAATCAGGTCATTGCGCATGCGTTGGGCGAACTTGAAACCGAGAACCGACGAAAGGAAGCAAAACTGCTTCAATTTCAACACGTGTTTTTAGAGAACAAAGAAAAGTTCGCTTTGGTTTCGGCGAAAGCTGACGATCTACAACGCGAAGTCCGCCATCTTGAAACGCGTTGTGAAAAGTCGGCCGAAGAAACGAAGAAATCCATCGAGAATCAACGTTTACTGGAGATGGGGCTAAAAGAAAAAGAGAATATCGAGTCAAGATTGAGCAGGCAACTGAAAGAGATCACCTTAGTTATGCAAGGTGAAGAAATGAAATTGAAAGAAGAATGCGAAAAGACAAGCACGAAGATGAGAGATGTAAACGAACAGTTGATCGCCTCGAATGAATACCTCTCAGCCAGCAAGGAGAAGGTGGCGCAGCTGAATGATCAAGTCAACTTTCTAAGTATGAAGATCGATGCTTTGAATACTACCGTTGCTCGGGTGACGTCAGAGCGAAACAGCTTAGCCGAAGAAACGGGTAACACGTGTTTTATAGAGATTTTCATAAAATAATCTTGCTCTATTGACCTTGAACAAATATATTTTGTCATCCTCTCATTATCTCAGTAACGAAAACAGAATAAGAAAACATATCTGATACGGCCGATGGTCCTGGTAATATACGCAATTAAAAGCAAACTTAAATTAGGAAATTTGATTGGTTGATGGGTTAATATGTTGTAATGCACTTTGGAAAAGACAATCTAAAATCTCTTACGATATTTATAATGTTTTTATTCTATGCTTCCATATTCTACATCCAGTTTTTGATTTCTACGCATACGTCATTTTTCTCGTTTTCCAAGAGGAAACGCAGAAACATTTAGAGCACGTGAAGCGAGAATTGAAAACAAAGGAGGAGTCCGTGCACGAGTTACGTCATGAAAGAGATAAACTAAATCACGTGTTTGATGAATACAAACAAACGGTAAGCGGTTTAGGAAATAAAACGTTCAACCGCTTTAAGCAGGTAGGTGAAAAAACATCGCATGAAACCAGGTCCGAGTTTTCAAATATTCTCGGTAACCGGCTGATTATCTGTTTGTAAGAAATCATAATCTGTTTTGATTAGACTGGATTTATTATTTATTTTTCCAACAAAAGGATTGTTTTACTTCTTTATTTGCTGAGTCACTTTATAAGGCTCGTTTTAATAAAAAAACCACCAAATGTAATAAAGATTTATTTAAACACCTACTAGATTGTCTTTTGTTTGTTTTGAATGTTGATTTCGAGTAATTTTAAGGGTTTTGAGTTTTAAATTTCAAAAATAATGCAACCTTCATTTTATTGTATGATATACAGTTCAGAAATTACAAATTAATTATCTTGAATGGATATATCTTAATCAATGATGGTTGGTTCAGCAAATAAAGTGGTAAAATATAGGTAAAAAACAACGTGCATTATGGTTCAATTAAACATGTGCCTTTCTCCGGTGATTTGACTATATTTAAAATGCCCATATTTTCAATCAGGTTTTACGCTATGTTTTTTTTCGCCAACCCTTCAAAGCAAGCATGTTTATCCAAAAAAATAATAGTGTTATCACCAGATAGTGTTAGGGTTAAGGTTTTTCTAAATCACCAGGTTGTTTAAATTATAAAACATTGTATATGTGATTGATTGAATGCAGCTGGTTAATACGAAAAATGTTTTTGCAACAGGTCAGCAGCATCGAATGCTTGTGGCAAACGGACCGTGAGAGCGCAATCAACGCACTACAACAGGCATTCTGTAAAGAACTCACAGCTATAGGTAAAGAAATTTAGTTTGTAAACGAAATTTTCATTTAACAGACCAGACCGCCACAATAACTCTAATTTTACAGACCAGATCACGACAATAACTCTAATTTACCAAACCAGATCACGACAATAACTCTAATTTTACAGACCAGATCACGACAATAACTCTTACTTTACAGACCAGATCACGACAATAACTCTAATTTAACAAACCAGATCACCACAATAAACCTAATTTAACAGACCAGATTCACTTCGCCTTTTTCTTATAGGAACCGCGACGTGGTAAAAGGAAATTCAAACCGCCCAACATTTGTACCACATTCAAATATACGCCAATCAAAACCTTGACTTCTGAAACATAAAAACTGATATAATTGAACTAGTTAATATGCGTTGCACCACCACTATATGTCGCAATCAACACTATAATTATAATAAATTCTTGATACAGCGTAGTAAATTTAAAAATAAAAATACACCCTTTCAATAACAGCTAAAATGTTAAATAGTTCTAAAACTTCTCTTTTGATTCATCTTTGTAACAGAAATTTTTTTAACATTCTTTTAAATTCATAGATGTTATTAATTTTTTTTAATGACATATCTGTATTAAGACAAATTTTCGGACCTCCACCTATAGTACGTCATTGAATTACTTGAGTATTTAGGGAATATAATATATTTTGGGAATATCATAATTACAGTTTGAAATTTAAACATAAATATGAGGTGTTGAAATGCATTTATTTACAGTACATTTTTCATTAATTGTATTAAAGACGCAACATGGGTTTGCCTTTGTTAAAAACCTTCAGACTAGCATGTTTTCGAATTCTTAGAATTTTCATGTCCATGTTTCACTTCCATATATCAATACATGTTCTACGGTAGCAGAGAATAATCGAACTTTGATTTTGCGGGATAGTTTTGAGTTCCATAACTTCCTCGAATCATGACAAGCACTCTAGTGCTTTCAGTTCAGTAGCGGTATTTCGTAAACGAGTTCTACATAACTGGTATATAAAAAGGTTTTATTTACAAAAATTTGTTACGATGTTTTCCCATCTGCGCGCATCTGTTATCGCAATACGAGCTGCTTCGTCATAAGTGATTTCTAGACCGAGAAAATCGTTTTTGATAACAGTTAACCATGTCGTTGGAGGTCTTCCAGGTGGTCTTTCGAAAGATTCGCAAGCGTATTGTAGTGCTTGTTTCACCGGAGTGCTTTCGTCCATTCTGGAAGCTTTTCCGAACCATTTAAGCCTTTTTTGAATTTCCTTACTCCATTTCATAGCGTTTGTTTTTTGATTATAGGTCCAAGAAATGTTAGCGTACAAAATTTGACTGATGTGAATTCACCTAAAATAAAGTAGCATTAGACAAACAAGGGTTTATATATCCTTTGATTATGTACATCGTTCCATCCAATAGCTTGGTGTATTTTGGTATCTTTAATATACTGGCGCCAAGATAAATGTTCATCTATATAGACTCCTAATGTCTTAACACATCTTTCTCGTTCGATAAGTTTATTATTAAGGTGGAGATGCTGAAAGTGGAGTTTTGTTTGAAAAGGTTTGTGGGAGAGTATATACTTAGTTTTCCCATCATTTAATCATTAAATAAAATACAATAAAAGCACCTGAAAAACACGTTTTCTTAATTACCATGACAACCGTTGCTAGGAAACTGTCAATCATTCCATTTTGCTGCAAAAGTAACTAATGTTAAACCACTGTTTAAGGGAGTTTAGTTCGTAGTTCGTGTAAAATAATCATTCTCAATTATCAATTTAAATAACGTATCAACGTTAGTATTATTTCAAAACACATTTAGTATCGTCAGCAAACATTATAGTATTTAATTTATAGGGGAAGCATTACATATATCGAGAATAAGAGAGGTCCAAGAATAGATCCCCGTGGAACACCACACTTCACTGGTAGAATGCCGAATTTCTGAAAAATTGCTTTCTGTTACCATTGTGATAGTTTACCAGAAATGCCACAATGCAGAAGCTTTTGCAGCAAAATGGAATGATTGAGTTTCCTAGCAACGGTTGCCATGCCATTATTTTTTTGTAATTTTTTTATTATGTACTTTTATTTTATAAAGAAATTTTATCTGTGTTGTTAGGGATATTTTGGGTTTTGTCTTTACACCTTAGTTTGGGATTGTTGGGTTTCGGACCCCTTAATTACCATATTTTGAATGCAAGATTAGGCCCTATATTGGAAAAGAATTCATTTAAGGATTTGCATGTGTTTTGTGGAGAAGTCGCAGCAACCGTATGAAATGCTTTATTAAACTCCACATTTTTTCAATAAAATTGATTCTTGTTCAGTTCGTTTCCATAGTAATGTCTAATCACTTAAAGCTGAAACATTTCTTGAAAGTGTCTAATATAATTATATAACATAAAATTTTGAAGTTGTTGAAAAAGTACAGGTGCGTACAGGGGGGAGGGGGTCCAAAATTGACGACTTTACTGCGTACGTACTTTATGGATGCCCTCCTAAACATTATTCCAATTTTCCTTCTGGTGAAAGCCTCGTGTTCTGCGATGATTATCACAAAATTGTCGACGACAGATCCATATTCCCCGTAACTCGCGTCGGACTATTTATGACGGGAATAATTCCATTTCTAAATAACATGTCAAAGAAAGCTTTAGTTTTTGGGGGTCTATGATATGACGAAGGACCTACATTAAAGTCCCCACGCAATGCGAACATCTGAATCTTGAGAAATAGTTTTTAGGGTCCTACAATAGTTTTCCACGTTCATACAATAATATTCGTCGCAAGTGAAAATAAATAAATTAGATAATATTGATCACGAATAAACTATTCAAATTTCTATAATCTCAGTACAAAATTCACGTTTAAGGAACATGATAGCAATGGGAAATACGTGCGTTAAACGTAAACACCGAATACTTCCTTCACGTGTTTGATCATGCGCTTAGAACGTGCACTCACAAACGAAGAAGAGGAGAGTCTGTCAGCAGCCTGATTGCCGTCTGATCCAAACACAGGCTGATCGAATCCAAATAGTGAAGGAACCTGCAGTTGAGAAAGTGCATATCATATAAATTTAAAAACCAAAAAAATAAAAAACCTGTATTTTAAACAAATTAAAAAACATGTTATCAATGAGTGACGGTCAGTAAAAAAACGATTTTAAGGCTAAGTACTCAAAGAAGAAACTATGTTACTTCACAGACTGGAATTAAAACCGAATGGAAAATTCACACACCAAATCATAGTAACATCCTTCATACCTTCGAGGTCTTCGTTTCTGTTGGTCTCGTTTACTTTCCTCGGACGAGCACATGTTGAGTAAGCAAGGCAAAACCTCCATTTCAAACTGCCTGCGTTCGAGGCTTGAAGAGGCAGGCATGCGCTGTTGCACGGAGGAAATTATTTCTTCGCGAGCGGGGTCCAATCTGAGGTCGGAAACGCAATAAAATTTTCAGTTTAAATTAGCACCAAATATAAAAAAAAGTTTAATAACGCCTACAATAATAATAACAACGCGAAATTAAATTAAACGTGTTGCAGTGACGACAATAAAATTCAAATTTTTTTATAAGAAATACAAGTATTAATTTTAAGAGTTTTGATTTTTCCAGTTTCACTTTGAAGAGTTTCTCAGAAATAAATTGACTGTGATTTTGTTTAGTTTTCTGCGTTCAACTGTAGTTATTCCTCCAGCCTTTTATCACTTCATCAAAATTACGGTTGTTGAACTATTTTGGTTAAACCTATCTTAATTTCTTTATATTTTTCTAATCTCATCCTCAAGTTGCTTACTCTCGAGTCCGGAATAATCGTCCTGGGACGCTTGTTAATTCTGGAGAAAAATTCCACCCAAGACACGTTTGTTCCAGCCACTTCTGTTATTAAAATTTGAAACATTTTCCATGCACTCCTTTTATTAGGGACGCTTTTCTCAGAATAACCATTCTGTAATGCTGGAAACAAGTGTTAATGAAATCAAGTTTACCCAAATCATATTGGGTTTTCGCAAAATAAGAAGAACGTCTGTCTGAAACTTGTTGACTTTAGTTTTATACTCCAACACTCTTAAGACCCTTATGAAATCTACTCTTAGAAAGGGGGAGCGCGGCAAGTTCTTAAATTGTTGAAAGAAAAATAAATTCTACCCACCCCGTTTATTTATTTTGTGCAAAAATTCCACCCACCCCTATTATTTTTCACCAGGAAATTTTCCACCCACCCCGATTATTCCAGCCACCCTTATTATTCCGGACTCGAGAGTAGATAAAAAAGTCCCTCTGCATAGATAAAAATAAATAAAAACTATATCTTTTAAATTGAGTTTATATATCCAAACCTTTTTAAAGTTAACTCTAATTTCCGCGGTTTTCGAAAAAAAATCGGAAAAATCAACCACACAAAAATAACTATTTTGGCCCACCCCGCGAAATTAGACTTTTATCCATGTAAGACACACACCCGAGATTCGAAATTCAAAATTAAATAAAATAAATTAATTAATTATCCATATTATCACGTTGAGAAATATTTAGCAAGTATTGTGTTTGTATTATTGCTAAAAATTAACACCTTTCTTGCACGTAACACAGAGCGTCGTCATTTGCGTTCGTAACCTTCGAATGGAACGCCTTCAATGAACTCCTCACAGAACATGTTAGTTCTTCAATGGGGTATGGATGGCCAGTCTCTTTAACCGTGGTCCAACTGTCGCACAAACTATTGCCCATGCTAGCGTACCAAGGGTAAAAATCTTTATCCTCGTAAGTGAGGCCAGTGTGAAGATATGCATCGAGTTCTGAGAGACAGTCCAAAATGTTGCCGGAAGTACCAAGGTCACACGCTGCTAAGTAAAGATTCCTTATTTAAGTTAATTTAATTTAAATTTTTATAATATTTATACTAAATGCCAGTGTTCAGATCTACCTTTTGGGTGGTTGCACTTAATGAAAGAGAAATGAGTATGTGCCAGAGTGTTCCATGATTCATCTTTTGACAACTGAAAAAATAATAATAACACACTAATAATAGTAATAATTTATAGTATATTTATAATATTTAATATCAATAATTTATTTATTTATCTATTATTTCTTTCTTTTGTTTTATAATATTTAAAATTATATCATGTTCAAAATAGAAATTTATAAATTGAAAAGACATAAAATATTTCTATTTATGAGTTTATAAATTTCTTTAATAATTTCCAACAATCATTCGTTCCCTTAGGTTTTAAGAAAATATGCAATAAATATTTTTTGGAATTCCCTATGAAATATTTTCGATCATTCATCTACCAAATTTCCCTGACAAGGCTCTAGTTTACCCATGGTAGGTTTTAAGGCACTTCCCAGAGGTGCAGAGGTGCCCAGGAAAGTCTCGTTTTAAACAAATTTTTTTTACATCTAGAGAGAATCGAACCTGGGCTGTGTTTGCAGCCAAAAACATAAGTTGGCATTACCATAGCATCCAACTTCGCAATTTCGATATTTTCACTTACAACAGTTTACAAATATTTTGTGTTATTGAATTTTGGATTGAAAATTATTAGGTGTAAATCACAGAGAAATTAGAAAAAAGAAAAAAAAACAATAGTAAAAAAACCCAGATTTTTAAAAAATGCTTCGAAAATTATTAGGAAAATTATTAATCACCAGAGAAACACAACAGATTTTTCACCTTGTCAACATCAAAACCAAATTCTTCAGACGTTGCGCTAAAACCAGTAACTTTGTTTCGTGGAACTTTAAACCGCCTAGTTAACGCAATGAAATCATCTTCGCTACATTGTGAAGTCCCAGTTGTCGTAGTTACATCAGTTTCCGTAGCAACTTGTTTTTTCGCATCACATTCAGAGCTTTGGTTTTTCAACAAACAATACAAAGGTTGTCTCGCCGAGTCAAACCAAAACTGCGTTTGCATTATGATTTTCCGAACATCGTTGTCACATGACTTGATGATCCGAACTAAAACATCAACAGGCACGACCGTTTGTTCGATTAAGCAGATCAATTGAATCACTGGTAATATTTGAGCGATTGGAGGTCTGGAGAGAGATATGCGCTCTGTACATACAAAGTCGTTGTCATCATTGATCGTGAGATTGGAACCTTAAGACAAAAACAAATTCACAACTTTTGTTAAAGTCTCTGGAAGTGATATTTCTGAGGTTGAGAGAGAGATATTGAAACACTTTTAACAGTCTCTGGAAGCACCATACTAAACTTTATACTTCAGCGGAGCGATATCATATTTTGTATGTAGAAAAACTTACTATTTGCAGTTAGAATAAGGGGTCGTTTTGAAAGCTGCCTGAGATCCTCAATACCTTGCCAGAAACCTTTATCTAGTTCTTCATATACGATATCAGCCTGTGATACAAACGCTATTACAAAAACAGTTCATTCTATTTTCCAACCTAAGACCGGAATAATCCAAATTAGTTTCATCATTAATCCCATCATGAAAACCACCAGGCATTAAAACTCTCAAAGTAGGGAAAATTGAAACAGGTTAACTAACGGGACTAGCGCTGTAAATGTTTGGTCAGCTATTCAGAAATGCATTATCAGTCGAAGGAGCAATAGAATAAATGAGAGAAAGGTTGTTAAATAAGGTTGTAAATATAATTAAATATATTTAAATATAATTAATAATTTTACATAAGAATCTTCATGAACTACGGAGAATAGAATTATTCTACTAAGCGACATAAACAAAAACATACCTGCTCAAACAAAACTAATGTCATGGCGTCTGACGTCACGTTCGAAAATGTTGAGTTGAAGAAAGAACCTCTCTGAGGCAGCTTTGTAATCTGGTGAGAGACGACAGCTTCCGAAACCCGCTCGAAAATCTGTTTTCCACTTCGAACCATCGATGGATTCAGTTCCAAAATCTGACAATATAGTAGACTAAAAACACAACTGTGACGTGAAAAGAACAACGATTCGATCGGACATGAAGCCTTCTAGTGCCTGAACAGTTTATGGGAAATACAAAGCCGATGCTTACTTTGAAGTTCATTTGACTGGCGCACGCCACAACGGCTGCAGTCGTTCCACAACCACATGGTCCGTTCAAGATCAGCGTGTTTGAAAGAGTATCTTCCTCTTCCTCATCATCATCATCATCCGAATCGCTGCGATTCAACACTTTCCTGAAGATAAAAAAATTTATGGAAAATAAATTCGAAAAGCAACAATTGTTGGCATATTTATTGATGAGAGTTAATTTATTTAGATTATTATTGTTATTGGGTTTAATTATTATGTGCAGTACATTAATTGATTTATCGCTTAAAAAATTATCGTTGAGATTTTGTTAAAATTTATTTTAGGCCGACTTACTGACTCACTTTGAGGAAATTTGACAGAGAAATAAAAATTGAAATTATTTTTATTTATTACTATTATAATTTAAAAACCGATGTAGAATTAAACTTAACAACTAAATATAACCAACATAGTAAAGTATAGGGGAAGTATGAAAATACTGTTTTAGAGCTGCAAGTTTTTTCACAATTGAATCATGCTTCATTTTCCAATTATTGAGCCAGTCGAATAAATCACGTATGTTGCAAACATCACCGAGAACGTAGCGGGCCTTAGAAGGTTGGTATTTTTCTGTCCACGTTAAGCAGGAATTGACAAACGCCTCACTAATAACAACAGAGTCTAAAACAATAATAAGAATAACATTGCAATTTTAACAACACTGGAAAAAACCCACTTGAAAACAGATCATTCCAAAAAGACCAAGAATGCAAATTTAACGTGAACTTTTCCTTTTATTGAGTTTTTACTAACATATACTATAGTATGTATTTTTTAGTATGTATTTTATTTTATTTCATTTTTATTGCAGAAACAATAAATAATAATAATAATATCGCATCAATATTTATATTTATTTATATTTATTTACTTAAATATTATATTTATTATATATATGTGATTTTGTCGAATTAGAAGTAAAGTTATAACTTGTTATGATTGTAATTTAACGTGAACTTGCCTACAGCTTTTTTCTTTTCATCGACAAATATAACCGAATCATCCTTCCTATCAATGTGTCCGTTTGGTGTCGGAGAAGTGCTACCTTTATCATCCGTCTTCAGATTCGGAGAAATTGCTGCGGTCTTTACGACGATAATATTAGTAGCATTGTCTTCACAATTATTTATTTGTTCACTAATTCCCATTGATCTTTGACCTTTAGTTAAACGTCCAATTTCCGCGCGATCAGCATCGTCGTCGCGTAAACTCGATTCCGCTTTCTCACGATTCCTCAGCGATCTCCTACGAGGCAGTTGGTCTCGTTTCATCTTTTTATTGCCCTCTAACATTGCCGCTACCATTTTCCTCTTCTTTGGCTTCTTAATATCTTCGTTAGACATTATTACGACACTCTCATTGACCGTACTTAACGTTGTTTTACTGACCACCACATCATGAACGCTGTTTGTTGAAACGATGTCATCATCCGTTTTCAAATCTTCTGTGTCCTTCCTACTATTGTCATTCTTCAAACTTGATGAACCAAACAGACTACGGATATCATTACTACGTCTTTTCGGTTTTATTTCAATTGTACTTCTTACGGTATCCAAACCTTTCTCGTTTTTACTATCTTCATTTTCTTCCTCTCCTTTCTTTTTCTCTCTCATCAACCTCCTCTGTTCTCTACTGCGCCTCGCTTTCTCAAACAAACTAGCAGTGGATACTTTAACAGGTTTAGTTGAGTCAGAGACAATTTCTTGACTACTAACTAGCACTTTAACTTCATTTTCTTTTATCTTCATTTTTGGTGTCTTAGCTTTTGCTAACATCGAACGGATATCATTTGTCTTCTTTTTCACTGTCACTTGCTGCAATATTTTCTTTTGTTCAATTTCTACCGACTGCAACTCTGCATCTTTCTTCCAAATTGATTTAACTACATCCCGAGAAGCCTCCATCTTCTTTATATCTAAAAACATCAACATTTGGAAATACATATGATGAAAAATTAGAATTATTGAAAAACAATTTTTCTACAAAACAAAACAAACTTAAGAAATTTAAAAAATAATTATAGAAGCGCAATAAATAAAATATATAGACATAACCTCATTATCGTTATTCGTTACAAACCATATATATTTGAAATTTTTTTGAGTAACATTTTTTTGCTGAATTTCATACATTGTGTTATCTTAGGAGAAAAACCTTTGTTGCCAGGGCAACATTGAGATTTGCCTGCCATTTATACATAATATAATTAACATAGTTTATTGTCATGTCTGAAAAAAAAACACAGATCCATTACAGAAATTAATGTCATAAGTTACTTGTGAGGATGGTAGACCTCTGACAGGCCAAATAATGCCGAAATGTTTTTCTAATTGTAAAGTCTGGATGCTGATTGGTCAATTGTGTTAACCAATCATCTATTGACAATGCCTCTTCATCATCCAATCCGTACGTGAAGATTGTTGGCTGCAACAAGGAAATATTTCGAAGAATAAAGTTACAAAAAAACTCAATCAATGCAAAAGGAATAAAACATTTACCTGGGATTTTTTGAGATTCAATAAACTGCGATAGTTTGCAGAACAGGGCAAATGCGATATTATCTCTAAATAAAATTATAATAAGTTAACAACAAAAAGAATATGTGTGTAGGGTGTGATTTAACGACTACTTGTTTTAGACAGGGTAGGATGGGGTGGTGTAAAGTAGGGTGGGGTCTAATAAGATATATGTTCTCAATCCAGGACATTAATGAAAAGCTGGACTATAGTTAATTAGTAAATGTCAAACCATTTCAGACAAGCTTTGTGGGAAAATAGCTTAACGAAATTATCATTTTTTTTTCTCGGTGGATTTCGTCCAATCAAAAGAACCTTATTACATTGTTCGTCACAAGCAAACTATCCACTATACTAAACATCTGATTTCTCGTGAACCTATGATCACAGTCGACTATTGCGAACTGCAATGGGAGAGGTCAAAAAGTCTGAAATAGCGGAAAACTTCATATTTTACTTACTCGAAAAAACAGTAAACCTAATATATACAGAGAAAGAAAACTGTAGCAAAGAGTTTAAAGCATAGAATACAATATGCATATATTTTCGTTTAAGTTCATTTAAGTTCAGTTCTTTGAAAAAAAGTCAAAATGCTAGAATGTTTTCTTGAAGTCATCAAGACATGGTTCAAATACAAGGTACCGCATCGCAACGGGAGATAAAATATGGGATTCCACCAGCAAAAACCTACGCCTAATCCATATATACTACGGCATTAACTAACTTGCGGACACCTTGAGCAAATTAAATGTTTTTTATTTATTTTTGTTGTCTTGTTGCGTGTTGTACATTTAGGTCCATTGAAACCCGGTCCTGGATTGATTTCATCTTTGCTGATATTTTTTATACGATACTAATACCGTATACGAGTACAACATAAGCAATTTGTCTCTTACATTTGTAATCCCTTCAGTAACCTACAATTGTCAATATTACCCGCAATTCTCTGTAGTTCATAGATGTAACTGTCATATAATCTCTAAATATTTCTTTCTTTCATAGGTGAATACTTATAATGTTTAAACAGCACTGAAGCTTTTCACTTGGATTTTTCATTGGATTATATATTTTATATATTATATTATATATTTTCAAGATGAGATATTTAATTTTTATTAATTTGTTAAATAGATATTTCTTTTTGAAAGACATTTACTTCTTCCTCACCTCCTATACAATTATTTTGGTTTTAGGTTGGTTTGTGTTTCCATCTGCTAAGAAAATGGCTACAAAACAATTCAAATAACAACAGTCAATTACTTAACCGTCCACTCACAAGTGACCACTGAGCTTTTTCTGCTAAATCACATCATCATCATCATCATCATCATTTACATTTTTCACGTCTATTTTCCATGCTAGCATGGGTTAGACAGGGTTTCAACAGATGATATTCCCCACAATTTTGTAGGTTTAATCATTTGATGATTAATTGGAGCAGATGTTTTTTACAGCTGGATGCCCTTCCTAACCCCAACCCCAGTAAGAGGAAAAACAGTGGTGAGTTAACCCACGCAAGATACCAACTTTGCATTTTAAACTCCGCGGCAGCAGTGCATAAAGGGCATGGGTGCTTATATCCAATCCAAAAACAATCATGTTACAATCAAAGATGTTACATGACCCGCATACCCAGACACGTTTTAGTATTTTCGTTAAAAAAAAATACAAATACCGAAAAAAAATCAAGCTAAGCGAAGATTAAATGATGAACATAAGTAAAGATAACGTATTATGGGAGTAGTTTTTCTCAAAATATTATTGCACCATTGCAGTGGAAATTGACTGTTATTCAAAAAATGCAAACAAAATGAGATTACATAAATTTACTGTCATATAATCACTGTAAAAGAAAGAAAGGTAAACATTCGAATCTTAAACTTTTCAAACTATTTTCATCAAAAATCAAACTTTTAAAGGAAAACGTTTGAGGTAGTGGGCCAACAGATTTTTCGGCACAATGAAAGTTTGAATTATAAGGTTAGTGGGAATGTTGAACGGACCGAAGAAAAATTTAGAGATAGTGAAAGTTCGAGATGGCAGGTATTTAAAATAGTGCATTTTAACTGTATTTTAATTTTATATCATAAAATCTTCAAGATTTTTCTGCACCATGGAAATCTATATAATTGTATAGGAAAAAATTGACCCACTCATCCCACCCACCCGTCACAATATTTACCACTGACTACTTATTTTCCTTTACTTTAGGGTTGTATCAAAGCAACCACAGATAAAGACATTTGTTAAAGTTTAACACGTGTGCCAATGAAAAAGGAAAAACAAATATTGTTTTCAATTTATAACACGTTTCAACTTCAAGAAAACTCATCACAGTCTTCCATGAAATTCAAATTTTTCTTGTCTGTCCAACTTTACTAATAGCCGAAAATAGATATATATATATATATATAGCTGATTTTTATTTTCCCGTATGTTGTTTGTACCTGATATTAGACCTTTTCGAACCACGGTTAGTTGCATCATAAATTCACTCAGATTTTATAATATAAAATTATAACTTTATTTCACGATTATAACATTTTTCAATTATATTTCATGTTTTTCTTAATAGGAACAGTGGCACCATCATAACTATTGCAATTACTTGTCTTAACAAACATAAGCAATTATGAATTTGCATTCTATCAAAGTCCATTAAAAAAGGACTATAGTTGCATTTAGAATTCACATAAATTCACTTAGGTGAAAAAGAGATGGAAAAAGAGCCCTGTTTAGCAACTCAGTAATTAACTTGCTTTTATTTGTATAAACAATCGCAAGAAATATTTGTTTGATGTTGAGTCAATCGCAAAAACTAAAAACTATTTTCACAACTTTAAATAAATAAAAAATAAATTATAAAATCTATAAATTGTTTTTTATGTTTTTCTACAAACTTTACAAGCTCTCAGGAACTTATGTCACGCTTACATTTTATCAAATACACATTGTTTTTTTATAAGAAACCTAAGTAATGGGCTGAGCCTCGAGTTTCTTAAAATTTGGTTATTTAGAGGCTCAAAAGTTTCCTCATTTATTTGTTCTGATCCTCAAAAATTTCTTAAATTTTATCTTTAAATTAATTTAATTTTTTCGAATGTGTTGATTGTTTAAACACGTTCGATCGACTCCATGTAAACAAAAATATTTTTGCCCATATTTTGTCAGGACCAAATTTTTCGTTGTTTATGTATACATATACTAAGAATAATCGAGGCTGAACTGTTGCATAAGAAAATATTTTTCATTGTTGACAAAAGTTTCTTAACTCTAGAAAAGTTTCAGCCTGCCTAAGTTTCTTAAGAGTTTCTTAATATTTGGCAAACCTGAGTCTACGATTTCTTATAGACTGATTTCTTATAATAAAAAAAACAACGTGTAGACTATATTCACAAAGTACCTTCTGAATATGGCTTCATTTTTAGCTTGTTGGACTTTCGACATTCAGTTGAATATGTGGACTGCGGTTGAACATGGTGTGGTGCAGGAAAACAACTCGGCTGTAAAGTTGGCACAATCATTGAAGCTAAAATAAACATAAACATCGTTAAAAACTGATCGCAACTCAAAATTAAGTGCCAACCTGTTTCAGACAAATTCTCAATGTTTTCAGAATTCTCTGCTAAATAATCTGTCTTTGCAGGACACTTTGCAGATTCGTGATGAGCTTTCATGTGTTCTCGTCCATGTTTTGTTTTGTACTTGTCGGGACATTTTGGTTTTTCAAAAAACGAAAACAAAGTCTTTTGCGGTGTGGATGGCATTGACGGTAACGGTATTTCATCCTGGGAGGGAATATTTAATAACTGGTCGAATTTAAAACAACATATATAAATTTTTATGGAAATCGAATGACAGGCAACATTAAAAATTAACTGTATTAATCATAATTAATATTTGTGATATTATTATACATATAACATTAATAAAAAATAAATAAATAATTAACCCAGATTTCATTGGTTAACCAAAATAAACCAGATAAATTCATGTCTCCTATTAGCAATAAATATACTTTTAATTTGATTTCAGCAAAATTAATTTAATTATCAAAGTTAACTAAAAATAAAAATAATAAAAAATTCTATAAAAAAGTAAATAATAATAATAATAATTATGTATTAGTTATTGTACACCTAACATAATTTTTGTGTATTTAACAATCACATTTACAGGTCTGTAAATTTTTAAATGATGGACCGCAAAAACAGATGGACCACAAAAACCACATAATTTTTTCTTTCGGTCTAGCTGCCAGGAAAGAATTTGAATTTGAATAACTTTTTTGTGTGTTTTTTGGTTTGTTTTCATAGTAGAAACTCAGGGGGTTAAAAACTTGCTGATTTTGTGATATGTATTTTTCCACATCTTGAAGTTTTGAATATTTTGTATAGAGGACTTACCACATCCACAAATTAACACAAAACTTTTTGTCGGGCCACTTTTGCAAACATTTCAGTTAACCGGAAATAAATTTTTCAAATTTGTTATTGAGCCTTTGTTTGGTGTCTATTTCTTGGGCCTTACTATGTGGTCACTTACTAAACCATATTTTGTCATAAATAAGGTCCTTAGTCTTGAGTTACAGCTCAAAATGTAACTGTGTGGTTTTTGAGGTCCCCGTGTTTCTGGAGTCCATCTACCTGTAATGTGGTGTAACAATCTTAATTACCGTACAGTACCTCAATTTCCACAACTTCTTCCATTTTTCTCTTTAACAAAATGTTTAATTTAACTAAAAGATATAACATTTTCCAATTTAATTACTTATAATAATATCGCTGTTCCAGTCGTTCCCTATCAATTTCGAACACACTTTCTCGCTAAAATTTACAGGCGACCCAACCAACTTTTTGCGATGAAAAGAAGAGAGATGATTAAGAAAAGTAAAATTCTGTTTGTGTCTTTAAGAAGAATGCAGAGAATAGAAGAAAAAAGTTAGCGGTGATCTGTTTATAAAAACTAGAATTCTTTCAGTGTGTCCAAGAAGAGGCAACACAACTAACTTATAAGGAGAAGAGGGAGGAAACACAACCAACGTTAAAAGAAGGAATGAGAGGAAATAGCTAATAGATAAGTATTTATCTGTTCTTAAAAAATAGACCCTTCTGATTTTATTGGTGTTTCGTAATGAGATGGTAGAAATCTATGGAATTTTCAAAAAGATAAATTTTCTTATTAACCAGTGTTAAGTAACTCAACTCTGACTACAAACACATTTAGCCATGATTCGAGGCTGTTCTCTACTTAAAGAAACGATGAATGATATTTGCACATGCATATGCACTCTTGACGATGAAAATTCCTGCGTGACGTGAAAAATCTGAAGAAAGAAGTTTACAAAACTTTAAATAGGTCAAATTTAAGTATAGAAAAATTATCTGAAGCCAACTGATTTTCAATAATTCTCATGAATATGATATTGCGTGACTGCCTAATGTGTACTGTTTACTTTCGAAATATGTTTGCAGTTCATCAAAAAACTAAAATTTCTGTTGTTTGTTGAAGTACAAGCATATACACATTAAAACTATGGTTGTTACTTGTGACGGGAAATTCCTTACTATCTGAAGCTACTACAAAAGTTTAGGCATAATATTGTGAAATGGGGTAACTAAGGTACTAATTGAACAAATCTTTCTTTCTCTCTTTACCATGAAGAATTTTTGCTACCATTTTCGCTGTCCCGGTCCTTATTCATAGCCCTTAACTACCCAAAGGTGGTTTTGGCGAATGACATTTAGTTTTTTCTTATTATATTCTTTTAAATTAGCATTACAATATATTTTCTTAACATTTTCTAAACCATACTAAAAATGTTTTAGCCTGTTTCTATAGCGAAAGGCTGCCGCTTTACAAATCTCGATCGTATCGTTGCAGTCATACTAATTACTAGGACACTATAAAAGGCTAAAAAGAGACACGCCTAAAAGCAGGTATGTATTCAAATGATCATTAAAATCAAATCACTGGATTTTACTAACCATTGGATCTGCTGCTGATGAAACAGAGTCCTCCAAGTTGGGAAAATAAGTTGTACGACTACCACGTAAACATATGCAGACAGAATTCATAAGAGCAAAACAAAATGACAATTGATAAAAATGAAAATTTTAGCAATGACATTTAGTTCCGCGAGAATTTTCTTTTTAGCCGTAATTGCCCGTGATTTTTAGGTAATAACGGAACACTCCTCGGGTAATTACGGAACGCGTTTAGCTTTCAGAAGGATCATTAACTATTTCTTCAACAATATCTATCAACTCTTCAGTTAAATCATGACTTTCCTCCAACAAATCTTTATCAATAACAGACAATGGCATCGAAATCAGCTTTGTCAAATTATTCCTCCCAATAGGCAGCCATTATTACTAATTCCGTGCAGGCTCAGTCGGGCCACCCACGCTTCAAGCAACATATCTGCCGCAAACAATAGAAACGTGTTGTGAACGGCCCATAAGAAAAAATAGTCAAATATAGTCAAAAAATAGTCAAAGCCGTATTTGACTATTTTTTCTTATGACTATGATCTCACTCACCATTTTTGAAGCGAGAAACAGAAACGAGCGAAACAACGAAGTCGAGGAGGGCAGGCGATCATGCGGAAGCAGTGAAACAATTCCACGTGAAGACATGGTTACCAATGAAGAATCGGACAGAGAAGAGGAAGAAGACGAGCAAATAAGACGGATTCCAAAATATTTGGAAAACTACGAGCTCTACTAGACATATTTCCTGGAATAAATGTTGTTGTTATTTATTTTCGCCATTGCTGACCAGAGCGCAGAGAACTTCAACAGTATGAGAGAAATAAATATGCTTTCAATAGAGTCACGTTGTCCCGGAAACCAAATTTTCAGTTCTAAACAACCGAACCAAGACGGTGTTTTCTATTGCTTCGTTATGTTCTTTCTTCGAAAACGAGAAGAAACCAATTTGAAGAGGAGAAAATCACTTCAGATCGAATCATGTCAAGGCTTTTACGTATTCTTCTGGGGTTTTAAAAGGAAAAGTTCGCGCTAGCATGAAAGATAAAGTTTACAACGTAACGGTAAGTGATCGTCTTTGTCTAAAAACTTACCCTCAAACCGTTTTCTAGATATATGTCGACACAAGTAACACAATCCATACAACGGAGTGTGAATGCCCACGAGGTGTATTTAAGAGTAGTCACGCTGCTACTATTGCTTACTTTCTTTCTAGATTCGTTTACTTACAAAAGAGTCGGCAAGGGAGCCGTTATCGTTTGCGACCATACCACGATGAACACACCCGTTCTCGTTTGATCACGGCAGTTAAGCATCGTCGGGCCTGGGTAGTACTTGGATGGGGGACCGCCTGGGTACTCCCGGTGTCGCACACTACTTTTCGTTCTTTTTCATAGTTCCTGTCGTTTTTTGTGGTTTCTTTTCTTTGCTCGGAAAACCAAAAAATCGGCAAGTATGCGTTTCTGATTGATGGTTACATTCGGGGACGATGCACTGCACCATGCTGACAGCAGTTTGTACGGCGACTAGCTTTAGTTTTTAAATAAAAAATTAAATGCGACGTATCCTTCGATCCTCAGTAAAGCGAACTGCTCGTCAATACGCGATAAAACGTTCCTTTTCTAGAAAACTTTGGTCAGGTAAACAGTATTTTCTCCCGGCGCTTATTTAAAAACTGACTCAAAAAGTGCGGCGCTAATAAGAGGGCGGCGCTTTTAAAATAATTTTCAAAATGGTATAGAAATAAATTTTATTTAATGGAATTTTCTCGCTCTTCAAAAACAATAAAACAAAAGAATCAGTAATGTTTTTATATTACAAAATGTCAATAAAATCACTCTCGTCATCGGAGATATCCACCAAAAGAAATTCTTCAATATTTTCATTAGCGTTCTTAAACGGATTTTCCGTTAAAGAAGGATCACCCCGAACCGTCAATTGTTGCCTCAATAACTCAGCGCCAGCTGCACATGGTGATCCTTCTTTGAAGCAATGAATCAAATTATCCTCGCTGCCATCAACTGAGTTTGGTGAAAATTATGAAATTTCCCTGGTTTATGAAAGATAAAAAATAATTTAGAAGCTAAAAAAACGCATTGTATTGTATAACTATCTTTCTGTATGGGTTACTGCTCCTTTTCTAATGAGCGCCACTTTTCTAGGTGCGGCGCTAATTAGAGGGCCGCCCTAATAACATAATTTTGCTCCAAGGTGCGGCGCTTGTTAGAGGGCGGCGCTATTAAGAGGAAATACGGTAGTGTTTTACGTCGTTAATTTGTTTTGTTTAGAACAGAAAATTTGGTTGCTACGGAAACGTGACGTCACAATTCGGTTCTCTATTCAAACCTTAATCGATTTTTAAATAGAATGCAATTGCTTCCATACACGATGATTGATAAAATTTTTTCCATTCATTTATAGTGCAGTCAACAAGCGGGTCAACCTGGACAAAATCCAGATACAAATAATTTTGGTACCATTAGAAGCGCAATTTTATGTACTTTAAACAGAAAAAAATCCACCAAAATCGGATTTGGGCAAAAAAAATTACGATCATTTTTGTAGAAGGGGTCAAGTTTAAAAAAATCGTTAAAGAAAAATTCGTATTTTTTAAATAAATTATAGGTTATACTTTGTGACACTCTGCTAGAACTAAACATAGTAACAAGTTTATTTTTTGCAGATATGCAGTAAAAAAGTGTAAAAATTGATCTAAATTAGAAAGCAATTCAGGGGGTTTGGTAAGAAAACACAAAAAAAATCCCTAATTTTGATCCATCAGCCCTTTAAAGATGTATTTCTATCTGTATGTAATACAGTTTAATTATATTTTAGTTATTAATTGTTTCTTAAACATAATTATACATTTTAAGATTGCATTAAAATGATTAAGAAGATTGCAGGGGGTAATGTCATACTTTTACAATAAAATATATTTATCATGAAATACAGCACTCCAAAGTTGTTAAGAGGATATAAAACTTGGACAATTAATTAATCTATTACATTTAAAAAAATCGGTTAATAGTTTATAACCTCTGTAATCCCCAGGGTGTAATTTTAGATACGTTATGTTTTTAGTAGTGAAACAAAATATATTTGAAGTGTTGGTGCTGCAGCATTATGTGTGACAGTTTACTTATCATTTATATATTAATTACATTATAGAACTAACCAATTATGTTTGAAGTGAAATGATGGAAGAAAATATTGATAGATGTGTTATTTGTGAAAATGAGAGTGAAGAACCACTTGTTGCCGTTGGAAACAAAGGTCTAAGACCTTAGTACGATTTTCAACAACTTGTAGTGAAACCAGTGCTAATACCAAATATGTTCTTGATGGAGCGGCGTTATTACACTGAGTTGGCTGGAATCATCCTGCCACATATGATAGTATCGTTAAAAAATATTGTTCCTACGTCGAAAGAAAGTATGGAGAAAACACGTGCATAGTCTTTTATGGCTACAGCTCATCTACCAAAGATCATGAGCACCAAAGGCGAGGAGAAAGGTTTTCAGATATTGTGTTTCAACCACAAACAGAAGTTAGTTGTAAACAATCTGAGTTCCTTTCAAACAATAGCAACAAAACCCAGCTAATTAAGTCATTGTCAAACGCATTTAAAGCAAAAATACATGAAGTGGTAATATGTAAAGATGATGCAGACACAACAATTGTTCTTAATGCCTTAGCGAAAGCTCGATGCGGAAATCATACCACTGTTGCTGCTGACGATACCGACATACTTGTTATGTTGCTGCATATTTGGGACATGTCGATGAGTGATGTAGTGCTAAGACATGAAGCTAGAAAAAGCATTAAGAAAGATTGAGAGCTGCACAGTATTAAAGAAACTGTCTCCCATCTGCCAGAGCAAGTAACAAAAAACTTGTTGTTTATTCATGCTTAGGGTGGCTGTGACACCACTTCTGCTATTTTTGGGCAAGGCAAAACTGCAGTGTTAAAATTCGTGAAACGAAACATCAAGCTCTCATAAAGTAGCTGTTCAATCTTTAGCGATCCCTTTGCATCAAAAGAACAAGTATCAAACGCTGGTGTACAACTCACTATAAAGATTTGTGGTAAGTTTTTATTTAAAATCCTTGGCTCAAGGCGTTTTCTCTTGTTGAATACTTTCATTATGAAATCAATAAAATATCGCGATGTTTTGGCTTTTCTTTTATAGCAACTGTAAACTACCTTAAGTGGATTAATTTTCGCGAGGATTAATAAATACTCGCGAAATTTTTGAGAAAAAACGTTTTTTTTTCATTATTATCTTTTTTGGAAGAAAGATCGAATGTCTTTGCACCCTTTGGGTTTATGAACAGTTTTTTCGGTGTCATTTTTCTTTTTTGCTTTCGGTTGTACATCAAAATCGACGTTAAAAATTAAAATTGAACCTTATAACCATAACAAGTGCGGAAATCTTCAACCCACCGGCTTTTTGTTTATTATGATAACCCCACATTTGAAAAAGAAATTTTTTTGAATTCTAAAAATTTATGATTCGCGAAAATAAGTCCTCGCGAAAAATTTGAGGATGGCCGATTCGCAAAAATTAGTACACGCGAAATATTTGGAAAGGGCTGATTCGCGAAAATTAGTACTCGCGAAATGTGATTTTTTTGACCTCGCAAAAATTAATCCAGTTAAGGTAAAATTTTTATTGTTGTATCTAAATGTTCTATAACTATGCTGCAAAAATTTAGCTTCTCAAAGATTTTTTGATTTACAAATATTTTATAAATGTGTGTTGGTGGTTTTAGATCTATTATCAGTATATGTTTTTTTCAACACTTCCTGGTGGGAATGATCGAGACACATCTTTAGCACAAATCAAAAAGCAGAAATATATGCAGATGATTGTGTCATCTAAAAAAGGTATCCAGCCAGAACGATTACCACCAACAGAGAATGCTATCAGATATCACTAATTTAGAGTCCATTTACAGGTCTTGCAGTGGATGGATGCAAAAGTAGATGAAACTGATTGGGGATGGAGAAAAGAATCAAATGGTTTGATTCCTATCATGACAGATATGGTAAAACTCTTTAAAGTTAATCTTTCCAATAAATTCAACTTTAATAAAAGTAAGTAAGTTTTCAAACAGAGTTATAACTCACATATATACATGCATTTTATTTTGTAATTATTACTTTGCTTTTAGCCACCAGCACCAGAAAACATTCTTAGCATAATTCGATGTAACTGCAGTATAACAGCAAAAAATCCTTTCAACAACGCTTGTTCGTGTAGGCACTACGG
The DNA here is from genome assembly GCA_963930725.1 of Candelabrum cocksii. Lineage (NCBI taxonomy): Eukaryota > Metazoa > Cnidaria > Hydrozoa > Anthoathecata > Candelabridae > Candelabrum > Candelabrum cocksii. Next base: position 13,164,879 of record OZ005672.1, on the reverse strand, counting down.
TATAAAGTGCATGACTGCCTGTGGTCAGTGCAATGGAAGCGAATGTACGAATGCGATGGTAGTTGAAAGCGAAAGATACGATGACAACGACCACGACGACGAGAGTGAAGATTTCAATGATCGGAATATTTTTGAAAATTTATTTAGTTTTTAAATGTATTTTTTCATTTATTATTATTATTCTTATTATTATGAATATTTCGACAGGATATATACATTTCAGTATTAAAATTATATACTGCTATTAACATGTGTCCTGTATAAAAATAAATAAATAATAAAAAAAACTGACGGATAAAAACGTTTATTATATACATACTAAAATGTTAACTTTACTGATGACTGGTTGGTGTAGAATGCGAAGTGAGGTTAATTTAGAAACAAGTTAATGGTCATAAAATTTACGTAATTTATTTTTGAAAAGTAAAATTGAGACTTCCTTTCTAATTTCTAAAGGAAGTGAATTGTACAAATGAGCACCAAAATAATAAAAAGAATTCCTAGCAAATTCTAGCTTAACTTTGGGTAATTTGACTAGAAAATTCCCATTTCTTGTCATTTTTCCGTGGGTGTTTATTGTAAAATACTCTTTGAAGTTGCTGCATAACATCCCGTTTAATGCATTCCTCACAATAATGTTTGCTCTTTTATCGATTCTGTTTTTAATCGAGGGTACTCTTTTTGTACCAACGATTCGAGCAGATCTTCTTTCAATAGAGTTGAACTTTGCTCGCTGCGTTCTGTTTGTATTTAAGTTGATAATTCCACAGTATGTAAGCAAAGGAACAATCATTGAGTTGTAAATCATCATTGATGCGGATTTTGTTAGGTAGGGTCGAAGTTTTTGTAACAACTGTACTCTGTTTGAAGCCTTACGATATTTCGTGTCAAAGTCATTGCTAAGCGTTAAGGTGGCGTCGACAACATTTCCTAAGTATTTGTATTCCTCGACGTTGTTAATGACATTCGACTGGAAATTGACTTCGAAAGGCTTTTTGATACTGCTCAGCCGTTTTGCAGTTCCAAAGAGTAGTGATTCAGTTTTCCCTTTCTTAAGGTTTATAATGAGTTCGTTTGTGTTCAAGTACTCAGCGATGCGCTCAAATTCATCATTAAGACATTTTTCAATTTCATTGACATCCTTGTGGGCGTAGCAAATGACAGCATCATCTGCATACATGGTGATACGTGCATGCCGGATCGAGTCGACAATGTCATTGAAAAATACCACAAACAGCAACGGTCCCAAGATTGAACCTTGAGGGACACCATTGAATACAGGTTGCTCGGTTGACTGGCTACCATCAATTTCTACGAGTTGGGTTCGATGAAAGAGATAACTTGTGAACCAATGAAGCTCATGACCACGAATACCATATGAAGAAAGTTTAGCAAGTAACTGACTATGGCTGATCGTATCGAAAGCTCGGGAAAGATCCATAAACACGGATCCGACGAGATTTCCATTGTTAACCTCTCGTCTAATGTTATCGACGAACATAGTTGTAGCAAGTTCAGTTGACCTTTTAGCTCGAAAGCCAAACTGAAATTTGGATAGCAGGTTTTCAGTTTCAAGGTGTTCCATAAGCTGCAAATGAACTGTTCTTTCAAGAATTTTTGAAAGTATCGGCAGTGCAGATAGAGGTCGATAATTATCAGGATCGTTTGCATCACCGGCTTTGAATATTGGCGTTACTTTGGCTTTTTTCCACATCGCAGGAACTTCACATTGGTGTAACGACATATTAATTACATGCGTTAGTGGTGTGCAGATGACTTCAGCGCAGTCCTTTAGCATGTTAGGGGGTAGTTCATCCAATCCGGTTGACTTGTTGCGCTTGAGTCGTTTAAGTTGTTTTAGGATGAACTGTTCAGAAACTGGTTTAAAGTGAAACGATTTCAGCGCGCGTGGTAAGATGTGTCTAGGAGTCTGCCACACAAAGTTACAGCAGTGTATAAACTTTGCTTTCAATGATGTTATAGCCTTTGCGAGATGTTCAGAAAAACGTTTGACGCGGCTTTCACTGTTATGCGTTGAAACTAAAGGGTTGGCTGCATATGTGGTGGGGAAGATCATTTTTATTGCACTCCAGAAACGCCTTGGATTTTCACAGTTATCATTTAATAACGTTTTGTTGTATTTGCTTTTAGCATATCTCAACAAATTGTTGCAATGGTTGCGTAGTGTTTTGTAGATCTTCCAGTTCTTTTCGTCTTTTGAATGACGTGCTTTACGAAGAGCTTTGTCACGTTTATTCATCTGGGATTTGGTGTCTTTATCGAGCCATGGACATGGTCTTCCTTTCACTCGTTTGTTGATGAATGGTGCATGTTTTATGAAAGTGTCATTTAAGTTCGTATTAAAACGTGAAACTGCGTCGTTAATTCCATTAGCGTTAAAAACACCAGACCAGTTTGCGTTGCGAAGCTCATTATTTACGGTAATGGGGTTATAATTTGTGTAATCACGGACTCGAATTGTTCTTGCTGGAAATCTCATGTGATTACGCTTTCGAATACAGCCTACCATTTCATGATCAGAAATAGAGGTTGTAAAAACCTTTGTCTCCTTAATTACCTCAGGACGCGTTGTTGCAATAATGTCAATTATCGACGATGATTCTTTAGTTATACGAGTTGGTTCGGTAACGAGCTGTTTATAACCATTACTGGATAACGACGTTTTAAAGTCCCTATTATCGGACTTCTTTGCGTAATTAACATTGGCATCACCCAAGAGGATTGACTCCATACTTGTAGAATCAATGGCAGTTAAAAGTTGATTGAAAGAGTCATTAAAAGTTTCCGAAAAATAATTCGATCCCGACGGTGGACGATAGAAAGTTGTTATGAGAAAGCTTTTTGCATTTTTCTCAAAGATTTGTAAACAAATGCTTTCGACAGCGTTATTTTCAAAATCATGTCGACGCTCCCACTTTAAGTTGTTCTTTATGTAGACAGCGACTCCTCCTCCGTTACCACGGTCTCGATTCCTTTTTATAAAAGTATAGTTCGGAAGTTCGTAAAGATTATTAATGTCGTTGAAGCCAGAATTTGCTAAGTGAGTCTCTGATAATGTTATAATATCAAAATCGTTGCTCTGGGTTAACTCATGTAACAAGTTAAAGTTTGATTGCAATCCACGGATACTGTGGTGGACTATCTTCAAACCTCGTTGTTTACAAAAACTAAAAATCTCATTTCTGTATGTTCCATCAGGACAAGTTTCAATATTTCCACAAAATAACAAGCATAACATTAGCACAACAACACGCACGTCTGTACTCAACGCCATCATTTAATATAAAATAAATGGCAATCTTCATTGAATTGTTTTTGAGACAATTGAAAAAACTCATTTCAATGAAAAAACTCATTTCAATTTTTTAATGTTGCTATAATGCTGAGAAAGCAAAAGCATTTGAACAAAATGGCTTTATGTATATGTGGTCAATATCTAGCACGATTTCACTCCCCCCCCCACCCCCCACCCCCCCAAAAAAAAATATCGTTTCCTTTTTTTTAAGAAAAGCTGGCATTGGTTACTAACAAAAAATTTATAAAAAAAAAATTTAAAATCTTTTTTGACTCATATCTCAACTATCGATTAAAAATAAGCTAACATACTTTAGTTTTACCCCCTGGATTGACTGTTTAGTTTTACCCCCTGGATTGACTGTCAAGACTTTGTAATTACTGGCCTAATTAGTTTAATTTTTGCACATATTAAAACAACTTTCTAGGCCTATATTTAAGAGCGTAAACTGCTTGTTTGTCAAATTTTGTCATTTTTACCCCCTGAAATTTCTTTGTATTATCCCCTGGAGGCAATTTAAACCAACAGAATGTAAAATACCAAAATTGATTTAGATTGTCTAAATACAGGTGAAAATATCTTATTTTAAAGGTTTTTATGGAACAAGCTCAAGAAAATTCGAGAGTTTTTTGTGTTTTTCTCTTACCAAATCCCCTGAATTCTATTTTTCAAAATTATTTGCCTTGGGTCAAATATTACACGTCTTTCCTACATACCTGCAAAAGATAAACTCGTTTATACGTTTAGTTCGTTCACAGTGAAGTAAAATTCACCCTCTAATTTCTCAAGAAACATGTATAGTTTTGATTTTGTAAACTTGACCCCTCCCACAAAAATTATCATAGTTTTTTTGCCCAAACCAGATTTCGGTGGATTTTTTTCAGTTTAAAGTACAAAAAAAATAAATAAATCTAATGGTACCAAAATGGCAGATCGATTTAATTTATAAAATACTTACTCCTTGCCAAAATTGAAGTTAATACCATTTTTCAATCCAAAGATACATAGGGGGGACTAAATGCCCCCCTCCCCCCGCCATTTCAGAGCCTTAAAGAGCCCAGCCTGAATGGGGTTAAGGGAAGAAACTTTCGCGGAAGATATTTTCACGATTTTGGCCTTATTTTCCTTATATTTCTTAAATATTCTTGACTTATATTTATATTCCTGTTTTATATTTTCGCATAATTTCGGGAATGTGTTTGGTCAAATTGCATATAAGGAGTTACATGGAAGCTCCAGCCATACCCACAACCACAGTTGATTCAATTATTTGTCTATATATAAAACAAAGAGCATTCACAAATTTTTGAATTTTGAATAAACTTTGCAAAGTTCATAGCATAATTTATTGTTTTTTTTGTAGATAACAGATCGATTTCTTCCGCTGTCAGTTGTTGTTTGTTCTAGTCCAGGAGTATTAGACTTTGAGGTAGAAATAAATATGCTAAAGCTGAATTTTTCAGGATAGGTCCCTAATGTTGTCTGAAACAACATACTAAAAGTCCCCGGGTTTCCCGCGTGTGCTTCCACCCATTTAGGCCATTTTTCAAAATGGCCGCCATCTTAGTGATAATTGTCATATCTTGGTAACCGGTGGGTGTAAATCAATTATTTTGGTGTCAAAATACTCAGAAGACCCATATTTATATTCACTTTAATGGAAAAGTTTAACTAAAAATTACCCGAAATGCCATTTTTGACCTTTGACCCTAAGACCGAGATACCGCGATATCTCATTAACGGCTAGCCGTAGAAAATTAAAAATGGTTCCAAATTATTTAGAATACCCAACTTTCTATTCGCTCTAATGAAAGAAAAATATCAAAAACCCCGTATAAACCCCTATTTTGACCTTTGAACTATTGACCTGGTGATAATTACATTTATAGAAATAACATTGATCAGTAGGCGTGTATTAGCAGATTTAGCGTAAAAATACTCTAATTTTTATATTTACTCTTATAAAAAAGTTGAACGAATATTATATTTCGACCTTTGACCTTAAATTCGCAATTAAATGTTAATGTCTAAACAATGGCTTGTGAAAATTTCAAATGTTTGTTTGTATTGAATCTAATGATATGACCCCCACTGCAAGAAGTAGCGGGGAAATGAATGAACGTGGTCGACAGGCATTAATTATAGCATGTGATATAGCAGTACATCTTCTTGGAACGCTGGTTTTCTCATGGCCCTTACTTTTTATAATACCTTCCATAAAACATTTCAATGTATCTGGAACAAGAACATCTTCTTCTGTGATCACACTTGGGGATGGGTATGTATCACAATCATACACTCTAAGCCTAATATCTTCCCTTATGATTGATGCAGCTGTTTCTACTATCCGCCTTTTTTCATTTGCTGGATCTGAACATTTTAATTTGTACCATTTTTCATGTAGAATGGCATGGGCAGCATCACTAAAACACACAACACTAGGTTTTCCAGAGACATTTGTTATAGTTATTTTTGTGCCATAGTGCTCTAATAACTTTGACTGCAAGTGTTTTATAGTGTAACCCTCATGTCCATCAAGATACATTTCCATCAACTCAAGCAGCTCCGCTAGGGAGTACTGGCACTCATCATTTTCATCTAAATAGTTGCAGAGTTTCTGAAAAGCTGCAGATTTATACTCATTCTCAGGCCTGCCACGTGGACGTTTGCAAGATTCATCTTGTACGTTATGAAGAAAAAACCGTAGTCGACAATCAGTATGGTATACGGACTCAACAGCAATGAGGTCAATGCAACTTTGTACTCGAGCTAATACAGTCCTTCCAAATTGATCATTACGCTCATTAGCTCGTTGTAAAATGTTTTCCCGTAATTCTATTGTCTCAACTTTACTTACAGACCTTCTACGCTTTAAACTGTGTTTAACAGGGATTTGTGCGTCCTCTCCACAAAACAAGCAATCCTTTTTGAAGTCAAAAGCTCTTTCGGTGCAAGAACGTAATGTCTTCAAATCTTCAGAAGATGTTTTGACCAAATCACTTTTGTTCTGATATGACTTTATACTAGTTGGTCTAGTATACTGTTTTCTGCAACTTGTATGCAGTGACTGTGGCAGTGTCATATTTTTAAATTCAACATCCAACCCATCATCACGTGCTAGACTAGATGATATCAGTGTTTGAAGCCCTTTGGATGTCACCATTGATATATCATCGGCGGTAACAATTTCTTCCTTGCATATCACACATTCAGACATTAATCTGTGGAAAAGCAGTGCTGTGTAACATTCAACAAAAATCAAAATTTGATCTTTGTTTTATAAATCTATCTAATACCAAAAGTGTTTGCTTCTTTATAATCGTTATTCAAACAAAACAACTTCTTTATTTATGTAGAGTGCCTAGACCTTAATCAGAGTCAAAGTCCTATTACAGTTTTGTAACCAACTAATTTTGATGGCCTAGTCAATTAGCCTAGGTCCAAATTTAAAGTATATATTGGAATAAAATCTAAATCTTCAGTTTATTTATAGGTAAAATGTATCTGGAAAACATTTTTCACAAATATATATTTTCATATCTCACCTCGTCCTTTGTTTTTTTCTATTATCATCCATATTCAAATTAGAAGGAAACTTTCAACCAACCAACAAGACAACACCAGCAATGAATTATGGGTAATTTTATATGGGAAGCCAAAAAGGACAATTTGGAGCATACACAATAGATAAGAGGAAATATAAAAAATGGTGTTCTGTGTATTTTGATATTAAATGATATTTCTATCACCAGGTCAATAGTTCAAAGGTCAAAATAGGGGTTTATACGGGGTTTTTGATATTTTTCTTTCATTAGAGCGAATAGAAAGTTGGGTATTCTAAATAATTTGGAACCATTTTTAATTTTCTACGGCTAGCCGTTAATGAGATATCGCGGTATCTCGGTCTTAGGGTCAAAGGTCAAAAATGGCATTTCGGGTAATTTTTAGTTAAACTTTTCCATTAAAGTGAATATAAATATGGGTCTTCTGAGTATTTTGACACCAAAATAATTGATTTACACCCACCGGTTACCAAGATATGACAATTATCACTAAGATGGCGGCCATTTTGAAAAATGGCCTAAATGGGTGGAAGCACACGCGGGAAACCCGGGGACTTTTAGTATGTTGTTTCAGACAACATTAGGGACCTATCCTGAAAAATTCAGCTTTAGCATATTTATTTCTACCTTTGGCCCATTTTTTGTCTAATACTCCTGGACTATTCGTCATTGTGTACAGATTCCTGAAAATAAAGTAAGCTGTTTTATTCATTTATCTGTTCATTTATTCATCAGTCGGGATAGCTCAGTTGGCAGAGCGCTTCAAATGAGTAGCATTTCGATGCGGTAAAATACGGGTGTTACTGGTAGGAGTGGCGCCCGCCTCAACAGTTGATCCCAACGTCTTGCGCTAACGAAAAGGGGATAGACACCCTCGTTTACGCCCGTTACCAACACTAGGGTTAATTCGGGCACTTTATTTGGGGCGTCCTGACGGCCGGCCTAACTAACTAACTATTCATCAGGGAATGCATATAATTCTAGAATTAACCGTTTGAGTTTCTTAGCAATAAAAATGTTTTCACATAGTAAAAATTGTGATCGTAATTTTATCACTTACATCTCATAGTTGTTTTGTGGGTATGACCTGGTCCCCAGGGAGAAAATGTGTTGGCAATTTTAGTTACCATTTTATTTTTATTATTACCATTCATATTTTCTTGACTTGTCTTGCCAAATTCTAAGGTTTGCAATTATTGCAGCAAGGAACACTCTGCTCCCAATCCCCATAACATTTTTGCATTTATAATGACTACAATGATATCAAATCTAAATGCACGCTCGTATTTTAATGTGGTTATTACATGTTTTCAGGGGGTGTTTCACGGGGTGTTACACGCCACCTGCTTCGAATGTTACGTTTTCATTTTCGTGCAAAAGCAGCTTCTCTTCAAGCACATAGAGCCGCATTATTATCTATTATCTCCAGGGGTGACTCTAATATAAAACATTTTGTGTGTTTTCCAATGTATATGTTTGTGGTGTCCTTTAATTGAGACGGAGTAACGGTCTAGTTATAGAAAGAACAGCTTTCTTCTTTGTTTCCTCAGAGAGATGTTCACCTAAATTCACAATGACAAAATTACAAGATTTCAGACTTTCAATGATGCCGGAGATGCATAGAAAAAAGGAAATTGGATTAATTAATAAATTTAATAAATTAATATATATGATTTCAATAAATGGAATGAAAATGGAAAAATTTTCCTCAGATGGGGGGGGGGGGGGTGGGGGGTGTCTTAATAAAAAAGGGAAGGGGTGTGTGTGTTTCTCTTCAAATCTAATAAAAGTGGGGAGGAATGAAGACGTCCAAACAGGATTTACCAGAAGAAAATGAACGAATTTGTTAAAACCAAGTTTTCTTCTCAACTTTAAAAACAATATAAACGTGGTCCATTTAAACGTTTAAATTTTCCAAAATTTAATAAACGTCCTCCACCTTGCCAGGGGCGGATTTAGACGTTGTGAAAGTTGTGATTTCACAACGTCAAAAAAACGAACAAGATATGTATTTTTGATCTTTGACGAAGGAAAAAAAGAGAGAAACCGAAAACATAAAAAGTTGTATTAACCTTGTTCTTACCTTCTTTCTCCAAACGTTGACGCGTCTTCTCCGCCCGCTAGTTATGTACGTCCTATTTTTACCCCCGCTGCACGGCGTTTTTTTGCTGTTTTTTTTTCTCCGCCCGCTAGAGAGCTTTGTGCGTCCTATTTCAACCCGCACGTCGTTTTTTATGTTTTTCTTCCTAAAATCTCCTCCCTTATATATTTATAATTTTTAGCATTCCTGAACAATACAGGTTCTGAGGTGAAGAGCAATCTTTTCATGATTGTTTACATGACTACGTTTTCACGCACTTGTTCATTCATTCTCAATTTTCACAACGTCGTTTGTATCACTGACCCCTTCTTCCTGTAAGGAGAGATATCAGTTACTTTTGAAAATAATCAAGACATCAAGGTTGTGAAGAGTTGTGAACGGAAAGATTGCTTGCAAAACCGAAAGTGCGAATTGAAAATGCAGCAAAGAATTTTACCAAGCCAAGAATACTTGAAGGCTGATATGCATAGATTGCAAACGTTGTTAACATCAAAAACAAAAGTTGGGACTGATTCGGCCATTGAAAATATCAATAAAAGGTTTAGTAACTATCTAGAAAACTACAAAAAAAGAAGACGTAGTGGGAATGATGTACACGAAATTGACCCAACTGCTTTAGGACTAATCCAATCTGACTCTGAGCTAATTTCATCATTAGGCAACAGTACCAAGCCGCTCAAGTAAGTATCCATTATTATAGCTGCTCCTTTACGTAAGACTGTGAGAAGGTTCAGTTTGTTGTGTACAAAAAAATAAGAACACAAAATGTTGGGCGGGTGTAAGCTGCTGCTCAAAAACTTACAAGTTAACTATATAGACAGATCTGCTGATAACATCATTTGTTTATATTGGACGCTCCAGTTAACTATCATTTCATTTTCACCAAAAAAGTATACCAACCGAAACTGGCAGACTGAATAACAAGAAGCTGTTGCCCATAAGTGCATATGGAAATATTTTTTTTGGTTTTAGGGTAACTGGAGATGGAAATTGTCTGTATAACGCTGTTTCCTTGCACTTGGTTGTGAATGAAGATCTGCACTTGGTGTTGAGAATCCTTACATCCATAGAGCTAGCCACACATGCAAATCATTACAGTCAGTTTGTTAGCAACCTGTCAGTAAATCTGTTCCCTAGCAAATTAGCTTTGATTTCTTGTATGTTTCACATTGAAGCAATTGATGAAATCAGTTGTCTTGATGAGCTCAACACATCCATCATTAAAGAAGCTATCATCAATTGCAATTTGGGTAAATTTTTCAGTTTGGTATGTTTATGTGCTCTTTCATCTGTAATCAAAACATGCATCCAGTCTATCTATTTGTCGAGAAAGAATACCAAGCTGTGTGCTCTGTTCACTCGTTTGTTCTCTCCGAGAATCAAAGAAGCTGAAAAAACCGTAACACTACTTTGGTCGACTCTTGCATCGTTGAAGAATTATGACAACCCAAATCACATCGTTTTGTGTGTTCCAAATGCCAATTACACTGGTCAACAAATTTTTTTTCGTTTCTTGTTGCATGAGATTTTTTAACTGATTCTACACAATTTTAGGATGCTGATTTCAAATCTGCAATCAGTTTCTTTATGCATGCTCTAGTTTTCATGCAATCGACAATTTAATTTTTTTTCGTGTGTGGCACATATTTAGTGCATAAATCTGATCTGCATCGAACACTTTTTATCTATCCAGCCCTTTTTCTTTTTGTATACATCATCTGAACCATTGTGAACATTTGCTAGTCATTGCTGACTGACTTGCACATGGTGGAGGAGTATTTTTGCAGGCCTGCTTGCTCAACAGCATGTTTTACTGCTACTCAGGTTTTCAAAGTTAGGCTATTTGTGTGTGCGTTGTCTGTACTATGGTACAGTACCAGTGTTTCAGATAGAAGCTTTCAGCTCTTTTAAGTTGTAGCCTACTGCTGTTTAAGGGCATTTGAAGAAGTTAGGCAACTTGATTATAGTGAGGTATTGCGGATAGATGCTGTAGGATATTCTATAAGCTCTATTTTACACTCGTCTGCTGGTAGCCTTAATTAGAACCATGGTTTTTTATTCTTTTTGGTTGTGTTAAGCACATAGATATCACCAGACTTTCTTTCGATTCTGAACTTTTTTCAGATTTGGTCATGGCTTCTTCTAGTAGATTTAAATGCAAAAATAAACATGATTCATTTTGTTATATCTGTGGTGTGTACACGCTTTCTCGTCAAAGACGAAATATAACATCGTTCGTGAAGCGTGCCTACAGAGCTTACTTTGGCATCCATCTTGGCGATCAAGATAAGAAATGGTCTCCACATGTTGTGTGCCATAACTGCGAAGAAATGCTCAGAGACTGGACAAAAAGAAAGCGGAAGAGTCTGCCTTTTGGCATTCCAATGGTGTGGCGTGAACCCCAAGATCACACGACTGACTGCTACTTTTGCATGGTAAATACAAAAGGTGTTGGCAGGAAGAGCCGACAAATGCTTTCTTATCCAAGTATACCATCAGCTATACGACCTGTTCCGCACTCTGATAGATTCCCTCCTCCAGTCTTTAGTGGTTTTACATTTTCTGAAGATGAGGAAACTGAATCGCAAAGGGAAGAGGTTATGGAAATGGAGTATAAAAGAACAGATACAGGATCTGAATCTGAACACTCTTCTTGTGAAACCAGAGTAGCTGTTCAGCAGTTTAATCAATCAGAACTGAATGACTTAGTACGTGATTTAGATTTGTCCAAGCAAGCAGCTGAGCTCTTAGACTCAAGGAAAAACAGGTTCTGGATCATTCTGTAAAGGTATCCTTTTTTCGAAAAAGAGAAGAACTCTTTCTTCCCTATTTTTCAGAGGAAAATAAGCTGGTATTTTGCAACGATATACCTGGTCTTCTCGGACAATTGGGTATCTCCTCGTATGATCCAGGAGAATGGCGATTGTTTTTGGACAGTTCCAAGCGCAGCCTCAAGTGTGTCCTTTTACACAATGGAAATGTTTATGGAGCTGTTCCAGTTGGTCACTTCACTGTCTTGAAGGAACGGCATGATGACATTAAAACTGTTATGGGTTTGCTCAGATATCATGAGCACAACTGGATCATTTGTGTTGACCTCAAAATGGTTAGTTTTCTGCTAGGTCAGCAAAAAGGATACACTAAATTTCCATGTTATCTATGCATGTGGGACAGCAGAGCACGTGAAAAACATTGGACACAGAAGGAGTGGCCCCTGCACATCAAACTAGGTCTCATGACACAGTTTGTTAAAGCTCTAAATCCTGACAATGAATCCTTTCGTCATCTTCTTCATAGTTTCCCTGCTTTGTCATATGATAAAATTAAAGCAGGAGTGTTTAATGGACCACAGATACGTACACTTATTCGTGACCAAAACTTCATTCAGAAAATGAATGTCAAGGAGAAAGCTGCATGGCTATCTTTTGTAGATGTTATAAAGAACTTTCTTAGCAACAGAAAGGCTCCAAACTATGAAACACTTGTATCCAAGATGCTCTCAGGGTTTCGTGATTTAGGATGCAACAAGAGCATAAAAGTACATTTCCTGTACAGCCACCTGGACAAATTCCCTGAAAACCTTGGGGCTGTCAGTGATGAACAGGGAGAGCGTTTCCACCAGGATCTCATGACAGTGGAAGAACGCTACCAAGGTCGGTGGGATCGACATATGATGGCGGATTATTGTTGGGGCATCAAACGTGACTGTCCTCAAAAAGCGTACAAACGCAGAAGTTATAAGAGGAAATTTTTTCCGGGGTTGTAGAATAATTGAATTTTTTGCATCTTTTCATCGATAGCTTTAAGTTTATACTGTGGATTGTCATCATTCTTTTCAATGTCATTTTGCAACAAAAACTCGCTTATTACATGTATTTTACCAGCAAAAATGTTCTTTGTTACATTTTTTCAAACATTTGGTGCCTAATTGTCTGTAAATACAATTGCTAGTGGTAACACAATAATTTCTGGGAACCTATTATTGTTTTGAGGTTGGTTATTCGACTATAAGCAAGAACGTCATTTGACAAATCATGTAATTTTTCAGAAAATTTGAATTTAGTAAAAATAAAATAAAAAATCTCGATTTGCAAAAAATCTAGAGCTTGCAGAAAAAAACTAAGGTCAGATTCGGATTCAGCGCCCCCAAATTAGGTAAGAACAAGTGTTGGTAGAAATGCAACAAAATATTTGTTGACCAGTGTTATCTAAGAGAAAAATCTTCTACATCTTCATCTGAACAACATGAAAGCAAACAAAGAAGGCAAACTCTAATGACCTCCACACGCAAGAGAATGACACGTCCAATGCAAGAAAAGCTTTCCAAACAATAAAAATACCTACCCAAACCGTCACAGACTCAAACCGAACCATTGCAGAACCAAACAAAAGTACCACAGGACTAAACCAAAGCATTGCAGGGCCAAATCAAACCGTAGCAGAATCAAACCAAACAATTGCAGAACCAAATCAAACCGTCGCAGAGCCAAATCATCGAGCAAATACCAAGTCAGTTAACGAAAAACCTTCTCATAGAGGGGTGCCAATTGGGAACTGTCATCCTAATGACATCGGTCTACACTATCAAACCATAAAGAACTTGCCGAACAATCAGAAGTTTGAATTGTTGAAAGACATATGGAAACCACCTAATGGCTATCAATTCCCTAAACACGAAGATTATAAACGCCTCTGGAGAATGAATTGTACAAATCTTGACCCGTCCTCCCCTTCATACTTTCCCTGGCTAACTTATTCCAAATATTTTGATGGAGCTTTTTGTCTGGTTTGTGTTGCATTTGGTGAACCCGCTAATGATACAAAGCTAAAGCAGTTGTATACAGAACCATATACCCGCTGGAATGGGGCACCTAAGAGATGGGCAAAGCACCAGTCATTGTCAGTGCTACACAAGAATGCAACCAGTGCCATGCATACCTTCATGCCGCAGTTACAAGGAAATAGTCAAAAGATTGATCACCTTTTCAACGAAAGAAAACGCCAAATTATCGCGGAAAACAGAAAGAAGCTCATCCCGATTTTGAAAACCGTGGCTTTTTGTGGTCGGCAAAACATTTCACTAAGGGGGCATCGTGATGATAGCCAGTACTTCAGTGACAAGAACATTAACACAGGCAATTTCCAAGCGCTGCTGGAGTTTATAGTGCGGACCACTATGTAGCATAATCCTTTCCCGTGTGCACAGCCATGATAAAAGCAATTTTATTTTTGATTCCGGTTCCTATGCATGCCCAGACTTCAAAAAGTGATGCTGGCAAAAAAAATTTGTCCAGAAGGTGTGCTGATGGCGTCATCAAGTTGTAACGTAAGTAATTATTTTTTTCAAAATTTTCAAAATCCAACTGTACCAATCGATAGAGAATCGAAAATGGAGCGAAAATCATATTAATAACATATCTTGAAAATCAATAGACAATGAGTTATTCACATTTGAAAAAAGTCTAAAACCAGGACCGGTAATTTACAGACCAGATATAAAAAGTCGAATATCTCCTAAACTACTAAACAAAAAGCACTGAAATTTGGTACAAGTGTTATTGGTACAAAGTTCTTGAAAATTACAATTTCTATGCTTTCGAAAAAAGCCATAATGGCGTATATTGATAAAAATCTGGACCGATAATTTACAGACCAATAATAGAATATTTCCAACAATAAAATATTTCAAAAAGTACCAATCAAAAACCCCTCAAAGTAAGCAATGTCCTTTGAAATTACAATCTTTATGCTTTATTAAAGAACTGATCCATAATGACACCATTTAATAAATTAAAGAACAAATAGAATATTAACATAGTGTAAAACTCTCCACTTTCAAAAGAAAAATAGGATTTAAAAATGTTAATTAACTCGTGAAAGTTACATCAAGAAATTCTTCATCATCCGAATGCTCTTGTGTATCATCGTTATGACAGTCAACACACTTCGCACATCGTCAAGTGCAGTTCTTTCTGCATTTACATCTATTATTTACTCGTCAAGTGCAGTTCTTTCTGCATTTACATCTATTATTTACGCATTTTGTCTTGCATGAACACACACTTAATCAATGCGATGGGAGCTGGAAGTTCATCAGTCATGATAGCCTTATATGCATCACCACAAATTTCCCAACCGTAATCTAATGGTGATGGAAGATGTTGCATGATACATAGAGTCTTGCGCAGAACCAACGCTACAAAGTTGCATCTAAAGATTTTATATTTTAGAGCTGGAAATGTTGGTGGCAAGTCAACGATGTCCGTCTGAAATTTGGAATATAAATACCACCGAAGCTCTAGGATCGTTTTGATGGTAATTGAACATTTACTTCCAGCATACGCGGTTACAACCCATCTTGCCAATCTTTCAATGGTCTCAAGGCTGGGCCTTAAGTGTTAGAATTTAGAATTCAGTTTCGCAAAATATGTTAAAAGGTTGATTGTAGAGAGATAACAAAGTGGCCATTCCTGAATCAAAATCTTTTAGAACATCTTTCCAGCGAGGCCTTTACTCAAATGAAACTCTTTTACTCTTTTAATGGAAATGCCAGCTGCCGTTCAAAGTGAAACAGTCTTTAATTCATAGTACAAGCGAAGGTTTAGATCAATCACTTACCTAGCTTTGCTAGAGCATCAAGTGTATTCTCATCTGCTTTTCGAAACTCGTTCCACCCAAATGTTTTTGATTTCCTTGCAAATCTTCCTGTTTGGTCGCATCCAGTAAAAACGTGGAAGCCTAGTAGAGCTCCAGCTTGCGTTTGACCGATTCCCTCATAGCAAGAACGAACATCAATTGTCCTTGCGTCTTTTCTTTTTCCAGTTTGAAAAAGCAAACATAAAGGAAGAGATGGGTAGAAGTGTACCAAGAGTAAGAATACGCCTGTATCAGGTGAATACACAGTACACGTTGTGAACGGGTCACGTCTTGCGACATCGAAACAATGAAGGATCAATAACGTGTCGGCCTCTTCATGGTCGTGTGTCTTCATTTCTTCAAGGAAGTTTTTGATGTTGCTTTCACTGATTTTATCGTATGTGACCACATATTGTCGATTAGCAGCTTCCAATGCAGATTTGGTCTTCTCTGCTAAATAGACAGTGAGTTCCTGCTTTGTATCAATATGTGAACGAAGCGATTTCACTGATATAGTGGCGATCTTGGTAGAATCAGAGATTTTATAGCAAATTTCGTTCCCCGAAATACGTTTTTGTCTCGTGCGTGCCTTTAAGGAGTCGCTGATATATCAATCAAATACTAGACTAAGTTCTGTGTGTTTTGAAGCCATTTCGATCACTCTCCTTGTAAATGCAGTGGCCAAATCCTTTAAGCATGAAATTATTATGAAAATGATACATTAGGGGACATGAAAACCAACGGATAATAGACAGGATTGGATTCAGGCCGCGATTTCTAAATTGAGCCCTGGTATTGACGATAGTAGTCAGAATTACCGCTCATATGAATAATCAGACATCACGTTCAAACCAATTACTTGTCAATATTCATCAGATAGTTAATACCCTGTACGAACGCAACGTCCTTACAACGTCCTTACAACGTCTGGATAACGTTAAATAGATGTTAAAACAACGTTGTGTACTTATTATTATTGTCATTATTTTTTACTAACCTTGAAAGTTTCCATATCTTTATCCTTATGAATTTGGTTTAGCACGGCCATACCATCTATCATCAAGACGCTTTTTTCGGATTCGTTTGACTCATTTGATTCATCAGTTGATTCGTCAGATTTTTTTCTTGCAATTTTCCTAGTGCTTCTACATGGTGTAGTATCTTTGATTTATCTGTGCATGCAATAGGCTCACCATCAGACTAAACAAGTGATTGTGGAACAACGGAGAAGTTGTACCACCATCCTCTAATTCTTGTGAGAGATCCATTTCAAAACTCCGACTCTTAAAGACCTACCTCCGAGCTAATATGTCAAACGATCGACTTTCAGGATTAGCAGCTCTCAGTATCCATCGAGAAATAGAATTGGACTTTGAAGCAATACTTGACATTTTTGCCAGAGATTTCCCCCATCGTATGGAACTTGTAGATATTTTAAACTGATGTGAAATAAAGGAGTTTTTTATTGAGCTAAACTTTATATTTTGTTATCTTCGACATAAAAATCTTATTTTTCTCTTTTTAGAAAGCGAAAGATGTAATGCTCACTCAGTATT
This sequence comes from Candelabrum cocksii, assembly GCA_963930725.1. Classification (NCBI taxonomy): domain Eukaryota; kingdom Metazoa; phylum Cnidaria; class Hydrozoa; order Anthoathecata; family Candelabridae; genus Candelabrum; species Candelabrum cocksii. Next base: position 13,147,707 of record OZ005672.1, on the reverse strand, counting down.
AATTTATTCAATCTGAAGATGGCATATGTTATACCTTATTTTAGAAGTATCGAGCCGTGTTAGACAGTGTCTAAAATATTACGATAATTTCGTTAAAACATTTTCTTAACCCTCAACCTTTTTAGGTGCACTTGCTTATACAGTATCATATTTTTATACTTAAAGTTTTTCTTTTTTTGTTGTACAAAATTTCTTTATAAAAACGGAAATAATTAAAGCTACACTTGATAAGAATACAGGATTTCATTTTCACAATCTATTAATTACTTGATCACGTGATCACGTTCGATATATTCCTTAGAACTCATAATTATGACGAAGATTTAAATAGGATTCTAATTAATCTTGCGGTAAATAATTTTTGTGTATTTCTATTATGTTCACGTTTATATTTTTTCTAAATACTATTTACACTTTACTACTATTTATAGGTATTTCTACTAGTGTAAAGATATCGAAGGTTTAAAAATAAGAAATAAGCCTTTTGGGGTTTATCTACCCCCCGTCGTTTTAATTCAATTCAATTGTCTATGTACTAGGTTTTGTGAAATTAATATATGAAAGTTGTTTCGACTCCTTTTTGAAACAAAAACTAAAGAAACGATGTTACAATGTTTCCAATATTAACGCCCATTAATGAGTCTAAAAATGCGTCAGTTAAAGGCCTTAAATTCTCAACATTATCTTCGTCGCCTAACCATGGTTGGCGACAGTTTTTCCAATTCTTTGTTTTTAAGTGCACGCGGCCCGCGCGCGTTCCAAAAATGCACGCTCGGCCCGCGCGTATCTTTTTCACACAGTCAATAAATATCCTGTATCCGCCCCTGCTTGCATTAAGCACCTGAGAGTACCGCATTTCCTCGCGGTGTACTTTGCAAAATACAACTTTTGGGTGCAGCGTTTATTATGGTATATATCTCGATTTTATACTGTATATAATATATATAATTAACATTTCAAGGGAAATTACCGGCATATGTATATAAGCATAGTCTCTACCCCTGGTTTCCATATACATAAGCATTAGGGCGGGTCAAAAATTATAAAAATTTTGAAATTCAAAATTCCACACTATGCCTGGAGTTCACCATCGTACACTGATTCCAACAAGTGGCCAACCACTTCTGTGCGACTTGTTTCTGGCTCGCACATTTTGTTTGAAATTTGCTCATATTTCCCTATACGGACAATATAGGTAATACTATATGGGCCTATAAAGCTGGCAACGGATAAACACAAAATGTGGAATACACTAAGGGAATCTATGTTTTATTCATAAATCGACCTTTGCAATCATATGAGTCTTCTAGCCTACTAAGAATTTTGAGTTGTTTTTTTCTGAAAGCAGTAACAGATATCGCAAAAAATGCTGTATATAGTTAATCAAAGAGCTTTGTGAGAGCTAGCTAGCTTTAGGTTTTAATGGCGTGCTTGCTGACTTATCAACAAATGGTCTCCTTTCTGATAAATTGATAAATCTTTGTTAAACTGATCTGATCAATCGCCGTAGATTGTAACTCCCATGGTCTTTTAGCAATACTATAGATTTTATATTAGCTTGCAGTGAGCACAAAGATGGTAGACTATGTTGACTTAAAAGAGCTTAGCATTTTAAATGCTGTAAGGTATTAATGAGTGTTTTTCGACAAGTTTCAATTATTAGCCTATGTGAAGTTAGCAAAATTAATAGCTTAGTCTACATAAAAATTCCTGCAATGGTGAAAACTCGAAAGAGGTCGTTTAATTCTACTTTTGGATTTCCTACCAAGTTCAATTCTTCAATGATTCCTACCAAATCTGATGTTTTTTCTATATTACTTGTATGTTCGTGAAAATGAGTTGACTGAAAAATATGCCAAATTAAGTACTAGTGATTGCCATCGATTTGTTGCTACTGAGGTGCAAAATATTTGGAATGCATTTTCCTTTCCAACAATATCACAAGAAGGAATATGTTAAAAGATAAAAAGATTGATTGAAAGAGCTAGCAATTTAAACAAGATTCCTATACCCAAAGAAGAAATACCGACAGTTTTAAGAAAAATTTGGAAGAGTTTAATGTAATGTTTGACATTTGCACTTGTAACTGTCACGACAGAGGAATAGAAAGATCTTCATGCAGATGTGATGTTCGCTTACCTACTCTCGAATGAGATGATGCGTTTGTTGTCCAAAAACTGAAGAAAAATCAACTTGGTAGACTGGATACTACGGTGACTGCTGCTCGAAAAAGAACAGAATTGAGAAAAAAGAAAGAAATGAACGAGCAGACACAAAACCAGTCTAAATGGAATTAAGTCCAGACACCTCCTACCAGTTTTTAACCAAGCACCAGTGGATTACAAGTGGGAGTCAAGATGCAACTGAACAGTTGTAGATTAATTGATATCAACAAATGTTAATAATCAAATCAACAAATGTTGTCCTACATATTTGCCAATGCATGTAATGTAATGCACCATGAAACCAGGTTTATAGTGTACATAGTGATTCGTTTTTCTTACATAAAGTGTATATTACAAAGTGTAAAATGTTTGCCTTTTCATTTCTTCCAGTCACTAACTGAGAAAAATAGTTACAAAAATGCAGTACAAATTCATAAACAAACGTCAACCCCCCTGAAATAAAGTGCTAAAATTCTATTTTATCCATAATTTCAAAAAAAATGTGCGAGCTAGAAAAAATTAGCACAACTACAAAAATATGTAAAATAGGCTTCATACATGTGCCTGAACCCCGTGCAATGTGTGGAACATGTGCCTGAACCCCGTGCAATGTGTGGAATTTTAAACTAAAAATTTGACCCACCCTAATAAGCATAGCTATAAGCATATTTTTATGGCAAGAATTGTAAAATTGCTAAGCATAGCTACTGTAAGATCATTTCACAGTCTTGCTTATAAAAAAATAGTGTATTTCCAATGTTTTTTGTACAACGCAACTTCAAGTAAATTTCTTTTTTAAATTATCGATGTAAAAATTAAATTTCAATCAGAAATTGTTTGGGCGCAAAAATATGAAGCTGGAATTGTGGTTAATGTTTTCTATTATATATCTAATTCAAGAGGGAAAAACACCACCACCATCTAACCTCATCACCACCACCACCTAACTCTACCACCACCTAACTCCACCACCACCTAACTCCACCACAACTTAACCGAAAAGGTTCTACGCAATGTAATAGATCTGTTATATATACATATATATATATATATATATTAAGGAGTGAAAACAACTGCGTGATGCTTACAACTCTGAGCTTCATGTGTATGTTACACAATCTTCAGGTAAAAACTAAAAAAATTTTGAAAACGTTTTTATAAATAAAAGTGAGGTAATTACATATCTCTGGAGTGTTGTTTAGTCTTTAGATTTATAATTGGCCATTAAAAAACTTTTTCTCGTGGCGACACTTCGATATTATCTCAGAACGTTCGTATAATAGCCCGGCTTGCTTCTCGAATGTAATTATAGCAAGTTTCTTGTGCAGGCAAAGTAGACATCTCTTTGAAAGGTTTGAATATGCCGGGACCGATTTCATTATCGACAAATATAACGAAGGTGTTACATTATGATTATCTTTCAAATCCCAGACATATGTAGATAATGTTGTTTTCACTCCTTAATATATATATAAATAGCAAATCAGATATAAATAGTTAATAATTAGATTAGAAATAATTTTAATACTCAACCAATTCTATGCAAATATTTTAATAAACACTTGCTCTATGGCGCTGTGGTTCTCTTCCATAGTTGATGAGAAATTCTTTACCATGACAACCCCGAAGATTTCAAAGTTCGTAGCGCAACGAAATTCACATACGATTACCATGACAACCCCGAAGAATTTAAAGTTTGTAGCGCGATGAATTTCTCATGGGATTACCATGACAACCATGAAGATTTTAAAGTTTATAGCGCTATAAAATTCTCATGTGATTACCATGACAACCTCAAATATTTAAAAGTTTGTAGCGCGATGAATTTCTCATGGGATTACCATGACAACCACAAAGATTTTAAAGTTTGCAGTGCTATGAATTTCTCATGGGATTACCATGACAACCCCGTCCCCGAAAATTTTAAAGTTTGTAGCGCGATGAAATTCTCATGCAATTACCATGACAACCTCAAAGATTTTAAAGTTTGTAGCGCTATAAAGAAACAGACGTTGATTTGTTTATCAAATGAAACACCAAAGAAGACGCTAAAGAAAGTGTGAAAACGTTTCGTTCATTGTCTTACGGAGGTTTAGTTAGTGATCCGCGGTCGAAAGTTCAAAATGGTTTGGTTCAAATGGCAAGATCAACTTACAGCGCATTTCAATATGTCAGTGAATTAGCGAGAATATCCAATTCAATACCTAACAAACCACAGAAAAATCCTACATTTTTGGATACCTTTTGACTTCATTGTCACCAGAATACTGTATTGTACACCTTAGGACAGGAAAACGCTTTCTCCCTTAGTTCACCAAAGTATTCCACCTTTCTTCGCTTTTTAGATTATTTTAAAGACCTCCATGTAATTGACGGTATTACAATAGCATCATCGTACATATGCGGCGTTCGTGCACGCATGCGCCAATCCGTGTACAGTTCAAACATGTGTTGGTACCGCGAAATAATAACCATGATTCTTAAGGAAATGTTTTCCATGAGTAACCTTGAGCTTTTGCTAACGTCATCATATTTGCGGAAAAAGGCTAATTGATGTTCATTATCAGATATATTGTTACTTTAACCGCTTTTCGATATTATTATTATTGTTATTATTAAAAGATATATTTCAGGTATATCCATAAAAAAATTACAGCTCTTCATCCCGAAAATGGGCATTATACATGAAAAAATTTTCAATATTTTAGGGAACAGCCAAGTTAGAAACGAAAATAATGACTCATTATGAAACTCGCTATAACTGCGTAACTGGTTAATAGACGGGCATGTTAAGAATGTCAGTTTCTTTGCGATTAGTGTTAGAAATACATGAAGATTCGTGACATATCTCAGTGTTTTGTCACATTCAGGGAACGCCTTTAAAGAGTTGTGTAATGGAGACAAATCAGTTGAAAAACATAAGACGGAAGTTAAAGAGAAACACGGCAACGCTATTGAGTGAGTACTATCAGAATCATGCATGTACCTCATTTTGACTATTCGTCATCTGTTTCTATCAACGAAATCGATACACGTCTTAGTTCTTTTATATATCGGCATATCAGAAACATTCACTGATTATTAGCACGTATAAGAAAGTTGTGAAAAAAGCCATGGAACATCAAAGGAAAGGTATGCGACAACTTTGATTTGCTACGTAAATTGTTGAAAACAATAATTACCGATTACTTATTACTACTCACATTTGCATCTTCACTAAAGTAAACTTGGTGTAGATTCAGGGAAAACAATTCACGACATGAAGATATACAAGGACGAGCTAATGACACCCGCACATTTCCGACAATAGGGACTTTAAGCATGAACAACGATAACGATAACGGTGGAGACTATCGTTCTCGTTAACGTTTTCGTTGTGCATAATTACATTAAGCATTCCCGCCAAAAAGCACTTCGATTTTTTGACGTCGTAAAAATCAACATTATAGTTCAGGAGTATAAGATATTTTGTGGGAAAAAAATATACTAAAGCTGATACTTTGTCTATAAGTTCTCTAGGGTGTCTAGGTTTCGCACAAAAAATTCCCCATCATTCCCATGTGGGGAAACCTCGTTTTCAGGCCCTTTTTCATAGTGACGATGTTCAAATGTTTATTTTTATAACTGTACGTAGCTAAAAAGCGTTATTCTTTTGTATTGGCATCAATTGTATGTGACTCAATATAAGTTATGTATATACATAGTCATAAGAATCTCCTCAGCCTCTCTCTCTCAGGAGATTCTATAATTGCACGGTCGCGAGTACAATTAAGCAATAATTTTATGAGTCAGAAACAACGAATTAAAATTACTTCTTAATTGTATGAGTAGCCGTTGCGATTATATAGCCGTTGGAAATGTACAATTACCTTGTGCAGTCAAATGAGACACCGTTTCCGTAAAAACTCGTGATACGCTAATAACTTGGTTTATTTGCCTTATTCCAAGTCAGTATTTTAATAAACAACCATTTCCTTTAGAAAAAGGACATATAGTTTAACAGTTTAAATGAAAAAAGACCCGTTGTTGGACTAGTTTGGAAGTTCTCAAGTGCCGATTACTCAAGTAAGATTTATGATTATTTTTAATTTGAATTGAATCAGCATTTATGTGTGTTATAACTTTAAAAAATAAAATGTGGCTATCAGTTTCCATTATTTACTTATGGAGTATACTTATTTTCGCAAATCGCACCTAAATTCGCGAAGATTAATCCTCACATTTATATGCACACCGTCATGCTCTTCGTATATGGCGCAGACTTGATATTGTAGTTATTAAAGAACACATAGTTAATCTCTTTTGTTAGGTTACATGTGAGCTGTTTGGTGAAAAAACTTCAGTACTGGACCTTTTGTAGTTTGTGTACAAAGTACACTACTGGTTACTTATAGTCTCGTTTCTTATAAAATCGAGTATTACCTTATTTGACTAATCCTTATACTTTTACTGACATGAATGTATTTTTTATGTTAGTTCACATGCGTATGTAAACCACCCTTTTTCACTTAGGATGGAGCTCAACCAACCAGCTTGTGTGTTATGCGGTAAGAATGAGGATCAGTTAAACATAGTTGGCGAGAAGGGTTTGAACACCATGCTAGTATTGCAAAAGAAGAGGATGTTATACACGAATCTCTTACTAAACACCTACAATCTCAGCACCCAGCATATGTTCACAATGACTGTCGAAGAAAATTCGTAGACTTACGTAAAAAGACAAATACACAGTACCAACCACAACCTAAAAAGCTAAGGTCGTCAACAGATACCGTATTCAACTGGAAAAAAGCTGCTTTCTGTGTGCAAGATCAATCGATTCGCGTCACAAAAAACGAGATCAAGTTCATCAAGTCTCTACTTTACCAATTCATGCGTCATTGATTCAATGTGCTAGGGAGAGAAACGATACCTGGGGTCAAGCAGTTCTCGCTAGATTAGAAACATGCAATGATCTTGTAGCTGCTGAAGCATTATACCATTCACCATGCTTGATTAGCGTCAAATTCAACAAAGGTGAAGGTAGTGTCACGAGAGGCAGACCAAGAGACGTCATCATGACAGAAGCCTTTGAAAATCTATGCGACTGGTTGGAAACAACAATTGAGATTCAATCAATACAGGAGCTACATGACAGGATGTTTAAAGATAGTGATGGTGTAGTTTACACACTTAAAAGTTTTAGAGAAAAGTTAAAGGAGAAATATAAAGAACACGTCTACTTTGTACAGGCAGCTGGATGCAAGGGCGAGTTAGTATGTTTCAAAGAAATGACGAATTACATTCTTAGACAACTAAAAGAGAATGGTTCAGAAACGAAAGAAAATATCATAAGAGCTGCAGCAAAGTTAGTAAATGCAGAAATGCGGGAGATGGATTTAAGCAAGGAGTATTATCCTGAAGTTAGCAGCAATATCGAAGAAAATGAAAAGTGGGTTCCAGATTCACTTCTACTTTTTATGAAAATCGTTGTTCCCACAAGGTTGAAACAAGTGAGTTTCAGCCATTGCATTGTTCAAGCTGCAAGACCAACTACAGTAATTGCACCAATACCATTTGCTGTTGGCTTGAATATTGACAAATCTACTGGTTGCAAACAGATGATTACCCATTTTTCAAGGCTCGGCTTCTCGATATCTCCAGAAGAAGTTTATCGGTACAAACAATCCGCAATAAACAACATGGAAAAGAATGAAGACCACGTAGTCGATAATGGCGGGTTCAAGCAGTGGGTTGCAGACAACGTCGATCACAACCTAGCTACCTTGACGGGGAAAGGAACCTTTCATGGAATGGGCATAATCTGTGTCGATTCTCATCCTTCTAGGGGATTAAAAAAGATTCCACGACTTAAGAAACAACAGCAGGCCAAAGAGTTTACAAAACATCGAGGTGTTGAGATTGTCCCCTACCAACAAGCTTTCGGTATTGGAATTGCCAAGTTAACATTCGAATCGATTTCACAGGCTGCATCGTTATGTGAGATGACAAAGTATAACCTATTATGGAACACTGCTTGGTATCTATCGTCTTCAGAAAAGCCACGTTCGAATTGGTCAGGATTTCTAGTGTTCCACAAGTGCGACCGCATCTAAAAACTCAGCGTCTGCAATCACATTCCTACCAATCACAGATCTCGATCTTTCAGATAAATCTTGCATTTACTCAAGCTATGATATCTCAAGCTGAGAAACTAAAAGTACATACCCCTTGCGTTAAGGCCGGTTTACAGTTCGCACGAATCCTGCAAATTGGTCGCTCTGAGCATGCGTGAAAGTTATTTATAGAAAATTACATCAGAATTCTCATGCTGCAGCGACTGGCGAAGAAGTTGAAAATTTTCAACTTCTTCGCCAGTCGCTGCGAATGAATTTATTTAGAAGAATTTATTAGCCAATCAAAAGCGAGGATTTAAAAAACATTGCAGACGAAATAGAAATACGCACGAAATATACAATTTCAGAAAGTGAACAAAATGGATGAAATAATTTTTAATAACCCTCAAGTATTAGCTTTTATCAGGCAACAACAACAACTTTTACAGCAACAGCAAGGTTCTGAAGAAAGCCAAAATACAGAAGTTGCACTAGAAGTCCCCAAAGAAACACAAGATTTCGACGAGGAGATATTTGTAGAAGAGGTGAGGAAGTATCTGTGCTTGTGGGACACACGGTGTAGAGCCTATAAAGACTTAACAAAGAAAAACAATGCATGGCAAGCTCTCAGTCTTTTATTTGGTAAAGAAGGTAAGGCTGATACTATTATATATAAGTATATAATACTCTTGTTGACTTTGTATTGTTATATATAACAGCTTATTTCTGATACCCACTGAATATTAGAATCATAGTTTGAAAACATATATAAACCTTGCTATATATCCCTTACAGTGCGCCATAGGAAGACTGACTGTGTGCTTCTTGCCTTGTTCATATTGGCAATATGTACTATTTCTCAAATGATGCAATATACACAAATTATGATATAAAAATAAGTACCTAGTACATACCTTAACATTTTTGGTACGTCTATCCAAAAATGTATTCCTACGTACTCATTGCACATAATGAACAATAATTAATGTTTCTTTTTTTTCTAGTTGACTGTCTGAAAAAGACTTGGAAGAACATAAAGGATAATTTCTCTAAGTGTGTGAAGAGAAGAGAAAAATTGTCACGGTCTGGGGCAGCAGCACAAAATTTGCCAAAGTGCAAATTATTTGAACAACTTTCTTTCATTCAAGATACTGTTGCAAACAGACCCACTGTAAGCAATATTGCTTCAACGCAAGAGTCCATAGATGAGCTATTTACACCACCAGACAGCCCTTGTCCACTTCTATCATCGACTTCAATTGAAAGTGTAACATCACCAGCACCAGAAACATAAAAAAAAAGAAAAGGTAGTGCTACTTGTAATTCCATAGAGCAAAGAAGCAAACTCCAAAGGCATGAGGTTAATCCAGTGGACCGGGCTTTACTGAATGCCTTAACTGATGATTCCACCAAGGTGCAGACGCTAACTGACCCTGATGTTGCCTTTGCCCATAGCATTATTCCTATTTTAAAGGCATTGTCTCAAAAAAATAATAGGCTGGCGAAGGTTGACATTCAGAAGTTACTGATAAAGTATGAATTTGGCGATGAGTGACATTTTCCAAATATCAATGTTTTTTATTGTATATAAAAACCATAAGAGCTAATAAGTATTTAAACCAAAGTTATTAATTTTATTCATCCACACTACTGTATACCTAGTATATATAGTTTTTACTAACAAAGTGTTATATAAAAAACAATATAAAATATATAAAGAATGTTATCAATGTTTTTCAAATGGATCATGTGTTCTTGTTACATAATCCCATTGCCAAGGTACGGCACCAACACCTACAAAATAGTCCCTAAAATTATTACGGACGTGCTTAGCGTCTTTTGAATAGTTATTAGAACCTTGATTGACTAGTGGTAGCAAACCTTCAGTCTCAATGACTTCCTGCATCCAACCTGTTTCTGCGTAATTGTCAGGACAATACCCATTATCAAAAGTTCTTCCGTGCATGAGGTAATTGTGGAGGGCGACAACTGCTTTCGTAATTGATACAACTGTATCAGCATTTGCAATTATGGGCCTTCTGAAAATCCGGAATCTGGAGGTACAGATCCCAAAAACGTTTTCGACTTGTATTCGGGCTCTTAACAATCGATAGTTTGCGACTTGTTCCTTTATTCCAATGGATTGTTTGGCATAGGGTTTGATAAGGTACTCTTAAAGGAAATGCCTCATCCCCAACAAAAACAAAAGGAAATCGTTGGGTAGTGCCTTTTAGTGGTCTTGGTTCTGGCATGTCAAGAGAATTATCCTCCATTGCTCTTCCTAGATTACAGGTATTAAAAACTCCACCATCGCTTTGCCTACCGGAATCACCAATGTCCACTAGTATAAACTCATAGTTTGAGTTGACCACAGCCATCAAAACAATACTGTAAGTTTTCTTATAATTAAAATATGATGAGCCTGAACAAGCTGGTGCTTGCATTACAATGTGCTTTCCATCAATGGCTCCAAGGCAATTTCCAAAATTCCACTTGGATTCAAAGTCGTCAGCAATTTTAGTCCATTCGTGTTTTGTCGAAGGTACACGTAAAAACCCTCTCTGTAACAGGACGTTCCATAACACATCTGTAGTCTCTTTTACTATTTTACAGACTGTTGCTTTCGACATTCTATAGCTATCAGCTATCGTGCTTATTGCTTCTCTTCTCAAGGACGATTTTACAATTGAGGGTGCAATGTGGCCAAGTAGTTCTTCAAACTTTAATGGTGTCATTCTAAACTGCCTGAAAAAAAATTCTTTATCGAATAATCTCATATCCTTGACAAGCAAATAATACTCTCCTTTCATCTTCCTCTCCTTGAACAGCTTTCGTACCCAAAACCTTCTTTGTATTATTTTTTTTTTTGAATTTAAAAATAAATTTTTGTTTAAGCGTTGTCTCCTTCTTAATATAATCAAAATTATAATTTGTCTTCGTGTTAACTGCGCCATTTTGATTATGTTTCTGAATTGTTTACAGTTCTCATCATTCGCGCAACCAATTCGCTGTACAGTCCTGTAGAATTTCATCAAAAAAAGGCCAAACCTAGAAAAAATTTAGATAAAGACATATTATATACCGTTGGAAAGGAAATTTAATGTAGATTAAGAAAATCCACGGGGTCAAATTTTTAACTTTGGGCAAAAAAAATTATTTGACTTTAAAACTCAATGTCTCTATTGTGAACGATCGTGTATTCGTGATCCAAAACATCCCAATCGCAACAAGTACGAACAAGTCAGAACAAAGGATACAGGTATATACACTACTACAATTGAACTATGTAAATCGAGAAATGATCAAACGTCTAACAATATTTCACCCAGACTGTTAAGTGTTAGCGATCTTGTAGCAGTCGAAGCTAGATATCATGTAGGATGTAGATCGAGTTTTGAAAATCCAATAGCAAAGAATACAACACCAGGTCGGCCAGTTTCTTCAGAAAAACATACATGTTTTGAGAAAGCTTGTGGAAAATTAGAAGAAGATATCGAATTATACACGATTTCTGAGTTTCACGAGATGATGAGAGAGTTTGGAGAAGAAGTGTACTCAGTTAAAATGACACAGGAAAAGTTGAAATCGAAGTATGGAAGTTCCATAACATTTGTTAATCGGAAAGGTAAAAGCAACATTATTGTAATTGACCAAGCAAAGGACCTTTTGTCAGAAAAGTGGTACTACCAACAAAGAAATAATGACTTATCAGAAGAGTCGCAACGAATCGTTAAAACTGCAGCAAACCTTATAAAGCAAGCTGTTAAAAACTTCGAACACGAGACTGACAGTTATCCTACAGTTGACGAAATAAAAGAATCCAATCCAACACCTGAATTGCTGCAAGCATTCATCAGTGAGCTGGTTAATCCTCCATTGCAACAAAATTCTACTGCACAAGTTTTATTTAATGTCATACGACCACGATCCTTAATGCCATTACAATTTGCACTCGGCGTCGCAACAGATAGCTATATCGGATCAAAATGGATGAGCAATGTATTGTTTAAATTGGGATTCGCTGTAAGTTATGACGAGGTATGTGTATATTGTTTTACTTGCATCCCTTCCCTCAAGCAAAGCATCATTTGTTGGCTGGCTAGCTGCAAATCTTGAGAACGCTGGCTTTACAATCTTTCTATGTCCTGCTGATGCCGACACTACCATCGTCAAAGTTGCTATCGAACAAAACGAATCCGTTATCGTCTACGCTGATGATACAGATATCTTATGTCTCCTCCTGCACCATTTTAAAAAATCATCAGAATTTGATATTTTCCTTTGTGACATGACGAAAAACAAGAACAAAGTAAGGGAGTGTGTCAGTATCAAAGAGGTTGCGAAGAATGTCGGCGACAGCACTGTTCAACACCTACTTTTTGCGCATGCTTTTACAGGTTGTGATACGACTTCAGCCATACACCAATTCGGGAAGGTGTCAATTTTTAACAAATTGCAGAATGCCAAATTGAGAAAAATATCTGAATCATTTCAAGATATTGACGCATCACCAGAGTTCATTGGCAAAGCAGCAATCAGTTTCTTTGAGCATATTCATTCAAAATCAGAAGAATCTCTTCCTTGTATAAGGAAAAGAAAATATGAAGAAATGATTATGTCAAACCGGGCAAAAATTGATCCATCCTTACTACCACCATCACCACGAGCTGCTTACTTTCATGGGCTGAGAGTTTTTCATCAAATGAAAGTTTGGTTTGGATTGCACGACACTGATATCGATCCTTGTAGATGGGGTTGGCAGATGAATGATGGTCGCTTTTGTCCTATCATGACTGATTGTGAGCCTGGACCTCCGAACCTTTTACAGATTGTACGGTGCAGTTGCAAGAAGTCCTGTGATAAAAGATGTTCCTGCAGAAAAGCTGGTCTTAAGTGCACTGCTCATTGTAAACACTGCTTTGAAAGCAATTGCTCAAATGTTGAAAATACGGTTGATGATGATGAGATTGAAAATGATCCAGTAGAAAGACATTTTCTAGATGCTTTTTTAGAATAAAAATTACTCTTGTTTCTTATTTGTCATCATTGTGTGAATATAAAAGATGTAATTTTACAAATTGTTTGAAATATTTCATCCATAAATAATCGTGACAATTCTTTCAAGTTTTTAACTTTTACCCCCGGTTTTTGTTTTAAATGAAATACTATAGCTTGTAGCGAAGAAAATCTATATCTGATATTCATCTATACATTTCAAGCCTTTTCGGATAACTACTAAACAAAATCCACCAAGAAATTTTAAAATCTACCTCTCTGATATTGCTTGGAAGAGGATTTTTTCAAATTTTGCCCCCTGAAAATCTATTATCACCATGGATACAGCCAAAAAAAATTTCAAATTAATAATTTTCCCATATAGAACATAAATGATAATGAAATAGCAATTAAAACATTCAATATACACCAGTAAACACTTCCCAATCAGCTAAAATGTGGAAAATGCGTTTTGAGATTTTCGTAATTTTTTAGTTTTACCCCCTGTCAAACTTTTGCTTGTAAAAAATTTTGCCCAAAGTTAAAAATTTGACCCCGTGGATTTTCTTAATCTACATTAAATTTCCTTTCCAACGGTATATAATATGTCTTTATCTAAATTTTTTCTAGGTTAACTTAATATTCTACAGGACTACCACTCAGTCGAGGAGAATAGAGGAGAGCTAGCCGACTGCTGCCTACCCCAGTGTGTGGGACACAGGCAGCAGTATAATCAAAGCTACGGATAGAAGAAGATTTGGTTTGAGAATGAATGACAAACAGTGACTGTCAATAAAGAGCATTTACCTTGTAGTGATGAGACATTTTGTTCCTGTGACACATAGTGCAGGTTGCAAGGAAATATAGCAACTCATTACTGGGGAGTAGCTGGATTAAAACCTGCTCTTCGGATCACCCTGATGCGCACAGAACATGTCTTATAAAGTATTATTTTTAACCAGATGATGTACAGTAACCATTCATTTTAATTTTGATCACTTCACATTTTGAAAATCCAAAATCCTTTTATTGAGTATGTTTCTTGCCTAGGAATGTTTCACGGGAGGAAAAGAAGAAGAACAATGAATAGATGTATTGTTGTTTTGTTTTTATTTATGATTTATTTCCCTTCTTGAACATATTAAATTTTGCATTCTATGTGGAATATTTTACCCCAGTGTAGTTATTTGAAGTTGCTTCGTTAATAAGTTCTTGCAAAAATATGCATTGAAATTACCAGCAATACTAATTTAGACAACAGGTTTAGAGGTACAGGTACACAGATATATATATATGCAGTTGAACCTCAATACCTCTCATTCTACTTAGACAGATTTATAAGTTTACCCTTTGGGTATGCGGGTCATATAACATCTCTGACCTCATGGGTATTAGCATCCATGCCCCTGATGCATAGCTGCCACAGAGTTTTAAATACAAAGTTGGTACCTTGCGTGGGTTAACTCACCACTGTTTTCCTCTTTCTGGAGTTGGCGTTAGGAAGGGCATCCAGCCGTAAAAACATCTGCACCAGTAAACCATCAGATGATTAAACCTCCATAATTGGAGAAAATCATCTTTTGAAACCGTCCAACCCATGCAAGCATGTAAAAGCGACGTTAAAAGGATGATGATGATGATTTCATTTTTAGTAACAAATATAAGATTTGCCTGAAGTGATGGTTTTGAGAATTTAATGACGAGATGGATAATGAAAGGTTATCTTTAAAGGTTATGGAAGTTTTTCAAGCATAATCAATATCAAGTATTTGAACAGAAAAGCGAAAACAAAGGTAATTCTCTTATTAACTATTTCATTGTATAGTTTAACATATAATCAATATTGATATCTGCAAGTGTATAATTGTATATAATCTCTGAAAATGGCTCCGAAGTATCCCTAATTGGTCCCAATATGTTTTTAATGTGTAGTGTACACAATGTCGCAGTATTTTGGCAAATAAGACTTTGATAAATAAATGATAATTATATTTTCTTTTAGTATACCTGTCATATACAAGTTTCATACATTTGTATATACTTTGATAATACCTGTAGTGGCTTTGTTTCAACACATACAACTCTTTATACAGGTGATGTTATAGCCAAACTCAGGGGTCAAACTGGACTTCAGGGTTAAACTGACCATAATAGTAGGATCTGACTACATCTTGACCCTGTATGTCACTGACAATAATATAGTCTAACTATGTCCTGACCCTGTATGACACTGACCATAATAGAGTCTGACTATATTCTGACCCTGTATGACACTGACTATAATAGTATCAGACTATATTCTGACCCTATATGACACCGACCATAATAGTGTCTGACTATATCCTGACCCTGTATGACACTAACTATAATAGAGTCTGACTATATCCTGACCCTGTATGACACCAAACATACAAGAGTCTGACTATATCCTGACCCTGTATGACACCGACCATAATATTGTCTGACTATATCCTGACCCTGTATGACACTGACCATAATAGTGTCTGACTATATCCTGACCCGGGATGACACTGACCATAATATAGTCTGACTATATCCTGAACCTGTATGACACTGGACATAATAGGTTCTGAACAGATTCCAGTGAGGGTTAGACAATAAAATGACCCTTTGTGGGACTCCTATTGTGCTACTATTTGACCCTGAAACAGTGTCACAGTTGACCCTTAAACAGGGTCATCATATGATCAAATGTGGTGTATGATTTTGACTCTCTTTGACACCGAGGGTCATTTCACACAGTGTCCAACCCCAACTTAACCCTGTTCTGTCACCATAATTTGACCCTGTTACAACAGGGTTAGAAGAGGGTCTGACCTTATTTTCATGGCATGGGAATTGCTGTCCGGTAGAAGAAATTAGTTTAAAGAAGAAATATTTTTTAAATCCCTGGTTTGACAAAACGCTGATATATAAAATGTTATAATAAATTCTTAAAATCTAGTACCTCTCAAAACAAAGTTACTTATAAAACCTATAAGAAGTGTTATGTACAGCAAATATTCACAAAAATATTAATATTAAAACAGTAAAGTGACTCATGAGTGATTTCTAAACAATTTTCGGTTTATCAGCAGCAATTTATCACCAGAAAAAAAGAAGTTTGAAAAAACAAATGTGAATTTGATTTTAGTGTCACACCGTTTTGCGATTTAATCTTTCATTAACGTTTTTATAAAAAAAAATATCATAGTGTGTTAGAGGATGCTACAGCCTAGCCTCTAGTAGCGTAGGCAGTGATTGAGTCTGAGACTCTAAACAGCAAAGTATATATATATATGATGATGATATACAGTGACTAAAAACTTTGAAAACTATTTACAAAAATCTGTCAAAATATATAAACCCTTTTAAGAGTCATTAATTGTAGATATTTAACTGCTACTGATGTCGAATGAGTTGATTGAGGAAGATTATAAAACCCAAATTTGCCCAAATAGGTATGAAAATATCCCAATTCTGGTATTGGACTTGAATTCAGCATCCTCTTACTTAGTAACAATTTTCAAAGCAAACGGAATACTTAAAACTTTTGGCCTAATATTGCTCAAATAAGGTATTACGGGCTCAAATATCCCAATTAGTTGATTTCATCCTTTAATTAGAAAACCTACCAATTTTTGAAGCAAACAGAATATACATAAAGTTTTTACATTTTTGTAATTTTTATGATTTTGTTTAGGCCACTAAAATACGGTTTTAACACGAAGTTTAGCTGCAATTAAATTTACCTACTTGTATATCCTTCCATATCCAAAAAGTTTAATTTTGGTACGCAAATCGAAAATGTCAATTTTCCCGCTTATAATTTTAGGATCATAAAACGCTAAGCACGTGCCAAAGATGCCGCAATTTCATAATGGCTTTTTCCGGAGTACACCCAAAAAACATTTTACTGCCTATATACATATTTTTTTTTTCCACTTTCTCGATTTTTCTTTTTCAACCTTTATTTAAGATATTGTTTGAATGAAATGTTTTCAGTTCGTAATATAGCTATTTAAAAGTTTTTATATATGTTTTGGTGCAAATACAACTGGTGTACGAACTGTATTGTATTTTTTTTTATAAAAAGTGACAACTCTAGAGTCTTCATCATTTTCATTTTCACTTTAAGATATGAATATAAGACATAAGCACCAATCAATGTTTCTGCTACTAAAAATTATAGGTAGGTTGATCATATTTACATTAATAATTTGTTAATGTTTTTAAGAGGTACATACATCAACACCATCATCCTTTTAACGTCACTTTTCCATGCTTGCATGGGTTGGACGGCTTCAAAAAATGATTTTCTCCAATTATGGAGGTTTAATCATCTGAAGGTTTATTGGTGCAGATGAATTAACCCACGCAAGGTACCAACTTTGTATTTAAAACACCGTGACAGCTATGCATCAGGGGCATGGAAGCTTATGCCCATAAGGTCAAAGATGTTATACGACCCGCATACATAATATATTTATATCAACTATATATTTCCGTCCTTTTTTATTTAGTTTTTTGGCTTCAATTTGGAAATATATACAGTGGAAAGATTAAAATGGTTGATCAGCCTTTTTCATTTAACAACCCAGCATTGTAAGTTTTATACGCAGTTTAAATGTTCAGGCTTAGACGGGTTGCGATGTTTACATTCTTTTGTACATCTGCGCATGCGAAACTTTTTGACAGGCAAAAAACGTAAACAAACACGGATATATGTTAGTAAAATACTGGAGGAATGCTTCAAACTAATCCAAAAGATCTAAACTATTTAAAATATCTGGATAGGGTCTGAGTATTATGATGAATTTGAAATACAGATAAAACAGGCGTATAAAAAGAAATTGACTTTGAGCAACGGAACTGTACTTTCAGACTCTTTACAAAATAAAATAAATTGAATGGAAACAAGGTTTATCGTTGCAAAAGGAGCTCCGGTTGGATGATGGTGTTCTTCATGTAAAGGACAATGAAAACTACTACAGTAATATATACATAATAATAGTAATATATACATAATGGAAAACTATTGCTTGAGCTAAATTTTTGTGAGAGAGATTTTATATTTATATTTTTGCTTGTTTGTATTTTTTGTAATTGCCTTTAAAAATTATTTTATTTATATTTATTTATTTCTCACTAAATATATAATTACGAAAAAATTAGTTCTCACAAAAAATATAAAATAAAACATATAAATAAAATAGCGACAACACTAACATTAATATTAATAAGTGCAGAGACAATAATCATGAAGTCTCCAATAATTCTCGCAATCCTCTGAACCACTTAATGTCGCATCATCTAGGTTTGTTGTTCTTCTTGCTTGTAATCGGTCATATCGAGCTACTTTTTGTTTCTGTAATGATTCGTTTAACTTTTTATTAGCATAGGTGAATATACTTGGTGTGTAGTCAAAACTTGTCGGATCTTCAGACTTTAATCCTAAAAATAGTAAAGTAGTAAAATACTACACTAAAGTTTAATTCAGAAATAACCAAAATTTCATGATCAAAACATATTCACATTTTACTTTGCTTTTATAAAGAGATGTAAACCTGTAAGCTGCTTTTAAACTGTATATAATAGCTAGCTACCTCCACCGTATGAATGTTAATAACCACTTACTAGAAATGAAGTGTGCACTGCCAAGTTTTGGTATATTCTTGCATTTGAATATAAAACAGGTGGAAAAGAGAGAAATTAATCAAAATAGACACTAAAGCTTTCTCTTCAGTATCATTCATAAAATTTCGCCTTGTATGTTGTTGTTTTGCCTGTCGAAAAGTTACACATGCGCAGATGATGCGCGAAAAAACGTAAACATCGCAACCTGTCTTATTTCAAAACATGGTATTTTTTAATAATTTATATATTTATATTGATATATTAGATTCATATATATATTTTGTGTATATATATATTGTAGTGGCGTTGCTGCAAGACAGAACACTCAAAGAGAACCGGTAAGGTATCTCCCTAAAATTCATTTCATTTTTTACTTATGGTCTTACATAGGTCTTGTCAAGATTTTAATTTTCTTGCTTTGATGGCTTTGCACATCATGTTTAATACTGTGTTGGTCCTTTTCATTACATGGGCACGGATAGATGTAAACTTTGAGATCTTTTTTTGTTGTCAAGTTGTTCAGGATCTTGTTTGTTCAACGTGTATTAAGAAAAGGATAGTACCTAGCACACTTCACTAACTGGAGATGTTATCTCGGGCCGTTCAGATGAAAACCCATTGACGACAACACTTTGAAAACGACTAAGAAGCCAGCAATGAATCCACCTTATAGTTTATCATGTAAGCTAAACTGCTTAATTTTATGTACAAGTCTTGCATGTGGAATAGATTCAAAACACTTTGAGAAGTCTGCAACAGTTTTAGGTGATGATAATTCATTGATCATATCATTAATGTACGCAAGGAAGAGAGGGAGAGAGGAAGAGGAAGAGAGGTCCTAAGACACCACCTCGGACGACTCCACTAATTATGTTTGAAGAACTAATTATAACTGTTTGTGTTCAATTTGTCGGAAAACATTTAATCCAATCTAAGACTCTTCCACACACTTCATGCATTTTCAGTTTAATAAACAACCTGCTTACTGGCACTGAGTCAAACACTTTCCGAAAATCGAAATAGGAGACATCACATTGCATTGATCTTATTATCAATAACCTGAGTCTCTTCTAATCGAGATTTACCGGATAAAAACCATGGTAACCATTGTTGTTTCTCATATGTTCAATCAAATTCCCTTTGATAATGCTTTCCATGTTTTTGCATATTATGGATGTCAAGCTAATTGGTTGGTAATTGTTTTCACTTTTTTTCACGTTTTCATGTAAAATGGGTATGATTCTGGTTAATAGACCATCTTAGTTATTTGTTTGTTTCTTATTTTAAGTTTTCTGTAGATTATGTGGATGAATAGGTTTATTCAGATTTAGTTTAATTTATTGTATACATACATGTAAAGATGTATCCGACTTAAAAGTATTAATGTGGAATAATAATAATAATAATAATAATAATACCATTATTTAGGTTTTGCTCTCCAGATTTAAGTCGGAAATGCCTTCAGGTAAGTTCTTAACTTTTTATTTTATTTTCTTTTTGCAAATGAAATTACAAAGATATTAGCAATAAATAGAAATAACAGGATAGAGAAATGCATAAAGACTAATAACTTACAACACAACGATTGCAAGCAGATGTGCTCATGTAAATATTCCAGAATTATCATGGGATTTTAACCAAACCAGAAATAGAATTAGTGCTTAAAACGTGTACCTGTAGAGTTGCTTTTTATTTTGTGAAGCATGCATTTCGTTTCATTGGAGTCTGAGCAAGATCTTTTTGCACTATTTGGTGCTATATGATGAGATGGCACAGGTTTAAAGAACGTGGCGCTGACAACGGCAGACATACCTTTTCATTAAGCCTGTTTCTAAGGTTTGTTTCATAGATATGAGATCTCAATTTTTTAAATTTTGCAGCATTTCTATATTACCATTAGTTGCATGCATGTAAAATTTTATATGGTTTATATAAGAAAATATGACGTAAATATATCAAAAACGTTAACAAAGTTAAATGATAACAAAGATATTAAATGGACCAACAATTTTTGTTTTGTTTTTGGTGCAAGCAACTTTTTTCTTCTCTCTATTTTCACTCGCTGTTGCGAGTAGGCGTTTATCAAAATTGTTGTGTTTGCTTACAGGTTTTTCACACTATAAGACTCAAAGTCCCTTACTTGATTATATCCAGGTCATTAAATGTAGGATCATTCTGCATTGTTGTTGTGGAAGCAAATATTTGCAATTATGATAGTTCAATGGAGTGGTGAATTTTTTAACATTTAGTTTTAGCAAATCTTGCGTCTTTATACGCAGTTTAACTGAAATAGAACAATATCAACCATTCCTATTAATAATATTTCTTCACTTTCTTCACCGCTTTGACTTTGCTTTTTTAACACAATGAGACGTTTTGAAAATGTTGGACTTTTTGTTCGTTTAATACCAAGGTCACTTGCTTTTCAGTACGGCTGTATATGAGAAGGAAGTAAATAACTCAACGGATGTGGTTTACTATTAGTGATGATGACAGCGCAAAATGAATTCTAAAATTGATATTCTCAAATATTTGTGCTGGGTGACAAAGCCCTTTTATTTTATTACAGGCTTAGACCCTTGAAGTCTCAAACCGGTTTGAGTTCAAATCGGATCTCATGTAAAGGCCAGGCCGCCTTAGGATCTGGAACTATCTGAAATCAAATTGTTGAAAAGAGATTTTGCGACAAACAAGAAATGATTTTTATTTACAATATCTTAAATCAGTGAAATGATTTCTTGCTTACCTGCAATAACAATTCCTTTATATCAATTCTTTTGTTGTTGTTTTTCAGGGCCGAACTATTTGATTGAAAATCTTGGTGGGAAATGTTTTTCTTCAATCTACAAAAAGTATGGTTTCCTCACAATCAATCAAATCTGGAGATTTATGTTAATTTATGATAATTTATTATTGTTTGTTTATATCATATATTTCAGTTATCGTTATGAACTTTGCCCTTTTGCCAACGTGACTCAAAAGGAGGAAACGTATAGGTGGAATTCCTTTCACGGGATACTTGGGTAAGCGAGGCTCCTTTAAATGATTTTTTATACATTAATTTTATTTTACTTATTTCTATATTTCTATATATTTATCTATTTATTTATTTTCTACTGTATATATTTATGTTGCCTTTTGTTCAACAGTGTATGGAAAGAGTGGAGCATTGAAAATAACACATTCGTTTTCATGCAAATGTTACACGGAGACGTATGCTCAGGACAGTTGGACAGAGAAGTGAAGGTAGTATTTTCAAAATGGTGAAACGTTAAAAATTGGTAAAATAAATATTTAAGAGATTTACTTTGTAAAAAAGTTTTTTAAGATAATATAACATTAATATTGTTTAAAGACCACTCTGTCCCCTAGTAGTAGGGTTTTTCATCATCTACAAGAACTACAAAGTCATTGTGACTTTCAGTGATGATGATGATGATTTGATTTTATTACTTACTACGCTTATCAGTTGTAATTGTGTGTTTTTTATAGGTTGAAAATATTTTAATAATAATAGTTTCTATGCAAAAATTTCTGTTTTCCATTCTAATGAGTTGCCATTTCATCATGTATATTTTCACGTTTTGTGTCGTTTAACATTATGTCGTAGGTGTATTTGAAATGTGGCGAGGTAAACAAGATCACTTCGGTGAGTGAACCTTCAATGTGCCAGTATAAGATGGAATTTCAAACTCCCTTTGCCTGCCCTTCAGACGTCTTTTATGGTATTTATGTCATTGACTTTTTGACATTTTCTATGATAAAATTCAAACAATTTATTTATAAGGAATTTATTATTATTTTATCAAGGAAATATTATATCAAGCATATTTTCTTGTTTCAGTATATCCGGTGTTAAGTCAGGACGGAAGATCAAGATGGCAGCAAATTGAGCAAGCCCGAATAAATGGTGAGATTACTCGGAAAGGTTACTCTAAAAGAAGGAGGCGATTATTAGAAGATGAGGGCTTAGCCGTGAAGGAGAGGCCAAAAGCAAATGGTAGGTGTGGATGATTGTTATGTTGTTTTCCTTGTGTAATGTTAAAAACTCTAATCCTGGTTCCCATTCAGAGCAGTTAACCTCCACCAAGGCACCACTCGTAAGGTATATGGGAGAGAATCAATCTAGTCACCAGTTCTCCAGTTTATCGCAATGCACAGAGGTACAGTAACAAATCTACAAAGAACAAAAATGTGGCGACTAAGGGTTTTTAAATGAATTCCTATTTAATACGATTGGCTAACTGATGCTTTTATGACAACGACTTTGGAGTGCGTTGAATATACAGTATAATCCTGATAACTCGAACCCCTATTATGTCGAACTCGCGTTAACTCGAACTGTTTTTCCATTCCCCATTCTTAAAATAGTTTCTCATAAAAACTCGCGATAACTCGAACATTCGTTATCTCGAACTATTTTACTCGGTCGATTAGGGGTTCGAGTTATTGGGATTATAGTGTATGTTAACAAGTAGCGATCCGGACATTTTTTGGATTTGAGGAATCGTTCTTTTTAGAGTCAAGATGATGCTTTTTAAACTTTTTCAATTTTGAAAAAAATTCGAATTTTAATGTTCGATTATTCTTTTCTCTAAGAGTTATAATCGCTTGTCCCTGGCCGTGCGCGAGCTACGCGAGAGAATAGCAAATCTGACTCTGCGCGTTGATTCGACGTCATCGACACGACATTTAAGTGCACTTGTTAACGCGACGTCATCGGAACGTCATTCGATTGCACGGGTTAATCTGTCATCAATAACGGATAGTGCTGAATTACTAGATATCCATTCAAAAGCCAGTGCGGGAAAAGAAAATGAAGTGGAAAACAACGCAGCGAGTGAATCACAGAAACGGGAAAAACGAAAAGGCGACGACGGCATCTTGGAAGACTTCGACGTTAAGAGAAACACTTACTCTGACAAGATGAGAGGTAGCCTCGTGCTGTTGGCAAGGAAACGCGGATTAAGGAAAGATGTTGGTGATTTGGGAACGATTGCGGACTGACGTGTAGATAGGTCGAAGATTACCGTTTATTAATTATTTATAAATATTTTTATCGAATAGTGTAAAAGAGTAGCAGCATATAACCTTGAGAAACCCTATCTAAAATTACTAGTTTTGTATGAAAAGAAACCCATGGGAGTGTTTTGTTTATTTTGTTGAAATTTTACAAAAATCTTGACATTGTATCTATTTTTTTTATCAACATATCGTTTTACGCTAGCCAATTATAGCCATATCTGTATGCAACAAGAAAATTGTACGAAATACAAAATATGTTTCTGAGTCTTCCATGATCATTCTTGGAAGCAGGAGTAGAAAGAGTTAACCGACTATTGAATGACGGGCCAAGAGAAGACCATTATCCGGATAAAAAAATCAACTACCATTTGAAATGAACAAGCAGCCGTGCAAAACTCGATCTTCTGCGTTTGGATATTCTCAAATTCTAATGACGTCACAGGCAATGGCGAAATCATCGACAACATTGTTTTTGTCTGTAGAAACACTCTTTTGTTATTATTATTATTCACGAATTTTTATACAGGATGACCAAATCAAAATAGTTTAAAATATATACAAAATACATATTTACAAAAATTCTGTTCTCCCTTGGGGTCCTGTGGTAAAATTACCAAAAGAGCTTAAAAAAAGGCTAAAAACAATAACAAATATATCAGAATACCGTAAAACATAAAGGTTAAGAAAATAGTGGTTTGGGAACGAATGAATACTGATGTGCTTTAGAAAAGTTAAAACCAGGAAAAACAAAAAGAAAAATTATAGTTCTGTAAATAAATGAATAAAAGTTAAATAAGTAAGAGGTTAATTATTGGTTACAATTAAAAGATTTAAAAAGTTTGTCGTACAAGATATTAAATTCAGACACGGACGAGGCACTTCTAAGTCGAATAGGTAAGCTATTAAAAAATTTAGCACCTTGAAAATAAAAGCTTTTCTTGGCAGATTCTAACTTAACTCGAGGTAAGCGTAATAAACTGTTGTGGTTTCTCGTATTGTTCGACAGTTCTTTAAAATAATCTTTGAAATTTTCACACACATTTCCATGAAGACAGTTGAATACTTGAGTCGATAAGCGTTTGTTTTGGATTGTTCGAATCGAGAGTTTGGGGCTGTTCGCTCTCGTTCCAAAAATTATTTTGTTTGCTCTTCTTTCGTAGCTCTTAATTCGCTTGTCAACTGTTTCTGTATAATTGCTTGTGATGACTGAGCAATATGTGAATAATGGGATCAGCATTGTCTTAAATATGGTTAAAGCAACTTCAGTGGTGAGCTGGGGTCGAATTCGTCTCAGCAAATACAACCTTCCATTTGTTTTTGTAAAAGTACTTTCAGTGTGTTCACGTAAAGCTAACGTTTGGTCGAGTAGCACTCCAAGATACTTGTATGTGTTGGTATGGTTGACCTGTTGATATTGGTTGGTGATTTCGAGATTTTGGTTTCTGACTTTTTGAGCCGTACCAAATAACATACACTCCGTCTTCCCTTTTTCATGTTAATCACAAGATCTGTTAACTTCAACCATTTGGTCACAGCATGGAAGTCTTCTTGTAGTTTAGTCTGAACCTCATCTTTGTTTTTGCCAGTGGTGTAGGTTACCGTGTCGTCAGCATATGTGATGATATTTGAGTGTTTGATTACCGATCTCACGTCATCGAAAGTAATCAAGAATAGCAAAGGGCCCAGTATGGACCCTTGTGGAACTCCACATGTGACAGGTTCTTGTTGTAAAATCTCTCTACCAAAGCAGACTGATTGTTTTCTTCCAAAGAGGTAATTTACAAACAGTTCATTTTCTTTCCCAATGACTCCGTAGCTTGACAAGCTTTCAATGATCTGAGCGTGGCTTAAGGTATCAAAGGCCTTACTAAGATTAATAAATATAGATCCAGTTACGTGATCCCTTGTCTGTGATTTTTCAAATTTCATCAAGCAATAACGTGGCGGCAAGTTCTGTGTTTCTCTCTATTCGAAAGCCGAATTGCGTTGGCGACAGAAGTTTGCGTTCTTCAAGAAATTGGGAAAGTTGACTATGGATGCATTTTTCAAAAATCTTTGAGCATACTGGTAATACGGTAATTGGGCGGTAGTTGTCAAAGTCCTGCTTTGAACCGGATTTGAAAATTGGTGTTGCATTACCAAATTTAAAACAGGCTGGAACGATTTCTGTCTTAAGCGAGATGTTAATGACATGACATAATGGTTGGCAAATCTGCGCTGCACAATCTTTCAGCAACCCAGATGGTAGCTCATCAGGCCCGCTGGCTTTATTGCGGAACAGATTCTTTAAATATTTTTGGACTTCTTTAACTTGTACTTCCCTAAAACGAAAAGTACTGTAGGTTTTAGGTATCGTGGGTTTCGATCTTGACCAGATCGTATCTTTTAATGGAATTGTTTTAGATTTTAATACTGAAGCTACATTACTGAAGAAAGAGCGGAAACGTCATGCGATTTCTTTTGCGTTCGTCGTTAAACGTTCCCCGATCAACATGGCTTTAGTCCGAGGGTTCTTTCACTTTGGTTGGATAAATCTTACTACCTTTCACACACATAAGGGCAGAACGTTAATCATTTTCAAGTAAGGCGATTGTTTCATTGAAACCTGGTTTCGTAATAGTAGCATTAATCTTCTCTTCATTTGAATCTTCAACAACGACATTATCCGTAAACAGCCGTGTGAATATCCTCATCTAATAAATTGTGATGTCGAAATCTTCACCGAATAAAATTTTGAAAACCAACTCGCTCGCAAAATATATAAGTAATCATATTTTATATACAGTACGACGATCTTTACTTTCTTTGACCAAAATTTAACTCTATAAAATGTAAGGTTTTGTATGTTGGTAAAGACAATTTGCGTAATAATTATCTAGGCATTTTAGTTGACAGTGATTTGAAATTTAACAAGTCAAGTGACTCTTCAAGTAAAAAAACAAATAGACTGTTGGGTCTCATTGGCCGAACGTACACATACTGTCCAAGTAGTAGGATTGTATCATTCTGTGCTCCATTTTCATCCTTCGTGAGCGAGGCCTTTACTCGAATACTGTATTACAGTTTGGTATCTTAAGAGAGATAAAATCCATACTGAGAAGGTTTTAAGAAAAAGGGTCTAAATTAGTAAACAGGTTTAAGGATAAACGATATGTGGTGGATCATCTAAAAGCACTTGGCCTTTCATCTATGAAGTATAAACTCAAACGAGGTAACACGATACAAATATATAAGATTTTAACTGGTGAAAAACATATTTTAAGACATTTGTTTAATGTCGATAATACTGCCAGAACAAGAGGTCATTATGTATTACAAATTGAAGAAGAGTTTTGCAAAGTCGTCAATCCGGCAACGCTTCTTCAGTATTCGAGTTGTTGATGACTGAAACTTTCATGCGACAGGCTAGACAATGAATGGGAATGATAAGACTTGTCCGTCTTCTGTGGATCCCATGCTTTATAATAGATTAGTATATATATATACTTTTCCGATCAACATGTAACTATTTATAATCGGTAAAGCTATCAAATAAACTAAAAAAATACAAAATGGGTAATTAGAGTCAATTCGTGAATTTTTCTTTCTTTCTTCGACTTGTTCCGGAATTCCTGAATTTTTAAAACTGCAAAATACTTGCGTTCCCACATGGTGTAGCTATGGCAATTGTACACGAGTTATTGTACACAAATTAGAAAAAGTGATATATGCTTAAAAGGTAGATCTGCACCATCGTTTGTTAGCAAACCCGAAGGGACTGTAATTTTACAGATTCAAGCAATAATGATGACGCAAGGATAATACTGAACAAGCTTACAACTCTTTTTATTTGGAAGAATCCAACAATGGAAATTTGCATGTGCCACGAAATGTTCATTTCTAATCATTAGAATACAATATTAAATGTTACAATATTAAACCCTATGTTGTATCCGTAGCCCCTTAATACTTTAATACTAAAATGTTCTTTATTTGTAAACCTCGACATTGTTTTTTTTTCACTAGATATTGATTATATACTTAATAGAAAAAACACAAAAAGAGTGGACAAAATCATTCTGGATGAATATTTAAAGTGGGGTTAGGGAACTTGGAAGTGTCTGAGATCCGTTATGTTTTTAAAGCCATATGCTATATATAAAATTTTTTTGATGCTAAATAAATGATCTGGAATGAATTAAACTGATGATCTAGAAGAGTGGCTTGTTGTGTTCTTATTATCAAATTTTCTTATATCCTCTATAGTCTATAGCTTGATCACAAGGAGCACTATTTCGTTAAGGTGGGAGGACCTTTTGTTTTTGTTGGATGAGATTTCCAAAACCTAACATTTCCCCTAAACCTGAAACCTAAGAAGAATTCCATGAAGTCTTAAATCATTTTTTTTAACAACTTTGACACATAAATTTTGTATAATAATAATAATACGTATATACCTTTTAGGTTAATCCTAATTTATATATATATATTATATCTTAGTTATCTGAGAAATAAAAAATGCCACAAGATGAGTCAACGTTATGCTTATTTGATGTGGATGGAACGCTGACTGATCCACGGCAGGTGCGTATGTTTATGACATGTATTTAAACCAATTTTGCTTCGATAACCGTATTTATTTGTGATTTTCCAGATTCAAAAAAGTGTTGTTGCTAGAAGTTGCTAAATTTACAACAAGTGTCATCTTCATGAATCAAAATATCATTTATGCTTAGAGCTGAAGAAGCAAGCATCCTGCCATTTTGAATTTGTACCAAAAGAAACAATTTGAAGCATACAAAAATACAAGTGTTGAAATGTATATATATAAAGTATTTTGATTTTCAAAACATTTTCCACTAACAGTTTTAATAAATGCTATGACAAAAACAAAATTTTTGTTATTGTTTAATACTAAATTTAGTCTTTCTTAAGTCCACTATAGACGGATTTCTAGTGACGTAGCATTGTTGTCGTTTCCAGGCTCCATGCAGTTTTGGGTGCAGAAGTAAACAAAGATGGTGGATATCATAACACTTTTTAGTTAGCTTTTACTTAAGCCCCATAAACTGATTTTCAAGCGGCCATATTTTTTTCTTTTCGTATACACACAATACACACTCTTCTCTTATGAACTACAGTTTCATTTATTCAGGTTTATTATGCTCAGTCTTGATATATCATGTAAAAAAACAAAGCAAAATGGTTCGCTATTTAGATGAACGAGAAACCAGTTATAGATTGTTAACAAACATATATTTTTGGAACTGTTTATTTATTTATTTTTTTTATTTATACAAATATTTATACAGGATAACCATTCAAAAATAAGTACAATAATCACAATATATATACAATATTTCTGTTCTCCCATGGGTCCTGTTACTAAAAGAAAAGAAATGGGTTGGGAAGTAAAAGAAGACGTAAAAAAGGGGGATGTTAGTATAAAAATATAAAATGTAAAAGCTAGTGATTTATTTATAAACAATATAGAACATGTTAAAAACAATATTAAATTTTAAAATGCACATCAAGCATACATTTAAATTTGCTCCTTGTTTCCGCAGATCTAATTTGCAATGGGAGTTCATTGTAACCTTTTGCACCATTGTAATTAAAGCTTTTCCGGGAAGATTCGAGTTTGATTCTTGGCAACTTGATGAGTTTGTTCCTTGTGTTGTTCTTTAACAGTTCAAAGTAGTCCATGAAGTTCTCACATATGTTCCCTGAGATAGAATCGTAGACTTGCAGGCACAGTCTCTTTCTTGACAGTGACTCGATGGTCGGAATGATGTTTCTGACATTGGTTTTTCTTAAGATGATGTCATGTGCACGTTTCTCGAACCTCTTCATTTTTGCCAGTTGTGTATTGTTCAAGTTCAGAACGATGCTAGAACAGTATGTGAATAACGGGATTATCATACTCTGGTAAATCGTGATTGCAGGATAGACTGTAAGTTGTGGTTGAACTCTCTTGAGGAGATACAGTCTTGCTGTTGCTTTTTTGTAGGTGCTTGCAAATTGATCACGAAAGGATTGATCTAGTTTTATCCCAAGATATTTGTAACTTCTAGTAAATGGGATGTTGTGGTGACGATAGTTTATTTCTAGCGATATATCTTTTGTTCGTTTGGTTGTGCCGAACAGCATACATTCTGTCTTTCCTTTCTTCATGTTGTTAATTAAATCGTTGTTTTCCATCTAGTCTGCGATACGTGTGAAGTCTTCCTTTAGTTTCTGCTCGAGTTCTTCTTTTGATTTTGCGGAGACGAATACAACGGTGTCATCAGCGTACATGATTATTTTCGAGTGGACAAGAACATTTTCTCCGTCGTTAAATGCTATCAGAAAGAGTAGAGGCCCCAGGATAGAACCCTGAGGGACACCACATTTAACATATTGGGTAGATGAGGTAACGTTGTTGTAGCAGACAGTTTGTTTTCTGTTGAAGAGGTAGTTGGTCAAGAGTTCCTTTTCAGTCCCAATTATCCCGTAGCTTTGTAGACTTTCTAATATCTTGGCATGACTTAGGGAATCAAAAGCCTTACTCAGATCAATGAAGATTGAGCCAGTCATTTCTCCACTTTCCATATTCTTTCTAATGGTATCAAGGAACAGAGTAGCTGCAAGCTCTGTACTTCTTTGTTTCCTAAAGCCAAATTGGAATGTCAATAACAGTTTGTGTTGTTCGAGATAGTCTATGATCTGGTTGTAAATGCATCTCTCAAATATTTTGGAGCAGGCTGGCAGGACAGTAATTGGCCTGTAATTGTCAATGTTGTTTTTCGAACCGGATTTGTAGACAGGGGTAATTTTTCCGTGTTTGAAATTACTTGGTACGATGCCAGTTTTGATGAAGAGATTGATCACGTAGCAAAGTGGTTCAGCTAAGTAGGAGGCTATGTCCTTTAAAAAACAAGGAGGTAGGTCATCGCTTCCACTTGCCTTTTTCTTTTGGAGTTTTCTCAGTAGTTTGTATATCTCTGGGACTTGCATTTGTTTGAAACGGAAGACGTTGTATGTTTTAGGGTGAGCATAGAGTGGTTTTGACCAAATAAAGTTTTTTAAAATAATGGCTTTTGATTTGATTTTCAATGCAGCATTGGTGAAGAAAGTACAGAAGCTGGTTGCAATAAGAGTAGAATCTGTTGTAATAATGTTATCAACAAGAAATGATTTCGCACACTTAATTTTTTCTTTAATAGGAAATATCGATTTTAGAGTCCTCCAGAACTTGTTAGGATTGCTTGCAGCTTAAACACACATACAACTATTTTTACAAAACAAAAAACATTCTCAGAAATGAAGGATTTAACTGGACATTATGTTTATCGGTTCATTGATTATTGTTCACAAATCGTTGCTTGATCGGATAGCGCTGTCTCCGGTTCGTTTAGTCTGCGCGATCCACGGATACAACGGATTGTCGAACGGAGAAGCATATTTTCGTACGGATGAAACTTGCTGTCTGTGAAAATGGCGTATTGCGTTCCTCGGCAATCATCGCGGATAAACGTTTGTAGAATGCTGCACATTTTTTTGCCCATCACGCCATTCGATGCGAATACCAGTGGCGTGTCCGATCCGTTTGCTACTTGAAGAATTTGTTCGTTTTAATGCTTTTTCTTTTCTTTCTCATTCATTGTGAAGCACTTTATAAGTTCCATTCCATTGTGCCGCTGGGTTGTGCTGTGTGGGTTCCATGTGGGTTAAACACCCTCAGGGGGTAATACAGGATTTGAATTTGGGCGGCGCAAGCCGTCCACAATTTGCCTGGTGAGGCAAAAAACTGCAGCTAGGGGGTCTGGGGGGGCGCTGCAAGCGAAAATTTTTCCATTTTCAGGTCTATATAGGTCTAAAATGCCTTAAATCTGAACATAATTAAACACTTTGACGTTATTTTTTTTCTTGGAAACTTTCACATTTATGTAACAAGGAAGATTGGTTATCAAATTCGAAATATTTTCTTCGATATTCAACACGTGAAGCGATGTTATTTTATCAGATTTTGTGTTTACATGTCCGTCTCGCTCCTACATGTTTTGATTGTTGTTAAATTACACAACGCTATATAAAGATGTCCAATTTTATTCTGCTAAATAAACCTCTAGCCTTAATATAAGAAAAGATTCAGATTTTTCCAGACTAAAGAATGCGGCGACGGGATAATTATATGACGGTGGTGTCGGGAATACCACGTTGAACTACCAACCTCGTTCCCAGTGCTTCTTTTTTTCTTCAGATTTGTACGGTTTAGCATTTTTATTATGATTTGTGCCTGTTGTTCTTTTTCTTCCACGCACCATGACTCTTGTTCAGTAGAAATATCAACAAAATGTGTTAACTTAACTTTACTCGCAAAGCACTTTTAAACAGATCACAACAAACTAATTTTTTCATTCGTTGCACAGTAAATTTCGTTTACGTGGGAATACATTCACTTAAAAGTTTTTTAAGTTTTTAGGTGCGTGGTCAATTGCGCGCCTCAATCGATTATTTTTTTGTGAGACGCGCGATCATTAATTTTGTTAAAATGTTGTGTTCATTTTCTTCAGAGTCTACTGCATGTTTATTGGTTTTGTGAAAGTGTCTTCATTGTTTTTGTAAACAAAACTGAACGTTTCTTTGTGGTTTGATCTTTTTTTCTTCCATCGAATGCAGCATAGTTCTTCTGCATTTATCTGTCTCCTATGTTGAATGGAACTTTTAAACAACCTGCAGCATCGTGTGTAAACATGTCTGTCGTTTTCTTCCTTTTTTCTATGATTCACGTCAAACCTTTTGAAACGTTTACTATTAATTGGTAACGTTAAATTTCGTTTTAAACAAACTAAATTTCTTAATGAAGCTACACATTGATACATTTAAAGAACGGATGAATCGATTATAATTAAATTGCCAGGCCTGTACACTGTTAATTCAAAAATATTTTTGAAGCCTTAACTTAAAGGGAAACGTAAACACGAATTTAGTTAGATTCTCGTCATGATAACTTACACGAATCGTCACGCGTTTCAAAATGCATTGCATTAATTATTTCAAAAAGGGAAATTGATACTAGGCTATTTGCGATTTTTCCATCTATACACAGGTGAGTCCAACACGTCAAGCAAAAAGAATGTTGTCTTTTTTGTCTATACACAGGCGAGTCAAATGCAATAACTTCTTCGGCTTTGTGAGCAACTTTCTTACATTCAAATTGACTCCTGAAGACTAATTTAATTTATCTACAATCGTTTTCTTGAACAAATTATTTTTATTTTCTGGCTTTACATTAATTTGGGATGAGAATTTGGGATCCCATACCGGTTGACCGGTAGCAAAACCACTCTGGATACATCTGTGATACCATGATGGGGATGAGATTTCCCCGCGTTATAGATGCAAGCATATTGTCTCGATGACTCGTTTTTCAAAACTAAAATGCTGTAAATAGTCAAGGCATCAATAACAAACTTATTTAGCAGTATTTTCTTAGCAGTATTTTCATGATCACAGGTCAATGTTTACCGCTAGGATTGTTGAGTTGAAATGCAGGTCTATCAATAGAGGTGGATAAACAACACATGTTTTAAACAGCTTGACACATTTTCTTTTTAATTAATACTCCCTGATTTCAGTGATAAAGTTATAAAAAAAAATTCACTGCAAAATTTTGAATTTGGGCGCCGATAAATCGGCGCCCAATAGCGCTTTGCGCTATGATATTTGTCCTGTATTACCCCCTGACCCTTTACATCTAAAAATACTTGTTGGCCTTGGGTCCAAAAGCTTATGTTGAGTGTTGCTTCGTTTGCTGTGTGCGAAACGCTTGCCTGTCAATTCTAGCAAACAGGGTTCTTTCCTCACATCGAAGCATACTTAGAAGGGTGGTGGTTTTACGCATTCGTCAAATTACCCTTTCAATATGTATGGCTATTGAACGACTTTTATCTACTTCATGAGCAGATAGTTGGTCTTTACCTTTGGTAAAAGCTGGAATTACCAATACACCTCATTTACAAGCCAATTCTTCGCTAATAGTAAAACCATGGTCAGTCAAAACTTGGTCACCACTCTCAATAACATTTAAGAAACAACATTTATTTATGATCTCCTTGTCTGACACTTTGCCTCCCCATCCTTACGTGATAAAGTTGATGGCTCCTGATGGTGCACATTCAATCAAATACTTGATGGTATTTGTATTCTTATAATTTGACCAAGTTTTGGCTCGAGTATTGAGGTTGAAGGGTTGTTCGATAAATTGAAATTGATGTCACATTTCTACGCAATTTTTGGATCTCGGACAACCTTTTTAAAGAGTCATTTTGTGTCATTTGCAACATCAGCTGTGTTTCTTACGAGTTTCTATTTCAGGTTAACAATGTCCTCTTCTAAACTGACATTTTTTGCATTCAAAACAGTGACAGAAAATTCTAGAGAGAAAATAAAAGAAATTATTTAATACTACCAAGCCTACTTTTGTTACAAGCCATGTCGTTTGATTGTAAAATGATCTTGTCTCAAGAATTAAAACACAACATAAGTTGTTCTACTTCTTGACAGAGTCATAGATTCATAATATAACATATCAAATTTTTTACTTTCTTCATTTTCAGCAACAACTTTTTCAGGCTCTGGGATATCAGCTACATCCATATCATCAACACATTCATATCATTATCATCATCTACAACGGTTTTTGATCATATTTAAAATTTGTTTATGTCTTTGTTTCCTTTGGATCTTGTCTGACTTGTTGTGTGATGTGTGCTTGTACATCACCAATACATCATTAAGTACATAGAATAAATTCCAAAGTCTGGCTCTTAACACCATGGACATATAATTTATTGCAACAAAGAACTGGAAAGAGAATAGAGTTAGCACTGAAACCCCTTTCAGATTTAGTCCTTTTTTAGTAATTTTAAAGCAAAAGAAAGTATAAAAACTCACCAAAAATGAAGTGTTCACTGCAAATACGTGCATTCTCAACTTGGCTTTGGCCCCATTCCAACCTTTTGATTGCTCTCAACCATAGTATCTACCTAGCTCTCGTTGCTTTTGATTTTTCTTTGGACTTT
Source organism: Candelabrum cocksii (assembly GCA_963930725.1). Classification (NCBI taxonomy): domain Eukaryota; kingdom Metazoa; phylum Cnidaria; class Hydrozoa; order Anthoathecata; family Candelabridae; genus Candelabrum; species Candelabrum cocksii. Next base: position 13,112,745 of record OZ005672.1, on the reverse strand, counting down.
GATAAAAGTCATGTTTTTTTCCATTGTACTTCTATTTGTGAAGCCTACGGCACAACGAAGGCATGGTGTTGATGGAAAATACAAAATATCAGTAAACAAATTCAATTAAATAAGTATATAATAGCTTCGTTTATCTTCCCTTCGCAAGTAAAAATGGTGGCAAGTCAGTTTGTTTTACACCCAATTTTTTGCGCATGTGCGTCGCACCGACCAAAACATAAACACAGAAATCCGTCTATAATTTATACAAAGATAGATAGTTCCTAATTTACAGATTGTAGAATAATTCTTAGTTGATCAATGGAAGAGATTCCACTTGGCCCTGTTTGAGTCGGCTGGAATTTAATAAACTTTATCTTCAATTTTTACTCTTCCCGCACATTTGGCTGTATTTCAACAATGGCACAAACTGATGTTGATTGGTTGAAAATTGATAAATGACAATACTGTTAGATTGCATTAAAATCTGTTAAACACTTCTTTTTTCATGTAAGTTATATTGCTGTTCCTGATTTGTTTTCTAGGAAATTACGGCAGAAATGAAAGAATTTCTGGCGAGACTAGGTAGCCAGGCGATCGTAGGTTTGGTTGGTGGTTCTGATCTGATGAAGATCAAGGAGCAAATGGGAGGAGATAATTGTAAAGAACTTGTTTTTGAATTTTGAGTTACTCTTCTCTCTTTTTTCATTCTCATACTTAAAGTCTTGTTAAAGTTTCCAGTTTATAATATAAATAATATATTGCATACTCTGTCAATAAAGGACCTGTTTTGCAAAAACGGAATTAATAACTTTAGTAAATTAGTAATGAAAAAAATAATAATTAAACATCATATATATATTTAAGTAAACAAATAAATATAGTTTAATATACAGCGCCGTACCCAGAGTTAGTTTGGGCTTTATCGTTTTTTCTCACGATAATTTCTTAATCCCTCCTTCCTTCTCTTTATTGCAGCCCCCATGGTTCCGCTCCTGGAATGTGCAAGACGCGTTTTTTGTCGCGTACCTCAATTACGTTAATTGAAGAAAAAATAAAAAAAAAGTTTTTCGTCACGTTATAAACAAGTAACAAATTGTTTTATCGTATTGGTTAAACTTAACAATGATGTTTAATCTAATTGGTTAAAAAAAATTACGTCAAACAGGGATCTTTGTTGCACGCTTTTTGTACAGAATTAATACATTCTGCATAAATTTTTTTTTAAGTGTTGATAATTGGGCTCTCCCATAAATTATCGTGAGAAGAAAAAAACTAAAATAGGAACCTCGTAGAGCGAAAGTAAAAAGAGTATTAATTAGTTAAAATGTGTTAAATTGCTATAGTTATGTTTTCATTTGTATATTGTTTTTGCTGGAAACATTTGATTGTGTTCTCATTTGATATTACAATTTCGATCATTATTTCTAATACAATCATAAAATAAACGCACACCTCATTAGCGCTTTTTCTTTATTCATAAAAAACAAATACATATGTTGTTAAAAGTTCTTGTTTTTGTAAATAAAATACTGGTTATCTTTCTTTATCTTTTCAGTGAGTCTTGTGTCACCGAAGCTGACATCGTAACTGTACTTGAATGCAGTTTAATATTTTTTAAAGACCTTACAATCTTTTGAGTCATACGGATGGAGAGTATTGCCCTTGCGTGACGTTGTCTTCTATAAAATGTCACGGGACATATCTTCACTGGCGAAATACAGTTTTTACAAGTTAAAATAGGACGACTTTTTCAACGATAGCTATGTCTTTGAAATTAGGAAAAAGTGTGAAGTTTAAAAACCTTTAAAAAGGTTGAAGAAAACTGAGCAATCTTAAAGTGATTTTCGTAAACAAAACTGAATATGTTTGTTTCTTTGTGGTTTGATCTTTGTTTCTTCCATCATATGCAGCAAAGTTCTTCTGCATTTGTTTGTCTCTAAGTTGAATGGAACTTTTAAACAACCTGCAGTATTGCATGTAAACATGTCTATCGGTTTTCTTTGACAAATCTAAAATCTTTTCATATTTTACGTTTACGTAACAAACAAAGTTTAATGATAATGATACTTTTCAGTGTGTTTATGAGAGTATCAAGGAACAAATCTTTAAAAAATAAAGGAAACAATGAATAGTTTGGGCGGATTAATTTGGGCGCCCATACCGCTCAAACAGTATGGGATTACTGCTGGGTACGGCGCTGATATATTTAATATAGTATATAAATATACTGCGAATCACAGATTGACACTACATCAAAGTTGTGGTTACTTATTTATTGAAATCGGACTTGATGCCAACTATGTCCTATTTGTGTGCTTCGTTATTTCCACATTTCTTTAGGCCTGCATGAGTTTGAGTATGTGTTTGCTGAAAATGGTTTGGTTGCTTACAAAGATGGTGCTCTACTCTCAGTTCAAGTAGGTTTTAAACGTGAAGTAACAGCAATAACAAAAAAACTTTGACTGTATATTTATACTGAAATATAATTCAGGTAATAAAGGTCCTGAGTATGACATTAAACTGCTTCGTCCTAAGTATGATGTTAAACTGCTTAGGCTTGATGGGAGTCTTTAGCTTTGGCTAATAACCTGTCTAGGAGAAGGAAACTCTGAGATAAAACCTCTACTTTTAAGTAGGAAAGGGTAGGGAGAGCTCTTTTAGCCTTGGTTGGTAATCTCCCTAGTGATGGTGTCACGATAAAAACAGCTAGTTTCCTGATCTACAAATCAGGTTGAACGTTAGGAAGGGCATCCAGTTCATAAAAACCCCGCTCCAACACACATGATGGTACAACAAAATTTTAAACACAACTGCGTAAACGGGACCTGAACTTCATGTAAAGGTGTCGCGCACGGTAGTGATGGTGTAAGGTGTAAGCATCACTCGACTGTCAACAAGTTATTGCATCAAAATCGTAGTAGTGTAGATGAGAAAGTCAATTTTCGAGTTGGGACGCTTAATGTAGGTAGTCTTTACAAAAGGTCAGGAGAAGTGGTTGAAACAATTAGTAGAAGGCATATTGATTTATGTTGCATACAGGAAGTTAGATGGAAAGGAGCATCTACAAGGATGATTACAGGCAAAGAGAGTTCATACAAGTTTTTTTGGGTTGGAAATAAGGAAGGGACAGGAGGAGTAGGGATATTCTTAGCTGAAAAGTGGATTGATAAAGTGATAGATATAGATAGGGTTAATGACAGGATAATTATTATTAAGTTAATAGTGGGTAAGAATGTAGTTTCAGTAGTTTCTGTTTATGCACCCCAGTGTGGTTTGGATGATAGTCTTAAAGATGCTTTTTATTATTATTATCATTATTAAAATGAATATTTATACAGGATATAACACTTCAATTTAAAATAAAATTGCTATCAATGTGTGTCCTGGTAAAATACAACATAAAATTTAAAAATTTAAAAAATAAGTTAGAATTAGTTAAAATTAGTTAAAATATATATTAATAAGTTTTTTAAAAGTACAAAGGTTTTCTGCTCTCCTGATCTCAATGGGCAAATCATTGTAGAGTTTGGCACCTGAATAGGAAAAGGATTTTCTACCAAACTCTAGTTTTATGCACGGAAGCTTCAGTAGTAAATTGTTGTTACGAGTGTTTTGCGAATGAGAGGATAGTTCAAAATAGCTTTGGAAATTGCTACAAACATTTTTATCCAAACATTTTCGCACGACAACACATGCATTCTTCTTGATCAATTTTGCAGTGGATGGCACACTGACATCTTGTCTGCCATTGTAGATGATATTATTTGCTTGACGCTCAATTGATGAGAGTGAAGATCGCAGTGTTTTTGCTGTGTTTTTTGTGTAAGATGCAGGAGAATAAGATTGTTGTATGTTAACAAGGGTAATATCATCACGGTGTAAATTTTTGCGCTTGCCATGGTTGTTACATACGGTATCATGTTTAAAAGTAGATGTAGTCGATTGCTGGCTCTCTTGTATGCGCTTTGGAAAAACATGTCCATCCTCAGCGATGAGTCAATTATGCAGCCCAGGTACTTATAGGTTTCTGTGAAATGAATGGTGTTGTTACGGATTTTCAGTTCAAGGGGTTTTGTTTTTGATAGTCGTTGTTTCGTACCAAACAGCATCGACTCCGTTTTTCCCTTCTTAAGGTTTACGATTAGATTGTTGTCTTGGAAATAATCCGCTATGTTTACAAAATCTTCTAGCATTTTTTCTTCGATTATAGTGAAGCTTTTGTCGGAAAATAGATTACTGTGTCATCAGCGGATTTAATGACTGAACTGTTTTTAAGACACATTTTAAAGTCATTGAAAAATAGTATAAACATTAACGGTCCTAGGGTTGAGCCTTGTGGTGCACCTGACATAATTCTGAAAGCTGAAGATCTCTCTTTATTAATTATTACCACTTGGTTGCGATCAAATAAGTAGTTGGTAAACCAGTCAAGCTCGTTGTTTGATACACCATACGACAAGAGTTTGTTAAGTAGTATGCTGTGCGATATAGTATCGAACGCCTTGCTTAGGTCAATGAACACGGCTCCAACAAACTTTCCGCAGTCTACTTCTTTTCTGATGTTATCGATTAGTAGTGTAGACGCGAGTTGAGTGGAACGGTTGGCACGATATCCGAACTGGTTGTCATTTAAAAGATTGCTTTTTTCCAGGAAGGCTAGGAGTTGTTGATGTACAGCACGTTTCAATACTTTAGACAACGCTGGAAGAATCGAAATCGGTCTGAAGTAATCAGGTTTGTTCGTTGGTCCTGACTTGTGCACTGGTACTATCTTTGCCATTTTCCAAAGGGATGGAACGGTAGCATCTTTCAACGACATGTTTACGATGTGAGTGATTGGTATTGCTATGTTCTTTGCGCAGCCCTTGAGAAGTGTAGGTGGTAGATCATCGACACCTGTCGCTTTGGACCTTTTAAACGATCTGATTTGCTTTCCAACAAACACCGTTGAAACGTATTTGAACTTAAACTGCTTGTACGTTTGTTTCAAGAACGGCTTTGGCGTCCTCCAAGTATAGTTCTTCAGAACAAATGTCGAACTCTTCATCATATCAACGGCAGAACTGAAATAATCGGCAAAGATTTGTGCTGGGTTTTTTACAGACCCTTTCTCGTTGAGTGGTGGAATGGTAGCGTTAATGTTTTTACTTTTCGTTGGGAAAATATGTTTTACTGTTTTCCAAAACTTTTGAGGGTCTAAACTGTTTTCATTAATCATATCACGGTGATATCGAGATTTTGCCTGTTTTAACAAGTTTGAACAATTGTTTCTCAAGCGTTTGTAAGTAGACAGATCTAGTTCTTTTTTAGATTTACGCCACTTTCTCAGCCGTTTATCACGTTCGTTCATGGCCTTTTTTACATCGGTATTTAACCAAGGACAGTAACGGCTTTTCACACGTTTAGTGATACAAGGGGCGTGTTTGTCAAATGCCTCTCTTAAAGTCGATGAAAAAGATGTTAAAGTTGTGTTCACATCTTTGGCATTGAGTACACAGTCCCACGTTAAAAAGCAGATATCGTCATTTAAAGATTCTTGATTGTAGTTTGAATAATTTCGACAGTCTATGGTTCTAGGGGAGAATCTAGTGTGGTTGATTTTTCTTACACAATACACCATGTCGTGGTCACTTAGGCTAGACGGAATGACATCACAATGGGATATACTCGATGGATTGTTTGATGTAATTAAATCGATAAGTGTTGACGTCTCAGATGTTATACGAGTTGCTTTGTTCACTAACTGATTAAATCCATGCAGCTTAAACAAGTTTTTTATATGAATGTTATCGTTTGTTTTTAAGTAATTAACATTGAAATCACCTAGTATAATACATTCCTTTGTTTCCGAACAGAGCAGCGACAACATATCGTTTAGACAGTCATTAAAATCCGGATGCAAATAGTTTGACGTATCTGGAGGTCTGTAGAAAACAGCTGCAATAAAACTTTTTGAGTTTTTAATAAACACTTCAATAACAATGCTTTCGAGATTTGAATGTTCTAAATCAAATCGTCTTTGAAACACTATACAATCCTTAATGTAGATGGCAACGCCACCTCCACCTCCGTTCGTCCTCCTTTTTGATAGGAATGTATAGTTCGGGATATAATATAGGTCATTGTTTTCATTATATTCAGTGATGTGTGTCTCGGAGAGCGTGAGTATATCAACAGCATTGTTATTATTTTCGAAAAAGAACTGTAGGTCGGAGAAATTATGCAGAAGGCCACGAATGTTTTGATGCCATATTTTCATACCCTTCTGTTGTAAATGATCGACTGGACCCGGCTGTGTTTCGATGTCTCCGCTCATAAGTAGCAATATAAGAAAACGGCATTTGCGCGTAGCACGCAGACATATCTTTTTTCTGTTGCTCCATAATGTAGAAGTGACGAAAGTTTCTTTAAAACTATTTTCTATCAACTCACGATACATATTAATCCCATTTGAAGTAACGAATTTGCGATTTTGTATGTATATTGAACAAATACTAATTGCAATAATCAGAGCGCTTTTCCAAACATCCGCCATCATGAATCAATACGTGTCAAGCATCAAGTATGATGGTCTTTTAGTAGTGGTATCAAAGTTAGGAGAAAAGGAGATAGTGTTAGTAGCTGGTGACTTTAATGGAAATGTTGGATGTCAGATCTGAATCTACTTAGGAATGTAAAGGTTATTGCAGGAGAGGATGTGTTAGTCAGGATAGGTTGGTTGTATGTGACTTGAGCATTAAGTCAGGAACTGAGAGGAAAAGGACTTTTGTTCCTAGAAGAAAAATTTGGAAATTAAAAGACTCTGCAGTAAGGGATAGTTTTTGTACCAGTTTTAAACAAAACTTGGAGAGAGTAGAAATAAAGACTGATGTTGAAGGTATATGGTCTAAGTTGAAAGGCAGCCTCTTAGGTGCCTGTAATAGTGTATGTGGATGGACTAAAGGCCCTATCAGGAGATGGGAGACTTGGTGGTGGAATGATGTTGTTGATAAGGCTATTAAGGAGAAAAGAAGGTTATGGAAAGAATGGAAGGCAGGTGGGGAATAAAGAGCCATATTTAGAAGCAAAGCGTACAGCAAAGTTAGAAGTTTATACAGGAAGGAAAAGGGCAGAGGAAGAAAGATTTCCCAATTTGCTAGGTAGAGAGGATCAGAAAAACGAAGTTTTTAAAATTGCAAAGCAGATGAGTAAGACAAATCAGGATATCATTGGAGAAAAGTGTGTGAGAAATGACATCGGAGATTTAGCTTTTGATGATAGTGCTAAAAAATTGGCCTGGGAAAGTTATTATAGTAAATTACTAAATGAGGAGTTTGAATGGGACCACAGTCTTTTGTCACGAGTTAGTCCAATTGAGGGTCCTGCTGTCAGAATAGAAAAGGATTGGGTTAAATCTGGTCCATCAGGTATTGTTTCTGAAATGCTGAAGGCATCTGGTGAGGATGGTATTGACATCATCACTGAGCTTGTAAATACTATCGTCAGTCAAGGTGTAGTCCCTGCAGACTGGAAAATTAGCTCTAAAGTAAACTGCTATAAAGGTAAAGGTGATGCCCTGGAGAGAAGTAAATATAGAGGGCTGAAAATGTTAGACCAAGTTATGAAAGTATTAGAAAGGATATTGACAAGATTTATTAGAGATAGGGTAAATATTGATGATATGCAGTTTGGGTTTATGCCTGGGCGGGGAACTATTGATGCAATTTTTATAGTCAGGCAGTTGCAGGAGAAATATCTGCAAAAGAATAAGAGGTTATATTTTGCATTTGTTGATTTAGAGAAAGCTTTTGAAAGAGTACCATGTGAAGTAATCTGGTGGGAGACGCGAAGGTTAAGAGTCGATGAATGGATAGTGTCAGTTGTTATGTCTATGTATGAAAATGCCAGAAGTCATGTCAGAGTGAATGGATCATGTAGCAAGGAATTTGGAGTTAAGGTTGGTGTTCGTCAGGGATCTGTTCTTAGTCCGTTACTCTTTATCATGGTTTTGGAGGCTTTATCTCAGGAGTTTAGAGTAGGGTGTCCATGGGAATTATTGTATGCCGATGATCTTGTGCTTATTTCAGATAGTCTAGAAGAGTTAACTGCGAAATTTGCTACTTGGAAGAAAGGTATAGAGTCAAAAGGGCTTAGAGTTAACATGGGTAAGACAAAGGTTATGGTCAGTGGAGTTGGCATTACAGCACCTATTGCTTCAGGTAGATGGCCATGCTCTGTATGTAGTAAGGGTGTTGGTATTAACTCAATATATTGCAAATATTGTGATCATTGGGTTCATAAGAAGTATAGTGGTATAAAGGGTTGACTTACCTCAGTGGTGGACTATGTGTGTAGGGTGTGTACTGGTGATATTACCTTAGCAACTGGACAGCCAGTAGAATCTGTGCCAATAGGTGATGACTTTTTAGAGACAAAGGATGGCTTTTGTTATTTGGGCGACATGATTAGTACAGGAGGTGGCGCAGAACAAAGTTGTATAACTCGAATTAGATCTGGGTGGAAAAAGTTTAGAGAACTTTTACTTCTCCTAACTTCTAGAGGGATATCTCTTCGCACAAAAGGAAGGGTGTATGATGCTTGTGTAAGGAGTATTTTTCTATATAGTGGGGAGACATGGGGAGTTAGAACTGTTGAACTAAACATACTAGAGCGTAATGACATGAGAATGATTAGATGGATGTCAAATGTGACATTGAAAGATAGGAAGCCTTCAAATGAGTTAAGAGAACGCTGTGGACTAGAAAGTGTTAGAAAATCTTTGCAAAGGTGTCGGCTTAGATGGTTTGGTCATGTTGAGAGAATGAATGATAATAACTGGGTTAAGAAGTGTAGAGATTTAGTTGTAGATGGTAAGTGTGGCAGAGGCAGGCCACGGACAACATGGAGCCAGGTTGTGAAGAAAGATCTCTTTGAGAAACTTAGGATGGAGGCGTGCCATCAGTAAACCTGTAAAATTGATTGATTGATTGATTGATATGAAATTAGAAGAGACAGGAGATCACTGTCTACAATATCAACTTATTGAGTTTTTGATGGCCTTTGAAATATAATTTTGTTGTGTAACAGTTCTTATGTTAAAATCCTTTCCCTTTAATTTTAGACAAAATCTTGCCCTTCAAAGGACAATTATGTTTTTCTTGATGGTCTTCGAACTTTTTTTAACTAGAACATTGTAAACCATATGGGAGAAGAGAAGTTGCAAAACGTCATCAATTTCTGCTTGCAATACATGTCAAAGTTGGTGCTACCAAAGAAGAGGTGTGTCTGAGTATGCTTAGGTTTTCGCAGGCAGTAGATACTAAGAGCAAATTCTAAGGCAAATCTGTCAAGTGGTTCTCAAGATATTGCATTTCGAAATTTGAAAAATTTCCTAAGATCACCTGGTTTCTCCAACATTTTTACCCGGTTTCTCTCATTGTCATTTGATATATGTTACAAGAGTTACTAGTTTATAATGCAAAGAAAACATTAGTTTTTTTATGAAACGTGGTTCTTCTTCTTTTGATTGAAGATTATTGTTTAGATGTCACAACAGTGGCAGAAGAAATTGACTCAATGTCCTGTGTCTTTAGCAATTGACTCGATGTCCCGTGTCTTTAGGGGAACATTTATTGAGTTCAGAAACGGTCTCATCAACGTTTGTCCGGTCGGCAGAAGTTGTAGTCAGGATGAGCGAGTCGAGTTTAATGAGTTTGATAAGGTGAGACAAATAAGTAAATGAAAATACAGTACACTCCCAATAACTCGAACCATGAAAATGGTTTGAGTTAACGAATGTTCGAGTTATCGAGTGATTTTCATGAGAAAGTATTAGAAGGGGATTTCAAAAAAATTTGAGTTAACGCGAATTCGAGTTACCGGGATTGTACTGTATTTCTATATTGCAGTGTAACGTTTTTTGCTCACGCAAAACTGTGTTTTTACGAAATTTCCACTCTTTCTTGAAGCATTCACACCATTTTAGCAACATAACATCCGGAAGGAATTTGTGGCCGCTCTCGAAAAAACGTTTCCAGATTATGGCTTGAAATTTTCAATCGGTGGTCAAATCAGTTTTGATGTGTTTCCAATTGGTTGGGATAAACGGTTTTGCCTGCGTCACGTTGACATGGCAACCATTAAGACAATTCATTTCTTCGGCGATAAAACAATGGAGGTAAGGATTTTAAATTGAATTGTTTTTCAAAACCAAAAGTTTGAGACCACAAGATAATGCTATCACAAAGTTGTTTAGTGAGCGGTTATAAATAAAAACGCCGTATTTCATCAAAAATAACCGTAGCACAAATGGGAGCAATTAAATACACTAAAACTCCGGGTCGAGGTCTTCATGATAATGCTTAATGAGTGTTCTGGAAGTCTTGTTAAAAACAATCATAATTAGGTTTGCTTTTATACATATATATATTTATTTATTTATATTTATATTTGTTAAAATACTTAAATTTAGTTATTTTTTATTTTTCAATCAAAACATTGAATAACATTATAACATTATTAATAATAATAAAAATTAATTCGGAAATAAAAATAAAAAGTTTTGTTGCACAAACACAACAATTTTTAAAAACCTGGTTAAAACTTAATAAATTATTTTCTGTTAAATAACAGAGTTTTTATCGCCAGATTGATGTAGAGGTAGTATGCGCGTGATTTTAAGTCTTTCTACAAACCAGGCAATATATATATTAATAGCGACACAATAAATGCAATGATATTTATAAATAAATAATGTTTATTATGGCCCGTGAAATATTTCAAAACCCTAAAACTATTGAGAAAGCAAGGTGATGATGATTTTTAAACATGTTTTTACGTATTTTAACCTTGTATTGTTATTATTATTATTATTACTTATTAATATATATTGATTATATAAAATTTTTCCGATGTTGTGAACGATGAACGTTGAATGATGATGAAGATGATGTTATTATAATTTCCAATATTGATATTAATTGTAATTTTATGAGATTAAATATCGTACAGGGAGGAAACGATTATGAGATATTCGCTGATAACAGAACCATCGGCCACACTGTAACCAGTCCTCAAGACACTATGAAGCAACTCAAAGAAATGTTTTCAGATTTGTAGGACTGGGAACAAATAGGTTTAATATTGCGCACTTAGTTATTTAATACATTTTTCTATATAACAAACTAGATTATTCCTGAAAGATTTCTGATTTTAATCTGCAGTTTCCAACTGAATTCTTTTTTTGTATTTTTTTCAAAAGTTTGAATTGTTCACTAAATAAAATTGCTTTCTGCATATATTAAGGCTAATTGTTAAAATAAAACTGCACTTAAAAGACTATTTTGTCATTATTTATACTATTTACAATGTGTAATTTAAATTTATGATCTTTGGACTATTTTGATATAATATATATCGTTTACTGACATATTTATTTATTTCCTTTGAATTTATTTTCCTTGTTAATAAATAAATGCAAAATTGCTTCGATTTCATAGAATGTGTGGAATGTGTAGAATGTATGGAATGCGTGGAATGTGTAGAATGTATGGAATGCGTGGAATGTGTGCTTTGTATTAGCCTATTGAGAACTAAATAATAACAAACATGAATTTATAAAAAATATAAGAATTTCACATACATTATTATATATTAAACGAATCAAACTCTTTCTCTCTGGGTGTTAATGTTTGTACAGAAACTTAATTTTTCAATAGGGTAACTAAAGTGAAGAGGTTAATAACATCTCAACATACCAAGTAGATTTGTCAATTAAAATTAATAATTTATAATGATTATATATATTTTTTAAATATTATATAAAATGAAAATGATGAAAATGTCCTTAAATAAGTTATGTTTAAAGTGCAAACTTTGGAACTTCAGGAGAATGTATTGATTAGTAAGTGTGAAAATTACCGGAAATTGACCTAAAATTGTTTGCTGACTGTATCCATCTGTAGCTGGATAAAACTAGAGAACTGCTATAAATGAGCACGGACCTCCCAGGATTTACTTTTCCTCTTGCGCCTTGTGACAAGCAAGCAATGGTACTAGCATAATATGAAGCATGAAGGGTGGTTATGAAAGGCTGAGAGAGGTTGTATAAAATAATCAGCTATTCCAGCCCCCTGGATTATCAATTTCTATTTTTGACATGTTCTAAAATAACACCACATCTGTATTTTACATTTATTTTATACCATATTTATTTATTTATTTTTTGTTAATTTTGGAATCTTCACATTCGGGTTTGAATTGGTCATATTTATTATTTCAGCGAATAAATAAATAATTAGAATGATTTTGAAAACCATATTTAAATATTTCCAACTTTCATCGTTAAGAGTAGAAAAAAGATGTTGCAATCAACCGAGGAAATGCAATCAACCGAGGAAACGCTCAATGACTCAGTCATTCAACCCACTCCTGGGAATGCTTTGCAAGCACCGTCATTGTCTTGTGAGAGTTTCTATTTATTAGACTATTTTAGTGAGTAGTGGTCATTACAAATTATGATTTTGCCAAACTCCTTTTTTTGTCGAAATATATTCATTTTTCAGCGTTATATTCGGGCGGTTCATCTACAAGTATTTCGCCGAAGAGTTCGTTGACGACCGACCAATCATCTTCATCCATTAGCAAGAATTCCAGCGACAGTTTACACTCGAGCACCGCGGGCAGCTTTTCCAAACCGGCTGACGTTAAGAAGCACAAGCATTCCACACCTGATTTGGAATCCCGTCCGTTCCGTTCCCCTGTTTCTGTGGCTGAAATTTCCACGATTAACAAAGTGGAGCTGAGCAGCAGTAGCAGCGACGAAGAAGCAAGGCGTCAGAGGGGGGAGTATTCAGGCCACACGCTTGAAGTACCCGGCTGGTGCAGTAATGCAGCGAACGCGAATAGCGAATTGTTAAAAAAAGATAATCCTTATTTAAAAGAATCAGAAGAGGTGGTACTGGCAGGTCAGCTATGTGTGTGAATTATCCAAGTTTATCGACGACTGTGAAATTAACAGACAAGTCTTCAATGTTTCATTTTACCTTTAAATTTTAGGCACTGACATATTCAACACCGATACGAGTAACACTGAAGAGGAGAAGCAGGTGTGCAGTGGAAGCCCCTCTCCAGATCTGCAGATGAACTTTGAACTGTCGCAAGATTTTTCTCAGGTAGGGAATTGTGTGACAATAGCAAAGTCTCTCTCTCTTATGCTGCTTCGGGTTAGACAGATTTACTGCTGGCACGCCTCCATCCTACTCTATCCTGCACCAACCCAGGCTGAATACGTTTCTTAACGAGATCTTTCTTCACAACCTGGCTTCATGTTGTCCATGGCCTGCCTCAACCACACTTACCATCAACAACTAAATCTCTACACTTCTTAACCCAGTTATTATTATTCATTCTCTTAACACAACCAAACCATCAAACGCCTTTGCAAAGATTCTCTTACACTTTCTAGTCCATAGCGTTCTCTTAAAACTCATTTCAAAGTGTCAATCATTCTTGCATTTGACTATAAGTATACTTGTTTCATTTCTATTGTTCTCTGATGTAAACAATTTGGCAGTAAGTCCTTATAGTTGACAATATCTGTTGGCGTGTGTCTTGTTGCCTTCTCTCCTTTTCTTTTCTCTCCTTTTCTTGTTTCTTGTTAAAATGATGGTTCAGTCGTTTAAGTTCTACTACACGTTCTCCAGTGATGCCACTAATACTGTGACACTAAAACTCATTTATTGTCTTTAGGTTGTTGCAGTGCCCAAATCTCTTCCATCGCTGCCTGACATGATAACACCGGAAGAAGTTGTTGCGCAAGGTACACATATATAGTTGTTGTTGCGCAATGTACACATATATATAGTTGTTGTTGCGCAATGCACACACATATATAGTTGGTGTTGCACAATGGTTATTATGGTAATTATTTTTTTATTTACAGAATCGAAGTCGTGTCAGTGCAAGAAGATCAGGTGTGTTTCGTTTGTTAAATGATTTCACTATTGTTATTACTATAAATTTTAACCACTCTCAATATCACATTTGACTTTCTGAAAGCAATTTATTTAAAACGTTTTCCCCTTTGGTTTTTCAGGGATATCAAAAACAGCCTTAAAGGTATGTGCAATTTGTGGTTTGTTACCTCATTTAACGAAGCAGATGCTTCGAAGAAATTAAAATATTGGAATGAAAAGTCGTTTAACAAATTTTCAAAATCATTCACAAATTATTTTGCTGTGTTAAATTCCAGCTTAGAAACTAATTAACCCTTGAACCCCTTTATCTTTGGAAATTATTTATTTGTTCTTTAGATGTAAAACCAACATGCTGCAAAAAGTCACTGTATGTACCCATTGATGCAGTTTTACCAATTACTTTTTTTTTCTTATTTTCTGGATTTGCTTATCCTTTTTGCTATTTGCTTTTTTTCCTTATTAATCCTTACTACAGTATCCTTCGGGTTGTGTGGTTTAACCCTTCACAGGCTCAGTGTATGAAAAGTGGGGAAAATATGGTTGTTGATGGGGGAGTGAAGCCCATTTCAACAGTTACTCTTATCAATATTTACACCTGTTTAACCCCAATTCAATTTATTTATTTTAACTACAAATAATATTTCTTAATAATATTAAACTAATAATAATTGTAATTTCACATTTTTTTTATTTTGAAATATTTCTATATATATATAGCCTAGGCACGAGAGATGCCTGTGTGGTTGTATTGGAAAAATAACAAACAAAGTTGTTGATTATTATTTGCAGCGTCACATACAATGTTTCAAGGGATTATTCAAACATTCTAAATAATTAAACTATTGTTTTTAGTCTGGGGTTATGTCCGAGTTGTCCAGATCCAGGTGACCTACTTTCATTTGCCTTCTGGTTGAAAGCACAACTTTGATGTTTTTACTATTATTACAAGCAAAACAATACGGGTTGATCCTGGTTTGCCCTTTAATAGCTAGACAAGTTGATTCTGGTTTGCGCTTTAATATCTAGACAGGTTGATCCTGGTTTGCGTCTTAATACCTAGAGAGGTTGATCCTGGTTTGTGCCTTAATATCTATACAGGTTGATCCTGGTTTGCGCCTTAATATATAGACAGGTTGATCCTGGTTTGCACCTTTTTAATATATAGACAGGTTGATTCTGTTTTGCACCTTAATGTTTAGACAGGTTGATCCTGGTTTGTTCTTCTACCTTTATTAATTGGGTTGATTTTAAATTAAGCTAAGGTTTTATGGTCAAGAAATCAAAACATTCCAAATGCTATCATCGTTTTTCATGGATTTGATTTTATTGTTTTTAAAGGCGTTGAAGCTGAGAGTACCTCAGAGCCAAGAAACTTTGAGGTGAGTGCAATTTTCTAATTCTGGAATTTTTCTGACAGTTCATTATAATAAGGTTGTTTATCAATTCTTCCTCCATTGCCAATTACGTTACTTATCTTTGAATTGCAGTTTTCCTAACTTTTCCCTTTTTTGTGCAACTCAAAATACGAAATCATCGCAAATCAAATCTTTTAGATTCGTAAAAATTGAAACTAAATCCTGACATTTACGGGTTCTCTAATGCATGTGACTACTGCCGGACAAAAAAGGTCGAAGGTCGAAGGCCTATTGAAACAATGCAACAGAGAGGGATTTTTAAGACACAGTGGAAAAGTCAAGTTATTAAAAATTTTGAAAACGTTTGTATTTCTGTAATATACAGTACGCAATTAAGTTATATATACGTAGTTTAATAATAAAGATCTCTTCATTCCTTCCACCATTCATTCATTCATTCATTCCACCATTCATTCCTTCCAGCATAGAATTGGCAATATCAGCTAATAATTGACCTCCACCAAGTCTGGCAGCCTTCATCATTTCAGTTACGACCCCAGAAGGGCCAGCTGCTTTACCATATTTCATTTTGTTAGTGGCTCTTAAAACCATCTCACTTGTAATGAGAATAGCAGGGCACCTATAGGCTCGGACGCGATATTCTCAGCGTTCCAAGGGAACTCAACGTTCAGAAGACGCTCATAATGTTGCTTCCAAGCAGTCTTTGCCTTCTATGCTGATCGAGATGTTATTAGTAGTCATCCTTGACCCATTTATCGCCAATGACATTTTTTCTTGTTTGCTTAGCAAACTTGAAGATATCATTCATTCCATTGCAGAACTTTGAGTACTTGTTTTCTTTGCCAAATAGACTTGTAAATGTTGCTGTTGTTGCCCTACTTCCACAACTTCCAGCAACATTTCTCGGCAATACTAACCTCGTTATTTCACCAACAAAAACATGAAACTACCAACAAAATCTTCCTCCTTATTTTTGTCCATATGACTGTTTTAAGCAGCTTGTTCGGCCATATAAATATAGTTAGTAGGCCATGAACTAATGTAAAACCGTCCTCGTGTGGAATTCTCGTGAGAGCGCACATTGGTCTATACCTCACCTTATCAACATTGTACTTTAGAAGCCCTGTGATGTCAAAAAGAACTCGCCTGTCTTTGCCCTTTTCACCGATGGTGTGTACTACCCGGCTATTGTGAACCACGTCAAAACTCCAGACACGTACGTAAATAGTTTCCTTGCGGTTAATTAATGCTGGATTTTGGATATTTTCTTTACGCTTTTTTAAATCTGTGAGGTAGAAATCTTATGTTCTTTTGTTCTATCAGGTTGAGTTGTCAATCATTACATGTGTTTCTTCTGATAGAAACCGCTCTTAAGAAAACTGTTTATATTTTACGAGTTGTTTCATACAAATGACTTTCTTTAAACTGGCTGGCCATATTTATTTTGTTTCATTTGTGCGCAGCATTGAGATTGCTTTCGAAGATGGAAGCGGGATGGCTGTACGCTCGATCGCAGACGTCGTTTCGAACTTGTCGTTCGAACGTGGGCAGAAATGCCTGGTGAAAAACAAAGACGGGTATTACTACAACGCTGAGATATGCGTCACGGAGATGTAAGTATTGTTTGTAGGCTTTGTTTTGCTTTGCTTTCCGTTCACTCTTTTTGAAGCTTAGCTTTTTAATAAGATCTACGAAAGTTCCTGGTTAGATTCTAGAGAGCAAAGTTACCTACTTGTAATAATTATTATTATCTTCTGGATTATTTTCTGGAATGATACGAAGAATGAAATGAAAAAGCTGTTGTCGTCTCTCGTGTGTGCTTATTTTTTAAGATTTCAGAAATAATGTGCTATTTCCCCCACAACAATAAGTCTTTCTGACCTATTGTTCTAAGGCACTTTGGTGAATTCAAGTATCTTGTGAGGGTTCGCGAAAAGCTGAAGCTCATTGGTTGGGAAAGGCTATGCTTAAAGAGGGAACACATCAAACTCAAAACAAAAGGCGACAAAAAGGTAATGAATATTATATTAAAATATATTTCAAAACTCTGCCTTCTAAATAAAATTCTAATAAAATTCGAAAATATGTGAAATATTTGCAGAGTGTTTTTGGATATAATCATGTGTTTTTATGTGGTTTAAGTGCGCGGTGCATTTTCCTTCAAAAAGCTATTTTTCACATCATTTACATCAAAAAGTTTTTAAATTGCCAACTTTTTATTATTTATCTACTCGTCATCATTTCATGACAAGCCAATAAGATGTATGTTTTGTTTGTCTAAAAATCTGCTAAAAGATCGATGTTGTCAAGTAAATGAAATATTAGAAAGCTCACACATTTTCTCTTTTTGGGGCGTGGTCAGTTGGTTAAATGTGGGTGTAAACTAACGTTCATGATAAATTTAATGGTGATCACAAATCGTAGGTTCTAAATATTGTAGAAATATTAAAAGGAAATACGAAATGTGAGGAAAGGAGGACAAGCTTGAACCTTCTTATTATCGGGTCTGTCTTTTATGTTCTTGTTGCGTAAAATGTTTCGATGAAATGACGATTTGCCTTTTCTATTCCTCTCACTGACGCTACAAGATATACGTTAAAATGTGAGTTTGTTTGTTTTTTAACGAGACTTCTAAAACGCTCATTAAGCATTATCATGAAGACCTCAACCCAGAGTTTTAGTGTATTTAATTGCTCCCATTTGCGCTACGGTTATTTTTGATGAAATACGGCGTTGTTTATTTATAACCGCTCACTAAACAACTTTGTGATAGCATGGTCTCGAACCCAGAAGCTTTCGGTTAAGAGCCGAACGCCATTCCCATTGCGCTATCGCCGGATGACTTCCCAGTCTTCATTTACTAGTAAATAATGACTCAAGGGATGCAGTTTTTTCTATTTAATAATGACTCCCCCAGTAAAATAATGACTCCCCTGCGTTTCATAAGTTTTAACATAACCAGAACATGGCCTACTTTTTTAGGGATTTAAACAATACTGATTTTAACATAAAAGCTAAATACTTAAGAGAGCATCAAAAACGCTGAGTGCAGGTTCTCTTCCCAAATCTTTCTTTTTCGCATAGAAGACCAGGTTTGGATAGTATCAAACAAAATCTGTTGTTGAGGTCATTCATCCCTAAGCTTCTTTACCCTTTGTATGTTAATTTAACAAGACTGGTCATCCAGGGT
The DNA here is from genome assembly GCA_963930725.1 of Candelabrum cocksii. Classification (NCBI taxonomy): domain Eukaryota; kingdom Metazoa; phylum Cnidaria; class Hydrozoa; order Anthoathecata; family Candelabridae; genus Candelabrum; species Candelabrum cocksii. The sequence goes on along the minus strand of OZ005672.1, from coordinate 13,094,242 downwards.
ATTTGATGAGCCGGTCTCTTTTTCGCCTACACATAAAGTTAGTTGCTACTCTCTGGTTAAGATCTCATGAAGCAGGAAAAATTCTCCCAATAATGTAGTGACAGTAAAGAATTTGTTCGTTTTTTTCTATATTATATGAAGTTATCATGGATTTAACTTCTTTGTGTGTATTGTTAGATTCAATTAAAGTCTATGCAGGACCAAAAATTTGTGTGAATTCATCACTAGTCCACCATTGTGTAGCAATTTTTGAACTATTTGGGGAGTTTTTGAAGGCCGTAAAATTAAATGATCTGATCTGATTGTTGCGACTGCACGAATAATAGTGAATCACATTAGAAAGTGTGTATCAAAAATGATGTTGAATTTTCGACAATACTGCTCAATGATTGGTCAGTAATTCTACAAATTTCCCCCAATCAGTGTCGTACATAATATCAGCTGACCCGTACGGATTGAGTATAGACAGCGTCTTTATTGAATATTTTGGCCGAACGAAATGGACTGATTCTTCTCTCTTCACAAAGCCTACAAAAAAGCTTGCAAAACCTGCACATAGAGAGAGTGCATTTGTCAATTTAGGTTTATTAGCAGAGCTGTGGAGTTAGGATCGTTGCGGTGTATAATCACTCGAAGCCATATTTAGCTTCACTAATATGTTTGTATCTGGAATGATAAAACGAGTTTTTAACAAAAATCTTTTTTTAATAAAATACTTTATGAAGTTCCATCAAACTGGTTTGCCTTCACAACCTGTAACGATGTATAACATGGCGATCTGTTGTTTTTCGTTCAATTTTACGCGCTTGAGTGCATTTTTGACCACGTCCCAAAAAGGTTGTTTCTTACTAATATTTGAAATCTGTTATGATCTACCTGTTGTTACAATGTGCGTTCCTTTGTGAAGAACATCGAAATAGTTTTCAAATATTGTGCATAGATAGAGAAAAAAGCGTCACATGCTAAGAATAGACTCGCACAGGTGGAGAAAAAGCGAAAGCGCCCTGTAGCCACCCCGGTCCTTCTCAACACCAGCGGCAGTAGCAGCGATTACCCACTGAGCAAACGCCAGAAGCAGAGCAACCTCACCGATGGTCCTCTTTTCCATGATCTATACTTCTTGCTTACGGCAGGTAAGAATACTCACGAGACGTCTAGTGAACGTCGATAAGAGATGCCTATGGCAACAATGAACCATGGTAACAGTGCGCCAGGGCAGCAAGTATACTGTACTTAGTTATAGACTTAGAGGATTGTTTCTATTCTGAAAGCGAACTACCTTAAAACAGACTTCTTTCAATATGCACATTGTTTTTTTTATAAGAAACCTAATCAACGGGCTGAGCCTCAAGTTTCTTAAAATTTGATTATTTTGAGGCTCAAAAGTTTCCTCATTTATTTGTTCTGACCCTCAAAAATTTCTTAAATTTTACCTTTAAATTAATTTAATTTTTTCGAAAACAAATTTTTCGTTGTTAATTTAATTTTTTCGAATGTGTTGATTGTTTAAACACGTTCGATCGACGCAATGTAAACAATTTTCGCCCAAATTTTGTCACGACCAAATTTTTCGTTGTTAATGTATACATATACTAAGAATAATTGAGGCTGAACTGTTGCATAAGAAAATATTTTTCATTGTTGACAAATGTTTTTTAACTCTAGAAAAGTTTCAGCCTGCCTAAGTTTCTTAAGAGTTTCTTAATATTTGGCAAACCTGAGTCTACGGTTTCTTATAAAAAAAACATGCAAGTTCTGTGTTACTTTCTTAAAACCAAGGTTGTTACCATGGTCTTGTTGCCATTTGATTCCATCTTTTCCCGGTTCTAGGTCTGGGTTTTATAACTGATTGTGCTTCACCAGCCGGGGGTTTACCCCTTAGTTGACTTCCTTATCATAAGGGGAAAACCTCGTATATAATACTAACATGTTGCGCTCGTTTCATATGTTAGACTCCAACCAACAACTTTCGCCTACCTGCAGTAGTGATAGTGAAGAATCAATTGTAGATGTGCCAGTGATGGATATCAAGTATGTTTTTATTAAATATATGTTTGTGACATCTCCAAGAAGGTTGGAGCTAGTTAAATTACTTTAAATAAATTGTACTTCCATAGACAGGTGATTCCATCTTTCTATCTATCTATCTTTTTCAATGCCAACTTAAGAAACATGATATCACTTCACTGAGGTATAAAGTTGAGTGTGGTACTTCCAGAGACTTTTAAAAGTGTTTCCATCTCTCTCTCGACCCTAACAACTCGTGACGTCACTTCACTGAGTTTTTTTAGAGATATTACTAGAATCATACAGGAGCATGGCGGCCATGTAATCGAAAAAATACACAGCCGTCTGATTGATCGAGCCAAAGGTCTGGTTTGCCTCAGTAATACATTCTGTCGAACGTACAAGGTAAGATTAGGGCCTGTATATATGAGCCCCCCCCCTCGGCAAAGCGGGCTAGAAATTCTCTATATATATGCTCCAGCCCGGTTAGGAGGGCTAGAAAATTTGTACGCGCATTGGCGTATTTTTTCTCTCCTCCGTAGATAGTATTAATTTAGGAGGTGAAATTCATCTTGCCTAAGCGGGCTGTTTTTTTTCTCATATGTAGGCGGGGTGATTTCCAGCTCGTTTAGGCGGACCTGCCCTCCTATGAAGGCTCATATATACAGATCCTTAGAATGAAATCTTACATTGTCATTTGCACGCCTCCACGCTTTTAGTACATATACTGCGTGGTCGTTGGAATTCCTATTCTTGACGTTGATTGGTTGTATCGCTCCATCGAGGCCGGAGAGCGGCTCGCTTACCCCAGTTATGTTTTGCCAGCTGGCCGAAGCATTACTAAGGATATCATCGAGCAAAATTATGACAACCGATTGCCCTACAAATGTCTACATCCATTGAGGGTAAGAAGTTAAGCATTTATTTGAATCCTTCGAACGTATGCCAGAGATAATAAAACAAGAAAAAAGCTGTAGGACGGAAAGAAAAATTGATTTTAGGAGCCTCCGAACTCCTGTTTTAGTTTCCGATTTTTAGCGTTACATATATGTGGATAGGCGGTCTAAAATCAATTTATTTTTTTCAATTCAAGTAAATATTTCCTTTTTCATAAACTACAATTTTCTTTTTAATGTTAGTATGTATCACAAATAATATTATTAAATAATAATAATAACGTTAATATTGATTCATCTTTGTTTTCAAATAAAATAAAAGTTATGTAATGAAAAGGTGGAATCTCAAAAACGACTTTATCATCGAGAACCAATTTGAGCTTTAGGATTAACAGTCGTTGAACTATCAATTAATAAACTAAAAAATATATATATTTGTAATAAAATAACGCAAATACTTTGGGGTCAAATTAGATAAAAATTATTAAAATTATATTAAATAGAAACAATTAAATTCAAAAATATAATTTTAATCATATCAAAGGAGAAGGATCTAAAAAAGCGAACTTTCCCTAAGGTGTGCGCGATGTTTTTGTGTTTCATAAAATGCGAAAAATAGAATTAAAGTGCAATTTACACAAGCGCGGACTTTTTTCAGCGGAATTATTTCCGCGAATTTGATTGGCTGAAAATATAAGACCGCGCGGAGATAATTTTATTGATTTACACAAGTAAGGAATCGTTTTCAGTTAGGTTGAGAAAATTCTACAAAATGTCAACAAACAACATGGATGCTGATTTATTCCACTTTGTTGTTGTTTTACGAATGGATATTGAAGAACGCGAAAATGAAGAAGAAACAAATACACGAAAACGTAAAGTCACGGGAAGAAAATGGACAGGCCAAATTAGAATTAAGTGTGGGACATAATAACGATGTTAACTTGCTAGTTTGATAGCGGAAATTCCTCCAACCCTCCCTATCTATGTCTCTATTTAGCCTAAAGGGTTAACTCGCGATTTATTCGTTAAATTGCTTTTACATATAAAAAATAGGCCTTTCAATGAATATTTTCTACCAGAAAATATATTTATTGAATCTATCCACTACGCCCGTTCTGTTTTCCACAGCGTGCGTGTTTGCGTGCGCAATTGCGCGCCCCTTATTGATAGACCTGAAAAAGATCGTTTTCTCCAGATTTACGTTCATCAAAGCCCCAAGGACGTAAACAACAAGGATCTGAGCAAAATCCTTCACAAAGCCGGTGCCGAGAGGGTTGCTGCCGGTGTCTTCATCACCAACAGATCTCGCTCGGTGACGTTCAGTTTGGTGAACGTGGACTTTATACTGGCGCTACAAACGCCCGTTCCCAGACTGCTTTGCGACGCGTGCGCAGAACACGACATTCCGATCGTGACTTGTGATTGGCTCATAGAATGTCTGCTGAATAATCTGCTACTATCCCATCAAGACTTCCCCGCTTACTCTTATGTTGAAGAGGTGTGATTCAATCCATTATTTATTTTTAACTAATTTTTATTGTTGTGATTTTAACGCATTTTTAATGTACATAATATACTATATTTACAGATTTTATCTTTTATTATTTTACTTCAAATGTTTAGAATTTTACAGTTTAACTTCTCTCCTTGAATTGTAACGCAACTTTTAAGCTTTGCCGCAAAGGATTCTGGTAGATGTATTTATCGCTGTCGCATGCATGGTTTTTTCACTAGTTTTTCCGACCTAAAGAAATTATTTTATTATTTTGACGAGTATGCATTCATGAAATAGTACGAACTATTTATAGTCGTTTGACGTCATCGCAATTTCCGCATTTACTTCATAAATAAAGTGCATGCAAAGGTGATTCCCCGTTTTCTCTCTTTATCTGTCGGTTCGCGCTGAGATGACGTAACACGTATAAATGATGACGTCACGTGATTAGCGGCATCATGCGGCCACTTTTTTAAAGGAGGATTTATTTATTTCGAGCGCAATTATATATTTCATCTCAACATAATTTATTTTCATTATATTATACAACATTTTTATTCGGATCAACATTATTATTGGGCTAAAAAAAAAAACGGAATTAATCTCTCTTATAAATTATATGTATATATATATATATTGACTGAACTAAATCCACGTCATACGACAATTTAAAACAGTGCATTATGGATCTCAGGTATTTTCTTGGGGTTTTAATCTCAGATATTTCCCTGGGGGCGTTCCAGCTACAACACTGGTGATTAATGCTTCTTCACACGACTTTCATTGTGTGGTCCACGTGCGGCACGACTTGCGTGCTTCCATCGCTCATTCCCGCGATGTTTCCCCACATGTTCGTGTTGTTGAGGTAGGCGGAGTTTCCGTACGCCTGCTGCCTCGTGGAAGCGTAATCGCTCAACTGCGGGTTACTAGTATCGTACCCCTCCATCGAACTTTGGTACGGCCACGAATTGTTGACGGTGCTTCCTGCGCCATTTTGAAAGGAAGTCGGTGTAGTGCCCGGACTCATTGAGCATGCGCTGTAAGGCGAGTTGTTCGCGATTGGCGAATCCAATTGGTTGGAGGTCTGATATAGAGGGTTGGAAGCGAAGTTGTTCAGGTTGTTGTAGTTGTAGTCGGTGGAGATTGAATTCGAGGTCTGGTAACTAGAGTATTGCTTCAAACGGGGCGATTTCGATAAGGAGGTTGTGGAGCTGCTAATTTTCGGGTATTGGGATAATTTCGACGTGCTGATGCATTGTGGGTACATTTGCTTTTGGAACAAGGATCTACAGGAGAAAAAAATTCTTTTCGTTAACTTACTAACAAATTTATGAATTGGTTTCAACAAAAAAAACAAAAATGAAATTGTTATGGTTTTGTTCCGGCGATTATTTATTTATCATTTACTTCGTCTGCAAATATTGATTTTCGAAAGAAAGTTCAAAGATCCGGTCTTGCTAGAACATCCGACATTACATTCCACCTGCACGGAGTTGTGTCAAACAAAGCGCCCTTCAACGCACGTGCTTCATGAAAACAGAAAAAGTCTGAAAATCTTTAACTTCTAATTCGTATTTTATTGTTCTTTTGACTCGTGAAAACTTTGATGGATTAAATGATCTATCTTAATGCTCTTTACAAAGAAACCGATTTTAACTTCTCCATTTTTTAATGTCACCTTCCTATTTTAATGCAATAAAACGTCAGATAGATCGATTTTTCAAAAATGTTTATTTTCGCCGAAAAAAGTGCAGATGGTCGTCCATAATAAACAGGATGCGCTAGCAAGTTTATCAACTGAGCTAAGTAGCTTTAAATTGACCGTGGCGATTGAATAACTTCTGTTTTGTTCTGAGATGAAAATAAATGATTAATTGATCTCCCGCGTGCTACGAAATCCGTGCCATGAATAATTCACAAGCACGATAGATATAAACCACCCCTCTTCCTTTCCCATTGTTCCGCGCACGAATATGTGTCATGTTACGCACCAGTGGTCACATGTGCCAATCAAATTCACTCAAGTGCTGAATTCTTTTTTTGCAGTATTATATTTATTTTTAAAACTTTCTTAAATGAGTGATTTTAACTCCTTTTTTTAGTCTTTTTTTTTTAAAGAAAAATTCTAATTTAAAAAAGTAACAATAATGCATCTTTGGGGAAAATCGATGGAAAAACATATCAAGAAGAAAGCATTTTTATTAATGACGTCATCCGTGTTTATTCGCCGCTGCGTGACTCACTCCATTACAAAGGCGTTTACTTCTCATAAACCTACGGCTTCCTATTGTGCCCCGAAGAATCCTTTTTTATCCACTCACAAAACCCGTTTCAATTATTGATCGCTTCATTTCGGAAAGAATGTCTCCAAGCATGAAAAGAAATCCCATCCGAGCCTCGATCCCGTGCGCTACAGCAAACAGCAAAGTCTCTGCTGCTAATCCGACAAAATAAACAAGCTGGGAATGTTGCAAGCGTGGGTTGTATAGACTTATAGGCCGCTGTGTTATTATTTCGATATCTCGTAAAACATCTGGTGTCCAGTAATCCACTCAGAATTCTCATCATTAACCAGGCCCGGCTTATCTACTGAAACTTTATCATTACATTTTGATCGATATTCAACGCATGAAAAATGCATGATCTTAGATATTTAATAGATGGTTCGCTTATAGACCATTTCTAGTATATCATGTTGTTTTTTTTCATTGAAAGTCGAAATCATGCATCCTTTACATGAAGTAAATCACGTTTCGCCTACTTAAGCGAAAAAGCGTGAACTCGAAGCTTTTGACAATGGTTGCTAATGGTTACCACGCTCGTCTTACCTTAGATACGGTTGCGTGGAGTAGTCTTGGAAGAATCCGCCTGAACCGTTCAACATGCTAAGTCGCTTTTCTGAAGAGAAGTGACAACAATATGCTGATAGTAGATTATCAGAATAACTAGTATACCCAACTACATAGAATGCGAGTAAAAATCAAATATCCTGAACAAAGGAAAAAGGCAAATAAAAAATGAACTACAAGATTATTTCGAATACATTTTTTTTATCAGCAATCACACTAGAAACATACCGTGTTCCCTTTTCAATACATTTGTGATGCTTTCCAATCGCTGGATGTAGTTGATGGCTTCATCTAGTATCCGTGCCTAGATGGTGCGTCATAAGTTCAGTTTTATTGTTAACCCGGTGTAATAATTGCCACTTTACGTTCTTAGATATAAATTAGTGATAGCATAATTTATGAATTTTTTATTAATTCTTTTTAATTGTTAAAATTAACTGTGTCAGATTTTCTCGTAAATTTTGCAGCATAAACTTTTCGTACAAAAAAGAACTTATTATCTTAAAAGATGTTTTTTGCCATTTTCACCTTTGAAACTCTCCTCTTATCTTTCACCGACGGCAGCACCGACTTTAGTCGTTCGTATCCGTCAGAGAGTCGGCTGTAGCGACGTTTTTGCGTGTTCCGATCGACTCCCATGTCGGTATCTCCGAGTGACGTCAAATCATCTTCGGTCTCTGGCGTACGAAATGCTGGTTACTTTTTTTAAAAAATACGTAAAAATTCTACGAGATTTGAAAATGATTTTTGAGTTGAAAACCCTAAATTCAACCTTTTCTTCATGTTTTTTTATAAAGCCTGCCATTTAATAATATAACTATTAGGAAAAAGTCTCTCACATTCTTCGGATCGAAGAGAACAAATACACTTGTTTTAAGCAAACATATTTGCAAAGCACTCTCAATCAACATATCGTTCTTTTTAAAGGGAGTTTATGTAAGGTGAAAAAGTGATTATGGGCCATTGAAACATCACAAAATCCACTTCTAATGATCGATACCTTTTTCTTCCTCCACAGTGTCATCCAAAGATCCCTCGGGACTCCTGCGGGAGACCTTCCCGTTCATCAAGTGGGCATCTGGGGCGACCAATTCATTCGGCCTCCAAAACTCATTCAGAAGCTCGAAAATCTCGTTGGGTAACGGGCCCGTCGGATCGGGCGTATTTTGCGTCATATTCTGGTAGTTTCCCGTGGGGTAGTGTGAATTGACGTCATTTTCGCTACCATTTTGAGTAGTGGACGTTTCATCGTACATAGGTCCGTTGGTTCCATTCATTTCAAGGTTCTTCGTTCCCCCGTCAGTAGAAGATGATGAATTGCTGGTAGTACTAGATGCGCTAGTTGACATTTTTCAATTAAACCTTCTAATTTCCTATCTATTTCGTACGAATGCAACTGTGAGAATATACATGAAATAGCATTTAAAATGTTCCACTCAAATACCATCTATTCTATTCTGCGCAGTGTTTCAGCTTTACTTAGATTCGTTGTGCTTTAAGGAGAGAAATTGTACAGCTGTCGATTAGTTAGTTACAAAATAAATGTAAAAACGAGATTGAATGTATGGTAATCGAAATTAACATAGGAAAATGGTATATTTGATTGAAGGGAATCGAATCAATCAACTTGCCAGTTATTGGCGCAGAAAAAAATTGAATGCTTTTTCTTGCTTACCTGTGTCGCCTATTAAAGTCTTTGGAAGATTTCAAGTTGTAAAAATGCACAAAAAAGCAAAAGACGTATTCCGAGTACAGTTTATAAGCTACTCTACGAGAACAGGTGAAGTACTTCTATTCTATTTTCCTTTTCATGAGCCGATTTCGTGTTCGCTCTATTGTGCGCCTATATCCCTACACCTGCCGACACTTATTAGCCAATAAGAGTTCTTGTTATTAACTTATAAACAATCCATCAAAATGATGGACTGCCCGTGAGAATTCGAATGACGATAGAACTCGAAATGCACGATGGAATGTGCATAAACGCAAGTTTCAATACAAAGAATTCCGCACGAAAACATTGGTTAAGTTGCGTTGAGGAGTTTATGAAATACCTTTAAAAGCTTTTTAATATGTGTTTTTATAGTTTATATAACTATCTTTAAATAAAAAACGGAATTTACTTTTTCTTTTGTTTCTTTTTCTTCGAGTGAGGCAGATGTTTTGCACAATAAAGTGGGAATAGTTGAATATAAAACGTTTGTATACAAAATACTCAAATACACTGACCAACGTTTCAAACTTCAAGAATATTTCCACTACAATAGCTCATTAACTTATTTGAACGGCTATTTACCTGGATACATTAGAAAACGGGGTTCAAACTTCTTCGGGAAAAAATCTTAAATTTCCAATTTCTAAAAACTACCATTTTTTAGCATTTTTTTGCATTGGTTTAGTCAATTTTTAACCCATTTTACCTTGGATTTTTTTGTAAGATATTTTTTAAAATTTTAATATTCAGACATTTCCTTTGTGGTTACTTTATAGAATTAGACTTGTTTTTATGTACAAAAGAAAAGCGGGAATAATTGCATATAGATAAATACACCTGGTTGGCAGTCAAAAAAATGGATTTATATATCTATGACAGAATCAGGTTCAACAGATTAGATTATGACTGTGTACTTGGTTCACACTTGTTTCTTCGCAAACTGATGGAATTTCCAAGCACTTGCCGCCATTCTGATCGTAAACGTGATGTCATGGTAACCCACGCAAATATGAGTGTACGACGCTGAATGAAATGAACTTTGAATTTTCTATGGCCTTTAATATTTCTGATCTTCATACACACCTTTTCCCGCGTCCCTCTGTTTTCTGCTTTCATCTGTCTGACTACCGCGTTTGGAAGCAACGTTTTCTGGGAAACGTTTCGCAAATGCGTTACCGTTGATGAGGTCAAATGATTGAAGCTTGTGGGTGAAGTTTGCAGGTAGGAACACATAAACAAGATTATTTTCCAGTAACACAATCAAAAATCGAAGTGGACGAATAATGACGTAATGATATCATTTTTATTGACGAAAATGAAGAAGACGACGAAAAATGGTAGTTTTATTCAAAGGAAATAAAGTAAAGTAAAGTGGCCGAATTAACCCTAATGTTGGCAATGGGCGTAAACGAGGGTTTCTATCCCCTTTTCGTTAGCGCAAGACGTTGGGTGTAACTGTTGAGGCGGGCGCCACTCCAACCACCAACACCCGTACTTTACCGCATCGAAATGCTACTCATTTGCTGAGTCGGCGAGGCCCAGAGGATTTGAACTCGCAACCTCAGAAATCCGAAATTGCAAGCGCTCTACCAACTGAGCTATCCTGACCTGAGCTATCCTGACCTTATTCAAAGGAAATAATACCTTTTTAAGCATATTCGGACGTGATAAATTTCGGACAGTAATGTTTCCGGCCCATTCGAGCGTCCGTAATGTTTCGTTTTTAATGTATGCTGTAATATCAATAAATCCTAGAAGTTGACTCATCGCTTCCTCTGGTTTCGTACTAAATGTTTAGCACCTGCTAATCACGACCATCAATTTATATGAACCGATGTTTGTTCTTAAAAGACTTTTCTCCTGTCAATTCATCATTCACTCATGCGTATCAATTGAATTGCATTTCAATGTGTCTGCTGCGCCAATGGCCAATATCCCTAGTTACCTGGTTACAAGAATGGAAATCTGCGCGGATAAGAAACATTCGTGTGCATTCAATAGACATCTTGAACCCCCATGGGAGAAGCGAAAAGTTAACGAATGGCATCGGTAACAACAGTAAAACTGATATTTAGTGGTTTGAGAAGTAAAACTGAAACAAAAGGGTTTGAGGGTTCAAGAAAAAATAGAATACAATATGTAGGAAGCGTTTAAAGTTGTTAAGTCACGGGCCATGCAGGGATTCAAATTGCTACCAATACAATCTCCATCTTTGTTGAAAAGCCACATGTTTTGTAACATGTCTTATCAACAGACTCGATATAAAATATTTCGTTTTCATCCATTTCTTCATCTTCCAACTTAACTGACTTTAGAATTTCTTCGATGGTTGTTGGGGGTCTGCCGTAATAAGACTTGAATCAACAGCATCTGCGGTAGTTTAGCCTGGAATACTTTTGCAGCTAGTGAGAGATCATTTTCAAAGCTTTAAAATCGCCTCTATCTTCTGGAGTATCCACTTTATTTTCAGCGGAAATCTTTGCTTTTAGTCATGATTTTGTACTGGGAAAGGAGAGTCGGTAAGGATGTTTCGTACCACGAGGCTAATATTTCAGGTTGAACTGAATTACTTTCGCCGACAACTGTTTTGACAATTACCGAGTGTCTACGAAGTGATAAAATCGGTAAGAGGGAAAGTTGCGGATGCCGACTGTAAGTAACAACGTTAACGTTACAAAGACGTATAAATACTTAGGTGTAGAATTAGACTGTTCTTTAAGTATAAACAGTCATTTCGACAAAACATACAAGAAAATGACAGCTAGACTGAAGCTTCTTTACAAACTACGACCGTTTCTCACCACTCATGCTGCGAACAACATTTTCAGTCTTGTCATTCTTCCCCTGTTATCATACTGCAGTCTGCTAAAACCAACTCACACGCAGACCCAACAAAATCGAATAAATTCGCTAGAACGACGTGCAATGGACAACATGAATACCTGCGAGTTATTTCACGAATATTACAGCATACACCACACGAATAGAAATACTCGAAACAACGGACACCTCATAATCGTACCAAAAGTGAAATTGGAATATGGACGTCGATCATTAAAATATATGAGAGCAAAACTTTTTAATGAACTTCCCATCGAAATTAGAAAGAAATGCCATGATAAGAACTTTAAAGACGTTTTGAAAAAACATTTTCAGCAATAATTTTTGATTGCCAGTGAAATCTATTCTCTTGCAATCATATCTCTTGTATTAGTCTGTCACATAGCTGGGCTCAAATGGGAAATGCCCTTCAACTAAGAAATTTTACTGATTTTGTTTCTTCAAAAGTAGTATAATTTCATAGTGTCGACTGATTTTTTAAATTCTGTGCCCAAAGTGTCAAAATATGGGTTTGAAATTTGGGCCTAAATTCCTATAGGACCAAATTTTGATATCATCCATAATTAAAACCAGTCATATAATCGGTTAGATATTTTAGTGAGGATAAATATATATGAAAACAGTATAATCAAAAAAATGAACCACTCTAGTGATATACAGTCTAGAAGTTTTTAAAATCCAGAGGGTAAAACACATAAATAGTTTATCATTTAATACCATATTTTTGTAAGATATTTATTAAATTTATATATTATTATCTATGTCGACTTGCCAACAAATAAAGAATCTGAAAAGAAAAATAATTTACTATGCTGGGGGTTTATAATTAATTATTTTTAAAAATTGCTACCCCCTGATATTTACAATAAATAGTTTAAATGCCAAATTTTACCTAATGACAATGTTTGATGACGCTAATATTATTTTTCAAGTGCAATAATTTCATTTTGGAACTATTAATTTACATATTTATTTTTATAGGACGAAAATTAAGTTCGAAAAATAAAGATTTCATAAAGAAGAATATTTTTATTCATTATTAAAGACTTTTTAAAAACAAAAGTTGCTTGAAGTTGCTTAATAAAAAATTCTAGAAATCATCGTCACTTGAGCTGTCCACTTCAGATAAAATATCGAAATCATCTTCACATGATTCAGTGGAACTATCGTATTGATTTTCAAATTTTTCACTGTCAGCTCGAAGGTGTTCATCTATGCAACTTTGACTAGGTAAAGAGGGTCCATGGTACCAATCAGGTTTTAACATATCATTCTCATATTTCCACCCGTAATTCAAAGGATTCAAAGGTTCGTAGTATCCATTCATACAATTTGCCCAACTGTGACTGACGACATTTGCTCGCATTATCTTCATCGTAAGAGACTTTTGGTCTGGTGGGAGGGCCTTAGTTGATGCAAACTTCTTATTTTTTCCTTTTCCAACAAACAGCATTGCATAGTCGCTCCTGGTGTTTTTTCTCTACGTGGACGATTGTAAATTACATGCAGAACAAAATCGGTAATATCATATATGTTTGCCTGCTCAGTATTAAGAAAATCAAGCAAATTAGCGTAATTTGGATTTACCATTAACTTCTTAAAACTTTGAATCTTTGATCTTCGAAAAAATGTTTTTGTAAAGTCTGAGCCTGTCAGGGCGTAGAAGCTTGGAAGGATATTGCAAATTGTTTGACCCAACATACTGCCAAGTGTAGAAATATTATGATAGGTTATACCTGCTTTAGATGATTTTGTGCCTTGACGAAAGTAAAAGGTGATGTCTGTAGTTTGACATAAATACAGTAAGAGTATATAAACGTCAGTGTCATCAGCAACAATGCATACGGCCTGGGAGGTTGTATTAGCAGCGAACATAACATGAAATGCTAACCTAGAGGAAATATAGATTTAATTGATTAGTTATTTATTACACAATTATAAGTAATAACATAATTCAGACTATTAAAATGAGTTAATCTTACCTGTGGTCCACTTCTCTATGGCAAGAATATAAATCATTGATGTCTTGTTTCCTCTCATCAACAGACTTTTTGTAACAAACTTTCTCTTTGGTCACATAAATTGTTTTCTCAGTTACAATATCTTCAGAGGAGAAGAAATCTGCGAGTAGGTTGCAAATCTGTAATTTGTTTTTATCATTATTTAGGAAGTCTTGCCATTCATTCAGTTTTGGTAACATTTGATTTAAATTGGCTATCTTTCTTTCTATTCCTTTATTTGCTCTTCCTTTCGACAGAACTTTTGTTGGATCATCAATAGAGGAGTAGTTATCGAAAACTATGTGTACCACTTTACCTGGGAGCGACTGAATGTAGTTAAAGACTCATTTTGCTCAAGACATAAAGGTTGGAGGTTTCGCATCACTTATTGGTATTAATCTTACGACTCTCAATGCATCCACTACTGAAGAGTAAATTGTTGGTGAAGGATCAATTGTTGGCTTTTCAGTTGACAGTATTTGTAGATGATTTCGAAACAAACTTTTTGCATTTGAGCGTATTTTTCCATCTTCCTCCGCGATTGCATATGGTCGACTTGTAACTGGCCAGTCCATGAGCATACGCAAGTTGAGTTTCTTTCCTTCAAATCGAGTAAATATTACTCCGAATGACTTGTTTTCGTCTTCTGAAATTGTAACATTCTTGTTTGTCTTCTTATTCTCTAAAGTAACCACCTTTTGTTTTTTTATACAATCATAATATGTCGCTTTTTTATCTATACCTTGCTGATCTGAACTTGTAAATCGAGATATGAAGCTGTTCATTCCTTCAAGTCCACGTGACATTGTAGTTTGTATGTTTTCAACCATCTCGTCGGAAGCTATAGCACCTAAAGGTTTGACAAATAAGATTTAAAATTGATAAAAAATACAATTAAATATATTTCTTATGGCAATATTAATTCTTCAAGGTCTGATCAATAATTGAGTTCACCTGTAGCAATGTTTATCAATGGCTGTTCTTTTGTCCACAAATTAGGAACCCATTCTTCTAAGCAGGCAACCATGGTCTTTACATCTTTTTCGTCAGCGGCCATTCTTCTTTCGCCAAGGTCAATATGTGTTAATGTCTTTTTCTTTTTTGTAACTTCATCAAGAGCATCTCTTAATGCTGCCATGATATGATTTATTCTCATCCATCGTTCGCTAGCTCCATCATTCTCCGTTTTTCCTGACAACCCTCCTGAAGCTTTTGATGATCTATTAATAGTCATTTCAATTACTTGATCACAAGGAATCATTGTGAAGGGTTGTCCAGTCAATGAAACAGTAAAGCCGTGATCTTTCAATATGTTTGAACAATATTGGATGTGTTTGTTCCAGATTAACCATGTGGACATAATAATATGAAAGATTTCTTGCATAGTTATGACGATTTAAAGTAAAACAATATGGAATAAATTCTTTAATGCACTGAAGATATCCCTTCCAGTTGCTAGTGCGCTGAAAGTAAATAGTAGTAAAAAGGAGGTTTGCCATATCCAAATATAATTCTAACGAAATTGACATCCCATCTGTGAATTTTTTTAGCATTGTAACTTGATCGAATACAGCCGTGAAAGCTTCT
Organism: Candelabrum cocksii; assembly: GCA_963930725.1. Taxonomy (NCBI): domain Eukaryota; kingdom Metazoa; phylum Cnidaria; class Hydrozoa; order Anthoathecata; family Candelabridae; genus Candelabrum; species Candelabrum cocksii. Next base: position 13,078,850 of record OZ005672.1, on the reverse strand, counting down.
ACTGTAATATTGTACTTTAAACTTTCTAGTGGTTTTTTAAAATCATCATTGATTATTAATGACCCTTTTTCAATTAGATAGTGAATTTTACTTCGTAGTATTGCTTCAAACATTAATTTGTGCAAATGGATCCCTCGTTTGACATCTCCTCCCTTTAAAGCGTTGGTAACAGTTCCTTCACCACCAATACCACTGTAAACAAACTGTTGAATGATGCCAGAATCTTTGAATCTTGCGAATAGTGTTCTTAACATGCATAAAATGACATGGAATCCACCCATTCTAGGTACAATTTTATTAAAAATGTCGTTACCGTCTGCCTCTAGCTTGAACATTGCATCCAGGAGTTTCGTGTAAATCGCCTGATCGACTTCTATGAACATTTGTTTGATTTCACAGCCTGTAAAACATATCTGGCATAAAACCCGTCCAGTATAAACAAACTGTCTTCCTTTGAATGATTGTTGCGATGCAAGTAAATCATCTATGTTGTTGGTTTCTTCCATAATACCTTTAAAAGAAAAAATGTATATGTTGTAATTATTTAATAAATATAATATTAATTTTTAATTTATTAATAAATGTAATGAAATTTAATATAAATAAAGTTTGTATGTACTGTAATATTTCCACACTCTTTTGCAACAAAAACAAGAAGAAATAAATCCTAATATTTAAATGGGATAATTATATAACTGAAACAGCATGCTATCTTTTACTTTAGCAATCTTTAGATATAACATTCACTCACAAAATGGAAGCATGGTTTACTATTATGTTTATACACACTAAAAAATAAATGTAAACATTTTTATTAATATCAGTCTGTTAATTTCATTGCAGGTGTTTCAATTATATTTTCTAATGAGAGAACGTTTAAATATTTATTTCATGAAAACTATGTTTAGAAAAAATACAGTTAATTTAGAAGTTTAAATTTTTTTATATAGAACTCTCACTCTAGTTTGAAGGTTAAATTAATGTTTTTACCCCCGTCCTATAAAAATAAATATGTAAATTAATAGTTCCAAAATGAAATTATTGCACTTAAAAAATAATATTAGCGTCATCAAACATTGTCATTAGGTAAAATTTGGCATTTAAACTATTTATTGTAAATATCAGGGGGTAGCAATTTTTAAAAATAATTAATTATAAACCCCCGGCATAGTAAATTATTTTTCTTTTCAGATTCTTTATTTGTTGGCAAGTCGACATAGATAATAATACATAAATTTAATAAATATCTTACAAAAATATGGTATTAAATGATAAACTATTTATGTGTTTTACCCCCTGGATTTTAAAAACTTCTAGACTGTATATCACTAGAGTGGTTCATTTTTTTGATTATACTGTTTTCATATATATTTATTCTCACTAAAATATCTAACCGATTATATGACTGGTTTTAATTATGGATGATATCAAAATTTGGTCCTATAGGAATTTAGGCCCAAATTTCAAACCCATATTTTGACACTTTGGGCACAGAATTTAAAAAATCAGTCGACACTATGAAATTATACTACTTTTGAAGAAACAAAATCAGTAAAATTTCGTAGTTGAAGGGCATTTCCCATTTGAGCCCAGCTATGTGACAGACTATATGTCTTTAACTTTTTAATTTAACTTTTTAACCTATACGTTTTTGCAGCAGGACACACGTTGATAACAACGATATGTTATGATATGTATTGTATATATTGTTGAAGTGTTTTTATCCTGTATAAATATTCGTTAATAAATAAATAAATAAATGTATAATAAGCAGGGGCGGATCTAGACTGTCAACAAATAAAGAATCGAGTGAGTTGATTTGTTGACTAATTCGCTGACTAATACTTTATTTGTTTACTGTTGCAAGATGTTTATATCATCAGATTGCTACCTTTCTCTTCTTTGTTTATCATAGATCTTATTCAAGCGATTAACGATAGAAATGAGATTTTCATTGAAGAACAAAGAATGAACCCTTAAAGCGGTTGTTTTCAATCTATACCACTTAAAGGATAAGGTACTAGAAACTTTTAATAGAGCAGCCACCACAGTAGAATCTCTTCGGAAAATTTTATTTGAAAATGGAGAATCAATGAATTTTTTGGATGAGTATGTTTCTTTAAGGTAAATATGGGATGCCATTCACAAAAACCTTTCAAAAAGTTGATCAGGAATTTGCTCGTGCTCGAGGAGATTTATCTATTTTAAAAAAAAACACCCAGGAACGTGAGAGACAATATTGAAATATGTCATGATGAATGGTTTCGGGAAGCAAATTATCTAGCTATAACTGTTGGTAATGAACCAAACAAACCTAAGACATGTGAGCGTCAAGATAACAGATGTAGGTGCCAATAATGCAACTGATTATTACCGCACAGTATGCTCACTTCATTTTTTGGACCATAATTTAATCCGATTAAACACAAGATTTACTCTTTGAAACTTGCTTAATTCCAGGTTATGTTATTTCCAATTTAAAAGAATGGAAGTTTAAAGCCTTTTGTGACATGTATGTTGATGATCTTCCTAATCCAAGCAATCTTTATGCTGAGATTGGTATGGGGGAATGTTTTTGGAAGGAAAACCAAGTTGATTTTCCAGATTATGTCTCAAGTACATTGCTGAAATTTGATACTCATATGTTTCCTAACATATTTACTGCCTTGCAAATTCTTGGGACTATGTCTGTCACCACTTGTACATGTGAGAGTTACTGCTTTTGCGTAGATTGAAAATGTATATTTTGCAAAGTACTATGGGAGATGATAGACTCAATGGCATTGCGGTAATGCATATACATTGTGATGTTGATATTGACATCAATTATATAATAGACACATTTTCAGCTTCCAACCATCGCCGTATGGAATGGAGAAATATTCTTGAATCTGAAACTTAAAAACTTTGTGCATAATCTTATAACCTTTACTCATTCATTTACACCTACATAGAACACTTCTGTTCTTCTTTTAGAGAATAATTAGTTGATCCTAAACTGACACTTGTCTAGTCATATGAAAGTGATGCAGTTATGGTTAATTATACAAACCAAAGTTTCATTTCATAATTATACCCTCCTGATATTTGCTTCCTGATTCCATATTTTCATCAAATTATAAGTTAACAACCTTGATGCTAACCAAGAATAATAATTCTTTCCCAATAACCAATAACAAAATTTCTTTCCCGATAACCAATAACAATAGTTCTTTCCCTTCTTTAGTTGCTGATAACAAAGGCAAGAAAGATTCTTGAACTCTTGTTTCTCTAATATACCTATCAATTTTAATATTTCATATTAAATGGTTTACATGGATAATTCACAATGAAATTGCAAATATTATTTTTCATATTTTTTATTCATTTGTTTTCGTTTTAGTTGAATGTTGAATCGACTTAAAGATTGATAAAAATAGATTGTTATAGAGAGATGTGTACGTTTATGCGTCTCTATTCAGAATCCCGATTTGAGTCGACATTGCAACCTCTTATTACCGCGTTGAAATTTCGTACCATTGTCGTCCGAGATGTAGAAATAAGCAATACGTTGGAGTATTGAAAACGAAACAATGCATGTTCTGTAATATCGATTGTAAAAAAATCTATTGATAAGTTTTCCTTGTGGTTGAAGTAGAAGTTATATTTAACACGGGTAACTAACAAGTCCCTCTTGACGATGTTTCTGATGTTTGACAAATGGGCCCACGTTGTTTGACGCGTTTGAAATCGCTCAACCAGACAATCACCAATTTGAGCTAGACTCCCATTACGCAATGAGTTACGCTTAATAATTCGGGTTAACGTATTTTAAAAAATGGTGAGGTGAATTTCAACTGAACTTTTTGGTTGACAAAAGCACTAGCAGTAGTGTTTAAAATATTATGTCTTGTAGAATATTTCTTAAAAATATGCACAGCATTGTACTGTTTAAATGTAAAGAGAAATTTACCAGTTTATTAACATTCAAGTTTATTTTGTTAAGATATGTAGTTTTTACGCGATTTCTCGGTATGAGATATTCTGTACACTTGTTAAAATATTCAACATTAAATTTCTGGATGTATATTTTTGCTACAGTCAGTTTTTTGTCTGGATCCGCCCCTGAATAAGATTCAAGCAATTTTGCACAAAATTTTGCACCATCGTACATCGCTTTCACATTAACGTATGCCCCTTGGCTGCAACGCGAAAAGATTTCTTAAAACCGCATCTTAACATACGCAAGAATTTTTGATTTTGTGGTTCTCTCAAATTGTAAGAGAAAATGATTGGAAAATGCAAGTTTACCTTCATGGATTCTCTCTCGAAGCTTCTCTTATTTATTGCAATCTTAGCAATCAAAAAATGAATAAAATTAATTTATTGTTCACGGATTCGAAAGCAAATTTTTCACTTTCGCCTCATCCTTCTATCAAGCGCCTCCTGATTTCAAAAATCGAAGAACTTACAATAGAGAAATCTATATGAATCGATGTGACTTATGGATGGATGGAGATCTCAATTAAGTACATAGAAACATTTCCAGCTATATAGTTCAGGTAAGTGCTTAACATGCTTTCACATTGGGGTGCTTAATAATAATGGATATAACAAGTTTGAGAGTGACCACGGCCTTTTGACACAATGCTAGATCTACTCTACGCAATTTATGCTCACTTGGGAGGAAAGAGAGAAAGTCGCTTTGCCCTTAACAATGCAAATTGTTAATTCATCTTTTTGCAAGGGATGTTTCCCGAATAAGGTACTATATGTCACCCAATTTTCTAGGTTGACAGTCTTACTTAGAATAGCGTAGAGATGCCCCATTTTTACGAGAGAAAAAAGGAAGGCATTGCTTGGTTCAATTGGCATCTGTCTTTCCATTTATTGGTGGAAAACAAATATAACTAAAAAAAGGTAATTATGCGGTTTATGTTTACGATTGACTTAATTTACGTTTCCAGGCTAGTGGCTACTTGTCGTCCCACGACGAAAACGATCTTTTAGTGAATCTTTTGGTGGGTTGTTCTAATGTGGGAGATGAAACCCAGGGAGCAATTTAATTTGAATCTCAAATTGTTCTTAGTGTTTTGCATCAAAGCGCGGTTCATAAATTTAGTCATTTTTCTATTGTTATTATATATTTTTTGAGTCCTTAAGTCGGTTTATACGTCTCAGGTCTTCTTTCCTAATCAACTGTGTCCCGAAAGAAATGCGTGTAGTTAGTTTTAAAGGGAGAGGTCAGGAATTAACTACATTTGTGTGGTGGTACAATTCAATAAAAATGATTGGTGCGGTGAAGCTATTTGAAGTATGTCAGGAATGCCGATGGTACTTTTCTTAATGCTAAACGTAGCAGATTGATGATATTTGATATCCATTGTGGTCAAACGACCGATAGAGTAAAGTAAGTGTTGAAGGAAAACATGACAGTTGCTATGGTTCCGCCAGGTACAACAAGCGATTTCCTGCCGCTTTCAACATTGATGTCACAGAATATTAATATCGTTCACTTCCCTCTCACTGGTGTTGGCATCTGCTCCGATGAATCATCAAATTATTAAACCTACAAAATTGTGGGGAATATCATCTGTTGAAACCCCATCTAACTCATGCTAGCATGGAAAATGATGATGACTGAAATTGATAGACCAGACAAAACATGTATCAGTTGCCAAGGGTACGCTCGTTCTTCGTCGAGACAAAACATGTATCAGTTGCCAAGGGTACGCACGTTCTTCGTCGAGACAAAACATGTATCAGTTGCCAAGGGTACGCACGTTCTTCGTCGAGACAAAACATGTATCAGTTACCAAGGGTACGCACGTTCTTCGTCGAATGCGGTATCGCTGTACTTATAAATGGAAGAGGAAAATCAACATCGATAATCTTTCCAATTACCAATAAGCTTGGCGAATCGCATGCCGATTAATTTTCATTCTTCCTTCGGTAATGTAGCAAGCAATCAACTGTCCAATCACCTTCCAGCGGTTGTTTTTTACCATTCTCTTGATGTTCCGAACTCCACTAATTTGTAAAATGGGGCGCTAAGAAGAAGGCATTGTGCCCAAACAATTTATTTTCTTCAAATATTCAGAACTGTAACTAGAAACTATCGCAATATGTTTGATTGTTTCGCATGAATTGATCCAAAATTTCACATGATAATTATTTAAATATACGAATAATTAATCAAGAATTGAAATTGCTAGAGTATATATTTAAATACACAAAAGTTGTATTTACTGGAATAAACATCTTCACTGAATGAAACAAAGAAACCGCAACATTCCGGTGAGAGAACCTTATTTGCACGCAATTATTTACACACGTGGTCAAACAGTAATTTGTGCAAACAAGATTAAGTACTTCCCATATGACGTTGGCGAACTGTGATCACAGCTAAACAAGCAATTGTGTATTTTCCCACTCAAAATGAGAAACATGCATGTTTACGACTATGTTAATTACATGAGCCAAATCAGGATCTAGGGGGCATTGTAACCGAACAAACCGATTATTCCCTAGGTCTGCATGTCGCCTTTACGGATGATCTTTGCTGCGCTTATATAGAAGCTGAGTGAGGTTGTCATTTCTACTCTACTATGTGCTAAATCCTGACGCACTAAAATTTGCATTGACTCCATTACAATTTTTAGGTACTGTCGTTCTCTTTCTCGCGTTTTGATAAGTTCGACATTGTGCATTTTGATTGGCTCACCACATTGAGGAACAACGGTTTGATAGGTCAATGAAGCCACATGATATTGGCATTGTTCGTGTTCTTTGAAGCATTGTGGGGCCTTCTCCCAATTACAAAATCCAGTTGATATATAGACTGGATCTTTGTTATGTTCAGCAGTCAGTTTTGCTGGATGAGAATGACAGTAGTAACAAAGTACTTTGTCAATTTCTGCGTCATAATGCAGCCAAGGGAAATCATGGAACCGTGTTGGCAACGATGTTTGCGTCTTCAAAAAGTTGATCAAGGAAACTCATAATCTTTATCCGGACGGAACTGAATATCATTTCCGATGTCTATATTCTTGTTTACACTATTTACACTGTCACTATGAACAACAGGTTCTTGGTCTTTTGCGCTATTTACAGTATTTACAGAGTTCCCGTTAGTCTTCTTGAAAAACGATTGAATTGATTTCTGCACTTTTCAGTTGACTACAAAGGAGATAATTTTAATTCAAAACCTAACACAGTATTAATTAAATCTCATTATCACCAGTCAAGTTATCAATGATATTCGAATAAAAAACTACACGATACATACACATATTTGTTTCTCATTTTTCTATATATTTTTTCCTTGTCTCCAACTTATGTCTCACTATGGTGTTAACTCCTATTGTGTCTACACAATGTAAATAAGGTTTGAAGAGATGGAATAAACAGCGAAGAGTCGCATCATATATTTTTGCTTTGAAAGTTCTGTGAAAATGAATCTGCAGGGCCGTCAACTGATTCTTACATTGAAAATTGTTTGATGTTTTATAGACAGTTGATAGTCTAGACATGCACTTCAAAACAGTTTCTGAACAGGTGGTCGGGTCAAACTGGTGAGAATAAACAAATTCAGACATAGGTTTTATACTGCCTGGACAGGTGTTAAGTTCTATACTATCTGAATGAAAAAAGAATAAATTTTTTTTCTGGGGGGGGGGGGGGGGGGATAAGCGACAAGTACATATTTGCGTCATATTATGAAAATAACTAAAAGCCGTTGCGTGGAAAGTTGCCTAGACGATTTTTATTTAAAAATATTATAAAGATGGCGCGCATACAACTTCCTCTAGAAGTCCGATCCATTTGGCAACAACGGGCATTGTAACAAAGTAAGTTCTTCCGAAGATCGAGACGGCAAAACATTTTCTTCAACTTGAACTCGATTTTTGATTTTGAAAAGATTATTTTCGCAAGTATAGAAACCATGGAACCATTTGTAAACTTCAATTAAATCACCGCAAGTAAAATGATATTACATGCTTGGAAGACCTAAACAAGCCAGGTGTTGTACATAAGGTTCCTTACTAAGGGACCCTTAGTTCGTGAATTAGCTTCGCCGAAGACTGTTATCAGTTTTGCGTTTATCTTTGAGTATTCGGGGGTTGTATACCGTCCTGCAGTATTCTAAGTGTGGTCGAACTAACGAATTAAAAAGTCTTTTAAAAGCGTACTTGTTAAGGAACAAGAATTTTCTTTGAATTAGGCCATATTAATAGTCATTGACTCCCTTTTGCGTTTTGTTGCGTTCAATGAATGAAGATATTTTCTTTCCAACAGAATGGTAAGTGCGAGCTTTCTCTAGAAAAAAGACAGCAACTCAGTATTCTCATATTGATAGTACAAATCTCATAATTGGCTCAATGTACAGACCCCCGGTTGGATCAAATCCAACCAATTTTGCTAAACTGTTTTCAAATATCTTGAGAAGAGAACAGAGAGATAATACTCAATAGGCGACACAAACATTAATTTTCTAAACAAAACTGAAAACATGGATTTAAAATCATTGTTCGCCATAAACGGCTTCACGCAAATGATCAAAACAGCAATTAGAACAAGGAAACCCGAACCCTAACCCTAAAGGAAACGTACTCGACGTTGATCGGCATCATTCCTACCTTTATGTATTAGCTCAACGACATGGTTACCTATTTACGAAAAGAATATTTCCAACTATTTAAAGAAAGGACAGTTAGGGATGCTAGAAATACACCAACTGCGACGAAACTGCCAAGCGCACTGATTCGAGAGAGTACGATTGGAGTGGTTTCTAAGTCCATGGAAAATATATTAAAATGTCTTCACTGATGTTTTTAATACTCAGGAAAAACCAACGAAATTCTTAACGTTGGAAAAATCTGGAAAAACTGGTAATGAGATGTATAGGTCAGAATACAAAAAACTTTAAATCCTGAAAAATATTACACCAACAAAACCACCAGATAAATTCAGCGACAAGACAATTTAATTTATTATATTTATTTATTCTATTTTTATTTAAAATTGTATTAATATTTTAACACAGGTCCTACTGTGGTATTAAATATTTAAATACTGAAGTGATTGTACCTGTATAAATATTGAACTAATAATAATAATACCTATACGAAACAAAACATCTTCTGGTTTGATATTGAAGACTGATGGATTTTTCAGATATTTTTCTTCCATTGCTAACAGATTAAAAACACTTGCAATACCATTGAAAGAATTTTTCCGGGGAGCTCCCCAAAGCACTCGATCCTTCTGCTGTAACCTTCAAATTAATATGAGATATTACGGAAGGATCTTAAACAACTCAAGCATAACAGATCTGCAGGAATTGACAATTTTTTACCAAACCTGTCACGAGATGATAGCGCCCAAATCATCAAATCTCACTTCTTTCATTCAACTCTCATCAAAAACAAGGAGAATTTGGGAGATAGTTAATTGGGACCAGTATTTTACAATTGATTTGAAGTTATAAAGACTTTACATCTTATTTCAGGAAGACCTGATGTCCAATGTCAAGGTTGAATGTGCGCTTCTGCCACCTCGCACAAAGACTGTGCACAACAAGTTGCAACGGGCCCACTACGTTAACATCATTTTGGGAAGCGCAGACTCGTCTCATCCAGCAGATAGATTGGATCCCCTAAACATTGGCTAGAAGGAGAAGAATGGATGCAGCACACCTGACTGGTTTACGGGACCAAACTGCCAGATGATCTTTTTCGGGAAAAAGGACGAGTGGAGAAGAGTACTGAGGATATAGTTGGTGACCAGCCAGACGTTGCTACTGTGTCTGATGATGATGATGACTCAAATTCTGAAAATGCTTGGAGTGATGACTCGGACACTGAAACAGAGATCTAACTCTCAATACAATCATAAGCATTTAGCTCACCTGATAGACTGACAGTGATATACCGATATACATTAGTACTTACATTTTCATGTTTGATGTTGAATTTTGTCCTTTTTGGACTCCCATGAACATCTCGTGTCTGCATGCCTAATTTGTCTGGCATTTGGAAGGCCAATTTTGGATAGGGTAGCGGTAGAGTGTAATCGTCTGATTATGTAGTTTTAAAATGTGGTACCTCCAGTGTTTTCTCTAATTTTTCTCTAGTGTCTCTAATTGGTCTTTAATAAGATGTACCAAGTAATTTTAACTAACTTTATGTGGTACAACGTAATTGGGGGGGGGGGGGGGGGGGGTGTCTGGTAAACCTAATGCAGCAGGCAATTTGTCTGACATTGGGTACTTTATACTTGGTTGAGTACGATTGTTCATTTAAACTTCGTTTTATGTGGTATCTCCGATGTTTTATCTAGCAAAAAATTTTGGGACCCTTGTGGGGGTCTGGCAGGGCCTATGCAGAGGAAAATTTGTCTGGCAGTGACGATCTTTTACTCCTTGGCATGCACTTGTTCATTTCCATTTGGTTGCGTGTGGTATCTACAATGTTTGATCCAACCCTTTTTTAGGCCCCTCCTTTTAGGGCCCTAGGGGACACACGCAGCGGGGGGTTTCCGGCAGACATTAATATCTGAATGTATTATGTTACATAATAAATGTATATGGGTGCGAATATTGGTACCTTCTTCGTATGACCAAAATGCTCTGGGCTGCTGATCTATAAGTAGAATTAAAATAATTTTATTGACAAAATAAAAAAACACTATGTACAAAAATATTTATCTATCGCTCTTATCTATATGTCACGAGGCAATTCGTCGTACCATTTTGCTCCAATGTATTGAAATGCTCTTTTCCGTACTCTAATCTCACTTTCGGCAGTCTTAACGATGCGTTATTGTTTCGTGTGCACATTTTATGATTCATCCACTCAAAATAGCTTGCAAAATTTTCCAACATTTGATTTGAAATACATTTGTTTACAAATTTGCAAGTGCTTTTCCTGATGATATTCTGAATACTTTCAACTTGGTTTTGTACTTTGGCATTATATATCGAACATACATTTTGGTTACCGAAACATCCGATTGAGATTGCTACAAACTAGTTACTAGATGAAATAAGAAGGAGAGTTCTAACTCTAAAGAGAAAGGAAAATTAGCTTTTATAGACTTTGTTATAGTCAATGCTTTCATTTGACATTGTGGGACATGCTGTGCTGCTTTCAAAATTACCATGCTATGGAATGAAAGGTTGGCTAATACACTACCTCTTCAATCGAAATCAACATGTGTTTATATGTCCAAATCTCAACCAGTATCCTGTGCAGTACTGCAGGGGTGAGTTTCAGGCCTCTTAATTTTTCTGATATTTTTTTACGATTTTGACAAATATCTTAAGAATTCAAAAGCACTTATGTTTGCCGATGACATTTATTGCCCGAATGAAGAATCTAAATTATTATTATTATTATTAAGAATCTTTATACAAGTTAAAAACTTCAGCACGTAATAATTAATAATTTACAATTGTTATTGTTCCACCTGTGGAAATAAACAGAAGAAATAAATAGAACGAAATCGAAACGAAGACTTGCAGTCAATTTAGGACCTTATAAAAGACCTTATAAACTTTAAAAAGGGAAAAACTATGTTCTTAGTTTGATCTCAAAAATCTTTTTTCTTTTATGGGAGCAAAACTTTTAACCAAATACTTGTATATGAAAAATGAAGATAATATCAATGTTTTTAAAAACGAACTTTGTATATTATTATTATTAACGAAATTTCTACAGGATATAAAATCTCAGTTGTAAAAAAAATATACACTGCTATCATGGTCGTCCTGTATTTTTTTAAATAACAATCTTCTTATTATTTTAATTTATTAATTTATACTCTTAAAGCCTTAAGTGATTTTTAAACACTCCGTATATCATATGTATATGAACCGTAGAGTTTGTAAAGTTTTAATTTTCTGAACGGGGAATGCCCTTGTTTCAAATCAGATTGCCGATACCAATCAAAGCGCTTGACCGTACATTACGAAATAACAGACCGGGCCGCTTATTTAATAATTCGATCCTCCCTCCAAGAGAGCTTACACGACAGGCGCTTACACGACATGCGCTTACACAACAGGGCCCAGTGGGCACAAGAACGTTTTAAAAACATTTTTACACGGATTCAGAGTGACATATCCTTCACACACGGACTGCTCAATGACAGCAAAAGAATGCAACACAAACCCCTCAACAACATGTAAATAAATGCAATTCTTTAATGTAAAGTTAAAAACCAAAATTTTTATCAAAAGGTAATGTTGCTATACCGCGTAAGTAAGTATGCGTGGGGCATAATACACTAAAACATTTTATTAATAAATAGATATTTGAGAAAATATTTTTAATAACGTTAAAATGTTGTGCTTATTTTCTTGTTAGTTTGTAATGAAGATTAGTAAAGAACATTTAAAACCGTAGGTAAAGTAAAAACAGAACTTATAACAAGATCTCTTTGATTCGTGATTTCAATAAAAAAGAACACAACTTGATTCATTTAAATCGTTAAGTTTGATTTGTGAATTGAAGCCCTGAACATCCCCTAAAACTCTATTATATACTATATTAATCATAAAGTATTACAGTTTAAACAACCAAATACATATACAATTTAAAAAATATTTAAAAGTGATGTAGAAGTTTTATAATAACCATGTTAGTACCAGAAGACAATCAAACACATTTGCTCCGATACAAACAACATGATGAACACTCAATTCTTTTGAATTCAAAGAGCATGTGAAGAAAATATTTAAATCTTGTTTTCTGTAATACAAGCAACTATAGTTTCCATCCTGCAAATCTTTTTTAAGGAACATAACTCCATGGTTATTAAGATAACACCCATCTTTAGCAATAGACCTTTTCGCAGTTAGCCGCAAATATATTGCATTTAATGCATTCTGGTATACCAAAAGAAAAATTATGCTTTTACAAACATTAAAATCAGTCATATTAATATCGCAGGAGGTGAAAACTTTATAAAAACTAAAAAACATTATGCAGTTTAGAACAGTTATATTAAAATGGGAAACGATGAATGCGTGGTATATGGTTGTGATAACAAATAGGAAAAGATTAGATGAGTAAATATAGTGATGGGAAAAGGCAATAAACCGTGCTGCACCATTTAAAATGTCAATGAATGTTATTGTATGTTCTAATCATTTCGCTGCTGGCTATCGCTTTAATTAATGTTTGCAGAACACCAAAAATTTATATAAAAGGCTATGATATAGTTCAGAGGATAAGGATAATCACCGCGTAAACAAACTAATCCTTTTAAACCAAAAGTCGCATGCCCTGGGCATTAATGTCTTGAATAATCAATATTATATTTTCAGCCTTAGTAAAAAAGTGCTTGTAATGAAGTGTTTGTCTTTTGTAAACCTGTAAAAAATCCTGCTGCATCCCAAAATGCTTTGCGGTAAATGATTTACAGGCTTAAAACAATAATGAATCTTGAGCATATATAATTGGAAATGAACCTCAAAAGGTGAAAGCAAAATTGTTTTTAAAAGATCTAATAAGTTTTTTAGGCACAGTGAAAGAAAATGCTAGAGGAAGATGTAGCTATAACAAATTAATATCAAAAAAGCAAAAATAACATTTATAATGTAGCTAAATAGGAAAGATTACACAAAACAGTTTAAATAGTGGCTATCCAAACCTTGTATTAGGACGAGATCTTTTTCGGGTTTTGATGTAAGCTTCTTCTTATTTGCTTGGAAACTCAAATAAATGTAGTTGTCTTTGCCGCTATTTAGGAATTATTATTTTGCCGCTTATTTTTTGTTTGTTTGTGATAGGTAGTTCACATTTTGTTGTCGACTGTCATTGGTAGAAGTCTGGAAAATACCCGTCACCAACCCTCCGGCTAAAATATCTTAAAATGGAGCTGAAGAGGGGGATACTAACCCAGATATGTACTGAAATTTCCAGCATAGGAAATAATAGCCGAGAATATCTTTAAATAGTTCCCACAAAATTTAAAACAAAAACGTACAACAGGCACTTGGACGGTCAAACCGAAAATAAACGTATAAAAAACGTTTTTTAAACGTGCTGTGCCCACTGGGGGGCAGCTAATTCAGCTGGGGTGTACATTTTGTACATAACAACAAATAAAAATAACAAAACGTTTAATGTCCTCTCTATGAACTTTCACTTTTTGATTTTGACATGACTATATAATATTATATATTAATATTAATATATATATATTATATTTTAAAATATTTTCTATTACCTATATTCTATATAATAACTAATACTCAATGTGAATAAAAGCAAAGAAACGATCTTTACATAATGTCGTCCGAATCAACAGTAAGAAACTTGGATGCAGCTATCGCAACATCGCTTTTCCCAATTTCAAAGGGGTTAACATTTTCTTCGGTGCGGGAATGACAGTTGGCGTTGCAAATTTCTTTCCCAGCTTTTCAAAGTGCTGGTCTTCTTTAAAGCAGTGGATGCGATTGTCTTCTGTTTAAAGCACACGACTTGAAAGATTTTTTAATTGTTTCCCGCTGATTTCTTACCATGCGAACTGCTGGTGTTTGCAGGTTGGTTCCTTCCTCGGCTATCCACTGGTCGTATTTTTCTGTTGCAAAAACCTTAATGGTCCTTAATTGCGTACACCCACCCGGAACAAATGAAACATCAATCTAATCTTTTACAGTATCTTCAATATGATACCCATACGAGATAACAACGGTGAAACGGAAAAGTGCGAAGAATTTTATTCACTCAAGTATTAGTCAACACAGTGTTCATCCAAGGGGTGAAGCTATACAACAGTTTTTAATTTCTTTATTTAATGCAGCAGTTTTTCGCTTCGTCCCCTTGAAGACAACGAAAGGTGACAACTTTCTGTCCTCTGCTTTTGCTATAATGCGAAATAAAACATGAGTTTTTTTGTGTCCAGTTGTTTTTAAATCCACAGTTTCTTTTACCTGTGCCATCCACTGTTGTAGCATAAACCATACCTGCTCAGAAAAGCGTTTTATCCATAGCTATTATATCGGAAGCATCGTATGGATGTTTTATTGGAAAACGGCGGTCATGTAGAACAAAAGATACCAATTAATCTATGGGATAATCTGGGTCTTATTGACCCGTTCATATTTTTCGGCGCAATGACGTAGCGTTTCACAATTCTTTTTAGCCAGCCAATGCTTGCCTTAAGTTCCTCATTTGCCTTGCCTTTCTTGACCATGTCGTCATACATGATGATTTTCATAATGAGTTTTCGTGGCAACCGAAAACCTTTTACTGCATTTTTCGTGAATCCATTCAAGATTAACAGACTCGTCCAATTTCTCCAATGCGCTTCCTTTTGATTTCTTATTCTTTGCAGTTTTTTTAAATACTTTCTCTTTTCGCTGGCCATGTTCTTTTTCGATCAACTTTAAACTATCTTTCTGCGGCTCTATTTCCATGGATCTGTGCAAAAGAAATAGTAAAATGAGTTGTAGGGGTAGCTGCTATTTTTTCCACTTTTTCCACAGAAAAATGTAATGCCAAGATTCTTATCAGACACATTGTTGAACAGAATACTTCAAAGCAAATTACTGCATGTCTGAACTAGCGACCCTTTGGTTTAGAGAGAAAAGGTGCTTTTTTAGGCAGGGGTGCTTATTCATAAATGCGAAAATTAAATTTATTTATTTGTGAACTTTTGTGAGTCTCTACTTTAACATCTTTTTAATCTTTCAATATTTATATCTATTTACATATGTATTTTAAACAAGACCAACAAGACATATGTTTTTTAATAACCGGGCGGCAATCACGGATAAATATTATTGAATAAACAAAAAGAATGCATCAGAGGTCGAGCGGCAATCTTTATAATAGATCAGACCCCTTAAATCCTAATACAGAACTTTAAAATAACGGCTCAATTTAACCACAACTGAAGAACGAAAAATCACCTGGATCTTGTGGCATTCCCCGAGAAATACTCAAAGTTCTAGGGAAAGTGTTGACCGTATAGTCTGATATTGTCCCGCTCATGCTCTTTCAATCTCGTGCTTGACTATGTTATGTTTAAGTCGGTGCTAGGTGATGACGGCGTCATGGCGGCGTCGTGACGTCGTTTCTGAGGATGTTGATGGATCTGATTTCGATATTGCTGACGATATTGATATACTACAACCGATAAGAAATCCATTCAGCAGCTGCTGGGTATAATACGTCACTACGCTGAGAAACTATGACTGAACATCAAACCAAGTAAAAAGAAAGGTTTGACAATTCACGCCCCACCTCCTGTATTACCCGTTAACGGTGTGGAAATCGACGGTTATATCAGCTAAACAAATTACCCCAAGCCATAATATTTATAGTCTCGAAAGCATCGTTTGTCTTGATGTACCAACTCTACTGTATTCATCAGAGAAATGGTGTTTAACAGAAACAGATATACATAGCTTAGAAGTGTTCCCATGTCTTGTTTTTGAACAATAACTGATACCAGCGCTTTTACTTGAACTGAACACGAGCTAAAGCCTTAAGTTCAAGTTCCATTGTTTTTATATGCGTGGTCAGACGTCCCTACAGTAGTCACCCGTCAGTGGCGACATTTTGCTGAAAACCGCAAGTTCAAGCATTAAGAAGAAAAATAATCCTAATTAAGGAAACGAACAAACGAAAAAGAGAAAAAAGGGGAAATGGCTGGTCACATGTTGGATGAGTCAAAAGTCTGTTAGATAAGTTTGATTCGATTCAAATTCATCATTTCTTTAAAACTCAAAATGAGTGAAAATGCTAATTAGATTGTTAGTGAAAGATATGGAACGAAAAAATAAACAAAAAAGAACGGGAGAAGGCCGTGGTATTATCAAATCCGCAACGGATTGCTGCCAGGAAGAAGTAGATATGATATGCTTAATAACATAAGTGTCTTTCAATGAAGAATAACAATGTCGAAGGATACACAACAACGAATAAGCTTTTAATACAATGAACAGTTCCGTGAAAGAAAGAATCAACGGGCTACGAGCTCCATTGGAAAACACAACAAAAAGCTGACAAAGCAAATTTTATCTTAATAACTGGACTCTTCATGATCGTCTGGCTTCTTGTTATTCGTGTGGATAAAAGTAAAAGTGCGCCGCACAATGCTATTGAAAATTAAATCGGCTTAATTGTTGGATTATAATCAAAAACACCTTGTTTTATATAAAAACGGCCATGACTTTTGTCACTCTTTAAAGTGACTGTTCGTCATAGTCATTTTACTGGTCTTGAGTGGCATCAGTAGTTACCGTAGTGGACCGCTGCATCACTAACTGGACGGTAACATTAAGGTGCTGGTAACCGGGTAGACTCATTGGTGTGATCAAGTCGTTTACTTCCAACAACATGCTCGCAAATAGGTGGGACCTCAATGTTTATTTGTCACCAACCACGTGACTTTGTCCATTAGTTTATTTTCGTGCCCGCCATACAAGATGTCATCATTTTCCTCCTGGTCAAACGACGTTATGCGTGGCTGGTGAGGACCGTAACAGAGCAGAGATTGGTTGTATTTGCGAGAAAGTACCACGCAACACCTCCACTGTGCGACACTGCTAATTTTGACTCTTCAGTTTGTTGTGCCGCCAAGACGTTGCCCACAATAGGCACATAATGATCGACGCCCTCTACTGCAGAAGTTATGTTTAGCCGATCAACAAAATCTTGGTATCTGCCCAAGCATTGCTTGCTATTAAACATCCACAATGAATGATACGGAGCCTTTCCAATTGGATGAAACTTTCCCTACCCCGATATAACAGGTTGATTCAATTTTGCTTTCCATCATTGCCGCTCATAGAGATTTGACCCTTCTTGTCTTAGCCAAACCTTGAAACGCTTTTGTTTTCGGTGTCTGATCAGTGCCAAATCGTTTAAAGTATCCACATTTCGGATCGTAATGATCAGACTTCCCTTTGAAGCACATGAACGTCTATCTCGTAGTTGCGGCCATTACATCAAATCTTTTTTGTTGTTTCGGCTTTGAACGCCTTCGGAAACGTTGCTATGACTATTTTAATGCTGAATCGCTCCAACACCTTATACACGAAGTGATTTCACTGAAACAAACCATCTCTATAAAAACCATTCCTTTGCGTTTGTTTTCGAATATGCACTAACTTACAAAAAGTAGGTATTGTCCGAAAATGTTTTGTCCGAAACCTTTTGCTGCCGGAGTTTGAAGAGGCCGAAACGTTTACTAGGCATAAAAATTGAAAAAAATTAAAATTACTAACGAAACTAAAAACTATGAAGGTTTGATTTTAAAATCCATTCTACATTATTGGTATCATCCATTAAAATTTTATTTCGATTTCTTCTGCCCTCTATGAAATAATAGCGGCTTCTACAGCCTCCTACAACCGACTCGGTTGTTGACGGATCCTCGTAATTTCTTTTATAAATTCATTTAGTCTTCAATATTTCACGTTTTTATTCCTACATTTTAAAATCGGCAATAAGTAAAAAACTTCTAGTCTCCTGTTCAGGAACGGAAAACGACTTCCCGGAAATTACCTACGCAACAACTGAACCGCCATGTTGTAAAAAGAAGTAAACGCGATATCTCCCGCGGAACGTGTCCAACTGCTACCGATAAAGACTTACTTTTTAAGTATTTTCCAAGAAACAAAGTATGGGTCGTTTTCCAGAGCTTCTTCGTCTTTTCAGCAATGAACGCTTGATTGGTTTCAGGGTCGTTTTTCCATAAACATGACTTGGCACAGTTGCCAGATTACTAATCTTCTGGAAAAAAGAACAGATGTCTACAAAACATGAACACGAAGTGGTGTTTGCAGTGTTAGAACCAAACCACTAGTGCTGTTTAACAAGTTTCTTCGACCGGGCAGAACCAAGAAGCTTTAATAAAGAAAGGCTCCGACATGGCAGTTACTACTGAAGCGCTAATATTGGCCTTCCCAGACGAAGATCCATTGAGGGACTTGGTAGAAGGAGCTGCGCTTTCTTTTTGCAAAACTTTTTTCCCGACAACATTGTTAAAGAAAGCATTTATTTTGTTTAGTTATTTAGCATCGGCCTAATCTTCTCTTACCCTTACTTTGTTTGTTTTCTTTTATAAATTCACAGACCAAAACTAATTTTCATAGATGATAAAACGGTTCCTGGACATTTATCACCTAGGATATTTATCATTACGTCTCTAATTTTCGTTGCATCAACAGAGGCGTAGCCACAGGTTTTAAGTTGGAGGGGCGAGATTGTCAAATTATAGACCTTTTTTCGTATTTAGTGACTGAGGAGGCGCCACCGTGGTTGGGGCCGACGGGTGAGAAAATCTTCGAAATTTCAACCTTCTAGATTGGCTAAAATGCACTCCAAATTTTAGGACTACAGTATGAAATTGCATTTGAAAAAAAGATACCGATAAATTGCGTATGATACAACCATGTTTACTCAAGTCTGGAGATCCGCCTTCACACCCTTAATTTTGACATCTAAGAAAACAGTCGGCTATATATCTATTATTCTCAATGGAACAGAAATTACAATGGAAGAAAAATGTTTTCTTTGAACGGGACTGTTCTGTGAAATGAATGTCTGAAATAAAAGTCTATCAAAAATCGTTTCTAAAGAAAATGAAACACATGTCACTATTTGACCAGTAAAGAGGACATCATAGACTACCTTAAAGGCGGATTTACACGAGGCGAAATGTTCGCTGCATCGAAATTTTAGCCGCGACAATGTCGAGACGCGAAACTATATTTTT
The DNA here is from genome assembly GCA_963930725.1 of Candelabrum cocksii. Taxonomy (NCBI): domain Eukaryota; kingdom Metazoa; phylum Cnidaria; class Hydrozoa; order Anthoathecata; family Candelabridae; genus Candelabrum; species Candelabrum cocksii. The sequence goes on along the minus strand of OZ005672.1, from coordinate 13,059,134 downwards.
GATTTTCACGAACTGTTTGGTAATGTCAATGCAGCAGCACCAGATTTGGTTGGACGGTTTCGTCTATCCAGACACTTTTTCAACGTGTCTTTTAAGTTCTTAAGCTGCTTTTGAAGAAATGGAACTAAAAAAAATATATAGTATCAATTACATATATTTTATTTCATTGTTCTCATTATAAATTTTAATATCGATATAAAATAGTACGCTTTGGAGTTTTGATGCCTATCTTAGTACTGTTTGTAAGTTTAGATAAATAAATGAATGTTTCAGATAGGTTTAAAGAAATATTTCATGTCACAGTTTGATAAGCTAACTCAACCATTTTTATTAAACTGAGAGGAAAGCATCTTCCATGCATTTCCCTTTACATTTCTTTCTTTGTAGGCTGTACTATTAACGCCCCAAAGACAAGGCAGCTCCCTAACTGCTTCCAAGAACATTTCCTTGTCAAAAGGTTCTGATAATTCCTATAAATAAAAAATCAAAGAATGTAAATTTATAGCTTTCAAAAACAAAAAATATCATGTTATTGAGTGGATATTTATATATATATATATATCTTGTACAAAGATATATTCTTTTAATCATATGATGGCAATTGATAAAGACTACATATATTTTGCATATCTTGCTAGCTAATTCCTAAACTAAAGCCTAGCTATAAGCTACCTTCATTCGAACATTTTCAAAGATTTATTTTTCAGTGGCTACCTAGCTAATCTATTACCTGAGTCTCAGATTCCATAGAAAAACTAATGTCTTCTGAACTTTCAGCCATAACTACTTGCACAATTTTCAGCCTTCCACTGCAGCTACAACTTTCAGCTTTCAGCTTTTGTATACTAAGCAAATTTTGGTGCTTTGTGATTGGTTATATTTTAGCGGCGAAATTTTAGCGGCGAAAAAGTTGAAGTGGATTGAACTTTTCTACTAACAAAAATTTTCGCCGCTATAAAAAAAAGTGATGTAATCATATTTTGTACAGCCAATCATATTCCCGATTGAGCAGCGAACATTTCACCTCGTTTAAATCCGCCTTAAGGGAAGAAACTTTCGCGGAAGAATTTTTCGTGAAATTAAATTCCACGAAACTTAATGAAAATTTTTTCGGCGAAATTCAAATTTACTCTCGTTTTTTTAGTGTCGCTTAACATGTAAAGAGCTGTACAATTAAAAATATAAGAAAATATAGTGCACTCCCGATAACTCTAACCTCCAAAGGACCAAGTAAATGGTTCCAGTTATCGGAGCATTCGACAATTCGCAAACTCGTCTCCAGCGCTTCTTCTCTTTCGACAATAATTCGTCTTTGGCAGATAAGTGAACTGGAGGTTTTCCTCCAATCGAGGAAACAGGCGAAGTTCTTAGAAATGCCTTTGATTTGTTTGAAGATTAAATTTAGATCCAGACTTTTTACGTAAATTATATCGTACTAAATATTCCCCTATACTCTGACCACCGCGAAAATAAATTTAGCGAAATTCGCAGTTTTTAGACCTGTCAACCGCGAAATTTTCTTCCGCAAAAATTTCTTCCCTTAAGGTAGCTTAGTAACTAATATAACTTTTTTAATAAAAAGTTTAATCTAATGTGGACCTTTTTCGTGTTTGATATTTCTTGGGGGGGGCGGTCGCCCCCCCCCCCCCCCCCCCATTGACTACGCCACTGATCAATACACTTCCACACTTCCATAAAATACTACATTAGTACGTCGATTTTCTTGACTTTATTTTCTGTATGTTAAAACACTTCACAGTACTAGAATGTTAAAAAAGTCTATAATATTTCGGTTTCCGTAATCAGCAACAATGTTTGCTATTTGTTGATCAATTATCCGGTAACGTCGTTTCTGAGGTGGTGCCAATTGTCCAGCGGCTTGCTTGGCAATGCTTAAATTGTTGTCCGACGAATCTTTTCACAATGCGTCGATAAGCTTCCAAATGCTTGGATTTGTCACGCACAAGTTTCGGTTGAATTTCTTGTGCCACCCCTCGAAAATGGGATGGGAAAAACTTATTATTTCTTCTGGCACGCTGCAGTTGTCCAATGTAAGTGTTTTGAAAATAGTCCAATACTGGCTGCTCCGGCAATCCGCACAGAGCTGCTTATGGTTTAAAATCGCGACCAATGTTTTCAATTGGCCAAAGCTGATATCATCTATATGTTGGTACGAAATCCCAAGTCGTTCTGACATAAATTTACCAATCCAAGTTGCTGGACATTTCTATATATAGATTGTGCTAAGTGGAAGTGGCAACCAAATTTTTGGACATATGTGTATATGTCTTCGAATGCATTTATGGCTCCGATTTCAAAGTCGATCATACAGCTTCGAGGCACTACACCACCTGTTAATATTTGCACTTTGCAAGTGTCTCCTCGCTTATCTGGCAATAAACCATAGCATCCAACGATATTCCTGCCAAGAGAACTGTCCTGGGTGGTAGAAGTCCGGATACCGTTAAAACAATAGAAAGCTAACAGTTATTATATATTTTTGTTGCCGACATATTTTCAAAAAGCGCCGAAATAATTCGCCGAAAAGACTTTAAGTTTGTCCGAAACCTTTTTGATGAAGTTCTTTGACCGAAATATGAAATGCCAAACTTTTCATTATTAATGCAACTAAATTCAACGTGGATATTGTTCCGTCACATGATGAATAGCACCCCAACCCAAACCTAACCCTATGACAATCCAATGTGACGCAACAACATCCAGCACGAAGTAGATATTTAGGTTCGGGGTTCAAAATTTATTACCTGGAGTGTGCAAACTGTGCTGTAATTTTCGAATGCCAAAGGTAGTTTTGTAAAGTAAATGCCGAGCTAACAGAAAGGGAATAATTTTGTTCGCCAAAATGAAAAGTATTCCTTGGACGAAAAAAAGGGCTTCGGGAATTAGTCCAAATATACAAAGAGGACTGCGATATACACGACCATCGGAATTTAGTAAAGGCATTAAAATTTCCAAAGAAATGTTATGAAGAGTATTTATCGAATTACTTTCCGCAAAGGAATTATCTCGAAAAAGGTTGGTTGAAAGTGGGACAGGAAGGAAACACAAGGCGCCTGGGAAAACGCAACGCATCAGAAAACAAGGCGTAGCCCAACGTAGCTAATGGAAACAAAGGCGTCAACAAATCGTGAAGAAATTAACGAAGTAGATGAAACAAAAACACCTACAGAGGAGCCGTTGGGAGAGGCGGAATCAATTATACTAAAGAGGTGTATAAACGAGAGAAAAAATGTGATTCAGTATCAATAAAACGTGTAAAAGTTACTAAAATATGCGCTCAAACAATAAAATTCTACAGTGTTCAAACAGTCCATTCAGAGGTTTTTGTGTCACATGAGAAAAAAAGCTTTTCGAAAATTCGGAATATCCATTGATTAATTAAGCAGCGCTACGCGACCTGCCAGTTACGACCGATAACAGAAGAGAGCTAAACCAGGATCAAGGTTTGTAAAACTCAGTGTGTGCTGCAGTTTATATTTTCTCTTTATTAAATTAATTTAAAAATAATTAATCCGAATTAACAACTGTAAATTTAGACATCGATTTTAGAGATACAAGTGATAAGTGATGATCTCTCTATCATAAAGATGTTGATGTCGTCGGCTGACCGTAACTTTTCTATAGAATGGGACCTTAAAACTCTAGTAAAGAAGATAGAGAATTCGTTTTCAAATGAGAATGGATGCAACACTTGAAATCTTTTTCGTTTTACTTCCTACAGCGAATAAAGTCTCTTTCTTTATATCAACTTTGTTTTAAGTCACTTTTTGTAGTTAAGAGAAAATAAGAACGTAAAACGAAAGATTTATGTTCGCTAGCCGTAAATATGTAAAGAGAGGGACGAATTCCGTGCTTATCCATATTGACGGCAATCGGCCGTCTCTGCCGTCACGTCGTCCGCGTGTTAAATAGGGTTTCAGAGGAGCTCGGAGAGTTAGCTATCATTAAATGTTGGTAGTGCTTATATTTTGCAAAGTCGTAATTTTAAATTAATTATTTCTTTTGAGAAGTGTTGTGGGAAACTGTCTCTCACACAGAAATATAAAGTTTTCTTGTAAATATAAACAAAACACACTCTCCTTACAACTGTGTCTTCTTAAAAGTAAACAACTAAAAATCAGTAGAAGTGTTGCACAAAATGTGCCGCAGTCAACCGTATATAAAAGAAATTGTACACAAAATGTGTTACAAGTTAACGACAGTGTCATGAAAGAAGTAGAAACACGTGATAAATTTTCCTGTTCTTTCACATCCTGTTTTGTCGGTTTCTCTCTCGCCATCTCTCTTTCCCTATTTCTCGTCCATCTGCTCTTCTTCCGTCGTCCCCTGTTCTATCTGCGCTACTACCGTTTACGTCCTGCTGGTACACTCATTCAGTATACGCCGGGGAGGATTCTGCTTGTTCTCTTCCGCTGTCTGCTTGTCTGTAGCTCTTTTCCCGTACGTTCCCTCCGTGTCTTGTTCCATCATTATCTCCACCACTTCGGCATCGCCGCCATATGATTCACCGTCTGTCGTGTTCTCGCCCTCTTTTTCTTTCTTGAGAGATCTGGCCAGGTGTGATGCATACGAGTCAGCGGCCATCTGTCGAGACGGCGTGAGTCATGCATCTCCCCCATTCTTCGGTGGACGCAAAATGTGCACGTCTCTTTCGTTCGACAGTTTTAACTCTTCATTTCCAACAAACGATAAGATGTCAATTTTGCCACTGCCGAACACGTGTTTGACTGGTTGTTAAAGCTTTCAATTCGATCTTGACTTTCAAAGAGGGGGCCAAAGTGAAGAAAAAAGAGCAGCACATATAAATAAGTTTCCTTGCTAGGGAGCAAAGAAAATATTACGATTCTAGAAACTCTAAAACGTCTATTTCATCACTTTTCTGCAGCATTGTCTGCATGAAAAGAGTAGGTTTCCCATAAACGTGACATATTCCACTAGAAAACATGTTTAAATGTGTTTGCTGTTTCAGCATGCATTTATTAAAAAGTCTGGAGCTGTCAATCTCAGAAATCATTATTCCGAAAAGCATGGCTTACTAAATAACAGGCCTTGCCAACGTGCGGCTGGATGCAAAAACTGGAGGCCATTGAAATTTTTTCCTTATTATTATTGCTTTTCGTATAATTTGAAGAATGTTGACAAAATTATACACTCATGACATAATTATCAACAAACTATCGCAATTGGCTAAAATAACAATAAACATGTAAACGCTTTGGATTAATAAATTAATAGCACGAAGTTGCCGCTATTTTAAAAATCAACCAGGACAGGGTGAGTACTGTTCCAGAGAGAAATTAATTAAAGAAAGAGAGTAAAATGGGTCGTAAATGCTGTGTAACAAATTGTAAATTGGAAATTATAATGCGGAAAACAAAACCAAAACTTTCAGGCTTCCAAAGAAAGAAGATGAAAGACAGAGGTGGATTGCAGCTATTCCGAGAGATAACATCCCAGAATCAAGAGATGTTGTTGTATGTGAAAGGCATTGGCCAAGGGGTTATCACACAGTTACTGATTATGGAAAACCTCGTCTACGTGATCCTCTATCTGTCTTTGATTGTGTCACTCCAAGTCTAGTCCCGACTGCTCCTTCAGTACCAATTATTCATGAATATTTATACAGGATAAACTATTCAGCCAAAATATAAATTAGCTGCTATCAATAAGTGTCCTGAAACCATGTCAAGAACCACTTCAAGGGCATTGAATGAATTTCGAAGTGCAAAAGCAGATGAGCTTCCTTTGTTTGACAAGAAATACATAATTGAAAACTTTGGTTGTATCCCTGATAAAATTAAACAATTAGAAGTGAACAATATACACTTCATTACTTACACCTATACAATGAAAAATTTATGATACAATCAACAGACTTTTTAACCGATACTGCTGTTCCAATATTTTTATTACAAATCAATCATGATTTAAGTTATGAATCATTTCACTGTGGTATTGTGGTAGAGCGCGATAAAGACATTAACAGCTAACAGAGTTTGTAAGTTGAATCGCTTGTCGCATATGGAGGAAGCACTGAGATATCTAAACTGTTGTGAAATGACTCACAAAAAAGAAGTTCTCCATGAGCAAATAACTTCCATGAATGTAACTTTTATTGGGATAGAAAGTATTTGGATGATACAATCATTTGTGCGTTTGAATATTTTGCACTTTCAAGAACTGCTTATAACAGACTAAGGGAGGACTTTGAACTCCCTAGTATACGCACTCTAACACGAATCACATCTAAAGTCTTGATGACAGCTGTTACATAAACAATATTTTTTCAAATCTAAAAGATGAACGACAAAGGACCTGTATTTTGTTATTGGGTGAAGTGTACGTGAAAGCGACTTTACAATATCATGGAGGAATTGTATTTGGCAAAGCAGTTAACAAACCAAGCCGTTTAGCAAATACCGTGCTGTCTTTTATGATTGTAACTTTATTTGGAGGGCCAAAGTTTTTGTGTAAAATATTGCCCGTACGTGAACTTAATTCTGAATTTGTTTTCAGCCAAGCAAATCTAATTCTTGATATGGTGAAATCTGCTGGTGGAATGAATTTTGCCATAATTTGTGATGCAAATCGAGTTAACCAGAGTTTTTTTAATATGTTTAAGAGAGTCAAACCATGGCCTGCATGATCAAATCGAAGAATCAAAACAAGAATCAAATCGTAAAATTATCAAAGCTCACAGAAGTCTCCGGGCAGGTTGTCATCAGCCAATCGACCGTCTCGTCGTCCAGGTTCTTCAGACCATGCATTCCATTTGTTGCCGATAGATTGGGCAATCATGAATGACATTGTCTGCAGTCTGCTCTGTCGCGCCACAGTTTTAATACTTGAATGTGTTTCAGAATATGTGAGGATTGAGTTTGTAAGTTGACTTGCAATTTAACAAAAAAACACTAGAAAATTTCCTTTTTTCTGCAGTTTTCTATGTTTTGCGGGGAAGTGTTTTTTTTTTAGCACATTGGTGTATTTTGAGTCCAGCCTCAATGTGCTTAAAAAATTTGTTAGTTTCAGCCTTAAAATACTTACTTACATACTTACTTTATGCTTAGCTTTTAGTGGTTTTTCAGTCTAAGTAAAGTATGCTTATAAAGTTCATGCTTATAAAAAAGAGTGTATTGATTCTTAATTTGTTTTTATTTTGTATACCATGCTTTATTTTTACGAGCATGAATATGCCGTAAATCCTTGAATTGGCCCCCTGGGGGCTAATTTATGATTTTATTTGATGGGTTTATTAGAGGGGAGGCCTATTCGAAGGGGGGTCAATTCGAGGATCATTTACGGTATGCACTGTCTATATTGATCAAAATAGTATATACCTGTGACAAATTTTGTAAAATATCATGAAGTAGAACAAAAGTTATACTGGTTTGAATATACAGCTTACCCATTTTACCCCTAAATTGGTGATGAGTGACGTCATCAAAATCTTTAATTTTTATGATTTTTATCTTGAAATATTAAAATATAAAATATCTTAGTAAGATACACATTTTGAGCAAGTTTTGTATAAATCTGATAACTAGAACATTAAATACCCTCCCCATAATAGAATTTAATGGCCTCCAGTTTTTGCCTCCAGCCGCACGTTGGCAAGGCCTGCTATTTAGTAAGCCATGCCGAAAAGAGATTCAGTGAAATGTGCGCGGCCGCGTAGGCGCGCTCATCTCGAAAGCGACGACGACAAAACGTAGGTTGACGGCGACAAAACTTAGACAAACTTTATTGCCTGAGGTTGTCGGCGACACGGTTGTGTTTAAGCGTTTTCGTCGGTGGAGAACGAAAGCTACGCTCTACGGTCTGAAATGCTTACTTGATGGGGAAGGGAACTTGATCAACATGGGCCCGATCAGCACAATATGATCATCTAACACAGCTTCATTTAAATTTTAAAGAGAAGAAATAACTAGAAAAGGTTTCTTTTTCATTATTCGTTAGATATTGGAGCTTCGGAAAGGTATCGATAAACAACTCTGACTGTTACGGCTGTCGAATAATTTCTTTGTATCCGCAAGTGTCGTCTTCATAAGACCTTATAAATCTTCAGGTATTTTCTAAATACTAATAAACGAGTTTTCATCATCAAACCCCATCAAAATAGGCAATTGGGGTCAACTTAGTTTTCTTCATGTCTTTGTGTGCGGGCGGCCCGGATCAACATTCACAATAGAACTGCGCACAAATCATTGTGTACGCTTGAGCTTTTATCGTGCATGTTGATAGGTATAATAATATCACTGTTGGTGTATGTAAGATTTTCACACCTTCAAGGTTCACACTTTCACACTATAATTAAGTGAAAAGCTACTAATTAACGCAGCAAAAGGCGTACGACCAATGTTGTTTATGTTTGGCATAAAAAAACTAAAAAAAGTTGTTAAATAATAAAAAGTGAAAAAAACAAACAAATAAAACACTTAAGTTTCTTCATCTCAAATTAAATTCACTTTAATAACCCCTCTACCAACTTCTCAAATCTTCCGTTACAAAATTGTTCAATTAATGACTTAAAGAAAATATTTCTCCGCTGCAAAACTAAATATGAATTTAAAACAAATATTAAGTTTGGTGAAAGGGAAGGAAAGGTTTAATTGCATATAACTCTAAAATAGGATATAACGAAATGTTAAAGCTAGGAAATTCTGATATACTTATAGAATTATTTTTTCCCAGAATTCAGGCTTTATAATTTTGAAAATTTTAAGTTCTGCCAAATTTGCGTGCAATCAAGGAATGTATTAACCATGAAACCGGGAAGGTTTCAATGGAACTTTTGTTTTCCATAGAACGTCCATTCATACACAATGCGGTGGGGTGGCGTTAACCCTATAATTAGCGCTTCGCTTGCATTCCTTAAATGCAATTAAAAAAACGTGTCAAAGTGCCTTTACGTCTACAATTTCTCCTTATATATTTGCACAATGCAGAGTATTTGAATCATATAATTAGAAGGTGAATTCACACAACGCGCGACGTTTAGTTCCCACGTTAAAAATCGTTATTAGAATGATTTAATTGTTATTGGTAAAACATCGGTCAATGGAAACATTGGTATTAGGCTTTATCGGAGGAAATTTTACCCAACATAATTTTGTCACTTTCCCCAGACATTACTTTAGAGAGCAAAAGAAAAAAAAGCCAGCAGAAAAAACCTTAATAACTATCATCTAACAAAACAATAACTTGTAAAAATTTTACAAATTTTTTTCGTCTTCGTCACTCACTTTGAAAGTTTCACCGTCAAGTCTTCATGATTTCGGGATTGTTGTAAAAACAATCGACGTTAACCCTAGCAAAACATTTCTCAACATTTTTATCTAAAAGGTATACAAACTTTAATTGACTCTGAACGCCCTCATTTTTAACAATAGATATAACAAATAAATATATATAATATAGAAAATAACTTATCGTATAAACTGAACAAGCAAGAAAATGTTTCCAGTGACAACTCCCGCTTATTTACGAATGTAGATGAATGGAAGGTTGTTGACGAGAAAGAATGTCATTAAACATGCTAATTATGCAGTCAAATTACGCCTAATTATTCGATGTCTTCGATTGGTTGTCAGACGTACTCGATCGATTTCTTAATTACCAATTTGAAGAGACTCTGCCTCATTGTCTGGGAACCTTCGCATATAAAAGTACCACTGCATAGAAGAAACGACGATTCACAAAATATAAATTCAGGTAAGATTGTTGCGTATTTTGAATTGAAAGTTTTGTTGTTGGAATCAAAAACCGAATTAATACAATAATGATGTACACGTTTTTTTATATAAGAAACCTAGCAAAGGGCCTAGTTCTAAAAGTTTCTTACTTATAGTCTGAAATACCATGTTTTTAGTTCTAAATGTTTCTTATTTTTTTATTATATCAAATCAAGCATAGTTCAAACGATTTCTTAAGTTGATGGTTTTATGATTTGTAGATCACACAGTCGATTGTCAAAACAGAAAACAACAATAAACACAAATTTAATGTTCGAAAGTTACGTATTTGATCTGTCTGCAGTGCAATGACCTCATTTGATTTCACAAAAATGGTATGAATTTCACATCATCTTCTTTGATTGATCGTAAGGCTTCAAAAAAAAGTTTCTAATATAGTACTAAAAGTTTCTTAATTTTTGAAAACTCTACATGTAGGTTTCTTATAAAGTGGTTTCTTATAAAATACAATATTTTGTTTTGCGTCCATCTTTATGTAGTAGTTATCGCGAGTTACGAGAAAAATATGGCAAAGTTTTTTTAGTTTTTTCAAATATTTAAGAAAAACATAAAAAACGAGGAAAATACGCCATATTTTTCGAGTATTTCGCGATAACTACTTTATCAATAGGTCTAATGATATCTTATATAACACGCTTTGAGAGCGTGAACATGAACGTCGTCACAACTCAATGATTTTCATTCATCATTAATTAAGCAGTCCATCGTATCCGATTATGACTGACTGCTGGAAGTATTGATCATCTTTCTCCATGAGCTGCGGTCCTGAGCCAGCGTGTACCAGTCTCCCGCATCGATGCCCTTCTCCTTCAGATGGCGCTTCACAGTATTTTTGAATCTCAGCTTTGGACGACCTCTATTCCTGACCCCAGACGGCAGTTGTGAGAAGAGCATTTGTTTAGGGAGGCGGGTGTTTTCCATCCTTGCAACATGTCCTGCCCAACGCAGGTTCTTCTGGATCAGCATATCGTACATGGATGGGAGGCCTGCTTGTTTGAGAATGTCTACATTTCTTCTGTAGTGCCACCACCTGATGTTCATTATATATCTTAGGTGTTTCATCATGAACGTGGTGAGCTTGTGAACCTGGGCTTTATATATGGTCCAAGTTTCGGCGCTATATAGCAGTGTGGATAGTACCACGGCTCTGTAGACCTGGCATTTTACTTTGGTGGAGACATCCTTGTTTCTCCATAGTCTGTCATTGAGTCGACCAAAGCTTGTTGAGGTCTTTGCCATGCGAGTCTGCAGTTCGACGTCTAACTTGGCATCAGTCGTGACTGTGCTACCAAGGTATGTGAATCTCGACACATTTGCTAGTGTCGAGTCTGCCATCTTAACATCGCTGGGAGGTTGACTATCCAGTTTGCATGGCTGGTACAGCACCTCTGTTTTGCGCATGTTTATGCGCAGCCCAAAGGCTGTCGCTGCTTCAGCATATAGTGATGTTATCTGTTGGATGTCCTCATGGCTATGGGCTATCAGTGCCGTGTCGTCCGCAAACATTAGTTCTCTAACCAGCTGCTGCCTCGTTTTACGCTTAGCTTTAAACTGGCTGAGGTTGAATAAGTCTGCTCCGGGCCGAGTCTAGATATACACACCTTTGTTGTTTAGTTTGTATGCTCTGTCCAACACTGCAGATAGGAATATGCTAAATAGGGAGGGTGCCAGTACACACCCTTGTTTAACGCCATTTTTGACTGGAAAAAGTTCGGAAGAGCTCCCTCTGATGTTAACCTGCGCAGTCATGCCTTCGTGGAATTGTTTGATCATTTCCACGAAGTGCTCTGGGCATCCTGCTTTAGCCAGTACTATCCACAGGCCGTTTCTCGACACAGTGTCAAACGCCTTGGTGAAGTCAATGAAGACAGCATATAGAGGTCGGTTTTGTTCGACACATTTTTCCTGTATCTGTTGTAACGAAAACACCATGTCCACCGTGCTCCTCTCAGATCGGAAGCCACACTGAGTCTCGGGGAGCAGTCCGACTCTAGATTGAGTCGGTTGAAGATGACTCTCGCAAGGACTTTACCAGCTATAGACAACAGCGATATTCTCCTATAGTTACCACAATCTGTCCTATCACCCTTTTTGAATATGGTGATCATGCTCGCATTGCGCCAGTCTGATGGAATTTCTGTCTTTCTCCACAGTTTGGTGATGAATTTCTTCAGTGTTTCTTTCAGAAGTTGACCACCTGGTTTTAGGATTTCACCAGGAATGAGATCTAATCCGGGTGCTTTTCCATCGGACAGCTGCCCGATGGCCTTGTCAACTTCGCCTAGATCAGGTTCCTGATCCAGCCAGTCAGCCTCAGGTTTCTGTGGCATCTCGTTGAACGTGTCAAGGGAGACGTCACCTGCGTCATTTAGCAGGGTGTTGAAGTGCTCTGCCCATCGCTCGAGTTTTATCGTCTGTGAGTGTTACCGATCCGTCCGCAGATTTTAGCTGAGAAGTGGCACTCACTCTCGGTCCCCACACCTCCCTTAGACCACAGTAAAATCCTTTCATGTTGTTAGTGTTTGCGTGATATTGTAGTTCCTTTGCTTTCTCTTCCCACCACTTTGTTTTCAGCTCTCTAGTTTTAACTTGCAGTTGTCTACAGGCCTCTTTGAAGGCTTTGGTCTTCGCTCTGGTGGTTTTGTCAGTCAGGAGTTTGCAGTAAGCAGAGTTCTTGTTCGCTATTAGATATTGTATTTCGGGGTCGTTCTCATCAAACCAATCCTGATTTTTCTTCTTTTGTTTTCCAAGGAGGTTTTCAGCGGAACTGAAGATGATGTCCTTGAGGGTCTCCCATTCCTTGTTTACATCTTCATCGTGCACTGGGGGAATCTCATTTATCGCCTTGGTGATCTCATTCTCAAGCTGGTCCTGAACTCGCGGATCTTTCAGAGCTTGGGTGTTTAGTTTGGCTGGTTTCTTTGAGCCTTGCTTGTTGTATACCTTTCTGAGTCCAAGGGAAAACTTTGCTCTCAACATTTGATGATCTGTACTACAGTTCGCTCCTCTCATCACAGTTGTTGAAAGCACGTCCGTCTTGTCCTGTTGCCTGGTGACTATGAAGTCGATCTGGTTGCAGTGCTTGGAACGAGGGTGCATCCAGGTGGTTTTCTTACAATCAGGTGCTTTGAACATTGTGTTGGTGATGATGAGGTTGTTCTCTGTGCAGAATGCCAAGAGTTTTTCTCCGTTTGAGTTCATTTTTCCAATCCCAAATTTACCCAGTGCTTCATTCCATGAGGCGTTGTCTGCTCCCACTCTTGCATTGAAGTCCTCTAGGATGATCAGTTTATCTGTTGGATTTTGATTTACTATATGCTGTAGTTGTTGGTAGAAGTGGTCTACATCCTCCTCCGGGTAGGACATTGTTGGTGCGTACACGCTTATGATGGTCAGATTATTACTGTGGTCTAAAGGTATGCGCAATGACATGAGTCGTTCACTAATAGCTGTTGGTAATTGCGGTAATTTTCTGCTGAGGTGGGTTTTGATGGCTAATCCCACTCCGTGTTCACGTCTCGACCCTGACGGTTTACCACTCCAGAAAAATGTGTAACCTGCAAGGGCTTCCTCTAATGATCCACTCTCCAAGAATCGTGTCTCACTGAGAGCAGCAATGTCTACACTGTATCTGCGTAGCTCTCGGGCGACCAGTGCTGTTTGTCTCTCTGGTCTCTCAGTTACGTCAGGTCTGTCTGGCAGGGTTCTTACATTCCATTCTGCAAACACGATCTTCGTTCGCTTTTTTCCTAGTATACTTTTCACTCCCAGCGGAAAGGACTGGGCAGCGCGGTCTTTGGTAACCCGGGCGACGACCGAGCCGGTATGGTTATTACGATGTCTCATTTTTCCATTAGTCTGCTGGCAAAGTTATAGAGTTCCAGGGTTTTGCCAGTTACCAAGAACTCTCTCTAGGCGTGAGGTGATATGGATTGCTGGCAAGGACAGGCCAAGACGAGCAATATCAGCTCTCGCTGCAGTGGATGGCCGAAGAAAGTGAGAGTATTCACGGTTCCCGCCCTTGGATGCATCCACGGTGCAACTTCGACACCACTCCGGATTTTCTGTCTGGGTTTACTCTCATAGCTAGATGGCCGTCGAGGCTCTCCTGAGCCAGCGCCCTTTGATGCATCTTGTTTTTAATTTCATTGGGGTGACTAGCCACCCTCCTCACCAATCCCCAAAAGGGTGCTGGTGGGGGAGCCGGTTTAGTCGCCGACGACCCGACCCTGAGGCAGGTGGTACTGGGTTACAGGTTACCAGTAGCAGATCTGATGACCTGACCTGACTCCAATGATTTTACGATTACATTATTCTAACATTCGTACGTGTTATATTTTGCACTCTGTTTTTAACCAATAGGAATCCCGGGAATAGTTGCTTTAACCAATCAGAAAAAATATTGAATTTTGCACTCCTTTTTAGCCAATCAAGAAAAAATATTGAGTTTTGCACTCAGAAATATGATATATTTCCTCGTGATAAGCCAATCACGTTACAGATATTCACGCAACCTATTGATAAATATAATTAATTTCATCTTTAGTAATGTCTGCGAGGAAATGGAAAATCATGAAAAAGATGTTACCCTTGATGCCGCTAGAAATACGCGCTGCCGTGACAGCGGGAACATGCGCCGCCATTTTGGGTGTTCAGTTGTTGGTCTGTTGCTTAAAGAAAAGCGAAGAAATGGAGTCGGTCGCAGTATTTCACGCAACCGACAAAAAATTGCGAATGACGTTAAACAGGAACATGGTCTAACAACAAGAAAACAGAAAACCAATAGTAACAAGAAAATAACCGATCAACAATAACCCACGTGGCAACAACAGCTTGCGAACAATCTTATATTTTCTGTTAAAAAACTAGTGAATATTTTTTTTGAAAAAATTTTATTTACTTGCTCTTTATTGAGTTGCTTCTTACATTTCCTTTTCACGTCTTTTCCGTGGATTTTGAACATAACTTCGTGCAATGATAGCGCGTTATTTTGAACATAACTTCGTGCAATGATAACGCGCTATTTTGAACATACCTTCGTGTTCTGATAGCGCGCTATTTTGAACATAACTTCGTGTTCTGATAACGCGCTATTTTGGACATAACTTCGTGTTTTGATAACGCGCTATTTTGAACATAACTTCGTACAATGATAACGCGCTAATTTGAACATAACTTCGTGTTCTGATAGCGCGTTATTTTGAACATAACTTCGTGTTCTGATAATGCGTTATTTTGAACATAACTTCGTGTTCTTATAACGCGCTATTTTGAACATAACTTCGTGTCCTGATAACGCGCTATTTTGAACATAACTTCATGCAATGATAACGCGCTATTTTGAACATAACTTTGTGTTCTGATAACGCGTTATTTTGAACATAACTTGGTGTTATGACAACGCGCTATTTTGAACATAACTTCGTCCTATGATAACGCGCTATTTTAAATACAGTGGAATCTCCCTAAAGCGGACACGGTATAAAGCAGACACTTCTATAAGGCGGACAGTTGCGCTTGGAACGGATGGATCTTAGGTTAAGCTCTTATAATGGACATCTCTATAAAGCGGACAATCATAAAGCGGACACTCCATAAAGCGGACAATTGTTTCTGCACTAAATGAAATTTTTCACTATAAACGCTCTCTATAAAGCGGACAATGTAAGAATAACACGACAACAAAAATTATTTATCAATTTTTTTTTCTTCGATTGGCGACAACGGGTCAGAGAAGACAACATTAATGCGATTCAGAATCCAGAAATTGCAAGTGATCAGGTGGAAGAGATTTCCGATGATGACGGGAGCATTGAGGAGTTAGAACAAGAAAGCATGTGTTTCAAAGAGATAATCGCAATGCTTGACAAAATGAAGCGATGCCCTGTCTTTGACGGTGATAGCCAAGATATATTATCTACGATCACGAAAAGGATTGAGGGCCTTCAACTGAAGAATCGAAAGCAATCTTCAATTAAAGCATATTTTAACAAAAGCTTGTAAATATTTTAGAGACAATTCTTTGTCAAAGAATACTTTATTATACGTGTACAAGTACCTAGTCTCTCATTTACAATCCTCGTCAAGAAAAGTATGAAAAACCTTTTTTGGTCAAAATTACGTCCGAAACTGAATTTTGGTTAAATCCCTATAAAACGGACATCTCTATAAAGCGGGCAATTCTTTTTGCACCGATGGTGTCCGCTTTAGGGAGATTCCGCTGTATAACTTCGTGCTATGATAAGGCGCTAGTTTGAACATAAGTCCGTGTTCTGATAACTCTCTATCTTGTTTTGTTATTAATAAGATTTACAAACAGTTGCAATTAAACGACGTAAAAATTATACTGTTAAGTTTCATCCAATCAGATTTCATGTTTACCTCGAAGGACTCGTGCAAAATATTTGATTGTTGTAATTACAAGATTTGACATTCTTTTAGCAAGTTTCATATCCCAGGAAAGAAATTATCTCCTCGGTCAATATTTCCGGAACCAATTCAGATATGTTTTCATAATAGAAGGTTGTGTCTTACTCTAATAAGAAAAATGTGTAATTTTCTACAAATAAATTTTGCTTTATAAAAGATCAGCAACAAATGCATAGCCAGTGCACTACTGACGGAGAGGAGTTTGCTGCTGAGAAAAATAATTTTGAAGAAATGTTACTGGAGTTGCAAGTTGATTAGGCAGAAATCAACCTGAAAGATCGATTCCCGGACATTTCCCCGACGGACGTTTCCCCGACAGACATTTCCCTGACAGACATTTCCCCGACAGACATTTCCTCGACCGGATATTTCCCAGAACGGACATTTCCCCGACCAAATCGTTTTTAATAGTTCACGAAAAGTGACACAAGTTATTATCATGAGCAATTAGTGATAAATGATATTGAGATAAAAGATCACACCTTCAACAGCAACAGTAATTGCTGTAATGAAGTATTGCTATTTTGCACATCCACCAATCTGATATCTATTGTCACCCAAACTCTTCACCACATGCAAGAAAAATGTAGAAAAACTAGTCGCTTAAAAGCTGTCAGAGATATACGCCATCAAGAATTTATTTATTGTAAAAACAAGACTTTAAGCAATGGTAATGCATAGTGGAAATGCAGCCAAAGACGGAGTGGTAATAGATGCCGATCAAAACTGATCAAGAAGAAAACATTGTTGTGCAACCCGGTGAGCATTTCCATGCCCCAGAACCAGGACGTAATAGAGCCAAAATTTTACATTCGACAGTGAAACGGGAAGCAAGAACTTCAGAAGCACACACAAATACAATAGTAGCAAAAAATATTCTTGATGTCGGTGAAGGAGCAATGGCAAATCTTCCGAGAGTAGAAACGACGAGGAAAGATGTTTACGCCAAAAACAAATGAAACAAGAATTACCACCTGTCCCTGACACGTTCAACACAATGTTTGAGATTCCCGAAAATATTACCATGACAGCAAGCGGAAACCTCCTACAATATGACTACCGTTTGGAGGATAGAATTTTGATATTCGAGCGGCTAGTTTGAATTATCTATCCCAAAGCGAACATTGGTTTATGGATGGTACATTCTCGACAGTACCATCGCAGTTCGCACAAATGTACACAGTTCATGGGCATAGAGTTGGAAGAAATGTTGTTGGTGCGTACTGTCTTTTACCTAATAGAGATTAGATACATACCTCCAGACTTTGGATCAACTACGACTTTTAACCAACAATCAAAACCCACAAAGTGTTATGATCGACTCCGAAACTGCGATAAAATCCGCTTTGGAACAGATCTTTCCCGAAGCCACTGCAAAAAGGGATGTTTGTTTAATCTTTGTAAAAGTATATACCGTAAACTTTCCCAACTTTTAGTTTTTATTATTTATACGTCCGATCGGGGAAACGTCCGTCGAGGAAACGTATGTCGGGTAAACGTATGTCGGGTAAACGTCCGTCGGGGAAACGTATGTCGGGTAAACGTCCGTCGGGGAAACGTCCGTCGGGGAAACGTATGTCGGGTAAACGTCCGTCAGGGAAACGTATGTCGGGTAAACGTCCGTCGGGGAAACGTCCGGTTACCAAAAGATCACGCACAGAAAAGCTTTACTTCAATTTATTTAGTAAACCTACTGACTTTCAAAGCAAACGGAATGCTTCCAACTTCGGGCCAAAGATTTGCCCAAAAAGGGTGTTAGGAGTGAAAATGGCGAAGCATTCCATCAACATACGAGAGGATACGATATGTGAAAGATATGTAGAATTACACGAATGAAAATATTAACGAATTCATGCCAGAAACTGCGATGAAAGAGTTTGCTAGAAATCCCGAACCCGAAAGGTTCGCAAAAGCAAAAAAGCTTTATTTGACAGTAACGAACCCAAGGGGGACGACATCCCGATATCCCATGACTTAAGGTGATAAATCTGCCGCCTTCAAAAAACAAATGTTGTATTGAGAAAAAATATTTCATTTTATTTCCTTTTTTCTATTAAAAAAAAAGAAGGTCCAAATGAAATCGAATAATCTTGTTTTTTCGCTAATCCTTTTGATATGACCTCTAATTATACATAATTTAAGCGTTCTCACTTCCAGAGTATCTTTCACCCTCTTCAAATGATGCGATCAATAGATCATATATTTTTGACAAAGAACGCACACTTTCAATAACGATATAACAAAGTATTAATAACCAGATAGTCGGGGCTCTCAGATCGAATCACCTTAATAATCAAAAGGTTCGAAGTGCTCAATGAATTCTTCATGACGCGTACTATATGGAAAAACATTTCTTACGCTGCGGCAGGCAGCGCGACAACAATGCTCCCGAGACCTAAACAACTGGTAATTTATCTGAAATATTCCAATAATCTTGAGCACCCACAAAGTTATTAACCTTTCATTTTGGTTTTAATTATTGAAAATTTCAATAATTCTGAGCATTCGCAAGTTCGAAGTTTTTAACCAACAAATCTTTACTATTTAGACAGGATAAGAAATCGTTTCAAAGAACAATATTTTGTAAGTTTTGGTACAACCCACCACTATATGTCGCAATCAACACTATATGTCGCAAACTCAACACTATATGTCGCAAACCAACACTATATGTCACAAACTCAACACTATATGTCGCAACGAAAAAAAGTATCATTATTTTTGCTTCATTATTCTGTTTGCTTTGAAAATTGGTAGGTTTACTAATTAAATGATGCTGATTTCAGACCATGTACCAGAATTTGGATAGTTTTACCCCTGATACCTTATTTGGGCAAATTTGGGTCCAAAGTTTAAAATAGTCCGTTTGCTTTGAAAATTGGTAGGTTTACTAATTAAATGATGCTGATTTCAGACCATTTACCAGAATTTGGATATTTTTACCCCTGATACTTTATTTGGGCAAATTTGGGCCCAAAGTTTAAAATAGTCCGTTTGCTTTGAAAATTGGTAGGTTTACTAACTAAATGATGCTGATTTCAGACCATGTACCAGGATTTGGATATTTTTACCGCTGATACCTTATTTGGGCAAATTTCGGCCCAAAGTTTAAAATAGTCCGTTTGCTTTGAAAATTGGTAGGTTTACTAATTAAATGATGCTGATTTCAGACCATGTACCAGAATTTGGATATTTTTACCCCCAATACCTTATTAGGGCAAATTTGGGCCCAAAGTTTAAAATAATCCGTTTGCTTTGAAAATTGGTAGGTTTACTAATTAAATGATGCTGATTTCAGACCATGTACCAGAATTTGGATAGTTTTACCCCTGATACCTTATTTGGGCAAATTTGGGTCCAAAGTTTAAAATAGTCCGTTTGCTTTGAAAATTGGTAGGTTTACTAATTAAATGATGCTGATTTCAGACCATGTACCAGAATTTGGATAGTTTTACCCCTGATACCTTATTTGGGCAAATTTGGACCCAAAGTTTAAAAGAGTGCGTTTGCTTTGGAAATTGGCATATACAATATATGTATATAAAATCTAGTTACCAATTAGCATTTACATGATCATAGGAATGATGAACAGTTTCAGTTTCAGTTTCAGACGTTTCAGAATTGACGATTCGAAAATGACGGTTCGAAACAATATTGTTTTACATTTTTTTATTCGAAATAATTTTGTTTTTCGTTTTTTAAAATTATATTAATATTTTTTAAATTCGAGAATCAATCACGTGGTGGTTTATCTTACAACGTTATTACGGTTTCGTTTAAACTCATATAACATATAGTAGATTACAGAGGTAAATATTTTACGCGTGCGCACGACGGTTGTGAATGATAACTTAAGGACAAAAATTCATCGCCAAAAAAAATTTTGAGCCGCGCATGCGCAAAACCGAATTTGCGAGATACTTATGATGGGAATCTGAAATTTTGCACAAAGAAACATTGTCCATTTTGGTAAGATTTTCTGAAATAAAAATTTGAAAAAAGTTAAAAATGTGGAATTTATGCGCATTCGAGACCTGTTTTTCCTTAGTTACGTGTTATTTCCCTTAGATACCGTAGTATTATCGGAATTTTTTGTTCATTGACCGGTGACAAAATAGCATAGCTATACATATACAAAGATTTGTTTTAAATAATCTTAATTAGAACGATCTATGGACGATTTAAAGATACGCATGCGCAAGTGCTCACGCTAAGTTGTGAGATTTGTAACGAGGTCATTCTGATAAATATTATCATTTTCAAACACGATTCAAAATTTGGAGTAAAAATCTTCATTATTTAACGTGAGATTGCTAATATACTAGGGTTGGCAGCATTCCTTATACTAAAAATAATGGGAAAAGTGTCGAGCCCTCTTATATCTCCTTAACTACTAGTCAGAAACTCTTCACATTCCCCGACCATCTTCTCCATACTACTCTCCAGCGTCTATCATCTGGAGAGCAGCGGCGACTAAAATCAAGGCGCCCATTTGTGCCTGTCGCACAAGAGCTACTTAAAAACATTGAAGATCTTGGAATAAGTGCGGCACACTGGACGAGCCACATGTGGAACACGGAGTGGCAAAACAACACCTCCAGACTCATACGCGACGCCGACTCCCTGCCATCAGGGATGTCCCTGACTAGACCTGCATCGGTTAGACTAAACCGTCTACGTACTGGCTACTGGCGTCTGGCGCTTTCGTTCAGAAATGCACAAATGGGGTCTGGCTCCTTCACCAGGATGCGAGTGTGGTGCCACAGAGCAGACTGCGGACCATGTCATTCATAATTGCCAAATCCATCGCCCCCCCCCCGCATGGAATGCATGTTCTGAAGAACCTGGACGACGAGACGGTCGATTGGCTGATGACAACCTGCCCGGAAATTTAGCCTGGAAGACACACTGCTCATACGAAGAAGAAGATTTAAGCATTTAAAATTTTAAGCACTTAATTACTTGATTTGTCAAATTATATAAAAATTATATAAAAACTTTTAAATTTTAAGGAATAATTTGCACCACAATTTGCACCACATTGGTGGTGTGTGGTGATGGGTGACACTTTGAGGCTTCATCTGTAAAGAAGCTATAGTGTTCCCAGACAGCCTTTCCACCGCTTGACAGGCTTGTTCGGGACAGGCGTTGCGAGCTTAGAAGCCGTGATAAGCAAGGGTCGATGGTGAGACCTTGGGAACTTCTCTAGCACACGTCTGTCCGGTTGTCGATTGTCGGAGTCCACACTTGCAAAGGCCAGGTCGGGATTCGTTCCGGTGTTCCAGCGTCCGGAGAAAAAGCTCGGAGCGCCCTTCATGTAAGATCATGTAGGAGGGCGAGATTGTTATTGGCTGCCCATGCAGTCAGGCTTTCTCTGTCGTTATTAGTCGAGTTGTAGCCCCAGTCTGTGTGGCGGCAATTAAAGTCGCCAGCATAGAGGCTGGGATGGGGGAACATTGGGATGGCTGTTGGTGTAATTAGCGAAGGTAGGGGCTTGTAGACGTTGATGATGTTACAGCCTGCTATGTCTATGCATAGCCACTCAATTTCCGACTGAGCTGGTGATTGGTCTACAAAAGTCCAGCTAAATCGGCCATGGACAAACGTGGCGAGGCCATGCTTCCTACTGCGGGTTGAGCTTGTTGGCTGTGATGCCCTCGGTGTTAAGCTGCAGAACAGCGGGTCGTAGGTACTTTTCGGTAGTGCAAGTACTGCCGCGCCCTGAGAAGGACGTTTCCCTATCTGAACACTTCTAGTTTGAGAAGTTGCTTGGGGTAGACAAGCTTCGCTGGACATTCTTCTTGAAGAATGTCACTCACAGAGAGGACCACGGGAAGGCGCTTGTCATCCTCTCCAAATGCTCCAAATGCTCCAAATGCTTAAATAATTCCTTGATACTGTAAATATGGATTGGGTACCCTGAATTCAGAGCTTTTAACTATACGTTTTGGACACTAAAACTCTGAAGTCAAATTTTCACTGCGTGGCTTTAGAGCGTTTACGCGTCCCGATTTGCTACTTGAGTGACATGACACGTCTTACACTTGTACTATCGCTGTTGAACTGAGAATTACGGCCGACGTCATTGCAAGGAAATCATTAAAAGCAATGCAATATTGCATAACTGAAGTCACTCGTTCGAATCAGGAAAAATAGAAGGTTTGATAAAAGCAATGTCACAAAATAATGGTTTGCTTTTGGGAGTTTTTGATGAATTTTCGACCCTGATAGACAATATAGATAAAGGTTCTACAGAATCAAGTAAAAAGGGAAGATACTTGTCATTGTACAGTGCTGTTGATTGGTCGAAGAAAAGGAAAACATCTAGCAACATGCTCGTGAAAGACCCTCGCCTTAACATAATAAGCTACCCTCAGCCATGCTATGCCGCAAACTTTCCGAGAAATAATCTCCAAGATGGTTTTTTTCAGCGGTTTCTTATAACTTTTCCTGCTGAAGTTTTTATTAAAATGGAAGAAAAGGAAACTGCTGTTAACAAGTCAAAAGATATTATTGAATTAAGCGCCGTGTTACAGAAAATATACAAGTAATGTTCCGGAAACGGTTTAGACCTAAAACTATCAGAATCAACTATCAGCTTTTACAAAAACGCACACGAAGACATAGTTGAATTTCGAAAAGAAGATTCTTTGGAGGAAAGTAGACTAAGCATAAAATCCAAATCTCTCGGCCTAATACTCCGCGTAAGTGCAATAATTTGTTTATTACGAGAAACATTGGTGTCTTCAGAAGGTGAAGGGAAGGCAAAGGAGAAGAAAAAAATGATCGAGTAGAACGGGAAATGAACAACTTAATAACTGAGAAAGATTTGGGGATGGCAAAAAATATATTGAAATACTCCAACAACCACAAGCTTTGCTTATAGAAAAGTTTGATTCAGCTAAACCTTCGTCAAGGAAAACGATGAGACAAAAAATTCCCCAAGCAGAAAATATGAGTATTGATTTTCTTGTGCAGCATAATCAAATTGTAAAGAGACTCATCAAGAATGATCGAGTGCCACTGTCTGTTGTCACGCGGCGGGATAATATATATCTTGTTATAAACAAAGAAAAGGGCACATAACTTGCATCTAGATTTGTAAATGGATTATGTAAAATTGGATTGGGTGAGATCACCGATGGAAAACAAAAATACTTTAAAAGGTTTCATCCGAATGACGAAGAGTGTCCGGATAAAGAGAATTTGAGAGAGAAATGGAAAAAAACTAAATCTAGATTAATATAACTTTTCATATAACTTTTAAAACGTAGTTTCAATGAAGGTCTGAAGGTCGAAACTGCCGATTCGAAACCGGATGGTTCCAAACAATATTAAAAGATTTTTAAAACTTTTAAAATTTGTCTATAGATATGTTTTTATTTAAAAATAAATAAATTAAATATTTCTTATCTTTCACTTTTCACTAAATACATTAACTGTGGAGTTTAGTTTATTTAAGGCACGTTTAAAAGTTTCACGTTTGTCGCGGCGATTGTACTCCTAACAATCACACATATATAAAGATAGCTGTTTTACTAATTTTTCTTTCATATGGAGGTTTATAATTTATGGGAGAAAATGTAAAATAATCCCAATTTACAGATGTTCTTGTCGCCCTCGTTGCACGCGTAAAATGAATGAATGAATGAATAATGATTCTTTTTGCCATTGTGGCTCTGGACTACAATAGTTAAAATTTCATTTACTAATTATTCATTTCAGAGAGCCCATCACAAAATTTATATTGAACAAATACACACAAGCTCCGTCACATGAACGTGCGGAAACATTTCAAATGCGTGGTATCGCGTGGCCGCTACCGTAATAACGTTCCAAGATAAACCACCACTTGATTGATTCGCGAATTTAAAAAACGTTAAAAAGTTTTAAAAACGTATTAAAATTACTTCGAAAAATAATAAAAGTTAAGTTAAGGGCTTAAGAAACAGAATTTGTAAAGATTTTCGAGAGCCTTCAGACTACCTCGAAAGAACCTTCATTTTAGGAAATTTTATTTTCATTTCAAAAGATTTTGGAAATAAACTGGCTTTCATTATAGAAAAAAAATAGGAAAAAAGGTTTTGAGGGCCCTGAGATGCCCTGAGGTTTTTAGTGAAAAATCCGTGCTTAACTCCAGATTCAGCACAAGAAGTCGAACGCGCGTCTAAACCAAAGACTAAAAAAAATTGTATCGAGAAAGAACAAATCATCAGTCAAGACATAAGATCATGTTTTGCAGCCGTACGAAAGAAGCAAAGAAATGAAAACCAAAACGAAGAAAAGCAAGAAGCAAGAAAACACGAAAACAAGAAGAAGAAAACAGAAAATGACATTATATCACTCGATTGAGCGTAGATTTTGAAAGATACGATGTACAGTCTTTGATAAAAAAGATTTATCTATTATTCTTCTATTTTGTTTTTAGCCTTGTTGTTTTTGCTTTTAGCCTTGTTGTTTTTGTTTCTCTAATTTTCTCATCTCCTGAAAAATCATAATTATATCCTTCAAGATATATGTACCACATATGGCTGATAAATAGAAGTTCTCTAATACGTAATGCAATATGACATTTAGGTACGTTACACGAAGGACAACCTCTGCATGCTTTTAGTCTACTTAAAATTTCCTTCAACTAACATGAATTTCATTAGTTTTGAAAGAAATTGCAATTTTTTTCGCGAAGATTTATTTTCGCGGTTAGAAAGAAAACACATTTTTCGCGGGAATTTATTTTCGCGATTGGAGGTGAAAATTTTTTTTTTCGCGCGGATTTATTTTCGCGGATTGGACCAAAAAATTATTTTCGCGGATTTTGAGAAAACCGCGAAAATTTGTCCCTTTAAAGTAGTTAGTATTTATAATCGAGAAACTGACTTGTACGTAAAATATTTTTTTTTCCCAAATATATGGTGCTATCTGAAGTAGACATCTTTTCGGATTACGACAACAGCGAGAAGCCGTACGAATTTAACGAATATACATTTACCATTACTAAATAAAGGCTAACTAGAATTATAATGTTTACCGTGGAACCGTTCACAGATCTACTATGTCTAGGTGTCAAATTTGTCATCTGGTTTCTAGACATTTTCTTGACTTGTCATCAAGTTCTGATGAATGATTTCATTCATTCATTTTTACAGAAATCTGTAAATTTATTTATTAATCGTGTTATTAAGTAACTGTGACTGCAACCATCATATTTAACCATGACTTAGGCTATTCTCTACTTAAAGAAACAATGAGTGATATTGGAATATAAATATTGTCACTGTCACGGATAGACTTAGCTCCAACCCGCTACAAGTGGAAGAATCCAAGAAGCACCTGCAAAGAAGCAGTCTACCTCAGCATGGAAAACTGCCAATGAGATCTGTGGTCGAAAGTCATCCAACAAAGCTACCTTGAAAGCAACTACCCAGGAAGAAAGACTGAGAAAATGGAAAGATCACTTTCAACAACTTCTTGGATCTGCACCCATTGTGTCTGATACTGAGATTGAAAAATTGCTTAAAGTCCACTAAATATTAAACTTGGCAACTTCAAAAAAGAGGAACTAAATACAGTTTTAAAAAACTATAAAAATATGAAAGCAGCTGGATTGGATAACATCCCCCCCCCCCTCCGAAGCATGGAACACACTGAAATTCAATGATATACTTCTCAAGTTTTGCAACTCCGTCTATAACAAAGAAGAAATCCAACGATGGACTGAGGGCAGCATATTACCCTTCCCAAAAAAGGGTAATCTTGGCTTAGCCAAGAACTATAGGGGAATAACACTCATTTCAACAGCTGCAAAGATATATAACTCCCTTCTCCTTAATCGTGTAGAACCTGAAATAAAAAGAATTCTTTGTAAAAATCAAAACGGCTTCAGAAAAAGCAGATCAACAACTGGGCAAATTCTGACAGTCCATAGGCTCATGGAAGGTGTTAGAGCAAAAAATCTACCAGCTTGTCTTCTCTTTGTTGATTTCTCCAAAGCCTTTGACTCAATTCACAGAGAGAAAATGGAAAAGATACTCAAAACCTACGGAATACCTGATGAAACAGTATCTGCCATAATGATGTTGTATAAGAACACAAAATCATTAGTACAATCACCTGATGGCGAGACAGACTATTTTGACATCGCAGCAGGAGTTCTTCAGGGTGACAAGCTTGCACCCTACCTCTTCATAATCACTCTTGATTACGTACTAAGGACATCTTTGGACAAACACGACGACCTTGGTTTTACATTATTAAAAAGAAAGTCGAGTAGATATCCTCCCAAAAAGCTAACTGATGTAGACGACGTAGATGATCTAGCTCTCACGGCAGATACCATCGCAGATACATCCACTCTTTTGCATCATCTTGAAAATGCTGCTAAAGATGTGGGCTTGTATGTGAATGCATCCAAAACAGAGTTTTTGACCTTCAACCAACAAGGATCAATTCAAACAACATCCGGAGAAAAGATCAAAGCTGTTAAAAGTTTTAAATATCTTGGCAGTGAAATAAGCTCCACAGAGCAAGTATGAAAATTCGCATTAAGAAAGCGTGGGGAGCCTTGAATAAAATGCAAACTGTATGGAAATGCAAACTATCAAACCATCTTAAACGTAGCTTTTTTAGAGCTACAGTTGAGGCTGTCTTGATGTATGGTACGATTACATGGACATTAACCAAGACTCTTGAATCCAGACTCGATGGAACCTACACTCGAATGCTTAGAGCTGCATTGAATTTATCCTGGAGACAGCATCCTACAAAAATGCAACTGTATGGAAACATCCCTCCAATCTCAACAATCTTGAGAGAACGCAGAATGTGCTTTGCAGGTCACTGTTGGAGAGCGGAGCATGAACTTGTTAGCGACCTTTTGCTTTGTCGCCACGGCATGGCAAGAACAGACCTGGCCGACCAGCCACTACCTACATAGACCAACTCTGCAGAGACACAGAATGCACCTCTGATGATCTACCAGCTCTGATGTGGGACCGTGAAGAATGGCGTGATAGACTACATGTCCGAGCAAGATCGACCAGATGATGATGATGAAGAATATATTAAATCTTCTCCAAGTGGACGGTAAATGGTAATGTATCATATATGTATATGTATGGTAATGTACCGGTAAATGTATCAATGTAACCTGCTATGTCATTTCGCTTCAAAGTAATCTTTTCCCACTGCAACTCCATTGCTTTCCCTAAGCTGAAGCGGTAAATAAAGCATTTACATTATAACCATGAACTTTTCAACTTATTCCCTACTACATCAATAAATTGACAAAGAAGTCAATTAGTCCAGTTCGTTTGAACCTCACCACGTCATTAAACACAGTTTTTTTCTCAGTTCCTTGTAAAGAGCTAATACTAGACTTTTTAAAGCTTATTTCGTTTTTCGCAAGAAAACAATAGGTTAGGGAGAAGTGGCTACACATCTAATTAAATCATACTTGTGAAGGAAATCAAATCCATATTATCATCAACAATTTGAAGATTAGCTAATGATATCTCGGTTGGGTGCCTAATGTAAAATGGGGCGGCAAGCCATGGACAGAGAATAGCACTACAACAATTTTTCTATATGCCAATTTAGTGTATTTTCCTTTCGGCAGCATCTATGAAAAAGATAAAGTAATTAAAGCGACAGCGTACATCTTTTATTCCTCACAACAAAACCCTTTCCTATACAAAAAGCGCTTACAAAACTTTTATTCAGTTTTTCCATTACAGATTGGCGCAACAGATTTCTTGTGATATTGCCTTTTGACACTGACCCTATGAAACAATAGATTCCTGGATATAACTCACAGCCTTAGTGCATTATAGTGTAGTGTTGTAATAAAGTGTAGTGTATTATATATTCCAAATATGGATTGTTCTAAATGAATTTGTTATATATATATCGTATAATACTACGAATTATTTGAACTTAAAAAAAATCAAGACTAAAAAAAACCTACAACAATAAAACACCTGTGCAAAAACATGCAATCTCGTGAACTCCCCTACGCAACAAATTTGTTGCCAGTGCGTGAAATAATCAACATCAAGCTAGAAGCAGAACACAAGGAAGAGTCATGCGTATGTGGAAAGAGCTATTAAGAAAGATCGGCTTCGCTCCACATGGATATGGAACTAACCCACATGATCAATCTGGAGATGACGTTTACATTGACGCTGACTGGCCCCAAAAACATAGCCAAAAGGATTTAGTTTGAGATATTTGATTTTACACGCCCATAGCTATATATATATATATAATATAATATATATATAATATAATATATATATTATGTTAAAGGTACTTCCAGAAGATACAGTATATCGAAAATAACATTTTAATATTTAATATTTAATAATGCCGGGCAAGTAATTGAGACCTTTCTTGGCCTAATGTAAAAATCCCAAAGCATCATATTAAATAGGCCAAGAACTTAATTATTCAGGCACGAGAAACAATAAAACAATAATATAAAACACAATATATACGAGTCAATATGTAGATATAAACTAAATAGAAGTGTTTAAAGATTATTTTCAGGCAACAAGCTAACTAAATCTAGTGTGAAAGAAAACAAGATATATATTTCATGCTGTCAGAAACTATTTAAAACATAACAATCCACAAAAACAATATAACCAAAACGCACTACAAAGCAGCCCGGTCTACATAGACCTATCGATTGCCGTAAGACGATATATTATCAGGGTTTTCGATTGCCCGCTCACCGATACCTTATCAGATACTACCTTACTAGAAACGGGTATAATAATAATAAAGAGTTAGATACAACCGTACTTACCAACTTCTAGAACTACTTGAGATACAACTGACTCCTACAAATCCATCTTTGGAATGATCAGAGTGAGAAGATAGACGGTAATTATTTTAATAATCAATAAAAGCTATCTAGCTAGTAGCATAACAATAATGCACTTCTTTGACTATCATCTTAATTGAGCCTCGATTTAAAATCATACCCGGATTATAGAGTTTCAATTTTCATTGCCGACATTAAAATTATTTTTTTTGAACTCTAATATTCTAATATTAAAATTGTTACACGTACGGGCTGTCTAGACATATAATATTTATCATGATTATTCTTTTGTATTACAATTGTTGAACCTCAAGAGTCAGCCCTGAGAATGTCAGAAAAGACTGCCAACAGACAGTTGCTAAAAATATTTTGCCGAATTCTCTGAACGACCTGTCCGCTTAAGCTTGATGGCTGTCAACTTGCCAAAAATCCATTTTCTGTTGCTTTTTTGGATGACATCCATTGTATCCCATCATGTGAGATCTTTGGGAAGACTTCCCTTGTATTTGCGAATCATTGTTTTAATTGGTCTTTACCATCTGATCATACCATTTACAAGCAGTATTCTTCAATGGAACATATCACATTATTAAATCTGGTCTTCGTCATAAACGGTTATCAACTTTGTATTGGAGTTTCATCAGATATTTCAGGCACAGAAAACAAAATGCATGTTATCCCACAAAAGAGTGATCCCTTTAAGCAAAACTATCAACAATCGTGTTTCAATCGTTCTCCTGAATGCTTACTATTGTCAAATGATGAAAAGAAAATTGAGAAGCTACAATTTATTCAATAGGAACAGAAAGGTTATATCTGTTACAACACCAGCTAAACTGAAGGCACCAATATCAAAAACAAGTCCTCAACGAGTCAAATTAACAATGCAAAACTATCGGTTGGTGAATCACCAACTAAAAATGCAAATAGAAATGCTTCAGAAGGTTATCTCTGCAAAATCTGTTGAAGTTGATGCCACTCTCGATAGAGACCTTTCACAGATAATGTTGGAGGCAACTGATGTTCCACCATTCATGAAACTGTTTTGGGATGAGCAACTATACTATTATAATAATAATAAAACAAAAGTACCGCACTCAATCTCGAAATTCTGTACGCTATAACCCAATGATAATCAGATTTTGTCTGTCTCTGTTGCTATAACGAAGGGTATGATGAGAAAACAGGAACAGGGGTTTTGGCGCTGCCCAGTAGACATCGTCTTTGTAACTATAAAAATTACATCAGACCAAAACAAGGATTCAACAATGATGTCATCAAAAAGTTGTCAAAAAAGGTCGAAGACTCCAGTGATCCTGAAAGGTTTGTTGCACTTTTAAAGATTCAAGAAAACCTGGTTTGTGACAAACATACTGGTGATCTCATTGGCTTTGTTGATCTAGGTGACCCCACAGTGAATTATGCAACATTAGACAATAGCATTGAGCTGGCAACGCACATGTTAGCATTTACAGTTCGGTCAATAGTCAACCCATTCAAGTTCAGCAAATTTCGCTACAACTACAGCATCCAGTTTTCAATTATTCCTGTTATGGAAAACCAGAGTCACAAGAAAGAATAGTCTGGAGCCGAACAATGTAAGTATTATTCTATTTTATTGTTCGCGGTTATACTCGGGTCCAGGCATGTGAACCTGCAATAACAAACAAAATGGCGGGAATTTTGGTGCAGTTGGAGGCTAAATATTGGATTTCGCTGGTACTTTTTCCTGAAGTTATGGGTGTTTTATTAAATTAAGCTTTGTTTACTTTTATAGCATTTCATTCTTTAGACATCGAAGGTTTATATTTGTTCTCTGGTAAGAATTAATTTAGTTTGATTTTAATTATATGCTTCTTAATTTAGATAATATTATCCTACTTGAAACAGGAAAACATATTTTTCAAATACTAGGAAATTATATACTACAGATACTAATACAAGTGGTGGTAAATAGTTTAAAAAATAAATATTCAAAACAATGCTGTTAAAAACTTCCGGCGTGCTTTGCTCCCGAATGTAACCATCAATCAGAATCGCATACTTGCCGATTGAGTTTTCCGAGCAAAGAAAAGAAACCACAAGAACGTAGAAACGACAGGAACTACTTTAAGGGAAGAAACTTTCGCAAGTCGAAAAAATCGCGAAATTCAGGGAATAAACTTTCGCAATAGGCACTTTTTGAGATATTTCGCAAGAATAAACTTTCGCGAATGACCCTTTTCGCGATTTTTCGCGAGAATAAACTATCGCGATTGGGGGTGACTTTGTACTCTTTTTTTGGATGACACCAACTTTGTGACATTGTACTCTTTTTTTGGATGACACCAGAAGAATATAAAGTGATGATATTTCCTTTTAAAAAATTAGTAAACAAACAACTTTTCACTTTCACTGTTCACTTTCCTCAAAGGCATCGAATGCAGATCTCTCCCAATCGGAATCATCACTGTCATCGTAATTGATTGCTGGAGAGTATCCAATCTGTTTTTCTTCCAAAGTCAACTCACAAATTGCTTGAAGCTGTTGGCTTTCCGTTGTGTTGTCATCTAACAATGGATCGATCTCATGAAACGGATCAATTGGAGGGAGATTTTTGCTACCAAGGCGAATTGCGTCTGTACTTCCTGCAGCTCTCCAACCGCTCTCGATGATGTTTTTTCCTTTGCTGGAGGTCATTTCATTGTAGAAATCGACAACCCATTGAGCATGAAGTGGTTTCAATGTGGTTAATTGCAGCTTAACATGTACTTGAATTGATTTTCACACCTTCATGGAGCTGTTTCGAAATTTGATTCCCATACCATGTGCTAAACTTCTTTTTCAAAAAGCGTTTTGCATGTCCATTGACAGTTAAGTCTAACGGTTAGTAGAACTTCGTCATGTTTGGTGGAACAATCACAATACAGATGTTGTTTTCGTTAAGAACTGCGTGGACGTCTGACGTCATTTGACCGGTGAAAATCCTCTTATCCTCTTCCGTGACTGAATGCACGTCGACCATACCAAGTACTGCTTGCACCGAAGTTTCCTCATAAGGATCTGAAGGAAAAATGGATATACATTACTTGATTTTTATACTCTCGGTGTAAACTCAAAATCTTTGTGATTCTTTTCGCTTTTCAATAGGAAAAAACCGAGAGAAAAAAATGCTAGTTTCAGATTTCAGGCGGAAACTAGCCAAACTGGTGTTTAAATAATATATATAATGATAATAAAGCAAAAGGCACTGAATATTGATTTTTCAAACATAATCATACTCATAAATAAATATAAGCCGTAACAAAGTAGAAATAGATACAAAATAAAAAATGTATACCATAATGCTTGGAACAAATGTCCGTCGCTAGTCAATTAATATGTTGTAATAATAAAAGAGAAACACCAAAAGTTAATTTGCGATTGTAAGGCATTAATAGTTTCTTTTAATAAAGTATTTTCATTTTTAATCGTCGAATTTTCATTTTTGAATTTACACACATTGGACAACAAACTCTGCTTTGCTAAATTTATTTAGTTGAACCGAGTTTAGCGACATAACAGCGATTTTATTTAGAAAATATGTATAAGAAAAATTACACCACAAGAAGAAAAAACGTTTAACAACCGAGGGTTTTAGTAAAGGTTATGGCTATGTTTATAAATTATATTATATTATTTTGTGTAGATAGTTAATTATGTAGGTTATAATAATAAGTGCTCTATATAAAAATCTTTGCCCAGTGGCTAGCAGTCAGGCGTTAATATTTATACAAGCTCAGAAAGTTACATAAAAATAGCTGCGATGGAGAGGTGAAAGTGATTAATGAACAAGCGCGCGTGATTGAGGTAGGAAGCAATTCAAGCTTTCGAAACTAGTTTAAAAAATTGATTTTGTGCAAAAATAACAGTGAAAACCTCACTTTTCCTCAATAAACAAATCCTTCATCCAACCAATCGCGCAAAACAACAAAATCACTACCAAGATTTTTCAATGTCAACCATCAAATAAAATAAACAATAATTAACCAGCAATTTCCTATGAAAATTAAAATTTACTGAGGGTTCTTTCTTAAAAACACTTCCTATACGTACAAAAGTTGGAAGGAAAAAAAATAATAGAATATATTCAACATCTTGTTATCCCATTGAAACTTCATTATCAACTGATCTAGATCTTTAGGTTTTGTGAGATACTCTAAACAACCTGTAGTGACCTCTGTAACAAGTAGGTTTGAAATAAGCTTTGGGAGTCTAGGGAAGATTTGCATTTTGTCTGGCAATGAGAAAAAAACATCTTTGAATAAAATTCTTCTGCACTACTAAAGCTTTCGAATACTGGATTTAGCTGACTCCATATAGGCTTAACTTCATCAATTGTTAGTTCAAATATTTTAAACTGGCTACGTATATTTTCTGTCAGATTTAAATCCTCACTCAACTTTTTTTACAAAATCTCTGATTATAGCTTTCAATGTTAAGGAATGAATTTTAGGAATTGCATCTTCACAATGTTTTTTGATGTCTTGCCAAACTACATTTTGTTTTATACTGTTTTGGAGAAGAGTTACAACTAAATAGTTTATTTTCTGCCTTATTTTTCTCACAGTTCCAATCTGAAAAAAGAAAAGAACATAAGTTGTTGGCTTCAATCATGATAATGACTGACTGAGTTGTTTACATACAGTATATATAGCTATACTACATAAAAATTATCTAACCATAACCATAAATTCCTAACATATGATGACTGGACATGACTACATATACTGGGACTGGAGTTGTTTCCATACAAATCTAGACTTGGAGCCAAAAAATAGAGCATAATCTTCACATAAATGATCTAACTATTTACCAAATCTTCGTTATCTTCTTTAACTGTAAAGTCAAACTCCTTAATATCTTCAGTTTGTAAAAAACTCTAAATCTTCAGCAGAGATTTCCACCACAAAATTCGCCATTTGTATTTGTTATTGTAGGTCCATCGGGCCGTCGGGCTATTTTCAACACCGCGAATGAAATCAAAGAAAGATAAGTAAACGGTCCGAGCGTCACCAGACTATTCTTTCTTGTGACTCTGGGAAAACCGTTGGAAATTTGGAGTGTCAATGTCAACTGAAGGTCATGGCTGTGACTTGTGATGGGACATCACAAATCGAAGGTTTTTTGAGTTGCATTTTGAATTACCTTAAGGAGAGTAAATAAGGCGAGGATAAAATAGTGAGGAATTAATTAGTGCGAATTAGGGTGTATTTCCCACTAATAAATTTCGCCCAAATCTGATCGAGCTCTGCAATTCGCACTAATAAATTCCGTCCAACGTAAAAAAATTGGCCAGCATTAGAAATTTCCGTGAACCTAACCATGAAGTTAGAACTTCCACACGTCTTCAGATATCTAAATTGTCTTAGAAAATAAGGCCGTTTGGGGACCTGCTTAAGTGAAAAAAGGTACGGAATCGCATAAATTAAATCCGCAAATTTCATAAAAATTTTGAAATCCCATTAATAAATTCCGCACATTTAGCCATTTACATCGATTCGCACGAAAACATTTCGCATTAATATAAAAAATTCGGCTCTTAATTCGCACTAATTTATTTCGCACTTTTTTTATCCTCGACTTATTTCCTGTCCTTAAGGTAAGTGATTCATTTGGAGCACCTATCTATCGCACCATGAATACTTTTTCTGATGAAGCACGCTACATTTTTTTCATTGCTGATCCTCGTCATTTGCTGAAAACTGCTTGCAATTGTTTATACTCGGGTGATGGATCAAAAAGAGAAAAACGTCGTATGTGTAAACAATGGGCTTCATTTGTCATGGAATCACATAAAAAATGTATTTGAAGAAGATCGTCAATGTGGATTACATCTACTACCAAAGCTGACAATGACCACATATACCTAAATTCATATTGTGTGATGAATGTTCGACTTGTTGCTCAATAGTCCAGTCGTTGAAGCTTAAAGGTGGTTCCTATAGAAAAAATAACGAATTTTCTTTTAAATATCTTTTTTTTGTTTTTGAGACTACCTTAAAGGAAGAAATTTTGGCGGGAACTTAATTTGGCGAATGGTCAAAAAAGTTTTTTCGGTGGGAATTTTATTTGGCGGATGGCGAAAAAAAATAAATTTGGCGGGAAAAGTAACATCAAAACTCGCAATAGATATTTTTCATTTTTAGAGACATTTTTCTCATGTAAATAATAGAACGTAAGAATACAAGATAAAAATCACTCTTCAAGTTCATCGTCAATAATGATGTCAAAAGCATTTCTACTGAAATCAACTCCACTTTCGTCGACCCATTCTTCTTCGTTTTCACGTCGGTATCGATATCTATGTTTACAAAATGCTCTCTAATCTCTTCTGTGAGCTTATGATAATCGCCAAGTTCTGAGTCGACTTGAAGAGGGGACGAAATCAGGAGCGATATGTCATGAAACGGGTCGATTGATGGAAGCTCTGTACTGCCCATTTTCACTGCGTCTAAGATGCCGGATGCTTCCCATCCAATGATGATTACCTTTGCGCCAGATTCAGATGTCATTTTGTTGTAGAATTCCACGATCCATTTAGCATGGAGAGGCTTTATTGTTGTGAGCTTGAACTTTATATCGACTTCCTCGATCTTCTTTCCTAATGCTAATTGATTCTCGATTTGCTGGCTGTACCATTCGGAAAAAAGATCTTTCAAGAACGATTTACAGTGTTTATTTACAGTGAGATCGAGGGGCTGGAAAATGTGCGTCATATTGTTCGGTACAAGTACGACGTAGATGTTATTTTCCTTCAATCGATTTGGCCGCGAAAGACATCCATAATCAAAAGGGCTTCTTGCTTTTCATTCTTTAAAATTTTACGTTGTGAGTTGACGTAGGGTAGTAAGATCTCATCAATTAGCTTGAGACTCCACCATATTACTGTAGTGTTTGAGATTACAGCTGAGCGAAAATTCTTTGGAAAACTTAAATCTAGGCAGACTCTGCTTTATCTTACTCCCGTATATCAATTGTAAGGGCAAGAAACTCCCGTCCAGTGTGAATACGAAGGTACCAGTAATACTCCTCTTATCGGTGGAGCCAGCAATTGAGACGGATTTGCTATTACGTTTTGCCATGGTGAAGTTCATCGCCGGAATGTATTTCAAAGGTGTTTGGTCTAAGTTTAACACAAGTGATTTAGGAATTTTGAACTTTTCGATTAAAGAGGTGATTTTATGCAGATACGGGAACTCGGCTTCCTTTATGGCACCCTCGGGGATCTCCACTTTTCCAGTCGTCTTCATCCTTCTTACGTATCCCATCCTTTTGAAAAGACTTTTCGTAAAAGACGAAGAATCCAGGTCAATATGACTGAGGTTAAGATGAGGGTTGCGGGCGATCAATGCTTTAGCGGCTGATTTTGCTATTGTTGAGCTCACCAGACCACCTCTACTACGCAATGCTAGTAGAATCTTTCGAAGCATCTCGTCCAAAGTGGCACCTAAAAGGAATGGTCGTCCACGTGGTAACGGTTCGATACGCATGTTAATTTCACGGTTCTGCTTCCTGGCATTTTCGATCTCCTCCTCGAATCGCTCTTGATCTGTCCATTTTTTATAAGACTTTCGTTTTTGGATTGCAGCGGACTTAGTTGCTTCGACACATGCGTTGAAATCTAGTGCACCTAGACCTGATTCACGGCGAAGTTCTTCCTGGCCATTTTCTAAAAAAATAAAAATAAAAAGTTTGCTATGGCCCTATCTAAATCAGGCAGATCAAAAAACTCCTCATCGACTTTGATTCCCCGCTGTGTCTTCCATACATGAAAAAACGAACTACTCCAGAAAAAATCAATGTATGAAGAATTGGTTTTGGTTTTGAAAAAAGTAACTAGCAAAGAAAAATGAGCTTACCATCACTGCAGTTTTGCGAAGCACCCTGCACAGTGGTATTAGGAAGAGTCTCGTTGCTTTTTGTCAATTTCTGTTTCTCTTTTGCAAGTTTCCTTATGGTGGACATGGCTGCTTATTGAGTCTAAACGACAGCGACTGCACTTCGAAACTGATAGCAGCTATGGAAACGCGAAGCTAACGCAGTGTTTGTAAACATTCGATTTTGATTCTTAAAGCTCCGCACACACTGTGCGTATTTTTAGAAAAAATGTTTTGCAAACAAAAAAATTTGAATCTTAAAACACAATACTATACCTTATTAGAAGTTATTAGTCTAAACTAACAGTCATTAGAAAATTCGTTGAAATTCAAGGAAACAATAACACAATTTTAACGGTAAAGATGGAGCCTTATGATTGAAATTTGAATCTTCGCGCACAATTGAACCCTTCAATGACGCAAAAGTGCAAAAAACAAAACAAAGACATTGAAGATCGAACACACATAGAACATCAAACTTGAGTTGAAGAGAATGGCTTTCAAGACTTTTCAGTTCACTGCCGCAGTTCGTGGCTTTCATTTTTATAAAAAGTTTTGGAATCCAAAACCAGAACAAGTTTTAAATTGTTCCCACAAGGTGGACAATCCATTCGATATTTTTGCAATAAAAATTTGTAAAATGGCAAGCAATGAAATTGTTGGTCACATGCCGGTGGAGTTGTCTCGAGTGACGAAATTTCTCATCAACAGAGGAGCTAACGTATCAGTAAAATTAACCAGCGTTAACTACAGGAGATCCCCACTGGTACAAGGCGGCATAGAGATTCCTTGCTTGGTCACAGTTACCATGTCTGGTACGATTATCAATCAGTTGATTATGGAAAGATATAAACAGCTGGTGAATGAAAAATATGTCGAACCAAAGGAAGAATAAATCATCGGGACATTTTTACACATGAATGACGGGAACGATGTCGCGAATATAACTATTGACGTGGCCTCGGTTGAGCCAAAAAAGAAGAAAAAGAAGAGAACAAACAATGAAAATGTTGCAAAAACTACTACTACAGTAGACATCAGAAACTTTTTCAACGGCAAAAACTCAGCTGGCAACCGAGAGAAAGCTGCAAAAAATAAACTTTCCAAAAACATTTCTCAGGACAAAAATGTTGTAGTAATTGATTAGCTTAACTTAGTTGTTTGTGTCACGTTTAAAAAGAAGCTCAAAAATTTCCCATACATAACAATCTGTTTACTATTATTTCTCTTTCCCCTTGATTTTGAGTGCTTTGGGAGGGTGGAAAGCTAAAATTGGTGAATGACGGGAAAAAAAAATTAATTTGGCGGATGACGAAAAAAAATAAATTTGGCGGATGGCAAAATTTTTTTTTCCAAATCCGCAAAATCCTCCAAATTAAGTCCCCGCCAAAATTTCTTCCTTTAAGGTAATTTATGCAAGATTTAATGTTCTTTAACGTGAGAACAATCATTTAAATTATTTCCCATTAGAATTCAGTTATTTCTTCTTTTCATGAACCCTGGTACAAGAATTTTGCGCTTAGCAACGCCTTCATACCTGTATTTCAGCCCTAAATTGACTTATCTTCATGGTCTTTTTTATTATTTCATAGGCCTTCTGGTCTGCAAATTATACATGTTTCACGGCATATAAAACAATAATAGCTTCAAAGCATGGACAGTGTTGTGGATGTTAAATATATGTTTTTATGTTGTTTTATTTGGCATATTTGTTTGTTGTTTTTGTTGTTTAAACTTTTGACCAGGTTGTTTTACTTCCTAGTTCTAAACATGTATAGCTTTGCTTATTATTCTATATGTTGTCTTCAATCTATAATCCTCTAATTATTTTTTTGCTTGGTAGTTTGCAAGCAAAAAAAAATTTCGTGGAAATCAACATACTATCTCAAAGAAGAAAAAATTTGACAGTCCTAAATGCTTATGTGCTAAAAATATTTCATCTGCTGAAGGTGCATATTCATCAAGTGCTTCTACTGCTTCTGATTACTTTATTTTGTTTCACTTTGACATTCAACATTCCAATAAAGCGCTGAATAGCATGATTTGGTCAAAATGTCCAAAGAGTATCTTTGTGCAGCGCATGTCCTTGAAGTTGGTGTCAATGCTGATGTATTGGCATACAATGATGGTGCAGCAGGTGCATTGAGTGTTTTTGAACAATTTCGAATTGGTGTTGGTGCTGCTGGTCAAAGGTTTTAGACATGTTATAGCTTGTTAGAAAGATAATTTAAATCTGATTCGATTTTAAGTAAGAACTATGCCTTTAAAGGTAACCTATTTCATGTTATGGGTTTAAAACCTATCTTAGATGAAAAGCTGTTCTCCCTGCCTAAGGAGTTTTCATATTTTTCAAATCAAATTAAAAGTTCTAAATGCATCTAATATGCATTTGTGAAAAACATTCTAGTTTTAAATGTATTTAAAATGCATAATTTGTACTTCTCTTGCATGATTGTTGTCATTGCATTGCACGGAAAAGCCATTAATAGAATTATATTAGAATTTTACAACATTCTTTTTTAAAAACAAAACAAGATGTATTGTTGATAAAAACGTTTGTTTTGTAATTGTTAAAATAATACGTATATATGATCTCTTTAGAGAGAAATATAACAAAATAATAATTTATTTACATTGTTTGGAATTGGCATTGCAATATTGATATTGTTTTAACAAGAATCAGAACTAAATACAGTAAGTTATATGAATTTTATTTTATATACCTTGTTGTTTCTCATATTTACACATTGGTAATATTTTTACTGTAATCTTTCCATTCCTTAGTTGTATATTCATCTCTTTGAAAGTTTGCTGCAATCATTTTTAGATGGAATGCCAGATGGTTTACAAAGTTGTGTCATATGCAACAGCGGTTTTACAGATTGCTCGCCACAAACTGTATTATACGAGAAAGGCTTATCAACGTTAATCAAAATAAGCTGTGAAGACAACATGATAGAACTAAATAACAAATTAAAAGAAATAGAAAGATCAGAAGATACCATCTTTGTTCATCATCACTGCCGTAGAAGATTCACGGATAAAAGAAAGCGATCTTCAAGAACTGTTCCATCCAAAAGATTGAGGTCGTCTGTAGAAACGACTTAGATAAATTTGTTTTTACTATTAAAGCCATATGATTTCGTTTTCCAATCAAAATATCTGAAAGTCAAATGTTCTAGGAGCGAAGTACAGGATTTCGTATTTGCGTGAAAATTCGATAATGCGTTGTTCATCCTTGTTCTGTGATACTATTTTATCTAATTGACGGAGCTACTTTCCATTTACTATTTACTTTGTTAGATACAGCAAATATGGATATGGTCTGCAAAGGTGTGTTAGACCCTGAGAAGATGCCACCGACTGAACGTGCAGCATACTTTCATGGTATTCGAGCTCATCTTCAGATTATGACTTGGAAATTGTTAGATGAATTTCAGTGAAAACCAGAAGATTGGGGTTGGCAGTTCAAGAATAACACATTGGTTCCAACAGAAATGGCACCTGTAAGTTATGAAGTAATTAATAATACTTTAGGTGTAATTATACTTTCATTATAGTTATAGCAACAAATTAATGTCCATATTTTGGTTTTATGTGAAATTAAGCAAAATGTGTAAGTATTTCAAAGGATAAATAGAATCATAACATTGTGCATTTTTCAAATTCAGGTAATGGAAAATGCAGAATCACCAGAATCAATTAGATGACAGAAATATATTTGGCCAAATTGAAAGATTTGAAACTTATGATATGAAAATTTACTTTTACTTTTCATAAAAATAGCCTTTTTAATTTTTGCTCACATCAGCAACGCAAAATCATGATGTAAATTTCGAAACTAATATTACTTTTGTGTATACCTCATAAATAACTATAACATAATCAATTTTCAATCAAGTAACATAAATGGTTGAAAAGTTATAAAAATATATTATCAGGTAACTTAATCTCAACAATATCGGATCATTTCCCGCAGTTTTTTATTCGACGAAACATCCATAAGTTCATCAAAATTCGAATATTTTTCGAAAAAATGCGTCAGGTTTTAATAGAAAGAATTTTTGTTCTGAATTTGATGAAATTAATTGGGATGATGTTCTTGAGGTTGATAAACTGAACACAGATAATAGTTTTAATTTGTTTGTTTTTCCAACAATTAACGGGTTATTAAATGTCCACATGCCACTCAAAAAGATGAGTGTCAAGACTTTCAAGCTCTCTTTCAAACCTTGGTTAACAAAGGGTATTTTGACATCGATTAGAATTCGGAACAAAATATATGGTAAATTTTTAAGAGCTAAGGATATAGCTTAGCTTAGCATAGGGACATACTCCAGAGGGCCTCGCCACATTCCTCGTGATGCATGTTCTCCACTTTTCCCGGTCATGACATGTTCTTTCTGCTGTCAACAAGGGTAGCCCTGTATCCGATCTAATTTGGTCAGACCAACGTTTAGGTGGCCTTCCTTTGGGGCGTATACCAACAAGTTTTCTTTGTAAGCGGTGTGTACATAACTTGATTCTGGCAGACGAACAACGTGGCCAAACCACTGCATACTTTTCTTTCTTACCAAATCATTGATGGATCTATCTACATTGTGAAGCTGTTTTATGTTTTCATTTCTAAGACGGTCACGTAGAGATACTTCAAGAATGGTCCTTAGACATTTCATTTCGAATGAGTTCAGCCTTCTTTCATCTTCTACCAAGACGGTCACACTTGCATATATTGCTATGGGGACAATCAGAGTGTAGTAAAGACGGATCTTTATAAGTATTGCGATGCCTTTGCTACTCCAAATG
This sequence comes from Candelabrum cocksii, assembly GCA_963930725.1. Lineage (NCBI taxonomy): Eukaryota > Metazoa > Cnidaria > Hydrozoa > Anthoathecata > Candelabridae > Candelabrum > Candelabrum cocksii. The sequence goes on along the minus strand of OZ005672.1, from coordinate 13,017,405 downwards.
TTTTCTTTGAGGCATCCGAAAGTTGATGATGCTAGTCCTATCCTCCTTTTCACATCTAATGAGGTTCCTGGTACAACCGACCCTAGAAAAACGAACTCCTCAACTTTCTTGACGTCCTTTCCATCAATTTGAATGTTGCCTGGATCTGTGGATAATATTTTGCATTTTGCAGGGTTGATTTTCATACCCCATTTACGACATGAGGCTTCAAGTTCACTGGTAGATAGCCCTAGTTTACTAAATATAGCAGATAATATTGTAGTATCATCTGCATATCTAATATCGTTTAACTAGCCATGATCCAGATCGAGTGTTGGTTGTAGACTTTGAAGTTCACTCATGACGAACTCGAGAAAGATATTGAACAGTGGTGGTGATAGCAGGCATCCCCGACGAACACCTAATGCAATTTTGAACCATTTGGTGATGTGACTGTTTATTACAACAGCACATTTAGTTTCATCATAGAGCTGTTCTATTATGTTGACAGTTTTGCTTCCAATGCCTAAGGATATCAGCATCTTCCAGATCGCCTTTCTCCATACTGTATCAAAAGCAGCTTTTAAATCTATGAAGTTAAAATGCAACACAATCCTCCGTTCTCTAGCTTTCTGAATCACTTGTCTTACTATGAAAATAGCATCAGTTGTTCCACGTCCGTTGTCTCATTCTATTGAGAAGAACTCTCAGGAACACCTTTCCTGCAATGGAGAGGAGAGCTATTGCACGACAATTAGCTGGGTCTAGCTTGTCCCCTTTTTTGTGGATGGGGGATACTAGCATCCGTGACCAATCTTTTGGCGACTTTTCCTCTTGCCACACTTTTCTGCATATCTTTTCCAACATTTGTATCATCGGTTCCCCAGCTGTTTTTATAACCTCAGAAGAAATTTCATCAATACCTGGTGCCTTTCCACGTTTCATAGACTTGACAGATTCTCTGAGTTCATTCAGTGTAGGTGGATCTTCATTCGCTGTGTCATCAGTTGGAGGGTCTGGTATATCTAGAAGTGCGTCAGGGTCGTGTGGGAAAGCGGTATTTAGGTGCGTTTTGAAGTGTTCTTCCCAACATAACATTACTTCATGCAGTTGGCTATGTTTTTTACCTTGTTTATCTTTCACCATTGAGATTGCTTTTCTTGGCCTTCCTTCCAGTTCCCTGACAGTTTTAAACAGATTTCTTGACGTATTAGTCCTGAAGTCCCCCTCCAAACAGGTTACCTTTTACTTGAGGTTCTCCTGCTAAATCTTCTTCACTGAAGCTTTAACTTCCTTGTTCAGCTCCCTATATTTTGCCTAAAGGGTTGCTGATCTGGAGTTCTTGATACACTCAATTCTGACTGCCCTTCTTTTTTCACATAGGTTAGCGGTTTCTGCATCCATACCTTCTAGTTGTTTTGATTTTTTGTAGCCAACAACCTCCTTTGTCACCTTGTTTGTCACGTTCTTAAAAAGAACCATAGAGCTCATCAACAGTGGTTTCTAGATTTAGTAGTGGCGCAAGTGCTGCACCAATTTTAACTTGAAACGCTTCAGCAACCTCTTCATGTCAACTTTCTTGGAGTCTTATTTACTACTTTGCGTCTTTGTAGTTCAAAAGAGCAAGTAGACAATAGCAGTGAATGATCTGAACCAATATCAGCTGAGTTGTAAACTCGACAATTTTTAACAGTTGATTTTTCAGCTTGTTTTATGATAAAGAAATCGATTTGATTTTTGGTTTTACCGTCCGGTGATGTCCAAGTCACTTGTCGATGGTTTTTGTGCTGATAGAACGTATTCATGATGCTCATATCATTCACGGCACAAAACTGTAGTTGCTTCTCACCACTTTCATTTCCACTTCCAATACCAAACCTACAAGTGACCTCTGGCCAGTTGTGGTATGCATCATGGCTAAGTTTTGCATTGAAGTCCCCTAGAACGATCTGCATATTTCTTCTGGGAGTCATGCTGACTCTCTCTCTCTCTCTCTCTCTCTCTCTCTCTCTCTCTCTCTCTTGTAGTAGTTCATAGAACATATCAATATCGACGTCACTGTAGGAAGTGTTTGGGGCATAGACTTGAACAAGAGTTGATGGGCCATCTTTCATTTGCAATGTTACACTTGTCATTCTTTCAGATATCAGTTCATAATCAGTCATGTATTCGGCTATTTCTTTTGTCAATATAATGGAAACACCTTGTCTGTGAAAATCATCATGTCTACATGAGTAAACAATAACATGCTGATCTTGTTCAAAACTCTGCTCGATTTCTTTCGTCCAGTGGGTTTCAGACACACCAAGGATATCTATCTTTAGTCGCTTCATTTCTGACAACAGTTTTACTAGCTTGAAATCATCTTTTAAGGTTCTGACATTCCATGTGCTAATTTTTACAATTTTTTTCTTTATTTAGTTGTTCATCGGGCAGATTCCTTTCGCACCCCTGATTGTACACCCGGACTGAGGGTCGATTTATGTGAAGATTTGTCATTGAAGAATGTGTGTTTAAGCTAGGTTTACCTGGAGTACTTGCTGAAGGATTCTCCAGGGGTGTTTTTCCAGAGACACCATCTCACCGGCATAGATTGTTTGTGCTACCAACACTAGACAGATTGCCAAACCAAAGCTAACGAGTTCCGTCTACCCATCCTGCCTACAACAGGAGTCATTTACCCATAACTGAGACTCAGGTTGCTGGGCTAAGGATATGAATAATAAATTAAGGTTGAAATCACGATACAATTTATACAGAAACCTATTGGTTAAACTTATGAAAAGCAGTAAAACCACTATAGGAAATATTTTACAAATAATTCAATAAATCTTCGCAATGTTTGGAGTGGTATTAAATGTCTGATATTTTATAATACTAAAAACGATTCTTTCCTATGGCTTACTTTATAGACGGCCAGATTTCTTGCCTTTTCGCCTTCTAAAATAAAAGGCTGTAGAAAATTCTCGCGGGTGACCGTCAAGTGACGCGTGTCTCGTTTTGTGTATAGACTTGTTAAACTGGTTTTTCTTGTTATTTTCCCACAGATTGGGATATATATTTTGTTGTGTGTTTTATTTTTTGAGTCAGTTGGAAAATACATATAGACAAAATATGACATAATTTTACAAAACACATTTGTGTACGTTTACATAATGCACAACAAAAGTGGCGACCTTGCCTTGACAAACTACAACATCAACACACAAACCAGAAGAACCAAGATGCCACCTAAAGTAAACAACAGCAAGAAGCTGTAACTGCAATTGGATGTAAAGGAGAAGATAACAGAAAGGTTACAACACAAAGTACAACAAACATTGGATACACAACAGACAGAAAGAATCACAAGACACAGAGAGCAACTTGATAACACACTGGGAGAATGCATTCAACTTTTATTTGAAATTCAAGAACCGAGACTTACTGTAGGGGAAGATCGAGATAAAACAATGAACTGGATAGCTGAACAAGAAAAGAAACACTCTCACTGGGACAAAATAATTGAAAACATGGACGATCACATCAAGAAACTAAAAAATGAAGATGAAGAAAGAAGATATCAAAAAGACAACAAAGAGGAACAAAGACGGATGCGCCGACAAGAAGAAGAGGACAAGTAGCTTAAATGAAAGAGGAAATTCCATCTGGATAGACCAAAAGAAGTTACAACAATTGGAAACCCAACAGCAGAAAGCTAAGCTACCAATCAATGGTGGAAATTACAAAGTTTGATGATCACTGACTGGGTGCGATTCTGGGAACAATTTGAACAAGAGATTGACAAATCAAAACAGTATGCTGTTGTAACCAAACTTCATATCTACGGGAATGGTTAACTTCTCAACCAAAAACAGAGATACCTGTACTACCATTCATTGAAGAAGGTTATCAAAGTGCTTGTTAACACAGAAGTATGGTCAAACAACTGAAGTAATTTATGCTCATGGTCAACAGATGCGCCTTGCCTAACATCACGTCATCCAACTTCAAGTTAATCTATCCATTTTATAAAAAACTGAATATCAGTATCAACTTACTTAAAACGCTTGGTAAACTGGATACCGGACTAATAGGAATCCGGACCAAAGGGCAGAGAATGATGTTTGAAAAAGGAGCCTCTAAGATTGTGTGCATTGATCAACCCATAGTACAAATCAGTATGAGTTTCCACTGACAGTGTCAGTTGTCCCAGACGAGTTTAATAATCGATATCCAGTCGTATTTCTTTATTCCTAATCACGCAGATGAGTTAACATTAAGACCAATTCTTGCAGAAATCAAATCAAGATGTTCAGAGAACCTTTGCATAAACACTGTTATGACAGACAACGATAGTTCAGGATAATGATGCTTTCAATGCAGTTTTTAGTAAGACACGACGTCTATTGTGTAAATGGCACATACCAAAAACATGAAAATTAGCACCCAACCACTATGAAGAGGTAATCTATAAGTTATATCTGCTAACTTTAATCAACGAAAGAAACGAAATTGACTTTTAGGAAATGCTCCAAAATATAAACACTTTTCTAATAAAGCTCCACAATTTGTCAAACACTACAAAAAACAGTATACTAAGAGATGCGAAAAATGGGCATTATGTTACCGAAATTTCCCTCATGCTAACACAGATACAAATATGTTTGTTGAATTAATTGTTGAAGAAAAAACATATTTCATGGAACGACGGCAAATTAAAAAGGTTGATGACTTAGTCAACCTATCACTCCAAATGGAAGAGGAAGATTATTGGAGAAGAAAAAAAGACTTTCTTTATTCCAGTAAAGTAAAGGACAAAAACGTCACAAACAGGCAGGCATGGAGGAACCACGTGGGCCTGGGCCCACCTACTTTATTTTCTGTGTTTCTTTGAAAAGGTAGCAAAAACGGCAAATCAGAGAGAGAGAGAGAGAGTTCCCAAAAAGGTCTTCACTCATTTGATACACACTAGTTTGATTCCCTTTGATAGCTCAATGATGAAATGCAATCTTCAAACTTTTCTATTGAGCCCGCCATTGATAGGCAGCACGTGTGGGTGTGATTGCGTGTGATTGGTGGAGCAATCTATCAATCAATATAATTATTCTCTATGGTCGGTCGTCTCTATGGTTGAAATCGGGCCCAAAAATGGAAAGTTTTCGTTTGTTGCCGCGAAAGTCAATCATGAAAACACAATGTATAAACGATCTCAAGTATTAGGAATGCAACAATCTTATGGGGGCTTCGACCCCTAGAAGTTGGATTGACTTCGACTTCTGGGCCTCTGGGCCCACCTACTTTTTAAATGGTTCCTCCATGCCTGCAAACAGGCATGCAAACGCCATGAAAAGCCTAAACATAGATGTGACCATCGCGGACAACAATACGCGTCAAACTGTATACTGTTGCTACAGTCAAGGAGAAATGTGCAGAAGATTGCCTGAAAAGGTTTGTTATCTCAATATATAAAAGAATAACTTGTGTGTGAGTGAGTGTATGCTCTATAGTAGGGGTGTGTGTTATTTGACGAATTTCACGATGGCAATGCGATACGGTGCTTAAAATATGTGGAATAGTATCAAAATCCGGAATATGAAAAAAAATTACATTGCACCCCCTAACCCCCATGTACATGCTCCCTAAAAATGGGGTATCCATAAATTCACCAAAATACGAGTTTTTAAGCTTTTTCACCAAACTACATGTATTTTGGCGGTAATTATGGTGATCCTATAAGAGTTTTTGGGTCTGTGAGTTCAAATATGGCATTAGAAATGACATCCCATAATCCAATATGGTGATAACCCAATATGGCGGCCAAAATGGCACCTTGAATTGGTACTTTCGTAGATTTTGACCAAACATGGCCATGTAATATGTGGAATTACAGGTTTTTGGGGGTGTAGAATACGATTTTATGATTGTTTCAAACAGAAAATAAGCAGATAACAACATATTTTCAAAAATGCGACATCTTATGCAATTCAATACGAAACACAGTGTTCAACTCTTTGTTAGATTCATGCTGTCAAGCCAAGAAATTAAATCAATCATTGTAACATCTGCTTTGCAACTCAAATTACTCAGGTAAGCTTTCAGATTTGTTCCATAAACAGATGACAACTTTTTATGGTCTTTCAATAAACGAAAAATGTCACTTTGTTTTGGAACTGAGAGTGTAGTGTCACGGGCATATCTGATCTCGAGATACAACCGCTTCTGTTTCTCAGTCTCTGTTATATTACTGTTTAGAATCTCATCCACGTCAGAGTTGTTTTTTCAGCTCGTTCAAATCATTATTTCGCCTTTTATCAAGTGCTACATTAGCTATTTCTTTATTGGTAAGACCCTGCTGTTGCAAATGCTTCTGCTGCTCATCCCAGGCTTTCACTCAGGGGTGGCGCCAGTGGGGGGCTAAGGGGGGCTACAGCCCCCCCGTCGGAACTTTTCAGCCCCCCGTCGGAAGTAAAGCAATATTAACAAAATACTGTGATTTTTTAACGTTAGGTCTTTTTTGTTATTAATACAATTATCATGATATCAAGTTTCATGGTAGGTTATGTTTAAATTTAGAGGTGCCAAATCTGTAATAGATTTGATCATCAATGAGTTTTGTGTTAAACTTAGAGTCAAGCAATTAGCCCCCCCGTCGGCGCTGTAAGCCGCCTCGTCGGAAAAACCCTGGCGCCACCTCTGCTTTCACTATGGCGAGAATTGTAAACTTTGCAATCTTGCCATATTCTCGGAATGAACCAGAAGATTGGCATTCTATCAAGTCCTGTAATTTGGCCTTTACTTGAACAGTCGATGCACACTTCAAGTTCTTGGCGCCTCGTTGTTTGAGTTCATAATTTATGAATCCTACTGCCCGTTCCGAATACATATTGTGTATAGGGGCACTTTCTACTTTTTCCGAATCCATTCTTGACAAAGCAATCTCCGATGTCTCATCTGAAAGGCCAAAACCAAATATGTCCCCTTTCTGGCGTTGGAAACCATCTGCAAGTTTCGGTAATAACATAGTAAGAACCTTGATCACTTCAGGACGTGTGTCTTCAATTGCTTCATTAAGTGACGTACGGATATCTTGGCTGTATGTTGACTGGTTGAAGCGTTCCAGAGAAATAAAGTTGAATGCAGGCTGTTCGATATTGAGCAAAGCCTGAGCATCGATTTCAAGAAGGTTTTTATTCAGTGTTTGGAAAGCTTCTGTTAGCTTTGAATACGTAGTAGTTTTTGATGTAGTGAGGGATAGAAAAGGCTCTACCAGATGCAATCCAATCAGTGCCCCTACAACGTACATTACCCTCATAAAATCTAGGTCCAGAAAACATCTTACAATACAAGCGAGTTGGTTTGTTACTTGCTCAAACTTTTGTAGAAATCTATTCACGTCGTGAAGATGATGAACAACAACGGCGCAGGTTAGTGTCAATCGATTAAATCTTTCGTTTTTTAAACATACGGAATAATTCATTTTCGGCGCTATGAAGATATCAAAATCCACTGTTTGTTCGAGGGCTTATGATCAAAGTCGTGGTTTATGAGCCTTGTTATGCAATCAAGTGCTTGCTCTGTCACACTTGAATGTGTATTACTTGCTGGAACGAGAAATTTTGAATAGATTTTGTCCTTTCCAAGAGCGTTCTCTATCTTTGCCCATAAGCGTGTGATTATCCTATTGAACATCAATGCTGGATGCACATTACAGAAGAGGTGATCAGGGATGTGCTCTGTCTCAAGTCTTTCAGCTACAAGTTTCTCTACCTCTAGATTGTGTGTTATTTTATTTATTGATTAGGCGAATATTTCCACAGGATATACATATCAGTATAAAAAACTGTTATAAATAAGTGTCCTGGTATAAAAATGTTAGTAACAATTTAAAATATGTTATATCTATTAAAAATGAAATGTTATATAAACAATTTTGAATGCAATAAAACGTGTATGAAAGCAAATAGGATAAAAGTTAGAAGGAAAGAAAAACGTTGTGAAAAGATAAAAATAAAAACTGATATTCAACACAATAAATCCTATAAAATAATTCACGAAAAAAAGTTTCAACTTATTTTTAAAACAATTAAAATCCTTTTCCTCCCTTATATGAAATGGTAGCTCATTATAAAGTTTGCTCCCCATAAAATAAAATGATCTTTTTGCAAATTCTAATTTGACTTTTGGAATTTGCAATTGGATGTTGTTGTTACGAGTATCGATGCTGTGATTTCTCAATGTGAAATAGTTTTTTAAAATTACTGCATACATGATTATCGATACATTTGCTCACAAGTGAACAAGCATGGATGTTTATAAGGTTCGTTACTGATGGTATTTTAAGGTTCTTGCCTTTTATAATATTGATTGCACGTGTATGGAGAGAAGTCAAGCGATTTCGCTGGGTAAGCGTAATTAGTAGATTTGTAGTGGTGTTGAAAGTTATTAACAGAATGATCATCTTTTCATCAACTTCCTTTGCTGCATGGGAGTTAAGATTACATCTTAGATTGTGTAGTAAACGTAATCTCGAAGAAGCTCTCTTGTATGTGTCATTGAAATTATCATTTAAAGAAAGAGTTGGATCAACGGTTGTGCCAAGGTACTTGTATCGATTAGCTGGAAGAATCTTTTCGTGACGCAAATTTAAGTTCAGTTCTGTTGGATAGTTTTTGAGTCTTTTGGCAGTACCAAATATTATTGATTCTGTGTTAGTTTTCTTCATGTTCGCAACTAATTCATTTTCTTCAAGAAATTTTGAAATATTATCAATGTCTTGGTTCAACTTATTTTCAATAATATCAAAATCTTCAGTTGAGAAATAAATTATAGTGTCATCTACAAACATAATAACTTCTGAATGTCTCAATCAACCTACAAAATCGTTGAAGTATAGCAGGAAATGTAAGGGTCCCAAGATCGAACCTTGAGGAACTCCACAGGGTATTGGCATGTAACTTGATGAAACGTTATCGTATACTACTAATTGAGATCGGTTGAAAAGGTAATCTGTGATCCACTGAAGTTCAGCGTTTTGTATACCATAAGATGGCAATTTACTAAGCAGTCGACTATGGCTCAGCGTATCAAATGCCTTGGACAAGTCCAGAAATACAGTGCCGACTAATCTGCCCTTATCTACCTCTTTTCGAATATTGTCGAGAAATAATGTGGCTGCTAGCTCTGTTGATAGACCTTTTCGGTACCGAATTGTCTGTTAGTGAGTCAAATGTTTTTTTCTAAATAGTGTGACAACTCTTCGTGAACGACTTTCTCCATTATTTTCGATACAACTGGTAGTATCGAAATCGGACGGTAGTTATCGACTTTGGAAGATGAACCGGATTTGTGCAGAGGGGTACCTCTGGCAACTTTCCACTCAGTAGGTACAGTTGAGGTTCTTAACAAAGTGTTAATTATGTGACATAACGGTGATGCTATAATGGATGCACAATCTTTTAAGAGTTTCGCAGGAATATCATCGTTGCCCGTAGCTTTATTTATTTTGATTTTTTTAAGTTTGTTTTCGATGTTTTCTGTTGAAACAGAAGTGAAATTAAATGTTGCTGTTGTTTTAATTGGGTACGGTTTGTTGAACTTCCAAACAAAATTAATCAATGGCATCGACTTTGATTTTAGTATATGCGCACACGTCGAGAAAAAATTACAAAATATACCAGCTTTAATTATTGGGTCATTAGACTTTATTGGAACATTGTCATTTTGAATGAAAGGTGTTACACGATGTTTGGTGGAGTCTTTCATTGGAATTATAGACTTTATTGTTTTCCAAAAACTGCGAGGATTGTTAACGTTTGATGCCAAAAGGTCATTGCAATGGTCTTGTTTTGCTTTCTTAACTAGATTTGTACATCTATTACGTAAGTTCTTGTACAGCTTCCAAATTGGCTGAGTATTGGTTCTCCTTGCAATTCTTAACACTTTGTCCCGTTCATTCATACAAGCCTTTATTTCAACTGTAAGCCATGGACATAATTTTCCTTTAATTCTTTTGTTCATGAAAGGTGCATGGAGGTTAAATGTTGTTTTTAGAGCAGATTTCAGGTAATTACAAGCAAAGTTAACATCAGAACTTTCAAACAGGATTGCCCAGTCGTACTTTTCAAGATCGTTACACATTAAGTTAGCTTGGTATTTTGAATAATTTCGACAACGTATAGTTTTTGGCTCGTATTTGGTGTGGTTTATTTTACGAACCCATTCAATCATGTCATGGTCAGATATTTATTTATTTATTTATTTAATCATTTCGCCAAAACAACAAAAGTTACAATGGAAATTTATCCAAATATATACATATACAACAAATATATACACATTTAGTTAATGTTTTTGGAATGTATTAAGTCGGCAGGAAACTCAAAGAAAACTTTAAGAAGTTTTATCATAGAGTACCTTATTTCAAGTTATGCATAGATTTACAAAAATTATATATGTGTATGTACGTACTACAACAATTTCAAAAGTATAAACGCAAATATTATTTACATTTTCTAATATAATGTCAGCGTTGTACGATATATAACAGTAAAAACAAAAAGCAAAAAGAAAAGGAGAATGAGAAAAACAACAAAAAGTTAAAAAAATTCTTGTTCATTATCATGTTCAAGAAGAAGAGACTTTATAGTCTTCTTAAATTGCAAAAGGGTAGTGATTTCCCTCACTTTTAAAGAAATAAAATTATTCCATAGAAAGAGAGCTCTGTATGAAAAACAAAATAAGCCAAGTTTACTCTTCCTTAGACTTGTACTATATAACAAGCTTTTTGATGAGCGCAAGTTGCAGTGGCGGATCTACGGGGGGGGGGGGGGGGGGGGGTTAGGGGGTTTAAACTCCCCCCTTTGGGCTAAAAAAAAAAAAAAAAAAATCTGTTTAATAAAAAAAAAAAAAATTGTCAATGTTTTGATTAAGAAAACCACATTCATATTTTCTTCAATGGATCTTATCAAAAGTCTTTCAAGTAAAAACAAGGTAAGTGAATGTGAAAATTGTCCTAGCTGTCATGAGTGCTGACACTTATTAGGATCTTTTCCCTTCTTTCCCTGTTTCTTCCTCACTCAGTCATGGCTCCATTCACCCCATTTGACCTCGGTCCACATCACCATGGTAACCAATGAATTGGGTCAGTTAATTAAGATAGAGACTGGCTCTTATCAGTAGAATTGCTCTGAGCTGTTCTAATTATGTGTCCTATATACGTAACACCAGTTTCATGGTCAGACTCTTAGACATTCAGTCATTGCCGGAGGAGGATTGTAGAAGCCTTGAGGAGGAATTAAGTGTCATTACTCACTGTTTTAAACTGCGGTATGCACTGAGCAAAATACAATAAGCGTGCACAGGGCAATTTTTTAAGCAGAAGGAATTTACTTGAGCGCAAGCATAAGGGCATTGAAATCATCACAAGATAACCATGGAAAGTGGTCCGAAGGCGAAAAAGAGAAAGCAAGCATTGATGAAAGACTTTTTCAGGTAAGCATACAGAACTGCACAATTACATGCAAGTTTACAATCTATATTACAAGTTATTACAAACATTCCTGGCATGAAATTTCTGGAGGTGGAGATTATCAATGAACTGAATAATGAAATATGTAATTTTTGCAAATTTCTCTTGGTTTGTTAGTTGAATTATACCTCAATTAAGTTGTGTACTGCATTACAGATTAATGCAACTTTATTCCATAAAATTAGCGCTTTCTGGAAACAGTGCTCGCAACCTATGCACCAGAAACCCGCATCCAAAAACTCAAAGGGCTCTGCAAGACGAGATGGACAGAGAGGCATGACTGTCTGGAAATATTTCGTAGTCTTTATGAGTACATATTCACATGCATGCATGCCATGGTGCAACCAGGGGAATATGCAGAGATCCAATCATCATGGGACTGGGATGCTGAAACCTCAACCAGGGCTCAGGGATTCATGACCTCACTCAGGAGTGGCAGTAACATCATAGCCCTAGTCATCCTGGTCAATGGGCTGGATACAGTGAAGGGCCTGAGCACCAAACTCCAGAAAAGAGATGCTGATGTAGTTGCTGCTTACAGCCTCATCGACACAGCCATTGATGAAGTGAGAAGACAGAGAGAACAATTTGACTCAGTCTGGAGGAACTGGTACTCAGAGGCTGAACTGATTGCTGCTGATGTTGGAGGGGAGATCACGATACCTAGAAGAGCCAAGCACCAGACACATCGTGCAAATACCCCAGCTGACACTGCCAGGTATCTACATTAATTAATACTATGTGAATGTTAGTAACATTAATTTCAATTGAAAAACGTTTATTGAATCAAAATGTACATAACAGCCTAAAAGCTGAATTGAGTACTATTTCACACATTTGCATGCAAGCTGTAGCATACAACAAGCTGTTTAAACACAGCTATCATTTTTATTTTTGTTGTGACCTGCCTTTAACGGAGAAAGTATACTGGTGGACCTATCATCTCAAACCTTTGCAATGTTTGTACTTTTCAGCGAGTACTACAAGAGAACAGCTGGGATTCCATTCATGGACAGCTTTCTACAGCAGCTAGACACCAGATTTTCATCTGACAACCGGGCACTGAAGTCTATCTTATCACTGGTTCCTCTGGTGATGATAGAACTAGCGGATGCTGAGTCCCTTGCTGAGGAACTGCTCTTTTGGGAGAAGGATCTCTCTAACCCTCTGGCCCTGAAGGTAAATGATTGGAGTTTTTCGCTTCTGTGCTTGCAGGAACTAATTTATGGATAATATTGCGTAGATATTGTATCAGATAAATGAAAATCCTTATGATGTATCTAGAACTTTTTGCTTATGTGCTTTCAGAGAGAGCTGGTGCGCTGGAAGAGTTTCTGCACAGCACACTGTCAGAAAGGTGACATCCCTGACAACCTGATCGACACCCTGCAACTAGCCGATGCTGACATCTTCCTCAACATCATGGAGTTGATCTTGGTTGGCTGCACATCGCCGATTGGGTCATGTGAGGCTGAGCGATCATTCAGTACCCTTAGACGAGTGAAGACACACCTGCGATCCACCATAACAGCGGAGCGGCTGGGCGGCCTCACCTCAATGGCTCTTCACTACAGTGTAGCATCACAGCTGGTCACAGCAGAAGTGGTCAAGCGCTTTGTCAGGGCTAACCCAAGGCGACTCTTTTGCAGCTCCATCCTGTTCGACTAACCAGTGTTTTAAACTGTTGATTTAAAAAGACTTGTTCATCGTTTTAAGCCCAAGTCTTTAATAGTCTGTGAGGATAGATAAACTTTGAAAATGTAAATCTAAGAACACTGTGCTAGGTTGATCTAATTGTTTTGGCATTTTTTCTTCCAGACTTTGATCTAGTCGATCTATTTGTTTCTCCAGCATTTACACCTGCCATTGATTTTCATGGAAGACTTACATTTTATTCTGATACCTTTTTAAGCTTAAGATCTACTTTAACTTGAATTCCTTGCTCATATTGAAGCTTTCAAATACAAAATTATTCAATATCAACTTCAATTTCTCCTCAATAACATATATAACTTTTGAACCATTTAAAATGCAGTAGCGTCACATCATTGTTTGCCCTCTGCAAACGGACAAAGTCAGTCTACCTCTATTGATATTATGTGTCATATTTTGTATATGGATCATATTGTATGTGTACACAACAAATCAGTTGCTGATACTCTTCATTCATATGCAACCAAGCACTCTAAATACATTAAGAATAAACGGTCTAATACTTTTTGTATCATTTGAATTCCTAAACAACTCTTAGTTCCATTTTCTATGTCCCCTACACAAGTATTTATATTCTTACATTTACATTTGACCCACTGGTCAAACCCCTGCCCCCCCCCCCCCCCCCCCTTGGCACTGGTCAAACCCCCCCCCCCTTGGCAAAAAGCTAGATCCGCCACTGAGTTGTAATGGAAATCCTGTAAGTTACATTTGTTTGTAAAGACTTCTGGCACCAAACCTTTACTTAGTTTGAAGACAAATATTAAATTATAGTAAATATTGAGTTGAAAGATATTTAAAGCATTAAGTTGGCTTAGTAATGGTTTGGTATGTGCAAACCTTTCACAATTAAAAATTATTCTCGATGCTCGTTTTTGCTGACGATACAAATACATTAATTTTGATTTATGCGTGCTTGCCCATGCAATATTAGCATAACTTAAATGACTATGAACAAAAGAAAAATACACGTCCTTTAAACAACGTTTATCCAAATAAAACCTAGCTCTATATAAAATCCCTATACTTTTGGCAATTTTATTTTCAATCATGGAAATATGATTTTTCCAAGTTAAGTTTTAATCTAAATATACACCTAAGAATTTAATTGAAGTTTCTCAACTTATTGCAACCGAGTTTAAAGACAGTAAAGGAAGATCAAGCGGTATTAATTGTTTTCTACGAAACGGATGGAACAAAGTATATTTAGTTTTTTTTGTATTGACTGATAATTTATTACTAGAGAACCATTGGTTTAAACATGATAGTTCATTATTGATCATCCGGAATAACTGATCTAAATTTTTATGGGAGTTAAATATATTTGTATCATCAGCAAATAATATTGTAGAGAGCTTCGGACAAACAGAGGCTAAGTCGTTAATGCATAATAAGAATAGGAGAGGACCCAGTATTGAACCCTGAGGAACTCCTATAGTTATATTAAGCAGGGTTGTTTGTTTGTTATTGTAGCTTATGAATTGTTTTCTGTTAGATAGATAACTTTTAAGTAAATTAGGGTTGTTACCAATAACAACATAATGGTTTAATTTTCCCAATAAAATATCATGATTTACGGTTCAAATGATTTAGAAAAATCGATAAATACAAAAAAACAAATTCATTATTTTCAAATTTCTCTGTGGTCAGTTGAGTGATTTTTTTGAAATCCATATTGTCTCTGGTACAATAACTTATTCTCAGATATATATTTATATAGTCGGTTATATAAAATGCGCTCAAATAATTTAGAGAAAATCGGTAAGATTGATATTGGTCTATAATTATTGACTAAAGAACCGTCATCTGATTTAAATAAAGGGATGATATTCTCTTAGGAAAGGATGGCGAGGTATTTCGCTTACCCAAAACCTCCCTAATTATGTTCCATGTTTTCTTAGAATTTAAGTAAGTTATGGTAATAATTATTTTTCGATTTACGTTTGATCTTTTCAAATAAATTTTTATATTTCTTATATGAGTTTTCTTTATCTAGTGTACGTTTTTTAAGGAATTTATTACATAATTTTTGTTTAAATTTGGATGATTTTATTAAACCTTTAGTCATCCAAGGATTATTTAAAGTTTTTGTTTTTATTTTAATTTTAGTTTTTGGGAAATGAAAATTATATTTTGATAGAAAAAGTTTTATAAATTGGTTATAAGCAACATTGGGATCTTTGATATCAAACACGTCCCAGTTTGTAAACTTTAAATCTTTTTTAAACTTTAAAATTTTATTCGAAGTAAATATTCGTTTTAAAATAAACTTTGTAGAATTTAATTCAGATTTACAATTTAATGGTTTTATAACAAATATAGGGAAATGCTCGGTGATATCAGTTTTTATAATACCTGTTTCAAGTTTCAAATCAAATGAGTTAATAAAGATGTTATCAATGACAGTTGCAGTGTCCTTAGTAACACGACTAGGTCTATTGATTATGGGATAAAAACTGTTTTGCATAAAAATATTTATAACATTTTTCACGTTATTGTTTGTGTTAAAATTTAACACGTTTATGTTATAATCGCCTAACATGTATATTTCCTTCTTTTCATTCATTATAATTTCTTGATATTCACTGAGCCATGACTCAAATTCTTTTGTAGAGTTAACAGGTGGCCGATACGAACAAGTAATTAAAATATTTTTGGAATCTTTGTTGATTATTTCAACAGTTAAGGATTCGTGATGTTTATTGTTTACTGTAAGATCTGGTCTAATCACAAAAGATAAGGTTTTGTGCAAAAAAACACAAACACCACCACCCCTTCCACCCCTGTGCGACTCAACTTTGTCATAATTTTCAAGTTCTAAAGAAGAGTTCTTGTCACCATTTGACCATGTTTCAGTCAAACAAATTACATTAAAAAACTTTGGAAAATTGTTTAACAAATGCTTGAAATTATTAAAATTTCTAGAAATACTACGAATATTCAGATGAATGATTGAAAAGTATTTTTTTATATCAACTTTGTTAGAAAATTTCGATATTTCAAACGGTGAAAAATATTGAGCGTGAATGTTAAATTCATGAAGATAATTAGCATCAGGATCAATGTTTTTATTGATTAAATTGATGGAAGAAAAAGGGCGAAATATTAAGTTTTCGAAATTAAGTATGATTATTGAAAGAATTGAAAATTATACAAAAACACAGCACACATATCTACTTTGGTATCATATTAATATTGATTGATTTATTGGTAAGTAATTTATTATATACTACTTTAGCGTAACTGCCTTTTTCTCTAAGTAATTTTTCTTCTTGAAAAAGTCGTTTCCGATGATTCATTGTAGCATCAGAGAAATCTTCATTTATGAAAATTCCATTTTCCCAGAGTTTTTTCTCTCGAAATTTGCTCAGGACTAATTGTTTATCTTTGAAACTTAAAAATTGTACGATTATAGTCCTTTTTTTCCTGCGTTCTCCATTATGGAAAAAAGGACCACATCTGTGCGCTTGTCAATAGGTATCGAACTCGGTATAACATCGCTATCTCTAATATTGTTTGGTTTGTTTGAAGCAATTATATCAATTAATATTTTAGTGTCACGCGTAATTCGAGTAGGTTTATTTATTATTTGTTTATAACTATTCGTGATTAAAATGTTTTTAAAATCAATGTTACTGTTTTTTTTTCAAGGTAATTAACATTGACATCGCCTGTTATTATCGATTCTTTTGATTCTCTGTTGACATTAGTTAGCATGTCATTAAGAACGAAGTTAAAGCTCGGAAGTAGATATTGAGATGTATCCGGGGGTCAATAAATGGAAGATATAAGTAAATTGTTCGATTTCTCAATTAATACCTCAATTCAAATACACTCTATCCCTTTTTCCTCAAGATCGCTTCTTCGAATCTATTTAAGTCTGATGGTGAAGTCTGATCAGTAAGAAAAAAGTCAAGTTTTTCAAACAGAAGCTTGGTGCTGACTCCACTTGCAGCTGATAACATATTCAACACTGCGATCTTCAGTTCTGCGAGATTTTCACGAGACTCTGATGCAATTGGCAATGTCGGTAATGGTCGAAACATTCCATTTACCGTTACACCCTGAACTGAGAAGGACTCAGCTCCTTGCTTTTTTGATCCGTCGTCTGCATAGGTAACTACAGATTTTTCATTGCTGTTCATCATCTGTTTTACAATTTCATGCAACGCCAAAGCTTCTAAACTTTGCCCCGCCTGTTTTACGTTGCGCTTATCAGGCAATGTATCTCTGTCTATCTTATTGGGAAACTCATTATGAAGTTTCCATTTTCGACCAAAAACTTTATTGCCGATTGTCACAACGGCTGCAACCGCCTGCGTTTCTGACATGTGGTTGATGCTTTTTAACTTGTCCATTGCCTCATAAATCTCTGGAAGCACTTTTCGTTCCCCTAATTGGATGGTGCGATACTGCAGTGGCATGTCACCAAATTCATCAGATATACTGAGACCAAAATTAAGCTTTCGCTTCTTCCTGCGTCCTCTTGAAACTTCCTCGGAATCACTTACTTCATACTCGCTTCCGTTTTCTTCAGCTGACTGTTCGGAGGAGCCACTTGCCTCTTCTTTCCCTTCCAAGCATGAATTTTCTAAGGCAGCCGTCTGGCGTGATCTATCGATACTCTGCATATCATGTCTGCGTCGCTCCATAGTTTTAGTCCATTTTTTGTCGACAAACGTCTCACAGTACATAATTCTCGAAGATCGTTGATCTTCAAGAAAGTCCATCTCTGTAGCTGTCATTTTTACTCCGTGAAAAGTTTCGAGTCTTTCTCTAGCGATTTTATTCTCACAGTATATATCAAACAGCTCCGAACAGTCATCATTGAATTTTTCCACTGACTCAAAATTTTTCAGATTCTTGCGATCTTTTCTTGTTTGGTATTTATTCATAAAAATGGCATATAGTTCCAGTATTTTTGACTTGATATTTTTCCGTGCTATAGTATATATATTGCTGAATATCCAGTGCTCCATCAGAACATCACTTAACATGGAAGCTGCCTGTTCTTTAGTTCTAGCATTTTTTCCCGCACGATCGGGCCTTAACAAATACATCATATTTTCAATGGTGCCTTGTTTTGTTAGCAGTACTCCATTTTGAAAGTCCGCTTGCTCTGTGTAGGTTTTAGAGCCCAAAATTCTCTTCGCAGATGATCTCGTTGGTCGTTTTGAAGCACTCATTATTCAATTACTCATTCAATTTATTTAATTATTCAGAAATTTCTGAAAGATACAAAATCATTTTTAAGATTAGAAAAAATGCACTGTGATGGATTTGAGAAAGCATAAACAATGATTTGCATAAGAGGGTATTATAAAACACAATGCAAAAGTAACAAGCATTAATCATAGTATGAATATAATATATATTCAGAGTCATTACGTATTCCAAGAAAGAATAAACCCAATTTTAAGATTAAATTCTTATTCTACGCCCTTGAAAACCTATAATTTGACATATTACATTCACTATTTGGTTAAAATTTACAAAAGTACCATTCCAGACGTCATTTTGGCCGCCATATTGGATTACCACCATATTGGATTTTCGCAGGTCATTTCTAATACCATATTTGAACAGGCAGAACCCGAAAGGCCATATATAAGTACGATAAATACCACCAAAACGCATGTATTGTGGGTGAAAAGGCCAAAAATCTCATATTTTGGTGAAAATAGTGGTACCCATTTTATGGAGGGGATGTACATCGGGATTAGGGCGGTCCAATGTGAATTTTTTTATTTATTTTCCGGATTTGGATACATCTCCACAAACTTTGTCGTAAGAATCGACAATTAACACCTCCCCCCCCCCCCTATTTATAGACTCAAAAACCACTGCACAGATTTTTTTGGAAATTGCTCTGCAGATTCGTAATAACACAGAGCAGGTTTTCGCAAACAGATATTTTTAACATTCTCAAGCGTTTCAAAGAATACTAAATAAATAAATGAAAGGTGGTTTTTATTATCAATTTTCCCGTAAGCAGTTGTCTTCTTCTACCCCGCGCGGCGCCGGCAAAGTTTTAGCCCAGAATCTATGGATTAAACTCTTCAACACAGTTGTCACACACATTTTCAACCACTGCAATATCCGAACGCTAACTACTCCTTTAGCAGCGCATCGCCGCGTGCTAATCCTTCTACACAGTTTCCGGTTTCAATCGAGTTTTCTGTTTCATTGTTACGTTTTGTTAGGAATTGTCTTTCTATCTGACTTTCTAATTTTGGTTTCTGGAATGTTCCGCATTGCGGCATTGACACCCTTTCCTGTTATTGCATCATAGTTTCTTTTTTCTTTTTGCAAGAACAACAAAGTCTTTCACTTCCATTTTCAACAACTACCACCTACTACTACTATTCTACAGCCAAATATTAACAACTTGTGACAATTAGTAACAGTTACCATTATTATTAGTGGAGTCATATTCAATTAAACATTAATTAATAACTAGTTAAATTAAATTATTGTTTCTTATTTTTTAAATATTATCATTGTTATTATTAGATTCTCAATACTACCTCTAACAAATCTATCTACCTACCCCACAAATACAGGCTTCCCTCACATCACATCTATTCTACTGAGAGCAAGGTTAGTTTCTTAAGCGGGGTTTACACACACGAAAAGATCGAGCGAAAAAATCTGAGCGACAAAAATTCTTGAATCTGATTGGTTAAAAAACATTGTTTGCACGAACAAAAAATTCATTCGCTCACTACCATTTACACGAGCAAAAGGTTTGAGCGAAGAAATCTGAGCGAAAACGTGCGTGCTAAAATCACATGGTTTTCTAAATGATATTGTTCAAAATGGAAGGAAGTAAACGCGAAAATTTATTTTTAATGTTAGTGCTATTAAGAAAGAGAATAGAGTTACGAAATGACGAGAAAAATAAAAGAAGAAAAAAGATAGTAAGACGTTTATGGACCCGGTAAATATTTCTTGAACGCCAATAAAAAGGAGAATATCACAACTTGGTGCGCGAAACAAAATTATTTGATCATGAATATTTTTATAAACAATTTCGGATGATACCCACAACGTTTAATAAGTTATTGAACTGGGTTGCCCCGCTAATACATAAGCGAACAAGATTTATGCGCGAGGCTATTGGTGCAGAAGAAAGACTTTGTGTCACTTTACGATATCTGGCGACAGGAGATGCTCAAGTCACAATAGCTGCGAGCTACAGGATCAGCCCATCTGCAGTTGGCGAAATAATCAAAGAAACAACCGCTGTTATATGGGACGTAATAACTGCAAATGGATATATATCTCCACCAATAAATGAAGAAGAATGGAGAGATGTCGCAAGCGGATTTGATTTACAATGTGACGTTCCAAAATGTTTAGGTGCTATTGATGGGAAACACATAACAATACAGGCACCTGATAACACCGGATCACAGTTTTTCAACTATAAAAAGTCATTTAGCATTGTTCTAATGGCTGTTTGTGACTCGAATTATAAATTTTTATTGGTTGACATTGGTGGTGCAGGAAGACAGAGTGACGGTGGCGTTTATTCAAACAGCCAATTAGGCTACGCAATAAATAATAAACTTTTAAGCTTTCCGCAACCAAGGAAAATTAGACATTCAAACGTTCAACTCCCATACGTTTTTGTTGGGGATGAAGCTTTTGCACTTTAAGACAATATGATGAAACCTTATGCAAGTTCCACCCTCAACCAGGAGAGACGCATTTTTAATTATAGGTTATCAAGAGCTAGGAGGACCATCGAAAATGCTTTTGGAATCTTAGCCTCTGTTTTCAGGATTTTTCGCCGACCGATTATTGCCAAAATTGAAAAAGTTGAACTAATTACAAAAGCTTCTGTGGCACTTCATAACTTCCTTTTGACTGAGAAAGCTAAAAGAGCTCACATTAAAAATAAAATAAGACATGAAGAGTAGAAAGTTGTTGTTAAAGACGATAATTGTTTGCGTACTCTTAATCAAACAGGGTCCAACAATTCTACAAAAGATGCAAAAGGTATTCGAGATGAATTTTGCGGTTACTTTAACTCGCCCAATGGAAGTGTGCCTTGGCAAATGGATTTGATTTAAAGAAAACATTTTTAAGTTTAAAAATGTACATCTATATATATATAACACTTAAACCATGTAAATTTATATTATATTAAACATTTACTGATAAGATGTTATTTTTTCGTGAAATAAAAACTGGCTACATATAAAAAAACAGTTATATATACTAGTTAAAACCTACTGCAATAGACATTAGATAATTTACAAAACGTCTTCATCAGTAAATTCTACGGTGGCCGACAAGGGCAAAAAAAGGAAAATGTTTATTTTTTTGGAAAATGTTTGCTTTTCTGGGAAAATCTTTATTTTTTTGGGAAAATGTTTATTTTTTTGGAAAATGTTTGCTTTTCTGGGAAAATCTTTATTTTTTTGGGAAAATGTTTATTTTTTTGGGAAAATGTTTATTTTTTTGGGAAAATGTTTATTTTTTTGGGAAAATGTTTCTTTTTTTGGAAAATGATTGCTTTTCTGGGAAAATCTTTATTTTTTTGGAAAATGTTCGTTTCATTTTTTGGAAAATGTTGTTGTTCGGAAAATGTTTATTTTCAAAGTAGAATGTTTGTTTCATTTTTTTGGAAAAAAAGCTTCATTTTTTGGAAAAAATTTTGTTCCGTTTTTCTTAGAAATTTTTTTTCTAAACTGTTTAAAACATTTTAGTTCCATGAAACACTGCCATCGCGGCGCAATTTTTTGGTAAGATAAGTTAGCACTTAAAGATTTAGCCAAAAGCTGTAATATCTTTTCGTCCTGAATTTTGATCGTTAAAATTTTACTATTAGTGCATCGCAACATTTCTCACGACCTTAATTGAAAAGACAACTTTCGTTCGAACCATATGAGTTGTATCTGAGAAAATCATAACACTTGGAACCTCGCTGGAATAAAATCGGCATAAAAACGAGACAAAATTAATTCGAGAATTGGCCACTTTCAAGGGAATCAATTGAAATCATGGCAGACAAAAATGAATGTCACATTAAAGATTCATTTTTAAAAAACAGAAAATTTATCTTTCTAATGACTTTAACCGAATATACAATGCATTCGCTGAATGAAAATCTGTAGGGCTATTCAGTTCCAAAAAGTTCATGAGATAATTGAAGTATTCATAAAATAATTCATGCTCATTTTCAAAAGAATAATCATCACATGTATGCTCTTCTATTTCTCCCAAATCGTTCGGATCAAAGCTTTGTATAAGATTTTGTTTGTGATAATTTTTGGGGAAAAAATACAACACATCTGGACGCCCAGAAACAGTTGCATACCCAGAACGTATGATCAAGTGGCAGTTCCAGTACTCTTTAATTTCATCTAAATCACTCTGTAGTATTTTGCTGAAACAATAGCGAAAACATGCTAATTGAAACTCGTTACTCGAATTGTATGATCCAGAATCGACTTAATAATGAAAGAACTCCGATGCCGACAGTATTGGGACCACCAGCTTTCTATTCTTTGATTGGCATGGGAAGGTCCGTAGATGTGAGATTTTATCCCTGAAAAGTTATCATTATGATTTCTTCTTTCTTCTTTGAATAGCAGCAACACTTACATTTTCACTTCCACAGTCAGAGCGAACACGCTTCGGTAATCCATTAAGTTTAATTATTGTTTTAAGAAATAAGCTCCCGATGTACTTGGGATTATTATTCGATAATAGCACTTTCAACCACAAAATCCGACGACTAAACCCATCAATGCATCCATGAATTGGAAAACCGTAGGGTTTCAGTTTATCATAACCGTCGATGTGCCAAGTTTTGTTAGGTCCAGCACTGAAATACTGTCTACGTGATAATCTTCGTCGTCTACGATTGTGATCGATTCTTTTTAACCTTCGCATTACTAAATCCCTAGGGACATGTAAACCATAAAATAAATGTAGACGATACCACATTGCCCGATATCCACTACCTGAAGAAGGACCCTGAAGTGATATTTGATTTCCGTCTCAATCCGTAGAGACGAAGACGGGTCTTAAGTGTTCGTAAAGAAATTTTCCAATTATGATGATGAAAAAGAAACTGCTCGATTTCGGAATAAGAATATCCCTTCCTGGAATACCATGTTATGATGTATTCTTCTGTTGAACACGGAATTTTTTTGCCGCAATGAAAGCAAAAATTATCAACAATAGATATTACAGTGGAACAATACAAACAAGTGATTTGATTCCAGTCCGGTGGAAGTTCCATGGTCACAAACTTTTAATTTTCATCTAAAAATAAAAAGATCTGACATTAAGGACCGTGCGAGGGGGTAACGCTACTAGAACAGACACAATATAGAAAACAGTCATTATATTGATTACAGGGTTTTTTTAAAATCAAGTTAATTTTTGATTAAATTAGACTAATTTACTAATTTGAGTCTGTAAAATACACACTTAACAGGTACTCAGACCAAGAATCTTTAGTTTAAAATATTGCAAATACAAATAAATATCTATCAACTTGCCGAAAAAGACGTACCGACTGATATTGATAGCATCATTAGTGCTGAAATTCCTAGCCGTGATGACGACCCTGAGCTGTTCCACATCATTGCAAAGCACAAGGTACATGGTCCCTGTGGTCAATTAAACCCAAACTCTTCATGCATGAAAGACGGGGCATGTTCAACGCGTTTCCCCAGAGACCTGCTCATAGAGACAGTCACTGAAGTGGATGGCTACCTGCTCTATCGCAGAAGGTCACCTGAGCATGGAGGCTTCACTTGGTCGCTAATGCTGCGTGCCAATGGGGAGGCTTCAGAAGACACTGTAGATAACAGATGGATCGTGCCATACTGCCCTTTACTGTCAAAGGTCTTCAACGCACATATCAATGTGGAGTTCTGCAATTCTGTCAAATACATTAAGTACATATTCAAATATGTGAATAAAGGTAGTGATCAAGCAGTGTTTGGACTCGAGAGAGTTGGAGCTGAACTTAATGAGATTGGCCGCTATGAAAGTGGCAGATACATTAGTGCAAATGAGACCATGTGGCGCATCTTTGGTTTTCCTATTCATCGACGGTATCCAACCCTTCAACATCTCAGCGTTCACCTTGAAAATGGACAAAGGGTCTATTTCACAGAAGAGAACCTTCAGCAACGCCTTCAAGCACCACCCGACACTACACTGACTGCGTTCTTTAAGCTTTGCACAACTGATGATTTTGCAAAGACCTTGCTATATTCACAGTTGCCAGCCCATTACACCTGACAGACGTCCACATAATGTTGGCAAAGGCGCCGTCGGGGCACAGCAGTGCCGGGCCATGCAAATGTGATGCATTAGCCAGAATGTACACAGTGCTCCCAAACAATCGTGAATGTTTCTTCTTGCGTATTCTACTGCATCATGTTGTTGGTCCTCAATCATTTCAACACTTGAAGACTGTGCAAGGTCGTTTCTGCAACACTTTCCAGGCAGCATGTAAACTGTTGGGTTTGCAGTCAGATGATGCGCAGTGGCATGATACATTAGAAGAAAATGCAACTGTACGATCACCAGCTCAACTGTGTCACCTCTTTGCCATCATGCTCACTACATGTCACCTCTCTGACCCACTTCAACTGTGGAACGAATTCAAGGAGCACATGGCTGAAGACTAGAGTGGAACTTATTTTTTTATTTTTCAAATATATTCTTTTTACCCTCTCAAATTGTTCCTTTATATGAAATAATAATTGAGAGAAGAAATCAATGCAATTGAACAATATTTAGAGGTAGCTCAATGAGGGTAAAGTTTTGGACAATCTAAAGTTATGGCCACTGTTAAAATAGCTTTAAGAAATAATAATAATCATTCAAGATCACCATCCATCCTCAGATTTGTTTGAAATTTGGTACAGTAGCTTCAAATGATACTTTAGAAACCTCCACAAAATTCCAGACAAAAATCTTTTTTTATTCAAAAGTTATATCACATTTTAAAAAACAACAATTTTGCTAAAAAATCAACTATCATGGGCCGACAGCAGCACCTTTTTGACTAAAGAAAACAAGCAAAAATACATTGTCTCAATACAAAAAAATTAATGGGTTAATTTGAATCGAAGCCATTACAGCATGGGGAAATGTCATTGTAGTGTGAGAATATTGACTAATGAAGTCATTGTAGTGTGAGAATATTGACTAATGAAGTCATTGTAGTGTGAGAATATTGACTAATGAAGTCATTGTAGTGTGAGAATATTTGAAAAATGAAATCATTGCATTGCTGGCAAGTAATAGTATAAAAAAAATTCAATCACAATTTGAAAGTTAACTTGACATGGCATCTCCGGCAAAAGTAACAAGATCTCAAACCAAATTGTATCTCCTTGGCAGCTCTGTGATTGAAATAACAGGCAGCAAGTTGCCATCAATGCGTATGGCTCTTGGATTTTTCCTACACCACCATCTTGATCTGAAGAAGACCGTAAGAAAATCATCTGATATTACCATAACGGAAATAAGAAAGTTTTGGAAAAAAGCTAGAATCCCGACAAGAGATCACCAAAACTGCTAGATTTAAGCTTCAGCAAACATTTGAAGAGTGGCGTCTTCTGAAAAAGAACAAAGGACGAACGTCGCCAACACAACTTGCAAAAGAGTCGGCTTTTGTTTCCCGGCTTGAAGATCTGTTTGATGTCGCTCACGCAGATGCTCTGAACAATACTTCAGTATTACAGAAAGACAAGGATTTCTTGTTAGCTCAGCGAGAAAAGGGAAGAAGAGGGACAATGGCTGGAGTGGATGTAAAGCTTGCTATTAAGGAGAAAATGGCGTCCAAAAGAGAGGACGAAATGGTTGCCAGACGTCACCAAATGGAGAAATTGAAACAGATAGCAGTTTCTACAACTGAACTCATTTCATCCGGTTCCAAATCTGAAATCAGCTCTGCAGAATGTATTGAAAATATTGAAACTGGGCAAAATGAGAGCGAGGGATCTGATGAAAGAATCACATTTTAGACACCACAAAAAAGAAATAGAGGGAGAAAAAATGTCGTTACACCAGAACTTTCAGCAGCCTTAGATCGCACAAAAGTGTCAGACCGCAAAGCCGTTTTTGTTTTAGCAGAAACTGCTAAAAGCTTGGGACAAAACATTGATGAACTTGCTATAAGTAGAAACTCAATTCGTAGACAAAGAGTAGTACACAGAATCCAGAGATCTGCAAATTTAAAGGCTAAGTTTCACAGTCATGTGCCCCTTGTTGTTCACTGGAATGGAAAACTCATTCCTGATCTAATTGGAAAAGAGAAGGTTGATCGCCTGCCAGTATTGGTTTCAGGAAAAGGAGTTTCTCAGTGTTGCAAAGCTTCCATCTGGAACAGGGGAAGCTCAGTCATGATAACTGAGCCATACATGGTTCCACCAGTTTGTATTATTTCTCATAAATCTTCTACAAGAACGTACGATGTCAGTTTTTTGATTATTTTGCAACACGAAGAGTAAAATCGACCACGAATTTCTCAGTTTTTTGCGTTTCAAACTTCGCAAAAGCAATATATTGTTTATCATTGTTTGTCTTTTTTTCCGCAATAAAGTTAAATTTAGCATGTTATTGTAAAGCAATAATTGTACTTCGTTGCCTGCCATTTTAAAACTCTTCCCTTTTTAATATTTTTTGTTTATACAGTATCAGTAGAGTAGATTCTCTTTACACGTGTGTGATGTATTTTGCTCATCTATAACATAATGGCTTTGAAAATATTAATAACAATAGAAAGGGTAAACAAATATAAAAACGGTTTCTTAGTCTAGATAATAAAGTCTCAGGCTAAAACATACACGATTTATTTAATTCGATTCGATACAAATGCGGGACAAACTTTGCGTCTGAATCCAAATGTGACATCCAACCTCCAAGATACTTGAAATTCTCTCTGAGTACGGATGTCTACTAGGTCTTCATAGTTAAACGCCATCAATTCAGTCTTTTTGACATTTAAATGTAGACCAACTTTAGTAGCTTCTGTTTCTACTCGCGAGAGTAGTTCCTGTGTCTGAACTATTTCGTTTGAGAGGAGGGCTATGTTATCTGCAAACATTATATCAGTTACCTTGATAGCAGGATGCCTACAACTTTTGCAGGGGATAACTTCAAATCCCAGCTTTTCCTCATCAGATTTAATAGCCTCTTTCATAGCGTAATTTACTACCATGGCAAACAGATACGGAGCTAGCGTGTCTCCTTGGAGAACACCTGCTTTTATCTCAAATTGTTCTGTTAATCCATCTGGAGACAGGACACTAGCATAGGTGTCTTTGTACAGTTGTTCAACGCATCTACTAATTTGCTTGGCACACCGTATTTGTGAATAATTTGCATCATCTTGCCCCTGTGGATGCTGTCAAAGGCCTTTTTGAAATCTACAAACACAATTATTGCTTCTTACGCCCTCAATAACACGTTTTAGAGCCAGAATGTGGGCTGTTGTTGATCGTTCTGGTCGAAAACCATTCTTGTTTGGGCGTAGTAATGAGTCAAGTACAGGTTGGATTCGATTCAAGATCATTTTGTTGGTAATCTTGGCAGCGATTGCTGAAAGAGCCTTCATCACTTAGATCACCCGATTTTGGTATTGGCTGGATGTGATTCACGGACCATTGTGCAGGCTTATCACCAAGCGATAGTAGATTGTTTGCAAATTTCAGTATGATGTCATCAATGTCAAAGTTTAAAAACTTCAGGAATACCATCAGGTCCAGCACCTTTGCCACTGATAATCTTTCTTTTGATACATATATACTCATCCTTGGTGAATGAGGTTGTTGGGATATCATGTTCTTCAAAAACAGTTTTTACTTCACCATCAGGATCAGTGACAGTTGGTTCATCTCCAAGGAGACCTTTAAAGTAATCAAGCCATTTTTGGAGTCTATCAGCTTTGCTGGCACCTTTGATTATTCCTCGTTTTCCATTTTTGCGACCGGTGATTTCATTTATCAGTCGCTAACTGTGCCCATGTCTCAAGTTTGCATCTGCAGTTTCAACTTCAGAGACAACTTTGCTCAATTCTTCTTCTTGTATGTCATCATAGGTGGTTTGCAATATTGACTTTTTGTGCTGAAGAGTTTCATGATCTTGATTGGATAAGGTGGATGCATATTTTGCGCGGATCGTCTGATGTGCGCTTACTCTCCTTTGGTTTCTTTTGTGGTATGTGTTCAGATGTTGCTTCATTATGCGCTGATACAAATGATGCATAGTCTTTTGTTGCTGTTGGATTTTCAAGGGTGTTGCTTAGAGCTTGATACCTGTTACGCACAGTGACATTGTACTTATCCAGTATATCTCGATTATGAATAGCGTTCCAGTCGGATTTGACTTGAAAAGGTGTCCTTGGTGCTCGAAGGCTCAGCTTCATTTTTGTAGTCACTATTCGATGATCAGAACCGAGGCTACTGAAGCTGCTATATGCCTCACAGTTTTTAATACTGTTCTTCCATTTTCTGTTGATGAGGATTTAGTCTACCTGTGTTCTAGCGCCATTCATATCAGATATAAATGTCCATAGTTTGCTACGTTTCTTTCTGAAGTTAGTATTCCCGACCATCATATTGCATTCCTGTATGTAGTCCATCATAAGAGTCACATTCTTATTTGTAACATCATGATATGAGTACTGGGCATCATTATCACCAAGGTGCGCATTAAAATCTCCCATTACTAGTATGACATTGTGTTTGGGGATTGAAGCAGTGGCAGCAGCAAGGTTGGAATAATGCTCCTCTGCATTCGAAGCACCTTCACAAGGGGAATAATGGATTATGATTGATGTCTTTGGGTTCCCACTAAAATGAGCAATTAGTATTCTATCGTTGAACTTGGATACTTTAGCTAGAGTGCCTTCAGCACAATTGTTAATTATTAAACCAACACCACCCGCAGCAGCATTGCTGGAGTTGCGCCAAGCAGATGAGGTGATGATTGTGTGTTTATCTAGCTGCTCGAAGTTAAGATCATCTTCATGACAAATCTTGTGATCGATGATAGCAAGAATTGTAATTCTTTGTCTGTCCATGTTGTAAATCAACTCAAGTCTTTTCTGCTTCGTTCTCAATGTTCATACATTCATGGTTGAAACGTTTGTATAACTTTTGCATTTTAGAAATTGTTTTTTAGTTTGAGTCTTCTTGTTGTTGCCATCAAGTGAATCCCTCCCTACCGGGTTTGGGGATACACTGTCATTGGTTCGAGCATAGCTGGAACTTGCATTAACAATCGGACAAGTGTCAGGGGCTTGAACCCTGGTGCTGTTAGAAACATTCATCATGCGATTCATGTCACCCGAAGCAATGCACCACGCCCACTGGATGTCCAAGGTTATATACAGTCTGAAGATCTGGATGTTCAGGGGTCATTCAAACTGACTCCTGCAGAAACAAGAGGTTTACGTGATGTTTGTGTTTTCACAGTCCGTATGTACTTGAAAGCCTGGATCTCAGCACCTCAAGCATCAGAAGCACCTTACAGTGACCTGCTGCTACTGAAAACACTAATGGAATACTCGTCGATCAATCCGGCCATCTCGAAGTCATCAATAAAAATTATTCTTGCGTTTTTACTGTTATTTTCCAAGTTTTCCAATGATGTTTGTTTGTCAGGCTTTACAGTTTCTCTTAAATACAAAATTGCAATTTCAAATAATTTGCGACACACGCATGAGACATACAATTATTTCAAAGGTCCCGTATTCTTTTTTCATTTGCGTTTCCCGTCGTTGTATATCGTAACATCGGTGTTGAACACGAAACAACAAAAATACTATTTCAAGAGTTCACGTTGTCGATAATCGAAATTCTTCGCGTGAGCAGAACATTTTGAAAAAAGAAGCTATTAGAGTCGATATTACCGATTGCTATTATCTTTAAGATTTTAAAATAATTTGTAAATGTTTACATAAGTTTTTACTAAGTTAACTGTGGCTCCAGTAAAAATGTTTTGCTGGAGATGAGTAACTAAATATTACATTTTAATTTTGCATAATCATCACTCTAATAAGATGTCTGCCTGACGAATATGTCTCCAATTTTTATATATATACATCTATGTAATCAATAACAATAATTACTAAACCTAGTTGAGGTTGTAAACTCGAAATAATTACTAG
This sequence comes from Candelabrum cocksii, assembly GCA_963930725.1. Lineage (NCBI taxonomy): Eukaryota > Metazoa > Cnidaria > Hydrozoa > Anthoathecata > Candelabridae > Candelabrum > Candelabrum cocksii. The sequence continues at coordinate 12,987,049 of OZ005672.1, read as the reverse complement.
GCTAATGGCGTGTGGCGTTTTAAAGTGGAAAACTTGCTATTACAACACAATAGTAAAAAAAGTATTGCCAATTTCTTTAAACTATCTGCAAGTGTTTCGATTTTATTGTTCGACGATACAAAAAGAATTCTATTTTAGTAAGGCAGTTGCGCAATACAGGCAATAAATAGAGCGGAATTATTTCATTTTCATCATTCGTATTCTGATATCATCATGGCATCATCGAAAAGTACTGTGCAAGAAAACACATTCAAGAAATGGTCTCTTGCGAATGACTTCTCAATTACAGTTGAAAACTGTTGTCGAGGCGGTATGCAACTACTGTCCAAATATAGAATTGGATAAGTTCAAGCGACAACTAATGCTATGTGGCATGAAAGATTCCGTTGCGACATCAGCTTTAAATTATCGTACTCCAGTAAAGTACATACATCATAAAACGCTCAAAAGACATGTAGGCCTCAACACATCCGTGCATAACTGGTGCAAGAAGGAAATTACTGGAAGCGGACCCACCAGCGAATCTTCAGACGTAGCTCAGCCATCAACATCATCTTCGCAGCCAAGGGTTGATGAAGTTATAATATCGTCGTCTAAGTAATTTTACAGAAAAGTTTTTCGTTCAGCCCTTTTCATTTTAGAGGGAGAACTTGCGTTTCAAAAACTGCCTAGTATAATGAAACATCTGTGCGATCAAGGCCTAAAACTAGGCAGTAATGACAAGCTGAATGATAAATCTTGTGCTGAGATGGTTGACATAATCTGCGAAGTGGTTCATGAGATCATAAGTGAGCAATTAAAAATCAGCAAATTTATTTCCTTAAGTGGTGACGGAAGCGAGGCTCGCAAAACTGGCGAAGAGAAGGAGCTTGTTTACGGTAAAGTGCTTGTGAACGGCTACCTTGGCTATTTTCCCGCGACGTTTCTTTTTGCTTGTCAGAGCCTTAAAGAATTTGGAGGAGCAAATGCTGATGGCACAAAGTCAGCTATGCTTGAAGCCGGCAAGACCTATTGTACCGAGGAAGAACTCCTAAATAAGATCGTGTGCGGATGGTGCTGCGGTAAATTTTGGGCGGCATAATGGAGCACTCACCCAAATAAAAGGTATGATGGATTGGGAACCATACTTAATCCATTGCTTTAACCACTGTTTGGAACTGGCGATGAAATATGCTTACAAAGAACCGTTGGTCTTTGAAGAAATACGGGAAAGTCTACACACCCTATTTAAGTTGTTCGAGGACAGTGGAAAAAGTTGGCGATTATTTCAGATTGTGGGTGAGGATATGAACATAAACACACTGAGATTCACGAAGGTTACCGGAACTCGCTTCCAGGCACATTTAAAACGAGGTTTAAACAACTTCTTAAGAAATTTTTTATGTTTACTACTGTTCGCAGAGAACGTGGAAAAACAGGGTACAGGGAAAGATGCACTGATGAAGATGAACTCGCGCAACGGTTACCGATTTCTCACGAAGTATTTCAGCTTAAACAAGTAGCCGAAGGCAAAGCAAAGGTGCGAGAACTGAATACGAGCCTGATCCCAACGATTTGTAATGAAATTGCAACGCGATTTCAGGAGTTAATGGACGACGAAAACATTTCCGCGTTCAAACTGTTTGCTTCTTCGGAGTGGGCCATTGACGAAGACACGGACGCGATGGTTGAACGGGATAGTCAATTCATTGAATTACTGGAAACAAGATTTCAGACGCCGCTAAGAAAACACGACTTTAGCATTTCCATTGCAAAAAAAGAATGGAAAAAGGTATTACTTATTTTGCACTTGAATCCACAAGTTTTCCAGAGTGCTGAATCAAGAACAGGTTCTTATAATTCTGCTGATAAACATTTATAACACGATTTTGATAATTATATAACATATCTATTTATTTAGGTAAAACGAATCGTTAAATTAAATTATCGCCACTTGGAAGAACATCAACAAATGTGGTGCAGATTCCTCACAACACACGGGCACCTATACCCAAACATCAAAATTCTGCTAGAGATTCTGCTGGTTATGTTGGCAAGCTCGTCTGAAGTAGAAAGAGGTGAGAGTTTTTAATAATAGAAGTAATCGGTAATATCATTAAGAATAAATAGATTTATTTTATAGGTGAGTCCAAAAAGCGTTTGTCAGTATTTGTCTGTTAGCCTTTTCGCACATAAACAGCCAATTAAATACTTTTTAGTTCTCTCATATATTTTTTTAAAATTCAGTAATTTATGTTTTGTTTTACTCTCAGGGTTCTCAGCCTTACGTCGAAATCTTGGCAAAAACCGGTTATCGATGAATTCCATCCTCTGTGTCAAGGTGAATCTGCCGTTGATCAGAAAGATTACTAAAGACGCAGACAAAAGTTTAATCGAACGTGTCGTTAATAAATATTTCGACAAGAAACAATGGCGGTGGAGGTTACGTTCCAACGAAAAGGGAAATGAAGATCAATCCGCCTCCATTTACGGACCAGCGCCAAAACGAACGCACGATGAGATTTCTAGCAGCTCCGAGGACGATGAATGCAGCGACTAATTCGAATTTTGTTGTAATATATTTTGACTTTAATTAAATTCTTCTGCATTCAGTAATGTTCGTTTTCGATCTTTTTGGTTTCTCTAATTACGTATTTATATGCCGTAGGAGTAACAAAAAAAATTAAACATAAGTAATATTTTACGAGCCCTATTTGCGTGCCCGAATGTTTGCGCTACCTTGGCCGACAAGGCATTGCTTTACAAGGACACGATGGAAATAATAATTTCAACCAACTCCTTTTTCTCCTCGGAAATAAAGATTCGAAAATAATGGATCATATCGATGGAAAAATTGGACACAAGTATAACCACCGTGATGTACAAAACCAACTCTTGAAGTTAATGGGTACTCAAGTATTGCGAAAAAACTTACAGATAGTTCGAGAGCACAGGTTCTATTCCATGATGGCGGATGAAGGCACTGATGTAAGTAATACCGAACAATTTCATTTTGTGTCAGATCTGTGGATGAGAATTTGAATGTCGATGAAGATTTCTTAGGCTTTTATGTACTTGACAATATTCGAAGCAAAACTATCCTCAAGCCCATTAAGGATATTATGCTTAGATGCTCATTAAACTTGGTTGATTGTCGAGGTCAAACTTATGATGGGGCTAGCAATATGATGGGAAAACGTTCAGGTGTTTCTATCATTATCGTTGAAGAGCAGCCAAAAGCGATTGCAACGCATTGCCAAGGGCATTCCTTAAGTCTTGCTGTTAAATCGTTGACTAAAAAGTGTCCGATTCACCGATATACCATGGGTACCGCAAGTGAAATTTGCGTTTTGGTAAAGTACTCTCCAAAACGGGAGAAATTACTAGGCAAGTTGAGTGAGAACGTCGAGGGAACACTCGAAGCTGAATCAAAGGATAAGCAAGCAAGTAGACTGGAGAAGTTAAGCGTTACGCGGTGGACAATTGTTACGGGTAAATTGCTTTGAGAAAATAATCGAAAGCTACAAATCACTGATGGCGTTGTGGAAAGAAAGTTTAGATGAGAAGCCAGATGCTGAAACTAAGGCGTGGATAAATGGTTGCAAAAAGCAGATGGAGTCGTTTTCATTTTATTTTGGTTTAAATTTCGGTCACAAGCTTTATGCTCACACGGATAACTTGTCCAAAAAGAAGATATGTCAGCAATCAACGGGAAAAGAACTGGCTGATCTCACTGTAAAGGCATTGCAAGGAATGAGAAACGACCGAGACTTCGATCTATTTTATGAGACCGTAAACAAGTCAGCAAGTTCGATCAATTTCATATCCTCTCCAACAGCACCAATAAAATGACATCTTGCAGTTTTTAGAAGGCAATCCACGCTTCTGGTGCAGCCTACTACCCAGAAACCGCACATGCCCATTTTAAGGTAATTCTTTTCAAAGCAATCGACATCATCGTCAGTTCCATCAAAGAAAGGTTCGAGCAGCCTGGTTTCAATGTTTTCGTGGAAGTGGAACAACTACTGTTGAAATCCATCGGGAAAAACCTGTCGAAGAAGAAGAGAAGACCGCCAGAGCAACTTTTGCGATGACTTTGATGGTGAATCTTTGCCGTGTGAATTGGAATTGTTGCCAATAATCTTCAGCAAATTTAATCCGGTCAACTTCGGAGTCGTTGTACAGTTGTTATCAAATGAAAAACGCAAATTAATCAAGAACATCATTGAAAATTTTGGTTGGTCTAGTTTTGATGTAAACATTCAAAAGCTGCATTACGGAAATTTGATATTTCTTCTTAATTTTGTATTTGCACCATACATGCATTACTTTTTAGGATGTATGTTTATCTTGCATATCACATGAAAGAGAAATATTCTTACTCTGCAAATAGTTCATGTTTCATAATGAATTTGTTGAAACTGGTAAAAAGAGGCTTGTTTAGCCAATCTAAAGGTGGTAAATTTTCCTTAGTCACTATATTAAGTGGCCCCTCCACTTTCAAAGTCGAGCCGCGGCCCAGTGGTATGAAGCTCTTCTATCAGAACATTCGTGGGCTGCAGAACAACTTCTCGTACCTAAAGGTTTCTTCACGATAACGCGAGAATCGTCATTCTATCCCTTTCGGAGACTCACGTAACGCCTAAAAATGACACGGACGAGCTCTACAAAATTCCATGAAATACGTTTCTGAAACGAAACAGAACCAACGGTCCTGGTGGAGGCGTCTGCTGCTACATCGCAGATAAAATAAACTTCAAAAGGAGACATGACCTGAGCACAAAGACATGGAGAACTTATGCATAGAAATAATTCTACATAATGCAAAGGAAGTATGTTACATTTGACTAAAACTGAAATAAGGCCGTTTTTCTATTTTTTCTCAGCCTTCAAAGCAAAATAATTCACTCAACTATACATCAGGTTTTTTGAAAGCTTATTAAAATTGGAAAAGGATTTTATAAGAAAAATGAAAAAAGGTAAATTTTCAGATATAATCAGGGGCGGATACAGGATTTTACATACAGGCGAAAATATTACTCATCCCTCCCATTCCTAATTAAATTGTCGAGTTTTTAGAGGCGGTTATAGAGTATGGTAGGCCCTTGGCTAATTTCAATTTGCAGGAGAAATTTAGCGAGTTTATATACCCATTTCTATCATTTTGATGGTTCTTAAAATGAGAAAATAGTTCATGCCAGGCCTGTCATTGAAATAGAAGAGAATGGATCAAATTTATTAATGTTTTTTAAATGTACATAAACCAACAAATAATTACTTCTGTAAAATTCCCCAAGACCAATACCTTTGAGCAGCATATGCTCAATGGAAAGAAGCGTTGAGAACTGTTTCTGTCCCATTACAGTATTGCTCAAATAGTTTAAAATCTGTGATTGAATGATTGTTCATTTTTGCAGTTGGTGACGAACATACACAAATAGATACGAAACATAATGCTCACACACTTGCAAATGCTTCTATCAGATCATTCTCGCTATCTGTTGGTACATGTTAATTTTGAAAGAATCAATGTAATGATCTCTGCATCAACAGGTCCTTTTGTTAAAGTGAGAAAAGTGCACAAGTTCCGATTTGAGTTCGCTGACCAAATCCTCTGGATAAATGTCGACACATTTTTTGCGGCATTGCGTAATACGTTTTCTATGAAACTTAACTCTGACAAAAATCCAAACCGATCTCGCAGCCTTTTCCAGGCATCCATTCGACACAAAATGCTGTACAAAAATGGTCAACAATGGGCAGCTAAGTGTTTACTAAAGATCTGACTCCTAGTCACTCCTGATCCAGTTCAGTTTTCGTCATGGAAACCTCTTTCTCTCCCTCTGATTCTGTTTCACTTAGATATGCTATCGTCCCACACATTTCCTGACTAATACCTTCAAATTCATCATGTATCATATCCCATCTGGGAATCCAGTAGATAAACAGCTGTTGTATTCAATGACCATCTCTTCTTCTTTAATTGCACGCTCGTCAAGTTAAACACCTTTCGGATATGATACATGCAACCGAGTGCTATAAAACAAATACTGGTTTTAGAAAGATATGAGGCATATTTATCCTTATGAGATTTCAAGTGATTTTCTAAAATCCTGTCATCACTTCGGACACAGAATTGTAGCAGCCCTAAGAAATTCCTAATATTACCATCAGTACTAGAATATTGACACAAAAATTAAGTGTTAAAGATGTTTATACAAATAGAAAAACCAACACACCTTGACAATAAAATGACTACTTGTCATTATCAATAACAACATAGTATAAACCTAATAATAAAATTTAAAACATCTCATTTTTAATGTTTAAACATCACTTACGTGAGAGGTACTAGACCTTTGACTTTTGCATTTTCACTCAGGTAGCAGTCAGCAAAAAACTTTTCGCTCTAAAGACCTGTTATGTACTAAAACTACAAGGTCTTGGCTAGAAAGAAATTCTAAAGAATCTGTCTGTGAAGACAAACTCTTAGAAATCATACCCAGCGCAGGCCCGTCAGTTTTCTCCAAAGCAAAGCTTGTTGATTCGAAATTAAGTTTATGAGACATGATTCAGCTAGTATGAAAAATCTGAGAAAGGTGCCTTACTTTTCTGATTTCTCTTTACACATCAAACTTTTGACACACGTTTGTACCTTCTTTCCCAGTCTTTTAACGTTATGCCATGTAAAAATAACAAGCTTATATATCATTGTGTGGGTGTTAGTCTAGCGGGCGTATATAAAGATACGCCCTTAAACTTTAATAATTTCTCCTTAGGCGGCCGACACTTGACCCACCGATAATATTATATCTTATATCTATAATATAACGCTAGTTATAAACAAAATTTTAACAAAATGGATTCTAATAAAGCTACTGGACCGGATGACATTCCTGTAATTGTACTTCAAAGGTGTTCTACTGATTTATCTCCCGTTTTGTGTGCTCTTTTCAAAAAGTGTTTGGATGAATCCTGTTTCCTTTCATCTTGGAAGTTTGCCTCTGTTATTCCAATTTTTAAAAATCGTGGTGAACGATCTAATCCTTCTAATTATAGACCAATCAGTCTCATTTCCATCTTAAGCAAAGTTTTCGAGACTTTAATTAACCTGAGCTTAGTTGAATTTATTGAAAAAAATAATTTGTTTTACGACTCCCAGTATGGGTTTCGTTCTAGGCGTTCCACTGCTGACGTTTTGACAGTTTTGCCCTTGATGTCTCTGGTGAAGCGCGAGCAGTTGCCCTTGACATCTCCAAGGCATAAAGTCTGGCATCGGGGGCTACTGCACAAACTTAAGGCATATGGTTTAAAAGATCCATTTTTAAATATTATCTCCTCCTTCCTTTCCAATCGTAAACTCAAGGTGATTCTTAACGGTCATTCTTCTTCCATTTTTTCCATCAATGCTGGTGTTCTTCAAGGTTCAGTTCTCGGTCCGACTCTGTTCCTACTGAAAAAAAACAAGGACATCTTCATCATCTCCATCAACAAAAATATTCAGTTTCCTTATCTCCAGGAGTAATCATTGATTTTGTTGTTTCATTGATGTCCTTTAAGGTGGATAAAAATTAAAGGTCCAGTTGTGAAGGTTGTTGATCTGGTCCCTTTCTACTTCGTCGTAAATGTCTATTTAGCGAATTAGACGTTGTGTAGCAAGTCATAACAGTATATAAACTGAAGTTCTTTTGTATCTGCCTTTTTACACATGAGGAGCAACTGCTCAATGGACTGCTCTGCAAAAAAGTTACAATTGTGGATTAATTGTTAAATCATAATATCGCAATGTCAAACGCCCAACCACCTCATGTCAATCCTGGCTTAAATATATACAAGCCACCGTCTAGAGAAAACAGATACTGCACAATTACAAATTGTCTCAAGTGTTATCTTTAACAAAACATTTTGAATTCATAAAGGATTTGACTAGTCGACGTTTAACTTTTGAGGTCTATTATTTAAGGTCAGAGGATTATCAGTGCGATTTATAGACCGCCTGCTGGCGACACTAACATTTGAATATTCATTTTTGAAGATACTGGCTCTCAAAAAAATGTAAAATGATATTCTTTACATTTTAGGGGATTTTAATATAAATTTGCTTGATTATCAATAGAATCCGAAGGTATCTGGTACCAGTTAGACATATCTGGATTTGTTACTTTCACACTACTTTGTTCAACAAGCCTACTCTGGTATCAAAGAATACCAAAACTATTATTGCTCATATCTTAACTAACAATATCATTGAAAAAAGATGTTTTTTGGTACAGATCGTGAAAGTACGTGTTCTTAACTGAATTTCAAATTTAAAGTCGGATTTTCTCTATCAAAAATATGTAAATTTCAGTAGGCGATCAAACCCGAGAAATGTCAGATTTTAGAAATGCTTAAGACACTTACATTTTCTCTTGTAAGATGGGTTTTATATGAGCGCTGTAAAAACCAGCAGTAATCACCCATCGTGTTGGCATTGAATCAGCCTTGATACCAGGATTCCATCACTGCAATGTGTTGGTGTAACCTCTCCCCATGTTCATTACTTATGTCCCCCAGATGACGCAAAAAGTCAAGATGAGAGTGTAGAAAATGTATTTTCAAAGACATACGTGTTCCCAATTCCTTGTATGCTTTCAGCATGTTCTCAATGATGTCACTTAACTGGTCATGCTGGAATTTTTCCAAGAGGTTGTCCACTACTGATTTGAATCCAACCCATGCTGCTAACTCAGGAGGGTTTAGCCGTTCTTTGAAATCATCATTGTGCAAAAGCTGCCTGATTTCCGGGCAACTGGAAATACCAGCCTTTAGCTTGGCATCACTTTTGTTAGCTCCAAAATTTTGTTATAATTTAGTAATAACATGGCATTTGTTTGTTTACTTCTCTTGCTCAGCAAATTGTTGATTCGATGCGAGACTTTTATTTTTAGATACATAAATCTATGTGACAGCTAAAACTAGTAATTAACAATATATTTTCTTGTACGCGTGATAAAAAAAACATCGGTAACACTGGATTTGGTTTTTTATGCGAATATAAAGATGAAATGGAAAAAGAAAGAGTAGCTTCATAACGCTACATATAGCTACCCTTATTAATTTAAGAAACGATATGTTTTTCCAAGTAGATTTAGTTTGGTATACGTTTTTAAGTCATGTAAAGACATTTCAGGCATAATTTTGGTCAGAGTTGGTTTTTTCTCGCAGAAACCCAAACAGACAGTACTGATAAAAAAACGGATTCAATTTTATTGCAGAAAACATACTTTGAATGCCAATGACAACATTTTTTATTAAATTTCGAACTTTGAAGATTGTGAACCAGCAGGCTGATTCTAATCCTACTTCCAAAACTAGCTAGCTAAGTAACTCTTACTACTGTTTTTATTTCAATCACTGATTCAAACATGAAAAATTTAGACACAAAAAGAAACCTGTTAAAGACAGTCTCCAAATTTCGACTCAGGAAGCAACCTGTTATAGACAGACACTTCGTGACAGTTCTGGACTGTCGAAACTGGACACAGAAACAAAACTATTTCTATTAGGCTGCGTTTTCACAGACGTAAAACAAAATTTCGAAGGTCTGGCGCTGGTCTTATTGCATCGTCATGTTCATCGTTGTAGGGCATTAAAAGACTAACTTTTTGCATGCATTCATGCTTTTTACTTTATGTGACAAATAAGACATAAGCTAATTTGAAATATAACAAAAGAATAGCTAGATTTTCCCAATGATATATAATAAATAACTAGATAGCGAACACGGCGATATAAAGTGAAGCCGGTACATATGACGTAATAGTTTTGCCGTCATAATTATATCGGGCAAACATTTGTTTTTCTGGATATAGTTTATAGTGGAAAGAACTGATGTTTAGAATTAACAAAGAAGAAAATAGATATTGAAAACGAAGAACTCCTATCCATATAAATGTTGATAATGTAACCTTTTTATAATTACAAATAAACTTTGAATTAAAAGTATAATATGAAGGTTTACCAGCGTATCTTTTCTTTAGGTTACTGAGCAACAACTTATTAAATACAAATCCTTGAAGTTGCGCTAGTAGGTGTTTTCCTCTTACCTTGACCGTCGACAAAATAGACTTATAATGCAAAGAAAAAGTATCCTAACGCTGTGTAATCCCAAGCATTTTTCCATTTTTTCCGCTTTCAGTTTTATAGATTATGAGAGAATCATGGTTTAGGGAAGGGCACGAAGGAATATATATATACATAATCATATTCATTCATAAGATAGATATAATAAACTGTATTATAATTATTTATTTAACGTACAAATACCTCTTAAGTTCATCTCCTTCGTTGTTATCTAAGTCAAGTGTCTGCTGTCTGAAAAACAAATGAGATATTCATTTTACTGATATTTGTTTTACTATGATCTGAGATCCTTGATGATAAATTCATCATATTTTGTCAGTATTCTCTGTTTTACTTAAGCTCAGCATTTAAATAAGGCTTACCCGTAAGCCCGGGTAAGAGGTTGACGCACTCTGCTCAGTAGAGATTCGATCTAAAGCCTCACACTACGTTGCTAAGAAACATTTCGCGGTTTTTCTCTAAACTTTTCTCTAGATTTTAAAACGGATTCTATTTTTTCCTTTTTATGCGATATCTTTTTAAAAGATTTGTGACCCAAGTAAAGAATGTACTCATCCTTTCAAATTATTTTTCCAATATCATCGTCCCTTACCTTCGATATAAAGTTATCTGAAAGTTTTATGTGATTAGGCAAGGACTGGACGTATAGTAGTATTGGGAGAGAAGGAGTATCAGAATGTTCTGAACAATATTTTCTGTGCGTATGAAAAAATCTCTTTGAAATAAACACTGAGCAGGAACTGCATAAAACAATTTCGAGATATTTTTGGCCTTTTCTCTCACTTTGATAGTTCGGTATTTCTTTTCTGGCTTTGCTTTTATTGTATTCGATAATTCCCTCTCTCTGTATTGTCCAGAATGCTTTAATTCGGTCTTTCTTCTTCATTATCATAGCATCTTTTACCCTCTTATGATCTTTATGACAACTTTGAATATGCAATGTAAGTTTACTGCATGACTTGCCACAGAAGATGCATAACCTATCAGGTTTTCTGTATGGATTCTTCCCTTTAGATTTCTTCTAAAATAATAACATATCTAATTACAATCAGTTTAGATATGGTGTAAAGAAGAAACTTTTGTTTATATGATTTTGGACAGGACAGGGGACCAATTGCTCCGATATAATAAATAGAATCATGTCATTTTGTTAACAAATTATATTTTTACTTTGTCACTGCCACCACCATAATCATTGTCATCATCGACATCCTCATCATCAGTAGAATCAGCTTCCTTAGTAACAGATAACAATCACTGAAATCTACTGTAAATTAATGCAAAATTTGGAGCAATAACAGTGTAATTAATTTTCGTGATTGGACTAACTGATGGTGATTTATATGGCAAAACTAATCCAGTGCAAAATTTAACCCATGGTAAATAATAATAGCAAAATATAATGAATTCCACAGAATATCTTGCAAAAATTTCTACCCATTTGAGTTCAAAGTGATATAATTCATAACTTAATCATTTTGAGTACAACAAGTTCATACTATCACATTTCACCTTTATTAGGGTTCATCAGTAGTCGTGCATCTCTATGAAAATTATAAATTAAATTAGTTAGTTTGTTTGTTTGTTCTTCCAGAGGCAAGTTGGACGGCTTCCTACTTTTTTTTAAGTCTGTTATTTTCTAGAAGATATAGAGCACTTGAGAGAAATTCATCTTCATTGGATTTTATTATTATTATTATCTTAAGGCTTACAACAGTTTAGGCGAAATTCACCTGTAAAAAAGATGAGAGGCTTTAATAATATAATAATAATAATAATATATATATATATATATAATGATTTCTAGAATGAATTATTAACATGACGCTTAAAATTTTCTATTCATCATATATATGTAACTTGTTTACCCAAAATTTATCTAATCGAGATTTAAATGCGTTTAACGATGGTGCCGATACAACATCCTGATGAAGAGTGTTCCAGTCATTTACTGCTCTGTTAGTTATACAATGCCGCCTAATTAAAGTATGAGCGTCTTCTTTCACAAGCCGCATGTTATGACCTCTTGTGTTGTAGGGATTACGATTAATATGTAATAGATTAATATGTAAATAGATTTTATTTCTCTCGAGAATCCGTCCATTTCATTTTATTGCTCTTCCCTTTTCTCAATAAAAAATCTATCTCGAAGACGCTTGCACGATTTCAGGAGCGAATAATAAATCTTCTGACGAAGTCCCGCTTTCATATCTTTATTTTCCTTTGTTGTGATTATATTTACGGCGTCGCATAGTTCATGTATTCAATATTCAAAATGTTTCAGCATTGGGCGATGCCTTCCGGCTCAAAAAACGTTTTAAACAACGTCGCCAACAATCTCATATTGCTTCTCGCAGATTTTAAAACGGATTCTATTTTTTCCTTTTTATGCGATATCATTTTAAAAAATTTGTGACCCAAGTACAGAATGTACTCATCCTTTCGAACTATTTTTCCAATATCATTGTCAGACATTTTTATTGGTAAAAAAAAGTCATGAAAAAAAGAAACTCTTCTTTTTGATGTTTGGTTAAAGTTGTCTGGACAATCTCAAGTCAATTTCGAAAAGGCCAGTTTCGAAACGTAGTGGAATCGTAAACAACGCCATTAATAAAGTAATTTTTATCTTACCTTTTAAATTATTTCCAGTTGTTGTGGAAGTGGTGATGCAAGTGTCTTTGAATGTAGCCATTTCATTAAAGTCGGATATCTTTACAACAATATTTTCTTTTGTTCCAGACACTAACATGTTACTTGGTTTGATATCTTTGTGTATTATCTTTAATGAATGGAGATATGAAAGACCTTCACAGGCTTGTGCACAATATCATGCACGATCTTTTAAATTAAAGTATTCATTATCGTTAAAAAGGTCTATGAGATCTTTTAACGAATGAACTGCATGATTGGTGTCGTGATCAAAAAGCTTTACCTGGCAATATTAAAAAAAAATTGTGGATGGCTTACATGAATACCCAAGCCACCTCACAACATTTTCGTGCTTTAGTTTTGCTAATGCATCTGCGGCTTTATAGATGGACTTCTTAGACGTTTGAATATTAAATTTTTTGGCTGCAGCTAGCTTCTCTTTCAGTTGATACTTGAAGACAACAGCTGAAGAGCCTTCTCCAATAATTTTTGACGCTATATTTATAGGCAGTTCCATGACTTCAAAACCTTTGACATTTTTTTCCAGAGATTTTAAAGTTGATCCAAATGCAGCCATTTCTGTTGCGATTTGATCGAGAAAAGACAAGAAAATGAATGTGACTACACCATGCGCCTACTCTTGTGTGTCGAATAAACGGGGGTCGTAATAATTAGTGAAGGGGGTCTGAAAAATTTACAATAATATAATAAACGGGGGTCTTAATTTTCGGGGGGAGAGATTAGAAAAATGAAAAAGTCACGATTTCTTTGTGAAATGAAGAGACACTGTTTTAACGTCAAAAAATAGGCGTACGAGAGTACGATTGTACGAGACATTGCAACAATCATACACCCAAACCTGCTTTTGGCGTACGATGCCGTACGTGCGAGCATATGATCGCCATGTTTTACCTTTGTTTTACGTTACGAACATTTATAATTATGAAGAGAACCGACAGACATGTTTACAGGCGATGCTACAGGTTTTTTAAAAGGTCGATTCAACTTAGAGACTAAGAATTATGCTGCATTCATGGAAGAAAAAATATTAAACCGCAAAGAAACTGGTTGATGAAAAAAGCCACATTTCTGCATTGAAAATACGTTGTCTATTCAAATATCTTTTTGTGGAAATTTCTCAATCCTTACAACAACATTTGCAACATTCAGAAGGATAGAAAATTTCGTTTTGTGAAAATTAATCGCGATTTTCTTAAAAGCCTTTATATTCTGTATTTTTAATTATTGTAAAAAAATACAAAAAATAATTTTGCTTTCCCAAGAAAGTTTTATATTTCAGAGTAATGCAATTTTTGCGTTAGTTTTGTCTTGCATACAATAAAAATAAGTTTTACTGAACACCCCTCGGCTTTTATTTGTTTCATTTTTGCATCAAATGAGGTTTTAACTGTCCCGTTTCATTTGAATTCTTCTTTTAAGGCCTATCTGCACTCGGAAAATCTTTTGGTCGAAAGAATTTTTTTTGGCCGAAAAATTTTTTTTCAATCTCCACTTCAAATTTGTCATCAGAAAAAGTAAATCGAAATTAAAATTTTCAGATATATCAGAATTCTATTACAAAAACACAAGCAAAACAAACCACACGTAGTGATGGATTTATTTCGAGATACGAACTTTCTGCTTGCTCTACTTATCTATTGACGAAGACAGAATTTGTTGTCGTCCATTTTTAAAAGAAATTGTTGAAATTTTAGATGTTTATCTACACGTTCGTGGTCTTAGCATTAATCGTGATGATCCTGTTATGGATTTACCTGAACCGTTTGATTACCTGAACCGCGATATGTCTGATTACGATATGATCAAAGACGCTGAACTTTTAAAATTGTAAATTTATTGCATCATTACGGTTTAATACATTATAAAATTTAAATCGTCTACTAATTGCCTTTATTACTTTTTCGTCGTCAAATATTTCGTTAATAGTATATTGGCTGGTTATAATAAATCTTTTGTATTTCAAATTGATTGTTCCTCCTTTTGTTTCGCCGGTCGTGGCGTATTCGTCTCCCCATATCTTTAGGTAGTGGCTTAAGCATTTCCCGTTTAGGTCAAAGTCGTCTAGTAGAACCGTCTCTTGGTTGTGGTACCCATCCCACCATTTGTTTTGTTGCTTTAAGAAAAGCTCAGGGTATAAAGCTCTTGCTCTATGCGATTTACCTACCCCTGATTCGCCTTTTTATCCATATTCCTCTTGGCTGGCACATCAGTGCCTTGTTTATCCTCGAGGATTAGCGCCAAGTGTGTTAGTCCATGGCGGTATTTTACGAATACTTCGCTGTGGTTTTCCGCTATTTCACGCATGCTTTTGCCGTCTTTTATATCCTTTATTGCTTCTTGTAGGTCGTTTCTTTTGCCCATACTTGAAACATCTTTAGGCGTAATGTTTGTCCATGGACCTGAAAAAAATTTGAAAGCTTGTACTTTGTTTTTTGAAGGGAGATACTACTGTTCACTCGCAATACTAACAGATAGGTTCAGGTCTCGCGGTAATGTCACGACCGACTGTTCGCTCGTCCCAGTGTATACTTACAAGGGGAACAGCTTCCTGCAAGGGTTAGGTTCAGGTCTCGCTCTACTGTTCACTCGCAATACTAACAGATAGGTTCAGGTTTCGCTATAAACTTACCGTCTATTCTGCTGTCATGTTTTCGGCAGTATCTTTCTCCTTCTTTTGGACTTCGACATCTTTCTATATGCGCTCGAGTTTCATTGAAGATCGCTTTTACGGCACCAAATGCTTTTTTCCTTTCGAATTGTATGTACATTTGGTAGTGTGGAGTTTCATTTTTTCCTTGCTCCAATTGAAATGTATATTTAATATGTTGTTCGTCCAATATATTGATGTATTCATCTTTATTCTTTGTCGGATTGTTAATTGTAAGTAACCAAAAGTAGCTTTAATTCGGTCTTTCTTCTTCATTATCATAGCATCTTTTAGATGGTCTTATTGCATCGTCATGTTCATCGTTGTAGGGCATTAAAAGACTAACTTTTTGCATGCATTCATGCTTTTTACTTTATGTGACAAATGAGACATGAGCTAATTTGAAATATAACAAAAGAATAGCTAGATTTTCCAAATGATATATAATAAATAACTAGATAGCGAACACGGCGATATCAAGTGAAGCCGGTACATATGACGTAATAGTTTTGCCGTCATAATTATATCGGGCAAACATTTGTTTTTCTGGATATAGTTTATAGTGGAAAGAACTGATGTTTAGAATTAACAAAGAAGAAAATAGATATTGAAAACGAAGAACTCCTATCCATATAAATGTTGATAATGTAACCTTTTTATAATTACAAATAAACTTTGAATTAAAAGTATAATATGAAGGTTTACCAGCGTATCTTTTCTTTAGGTTACTGAGCAACAACTTATTAAATACAAATCCTTGAAGTTGCGCTAGTAGGTGTTTTCCTCTTACCTTGACCGTCGACAAAATAGACTTATAATGCAAAGAAAAAGTATCCTAACGCTGTGTAATCCCAAGCATTTTTCCATTTTTTCCGCTTTCAGTTTTATAGATTATGAGAGAATCATGGTTTAGGGAAGGGCACGAAGGAATATATATATACATAATCATATTCATTCATAAGATAGATATAATAAACTGTATTATAATTATTTATTTAACGTACAAATACCTCTTAAGTTCATCTCCTTCGTTGTTATCTAAGTCAAGTGTCTGCTGTCTGAAAAACAAATGAGATATTCATTTTACTGATATTTGTTTTACTATGATCTGAGATCCTTGATGATAAATTCATCATATTTTGTCAGTATTCTCTGTTTTACTTAAGCTCAGCATTTAAATAAGGCTTACCCGTAAGCCCGGGTAAGAGGTTGACGCACTCTGCTCGGTAGAGATTCGATCTAAAGCCTCACACTACGTTGCTAAGAAACATTTCGCGGTTTTTCTCTAAACTTTTCTCTAGATTTTAAAACGGATTCTATTTTTTCCTTTTTATGCGATATCTTTTTAAAAGATTTGTGACCCAAGTAAAGAATGTACTCATCCTTTCAAATTATTTTTCCAATATCATCGTCCCTTACCTTCGATATAAAGTTATCTGAAAGTTTTATGTGATTAGGCAAGGACTGGACGTATAGTAGTATTGGGAGAGAAGGAGTATCAGAATGTTCTGAACAATATTTTCTGTGCGTATGAAAAAATCTCTTTGAAATAAACACTGAGCAGGAACTGCATAAAACAATTTCGAGATATTTTTGGCCTTTTCTCTCACTTTGATAGTTCGGTATTTCTTTTCTGGCTTTGCTTTTATTGTATTCGATAATTCCCTCTCTCTGTATTGTCCAGAATGCTTTAATTCGGTCTTTCTTCTTCATTATCATAGCATCTTTTACCCTCTTATGATCTTTATGACAACTTTGAATATGCAATGTAAGTTTACTGCATGACTTGCCACAGAAGATGCATAACCTATCAGGTTTTCTGTATGGATTCTTCCCTTTAGATTTCTTCTAAAATAATAACATATCTAATTACAATCAGTTTAGATATGGTGTAAAGAAGAAACTTTTGTTTATATGATTTTGGACAGGACAGGGGACCAATTGCTCCGATATAATAAATAGAATCATGTCATTTTGTTAACAAATTATATTTTTACTTTGTCACTGCCACCACCATAATCATTGTCATCATCGACATCCTCATCATCAGTAGAATCAGCTTCCTTAGTAACAGATAACAATCACTGAAATCTACTGTAAATTAATGCAAAATTTGGAGCAATAACAGTGTAATTAATTTTCGTGATTGGACTAACTGATGGTGATTTATATGGCAAAACTAATCCAGTGCAAAATTTAACCCATGGTAAATAATAATAGCAAAATATAATGAATTCCACAGAATATCTTGCAAAAATTTCTACCCATTTGAGTTCAAAGTGATATAATTCATAACTTAATCATTTTGAGTACAACAAGTTCATACTATCACATTTCACCTTTATTAGGGTTCATCAGTAGTCGTGCATCTCTATGAAAATTATAAATTAAATTAGTTAGTTTGTTTGTTTGTTCTTCCAGAGGCAAGTTGGACGGCTTCCTACTTTTTTTTAAGTCTGTTATTTTCTAGAAGATATAGAGCACTTGAGAGAAATTCATCTTCATTGGATTTTATTATTATTATTATCTTAAGGCTTACAACAGTTTAGGCGAAATTCACCTGTAAAAAAGATGAGAGGCTTTAATAATATAATAATAATAATAATATATATATATATATATATAATGATTTCTAGAATGAATTATTAACATGACGCTTAAAATTTTCTATTCATCATATATATGTAACTTGTTTACCCAAAATTTATCTAATCGAGATTTAAATGCGTTTAACGATGGTGCCGATACAACATCCTGATGAAGAGTGTTCCAGTCATTTACTGCTCTGTTAGTTATACAATGCCGCCTAATTAAAGTATGAGCGTCTTCTTTCACGAGCCGCATGTTATGACCTCTTGTGTTGTAGGGATTACGATTAATATGTAATAGATTAATATGTAAATAGATTTTATTTCTCTCGAGAATCCGTCCATTTCATTTTATTGCTCTTCCCTTTTCTCAATAAAAAATCTATCTCGAAGACGCTTGCACGATTTCAGGAGCGAATAATAAATCTTCTGACGAAGTCCCGCTTTCATATCTTTATTTTCCTTTGTTGTGATTATATTTACGGCGTCGCATAGTTCATGTATTCAATATTCAAAATGTTTCAGCATTGGGCGATGCCTTCCGGCTCAAAAAACGTTTTAAACATCGTCGCCAACAATCTCATATTGCTTCTCGCAGATTTTAAAACGGATTCTATTTTTTCCTTTTTATGCGATATCATTTTAAAAAATTTGTGACCCAAGTACAGAATGTACTCATCCTTTCGAACTATTTTTCCAATATCATTGTCAGACATTTTTATTGGTAAAAAAAAGTCATGAAAAAAAGAAACTCTTCTTTTTGATGTTTGGTTAAAGTTGTCTGGACAATCTCAAGTCAATTTCGAAAAGGCCAGTTTCGAAACGTAGTGGAATCGTAAACAACGCCATTAATAAAGTAATTTTTATCTTACCTTTTAAATTATTTCCAGTTGTTGTGGAAGTGGTGATGCAAGTGTCTTTGAATGTAGCCATTTCATTAAAGTCGGATATCTTTACAACAATATTTTCTTTTGTTCCAGACACTAACATGTTACTTGGTTTGATATCTTTGTGTATTATCTTTAATGAATGGAGATATGAAAGACCTTCACAGGCTTGTGCACAATATCATGCACGATCTTTTAAATTAAAGTATTCATTATCGTTAAAAAGGTCTATGAGATCTTTTAACGAATGAACTGCATGATTGGTGTCGTGATCAAAAAGCTTTACCTGGCAATATTAAAAAAAAATTGTGGATGGCTTACATGAATACCCAAGCCACCTCACAACATTTTCGTGCTTTAGTTTTGCTAATGCATCTGCGGCTTTATAGATGGACTTCTTAGACGTTTGAATATTAAATTTTTTGGCTGCAGCTAGCTTCTCTTTCAGTTGATACTTGAAGACAACAGCTGAAGAGCCTTCTCCAATAATTTTTGACGCTATATTTATAGGCAGTTCCATGACTTCAAAACCTTTGACATTTTTTTCCAGAGATTTTAAAGTTGATCCAAATGCAGCCATTTCTGTTGCGATTTGATCGAGAAAAGACAAGAAAATGAATGTGACTACACCATGCGCCTACTCTTGTGTGTCGAATAAACGGGGGTCGTAATAATTAGTGAAGGGGGTCTGAAAAATTTACAATAATATAATAAACGGGGGTCTTAATTTTCGGGGGGAGAGATTAGAAAAATGAAAAAGTCACGATTTCTTTGTGAAATGAAGAGACACTGTTTTAACGTCAAAAAATAGGCGTACGAGAGTACGATTGTACGAGACATTGCAACAATCATACACCCAAACCTGCTTTTGGCGTACGATGCCGTACGTGCGAGCATATGATCGCCATGTTTTACCTTTGTTTTACGTTACGAACATTTATAATTATGAAGAGAACCGACAGACATGTTTACAGGCGATGCTACAGGTTTTTTAAAAGGTCGATTCAACTTAGAGACTAAGAATTATGCTGCATTCATGGAAGAAAAAATATTAAACCGCAAAGAAACTGGTTGATGAAAAAAGCCACATTTCTGCATTGAAAATACGTTGTCTATTCAAATATCTTTTTGTGGAAATTTCTCAATCCTTACAACAACATTTGCAACATTCAGAAGGATAGAAAATTTCGTTTTGTGAAAATTAATCGCGATTTTCTTAAAAGCCTTTATATTCTGTATTTTTAATTATTGTAAAAAAATACAAAAAATAATTTTGCTTTCCCAAGAAAGTTTTATATTTCAGAGTAATGCAATTTTTGCGTTGGTTTTGTCTTGCATACAATAAAAATAAGTTTTACTGAACACCCCTCGGCTTTTATTTGTTTCATTTTTGCATCAAATGAGGTTTTAACTGTCCCGTTTCATTTGAATTCTTCTTTTAAGGCCTATCTGCACTCGGAAAATCTTTTGGTCGAAAGAATTTTTTTTGGCCGAAAAATTTTTTTTCAATCTCCACTTCAAATTTGTCATCAGAAAAAGTAAATCGAAATTAAAATTTTCA
The DNA here is from genome assembly GCA_963930725.1 of Candelabrum cocksii. Taxonomy (NCBI): domain Eukaryota; kingdom Metazoa; phylum Cnidaria; class Hydrozoa; order Anthoathecata; family Candelabridae; genus Candelabrum; species Candelabrum cocksii. The sequence goes on along the minus strand of OZ005672.1, from coordinate 12,966,592 downwards.
GATATATCAGAATTCTATTACAAAAACACAAGCAAAACAAACCACACGTAGTGATGGATTTATTTCGAGATACGAACTTTCTGCTTGCTCTACTTATCTATTGACGAAGACAGAATTTGTTGTCGTCCATTTTTAAAAGAAATTGTTGAAATTTTAGATGTTTATCTACACGTTCGTGGTCTTAGCATTAATCGTGATGATCCTGTTATGGATTTACCTGAACCGTTTGATTACCTGAACCGCGATATGTCTGATTACGATATGATCAAAGACGCTGAACTTTTAAAATTGTAAATTTATTGCATCATTACGGTTTAATACATTATAAAATTTAAATCGTCTACTAATTGCCTTTATTACTTTTTCGTCGTCAAATATTTCGTTAATAGTATATTGGCTGGTTATAATAAATCTTTTGTATTTCAAATTGATTGTTCCTCCTTTTGTTTCGCCGGTCGTGGCGTATTCGTCTCCCCATATCTTTAGGTAGTGGCTTAAGCATTTCCCGTTTAGGTCAAAGTCGTCTAGTAGAACCGTCTCTTGGTTGTGGTACCCATCCCACCATTTGTTTTGTTGCTTTAAGAAAAGGTCAGGGTATAAAGCTCTTGCTCTATGCGATTTACCTACCCCTGATTCGCCTTTTTATCCATATTCCTCTTGGCTGGCACATCAGTGCCTTGTTTATCCTCGAGGATTAGCGCCAAGTGTGTTAGTCCATGGCGGTATTTTACGAATACTTCGCTGTGGTTTTCCGCTATTTCACGCATGCTTTTGCCGTCTTTTATATCCTTTATTGCTTCTTGTAGGTCGTTTCTTTTGCCCATACTTGAAACATCTTTAGGCGTAATGTTTGTCCATGGACCTGAAAAAAATTTGAAAGCTTGTACTTTGTTTTTTGAAGGGAGATACTACTGTTCACTCGCAATACTAACAGATAGGTTCAGGTCTCGCGGTAATGTCACGACCGACTGTTCGCTCGTCCCAGTGTATACTTACAAGGGGAACAGCTTCCTGCAAGGGTTAGGTTCAGGTCTCGCTCTACTGTTCACTCGCAATACTAACAGATAGGTTCAGGTTTCGCTATAAACTTACCGTCTATTCTGCTGTCATGTTTTCGGCAGTATCTTTCTCCTTCTTTTGGACTTCGACATCTTTCTATATGCGCTCGAGTTTCATTGAAGATCGCTTTTACGGCACCAAATGCTTTTTTCCTTTCGAATTGTATGTACATTTGGTAGTGTGGAGTTTCATTTTTTCCTTGCTCCAATTGAAATGTATATTTAATATGTTGTTCGTCCAATATATTGATGTATTCATCTTTATTCTTTGTCGGATTGTTAATTGTAAGTAACCAAAAGTAGCTTTAATTCGGTCTTTCTTCTTCATTATCATAGCATCTTTTAGATGGTCTTATTGCATCGTCATGTTCATCGTTGTAGGGCATTAAAAGACTAACTTTTTGCATGCATTCATGCTTTTTACTTTATGTGACAAATGAGACATGAGCTAATTTGAAATATAACAAAAGAATAGCTAGATTTTCCAAATGATATATAATAAATAACTAGATAGCGAACACGGCGATATCAAGTGAAGCCGGTACATATGACGTAATAGTTTTGCCGTCATAATTATATCGGGCAAACATTTGTTTTTCTGGATATAGTTTATAGTGGAAAGAACTGATGTTTAGAATTAACAAAGAAGAAAATAGATATTGAAAACGAAGAACTCCTATCCATATAAATGTTGATAATGTAACCTTTTTATAATTACAAATAAACTTTGAATTAAAAGTATAATATGAAGGTTTACCAGCGTATCTTTTCTTTAGGTTACTGAGCAACAACTTATTAAATACAAATCCTTGAAGTTGCGCTAGTAGGTGTTTTCCTCTTACCTTGACCGTCGACAAAATAGACTTATAATGCAAAGAAAAAGTATCCTAACGCTGTGTAATCCCAAGCATTTTTCCATTTTTTCCGCTTTCAGTTTTATAGATTATGAGAGAATCATGGTTTAGGGAAGGGCACGAAGGAATATATATATACATAATCATATTCATTCATAAGATAGATATAATAAACTGTATTATAATTATTTATTTAACGTACAAATACCTCTTAAGTTCATCTCCTTCGTTGTTATCTAAGTCAAGTGTCTGCTGTCTGAAAAACAAATGAGATATTCATTTTACTGATATTTGTTTTACTATGATCTGAGATCCTTGATGATAAATTCATCATATTTTGTCAGTATTCTCTGTTTTACTTAAGCTCAGCATTTAAATAAGGCTTACCCGTAAGCCCGGGTAAGAGGTTGACGCACTCTGCTCGGTAGAGATTCGATCTAAAGCCTCACACTACGTTGCTAAGAAACATTTCGCGGTTTTTCTCTAAACTTTTCTCTAGATTTTAAAACGGATTCTATTTTTTCCTTTTTATGCGATATCTTTTTAAAAGATTTGTGACCCAAGTAAAGAATGTACTCATCCTTTCAAATTATTTTTCCAATATCATCGTCCCTTACCTTCGATATAAAGTTATCTGAAAGTTTTATGTGATTAGGCAAGGACTGGACGTATAGTAGTATTGGGAGAGAAGGAGTATCAGAATGTTCTGAACAATATTTTCTGTGCGTATGAAAAAATCTCTTTGAAATAAACACTGAGCAGGAACTGCATAAAACAATTTCGAGATATTTTTGGCCTTTTCTCTCACTTTGATAGTTCGGTATTTCTTTTCTGGCTTTGCTTTTATTGTATTCGATAATTCCCTCTCTCTGTATTGTCCAGAATGCTTTAATTCGGTCTTTCTTCTTCATTATCATAGCATCTTTTACCCTCTTATGATCTTTATGACAACTTTGAATATGCAATGTAAGTTTACTGCATGACTTGCCACAGAAGATGCATAACCTATCAGGTTTTCTGTATGGATTCTTCCCTTTAGATTTCTTCTAAAATAATAACATATCTAATTACAATCAGTTTAGATATGGTGTAAAGAAGAAACTTTTGTTTATATGATTTTGGACAGGACAGGGGACCAATTGCTCCGATATAATAAATAGAATCATGTCATTTTGTTAACAAATTATATTTTTACTTTGTCACTGCCACCACCATAATCATTGTCATCATCGACATCCTCATCATCAGTAGAATCAGCTTCCTTAGTAACAGATAACAATCACTGAAATCTACTGTAAATTAATGCAAAATTTGGAGCAATAACAGTGTAATTAATTTTCGTGATTGGACTAACTGATGGTGATTTATATGGCAAAACTAATCCAGTGCAAAATTTAACCCATGGTAAATAATAATAGCAAAATATAATGAATTCCACAGAATATCTTGCAAAAATTTCTACCCATTTGAGTTCAAAGTGATATAATTCATAACTTAATCATTTTGAGTACAACAAGTTCATACTATCACATTTCACCTTTATTAGGGTTCATCAGTAGTCGTGCATCTCTATGAAAATTATAAATTAAATTAGTTAGTTTGTTTGTTTGTTCTTCCAGAGGCAAGTTGGACGGCTTCCTACTTTTTTTTAAGTCTGTTATTTTCTAGAAGATATAGAGCACTTGAGAGAAATTCATCTTCATTGGATTTTATTATTATTATTATCTTAAGGCTTACAACAGTTTAGGCGAAATTCACCTGTAAAAAAGATGAGAGGCTTTAATAATATAATAATAATAATAATATATATATATATATATATATATAATGATTTCTAGAATGAATTATTAACATGACGCTTAAAATTTTCTATTCATCATATATATGTAACTTGTTTACCCAAAATTTATCTAATCGAGATTTAAATGCGTTTAACGATGGTGCCGATACAACATCCTGATGAAGAGTGTTCCAGTCATTTACTGCTCTGTTAGTTATACAATGCCGCCTAATTAAAGTATGAGCGTCTTCTTTCACGAGCCGCATGTTATGACCTCTTGTGTTGTAGGGATTACGATTAATATGTAATAGATTAATATGTAAATAGATTTTATTTCTCTCGAGAATCCGTCCATTTCATTTTATTGCTCTTCCCTTTTCTCAATAAAAAATCTATCTCGAAGACGCTTGCACGATTTCAGGAGCGAATAATAAATCTTCTGACGAAGTCCCGCTTTCATATCTTTATTTTCCTTTGTTGTGATTATATTTACGGCGTCGCATAGTTCATGTATTCAATATTCAAAATGTTTCAGCATTGGGCGATGCCTTCCGGCTCAAAAAACGTTTTAAACAACGTCGCCAACAATCTCATATTGCTTCTCGCAGATTTTAAAACGGATTCTATTTTTTCCTTTTTATGCGATATCATTTTAAAAAATTTGTGACCCAAGTACAGAATGTACTCATCCTTTCGAACTATTTTTCCAATATCATTGTCAGACATTTTTATTGGTAAAAAAAAGTCATGAAAAAAAGAAACTCTTCTTTTTGATGTTTGGTTAAAGTTGTCTGGACAATCTCAAGTCAATTTCGAAAAGGCCAGTTTCGAAACGTAGTGGAATCGTAAACAACGCCATTAATAAAGTAATTTTTATCTTACCTTTTAAATTATTTCCAGTTGTTGTGGAAGTGGTGATGCAAGTGTCTTTGAATGTAGCCATTTCATTAAAGTCGGATATCTTTACAACAATATTTTCTTTTGTTCCAGACACTAACATGTTACTTGGTTTGATATCTTTGTGTATTATCTTTAATGAATGGAGATATGAAAGACCTTCACAGGCTTGTGCACAATATCATGCACGATCTTTTAAATTAAAGTATTCATTATCGTTAAAAAGGTCTATGAGATCTTTTAACGAATGAACTGCATGATTGGTGTCGTGATCAAAAAGCTTTACCTGGCAATATTAAAAAAAAATTGTGGATGGCTTACATGAATACCCAAGCCACCTCACAACATTTTCGTGCTTTAGTTTTGCTAATGCATCTGCGGCTTTATAGATGGACTTCTTAGACGTTTGAATATTAAATTTTTTGGCTGCAGCTAGCTTCTCTTTCAGTTGATACTTGAAGACAACAGCTGAAGAGCCTTCTCCAATAATTTTTGACGCTATATTTATAGGCAGTTCCATGACTTCAAAACCTTTGACATTTTTTTCCAGAGATTTTAAAGTTGATCCAAATGCAGCCATTTCTGTTGCGATTTGATCGAGAAAAGACAAGAAAATGAATGTGACTACACCATGCGCCTACTCTTGTGTGTCGAATAAACGGGGGTCGTAATAATTAGTGAAGGGGGTCTGAAAAATTTACAATAATATAATAAACGGGGGTCTTAATTTTCGGGGGGAGAGATTAGAAAAATGAAAAAGTCACGATTTCTTTGTGAAATGAAGAGACACTGTTTTAACGTCAAAAAATAGGCGTACGAGAGTACGATTGTACGAGACATTGCAACAATCATACACCCAAACCTGCTTTTGGCGTACGATGCCGTACGTGCGAGCATATGATCGCCATGTTTTACCTTTGTTTTACGTTACGAACATTTATAATTATGAAGAGAACCGACAGACATATTTACAGGCGATGCTACAGGTTTTTTAAAAGGTCGATTCAACTTAGAGACTAAGAATTATGCTGCATTCATGGAAGAAAAAATATTAAACCGCAAAGAAACTGGTTGATGAAAAAAGCCACATTTCTGCATTGAAAATACGTTGTCTATTCAAATATCTTTTTGTGGAAATTTCTCAATCCTTACAACAACATTTGCAACATTCAGAAGGATAGAAAATTTCGTTTTGTGAAAATTAATCGCGATTTTCTTAAAAGCCTTTATATTCTGTATTTTTAATTATTGTAAAAAAATACAAAAAATAATTTTGCTTTCCCAAGAAAGTTTTATATTTCAGAGTAATGCAATTTTTGCGTTGGTTTTGTCTTGCATACAATAAAAATAAGTTTTACTGAACACCCCTCGGCTTTTATTTGTTTCATTTTTGCATCAAATGAGGTTTTAACTGTCCCGTTTCATTTGAATTCTTCTTTTAAGGCCTATCTGCACTCGGAAAATCTTTTGGTCGAAAGAATTTTTTTTGGCCGAAAAATTTTTTTTCAATCTCCACTTCAAATTTGTCATCAGAAAAAGTAAATCGAAATTAAAATTTTCAGATATATCAGAATTCTATTACAAAAACACAAGCAAAACAAACCACACGTAGTGATGGATTTATTTCGAGATACGAACTTTCTGCTTGCTCTACTTATCTATTGACGAAGACAGAATTTGTTGTCGTCCATTTTTAAAAGAAATTGTTGAAATTTTAGATGTTTATCTACACGTTCGTGGTCTTAGCATTAATCGTGATGATCCTGTTATGGATTTACCTGAACCGTTTGATTACCTGAACCGCGATATGTCTGATTACGATATGATCAAAGACGCTGAACTTTTAAAATTGTAAATTTATTGCATCATTACGGTTTAATACATTATAAAATTTAAATCGTCTACTAATTGCCTTTATTACTTTTTCGTCGTCAAATATTTCGTTAATAGTATATTGGCTGGTTATAATAAATCTTTTGTATTTCAAATTGATTGTTCCTCCTTTTGTTTCGCCGGTCGTGGCGTATTCGTCTCCCCATATCTTTAGGTAGTGGCTTAAGCATTTCCCGTTTAGGTCAAAGTCGTCTAGTAGAACCGTCTCTTGGTTGTGGTACCCATCCCACCATTTGTTTTGTTGCTTTAAGAAAAGCTCAGGGTATAAAGCTCTTGCTCTATGCGATTTACCTACCCCTGATTCGCCTTTTTATCCATATTCCTCTTGGCTGGCACATCAGTGCCTTGTTTATCCTCGAGGATTAGCGCCAAGTGTGTTAGTCCATGGCGGTATTTTACGAATACTTCGCTGTGGTTTTCCGCTATTTCACGCATGCTTTTGCCGTCTTTTATATCCTTTATTGCTTCTTGTAGGTCGTTTCTTTTGCCCATACTTGAAACATCTTTAGGCGTAATGTTTGTCCATGGACCTGAAAAAAATTTGAAAGCTTGTACTTTGTTTTTTGAAGGGAGATACTACTGTTCACTCGCAATACTAACAGATAGGTTCAGGTCTCGCGGTAATGTCACGACCGACTGTTCGCTCGTCCCAGTGTATACTTACAAGGGGAACAGCTTCCTGCAAGGGTTAGGTTCAGGTCTCGCTCTACTGTTCACTCGCAATACTAACAGATAGGTTCAGGTTTCGCTATAAACTTACCGTCTATTCTGCTGTCATGTTTTCGGCAGTATCTTTCTCCTTCTTTTGGACTTCGACATCTTTCTATATGCGCTCGAGTTTCATTGAAGATCGCTTTTACGGCACCAAATGCTTTTTTCCTTTCGAATTGTATGTACATTTGGTAGTGTGGAGTTTCATTTTTTCCTTGCTCCAATTGAAATGTATATTTAATATGTTGTTCGTCCAATATATTGATGTATTCATCTTTATTCTTTGTCGGATTGTTAATTGTAAGTAACCAAAAGTAGCTTTAATTCGGTCTTTCTTCTTCATTATCATAGCATCTTTTAGATGGTCTTATTGCATCGTCATGTTCATCGTTGTAGGGCATTAAAAGACTAACTTTTTGCATGCATTCATGCTTTTTACTTTATGTGACAAATGAGACATGAGCTAATTTGAAATATAACAAAAGAATAGCTAGATTTTCCAAATGATATATAATAAATAACTAGATAGCGAACACGGCGATATCAAGTGAAGCCGGTACATATGACGTAATAGTTTTGCCGTCATAATTATATCGGGCAAACATTTGTTTTTCTGGATATAGTTTATAGTGGAAAGAACTGATGTTTAGAATTAACAAAGAAGAAAATAGATATTGAAAACGAAGAACTCCTATCCATATAAATGTTGATAATGTAACCTTTTTATAATTACAAATAAACTTTGAATTAAAAGTATAATATGAAGGTTTACCAGCGTATCTTTTCTTTAGGTTACTGAGCAACAACTTATTAAATACAAATCCTTGAAGTTGCGCTAGTAGGTGTTTTCCTCTTACCTTGACCGTCGACAAAATAGACTTATAATGCAAAGAAAAAGTATCCTAACGCTGTGTAATCCCAAGCATTTTTCCATTTTTTCCGCTTTCAGTTTTATAGATTATGAGAGAATCATGGTTTAGGGAAGGGCACGAAGGAATATATATATACATAATCATATTCATTCATAAGATAGATATAATAAACTGTATTATAATTATTTATTTAACGTACAAATACCTCTTAAGTTCATCTCCTTCGTTGTTATCTAAGTCAAGTGTCTGCTGTCTGAAAAACAAATGAGATATTCATTTTACTGATATTTGTTTTACTATGATCTGAGATCCTTGATGATAAATTCATCATATTTTGTCAGTATTCTCTGTTTTACTTAAGCTCAGCATTTAAATAAGGCTTACCCGTAAGCCCGGGTAAGAGGTTGACGCACTCTGCTCGGTAGAGATTCGATCTAAAGCCTCACACTACGTTGCTAAGAAACATTTCGCGGTTTTTCTCTAAACTTTTCTCTAGATTTTAAAACGGATTCTATTTTTTCCTTTTTATGCGATATCTTTTTAAAAGATTTGTGACCCAAGTAAAGAATGTACTCATCCTTTCAAATTATTTTTCCAATATCATCGTCCCTTACCTTCGATATAAAGTTATCTGAAAGTTTTATGTGATTAGGCAAGGACTGGACGTATAGTAGTATTGGGAGAGAAGGAGTATCAGAATGTTCTGAACAATATTTTCTGTGCGTATGAAAAAATCTCTTTGAAATAAACACTGAGCAGGAACTGCATAAAACAATTTCGAGATATTTTTGGCCTTTTCTCTCACTTTGATAGTTCGGTATTTCTTTTCTGGCTTTGCTTTTATTGTATTCGATAATTCCCTCTCTCTGTATTGTCCAGAATGCTTTAATTCGGTCTTTCTTCTTCATTATCATAGCATCTTTTACCCTCTTATGATCTTTATGACAACTTTGAATATGCAATGTAAGTTTACTGCATGACTTGCCACAGAAGATGCATAACCTATCAGGTTTTCTGTATGGATTCTTCCCTTTAGATTTCTTCTAAAATAATAACATATCTAATTACAATCAGTTTAGATATGGTGTAAAGAAGAAACTTTTGTTTATATGATTTTGGACAGGACAGGGGACCAATTGCTCCGATATAATAAATAGAATCATGTCATTTTGTTAACAAATTATATTTTTACTTTGTCACTGCCACCACCATAATCATTGTCATCATCGACATCCTCATCATCAGTAGAATCAGCTTCCTTAGTAACAGATAACAATCACTGAAATCTACTGTAAATTAATGCAAAATTTGGAGCAATAACAGTGTAATTAATTTTCGTGATTGGACTAACTGATGGTGATTTATATGGCAAAACTAATCCAGTGCAAAATTTAACCCATGGTAAATAATAATAGCAAAATATAATGAATTCCACAGAATATCTTGCAAAAATTTCTACCCATTTGAGTTCAAAGTGATATAATTCATAACTTAATCATTTTGAGTACAACAAGTTCATACTATCACATTTCACCTTTATTAGGGTTCATCAGTAGTCGTGCATCTCTATGAAAATTATAAATTAAATTAGTTAGTTTGTTTGTTTGTTCTTCCAGAGGCAAGTTGGACGGCTTCCTACTTTTTTTTAAGTCTGTTATTTTCTAGAAGATATAGAGCACTTGAGAGAAATTCATCTTCATTGGATTTTATTATTATTATTATCTTAAGGCTTACAACAGTTTAGGCGAAATTCACCTGTAAAAAAGATGAGAGGCTTTAATAATATAATAATAATAATAATATATATATATATATATATATAATGATTTCTAGAATGAATTATTAACATGACGCTTAAAATTTTCTATTCATCATATATATGTAACTTGTTTACCCAAAATTTATCTAATCGAGATTTAAATGCGTTTAACGATGGTGCCGATACAACATCCTGATGAAGAGTGTTCCAGTCATTTACTGCTCTGTTAGTTATACAATGCCGCCTAATTAAAGTATGAGCGTCTTCTTTCACGAGCCGCATGTTATGACCTCTTGTGTTGTAGGGATTACGATTAATATGTAATAGATTAATATGTAAATAGATTTTATTTCTCTCGAGAATCCGTCCATTTCATTTTATTGCTCTTCCCTTTTCTCAATAAAAAATCTATCTCGAAGACGCTTGCACGATTTCAGGAGCGAATAATAAATCTTCTGACGAAGTCCCGCTTTCATATCTTTATTTTCCTTTGTTGTGATTATATTTACGGCGTCGCATAGTTCATGTATTCAATATTCAAAATGTTTCAGCATTGGGCGATGCCTTCCGGCTCAAAAAACGTTTTAAACAACGTCGCCAACAATCTCATATTGCTTCTCGCAGATTTTAAAACGGATTCTATTTTTTCCTTTTTATGCGATATCATTTTAAAAAATTTGTGACCCAAGTACAGAATGTACTCATCCTTTCGAACTATTTTTCCAATATCATTGTCAGACATTTTTATTGGTAAAAAAAAGTCATGAAAAAAAGAAACTCTTCTTTTTGATGTTTGGTTAAAGTTGTCTGGACAATCTCAAGTCAATTTCGAAAAGGCCAGTTTCGAAACGTAGTGGAATCGTAAACAACGCCATTAATAAAGTAATTTTTATCTTACCTTTTAAATTATTTCCAGTTGTTGTGGAAGTGGTGATGCAAGTGTCTTTGAATGTAGCCATTTCATTAAAGTCGGATATCTTTACAACAATATTTTCTTTTGTTCCAGACACTAACATGTTACTTGGTTTGATATCTTTGTGTATTATCTTTAATGAATGGAGATATGAAAGACCTTCACAGGCTTGTGCACAATATCATGCACGATCTTTTAAATTAAAGTATTCATTATCGTTAAAAAGGTCTATGAGATCTTTTAACGAATGAACTGCATGATTGGTGTCGTGATCAAAAAGCTTTACCTGGCAATATTAAAAAAAAATTGTGGATGGCTTACATGAATACCCAAGCCACCTCACAACATTTTCGTGCTTTAGTTTTGCTAATGCATCTGCGGCTTTATAGATGGACTTCTTAGACGTTTGAATATTAAATTTTTTGGCTGCAGCTAGCTTCTCTTTCAGTTGATACTTGAAGACAACAGCTGAAGAGCCTTCTCCAATAATTTTTGACGCTATATTTATAGGCAGTTCCATGACTTCAAAACCTTTGACATTTTTTTCCAGAGATTTTAAAGTTGATCCAAATGCAGCCATTTCTGTTGCGATTTGATCGAGAAAAGACAAGAAAATGAATGTGACTACACCATGCGCCTACTCTTGTGTGTCGAATAAACGGGGGTCGTAATAATTAGTGAAGGGGGTCTGAAAAATTTACAATAATATAATAAACGGGGGTCTTAATTTTCGGGGGGAGAGATTAGAAAAATGAAAAAGTCACGATTTCTTTGTGAAATGAAGAGACACTGTTTTAACGTCAAAAAATAGGCGTACGAGAGTACGATTGTACGAGACATTGCAACAATCATACACCCAAACCTGCTTTTGGCGTACGATGCCGTACGTGCGAGCATATGATCGCCATGTTTTACCTTTGTTTTACGTTACGAACATTTATAATTATGAAGAGAACCGACAGACATGTTTACAGGCGATGCTACAGGTTTTTTAAAAGGTCGATTCAACTTAGAGACTAAGAATTATGCTGCATTCATGGAAGAAAAAATATTAAACCGCAAAGAAACTGGTTGATGAAAAAAGCCACATTTCTGCATTGAAAATACGTTGTCTATTCAAATATCTTTTTGTGGAAATTTCTCAATCCTTACAACAACATTTGCAACATTCAGAAGGATAGAAAATTTCGTTTTGTGAAAATTAATCGCGATTTTCTTAAAAGCCTTTATATTCTGTATTTTTAATTATTGTAAAAAAATACAAAAAATAATTTTGCTTTCCCAAGAAAGTTTTATATTTCAGAGTAATGCAATTTTTGCGTTGGTTTTGTCTTGCATACAATAAAAATAAGTTTTACTGAACACCCCTCGGCTTTTATTTGTTTCATTTTTGCATCAAATGAGGTTTTAACTGTCCCGTTTCATTTGAATTCTTCTTTTAAGGCCTATCTGCACTCGGAAAATCTTTTGGTCGAAAGAATTTTTTTTGGCCGAAAAATTTTTTTTCAATCTCCACTTCAAATTTGTCATCAGAAAAAGTAAATCGAAATTAAAATTTTCAGATATATCAGAATTCTATTACAAAAACACAAGCAAAACAAACCACACGTAGTGATGGATTTATTTCGAGATACGAACTTTCTGCTTGCTCTACTTATCTATTGACGAAGACAGAATTTGTTGTCGTCCATTTTTAAAAGAAATTGTTGAAATTTTAGATGTTTATCTACACGTTCGTGGTCTTAGCATTAATCGTGATGATCCTGTTATGGATTTACCTGAACCGTTTGATTACCTGAACCGCGATATGTCTGATTACGATATGATCAAAGACGCTGAACTTTTAAAATTGTAAATTTATTGCATCATTACGGTTTAATACATTATAAAATTTAAATCGTCTACTAATTGCCTTTATTACTTTTTCGTCGTCAAATATTTCGTTAATAGTATATTGGCTGGTTATAATAAATCTTTTGTATTTCAAATTGATTGTTCCTCCTTTTGTTTCGCCGGTCGTGGCGTATTCGTCTCCCCATATCTTTAGGTAGTGGCTTAAGCATTTCCCGTTTAGGTCAAAGTCGTCTAGTAGAACCGTCTCTTGGTTGTGGTACCCATCCCACCATTTGTTTTGTTGCTTTAAGAAAAGCTCAGGGTATAAAGCTCTTGCTCTATGCGATTTACCTACCCCTGATTCGCCTTTTTATCCATATTCCTCTTGGCTGGCACATCAGTGCCTTGTTTATCCTCGAGGATTAGCGCCAAGTGTGTTAGTCCATGGCGGTATTTTACGAATACTTCGCTGTGGTTTTCCGCTATTTCACGCATGCTTTTGCCGTCTTTTATATCCTTTATTGCTTCTTGTAGGTCGTTTCTTTTGCCCATACTTGAAACATCTTTAGGCGTAATGTTTGTCCATGGACCTGAAAAAAATTTGAAAGCTTGTACTTTGTTTTTTGAAGGGAGATACGACTGTTCACTCGCAATACTAACAGATAGGTTCAGGTCTCGCGGTAATGTCACGACCGACTGTTCGCTCGTCCCAGTGTATACTTACAAGGGGAACAGCTTCCTGCAAGGGTTAGGTTCAGGTCTCGCTCTACTGTTCACTCGCAATACTAACAGATAGGTTCAGGTTTCGCTATAAACTTACCGTCTATTCTGCTGTCATGTTTTCGGCAGTATCTTTCTCCTTCTTTTGGACTTCGACATCTTTCTATATGCGCTCGAGTTTCATTGAAGATCGCTTTTACGGCACCAAATGCTTTTTTCCTTTCGAATTGTATGTACATTTGGTAGTGTGGAGTTTCATTTTCTCCTTGCTCCAATTGAAATGTATATTTAATATGTTGTTCGTCCAATATATTGATGTATTCATCTTTATTCTTTGTCGGATTGTTAATTGTAAGTAACCAAAAGTAGCTTTAATTCGGTCTTTCTTCTTCATTATCATAGCATCTTTTAGATGGTCTTATTGCATCGTCATGTTCATCGTTGTAGGGCATTAAAAGACTAACTTTTTGCATGCATTCATGCTTTTTACTTTATGTGACAAATGAGACATGAGCTAATTTGAAATATAACAAAAGAATAGCTAGATTTTCCAAATGATATATAATAAATAACTAGATAGCGAACACGGCGATATCAAGTGAAGCCGGTACATATGACGTAATAGTTTTGCCGTCATAATTATATCGGGCAAACATTTGTTTTTCTGGATATAGTTTATAGTGGAAAGAACTGATGTTTAGAATTAACAAAGAAGAAAATAGATATTGAAAACGAAGAACTCCTATCCATATAAATGTTGATAATGTAACCTTTTTATAATTACAAATAAACTTTGAATTAAAAGTATAATATGAAGGTTTACCAGCGTATCTTTTCTTTAGGTTACTGAGCAACAACTTATTAAATACAAATCCTTGAAGTTGCGCTAGTAGGTGTTTTCCTCTTACCTTGACCGTCGACAAAATAGACTTATAATGCAAAGAAAAAGTATCCTAACGCTGTGTAATCCCAAGCATTTTTCCATTTTTTCCGCTTTCAGTTTTATAGATTATGAGAGAATCATGGTTTAGGGAAGGGCACGAAGGAATATATATATACATAATCATATTCATTCATAAGATAGATATAATAAACTGTATTATAATTATTTATTTAACGTACAAATACCTCTTAAGTTCATCTCCTTCGTTGTTATCTATGTCAAGTGTCTGCTGTCTGAAAAACAAATGAGATATTCATTTTACTGATATTTGTTTTACTATGATCTGAGATCCTTGATGATAAATTCATCATATTTTGTCAGTATTCTCTGTTTTACTTAAGCTCAGCATTTAAATAAGGCTTACCCGTAAGCCCGGGTAAGAGGTTGACGCACTCTGCTCGGTAGAGATTCGATCTAAAGCCTCACACTACGTTGCTAAGAAACATTTCGCGGTTTTTCTCTAAACTTTTCTCTAGATTTTAAAACGGATTCTATTTTTTCCTTTTTATGCGATATCTTTTTAAAAGATTTGTGACCCAAGTAAAGAATGTACTCATCCTTTCAAATTATTTTTCCAATATCATCGTCCCTTACCTTCGATATAAAGTTATCTGAAAGTTTTATGTGATTAGGCAAGGACTGGACGTATAGTAGTATTGGGAGAGAAGGAGTATCAGAATGTTCTGAACAATATTTTCTGTGCGTATGAAAAAATCTCTTTGAAATAAACACTGAGCAGGAACTGCATAAAACAATTTCGAGATATTTTTGGCCTTTTCTCTCACTTTGATAGTTCGGTATTTCTTTTCTGGCTTTGCTTTTATTGTATTCGATAATTCCCTCTCTCTGTATTGTCCAGAATGCTTTAATTCGGTCTTTCTTCTTCATTATCATAGCATCTTTTACCCTCTTATGATCTTTATGACAACTTTGAATATGCAATGTAAGTTTACTGCATGACTTGCCACAGAAGATGCATAACCTATCAGGTTTTCTGTATGGATTCTTCCCTTTAGATTTCTTCTAAAATAATAACATATCTAATTACAATCAGTTTAGATATGGTGTAAAGAAGAAACTTTTGTTTATATGATTTTGGACAGGACAGGGGACCAATTGCTCCGATATAATAAATAGAATCATGTCATTTTGTTAACAAATTATATTTTTACTTTGTCACTGCCACCACCATAATCATTGTCATCATCGACATCCTCATCATCAGTAGAATCAGCTTCCTTAGTAACAGATAACAATCACTGAAATCTACTGTAAATTAATGCAAAATTTGGAGCAATAACAGTGTAATTAATTTTCGTGATTGGACTAACTGATGGTGATTTATATGGCAAAACTAATCCAGTGCAAAATTTAACCCATGGTAAATAATAATAGCAAAATATAATGAATTCCACAGAATATCTTGCAAAAATTTCTACCCATTTGAGTTCAAAGTGATATAATTCATAACTTAATCATTTTGAGTACAACAAGTTCATACTATCACATTTCACCTTTATTAGGGTTCATCAGTAGTCGTGCATCTCTATGAAAATTATAAATTAAATTAGTTAGTTTGTTTGTTTGTTCTTCCAGAGGCAAGTTGGACGGCTTCCTACTTTTTTTTAAGTCTGTTATTTTCTAGAAGATATAGAGCACTTGAGAGAAATTCATCTTCATTGGATTTTATTATTATTATTATCTTAAGGCTTACAACAGTTTAGGCGAAATTCACCTGTAAAAAAGATGAGAGGCTTTAATAATATAATAATAATAATAATATATATATATATATAATGATTTCTAGAATGAATTATTAACATGACGCTTAAAATTTTCTATTCATCATATATATGTAACTTGTTTACCCAAAATTTATCTAATCGAGATTTAAATGCGTTTAACGATGGTGCCGATACAACATCCTGATGAAGAGTGTTCCAGTCATTTACTGCTCTGTTAGTTATACAATGCCGCCTAATTAAAGTATGAGCGTCTTCTTTCACGAGCCGCATGTTATGACCTCTTGTGTTGTAGGGATTACGATTAATATGTAATAGATTAATATGTAAATAGATTTTATTTCTCTCGAGAATCCGTCCATTTCATTTTATTGCTCTTCCCTTTTCTCAATAAAAAGACTTCTCAATCTCGAAGACGCTTGCACGATTTCAGGAGCGAATAATAAATCTTCTGACGAAGTCCCGCTTTCATATCTTTATTTTCCTTTGTTGTGATTATATTTACGGCGTCGCATAGTTCATGTATTCAATATTCAAAATGTTTCAGCATTGGGCGATGCCTTCCGGCTCAAAAAACGTTTTAAACAACGTCGCCAACAATCTCATATTGCTTCTCGCAGATTTTAAAACGGATTCTATTTTTTCCTTTTTATGCGATATCATTTTAAAAAATTTGTGACCCAAGTACAGAATGTACTCATCCTTTCGAACTATTTTTCCAATATCATTGTCAGACATTTTTATTGGTAAAAAAAAGTCATGAAAAAAAGAAACTCTTCTTTTTGATGTTTGGTTAAAGTTGTCTGGACAATCTCAAGTCAATTTCGAAAAGGCCAGTTTCGAAACGTAGTGGAATCGTAAACAACGCCATTAATAAAGTAATTTTTATCTTACCTTTTAAATTATTTCCAGTTGTTGTGGAAGTGGTGATGCAAGTGTCTTTGAATGTAGCCATTTCATTAAAGTCGGATATCTTTACAACAATATTTTCTTTTGTTCCAGACACTAACATGTTACTTGGTTTGATATCTTTGTGTATTATCTTTAATGAATGGAGATATGAAAGACCTTCACAGGCTTGTGCACAATATCATGCACGATCTTTTAAATTAAAGTATTCATTATCGTTAAAAAGGTCTATGAGATCTTTTAACGAATGAACTGCATGATTGGTGTCGTGATCAAAAAGCTTTACCTGGCAATATTAAAAAAAAATTGTGGATGGCTTACATGAATACCCAAGCCACCTCCTAAAAACCTGCGGCTTTATAGATGGACTTCTTAGACGTTTGAATATTAAATTTTTTGGCTGCAGCTAGCTTCTCTTTCAGTTGATACTTGAAGACAACAGCTGAAGAGCCTTCTCCAATAATTTTTGACGCTATATTTATAGGCAGTTCCATGACTTCAAAACCTTTGACATTTTTTTCCAGAGATTTTAAAGTTGATCCAAATGCAGCCATTTCTGTTGCGATTTGATCGAGAAAAGACAAGAAAATGAATGTGACTACACCATGCGCCTACTCTTGTGTGTCGAATAAACGGGGGTCGTAATAATTAGTGAAGGGGGTCTGAAAAATTTACAATAATATAATAAACGGGGGTCTTAATTTTCGGGGGGAGAGATTAGAAAAATGAAAAAGTCACGATTTCTTTGTGAAATGAAGAGACACTGTTTTAACGTCAAAAAATAGGCGTACGAGAGTACGATTGTACGAGACATTGCAACAATCATACACCCAAACCTGCTTTTGGCGTACGATGCCGTACGTGCGAGCATATGATCGCCATGTTTTACCTTTGTTTTACGTTACGAACATTTATAATTATGAAGAGAACCGACAGACATGTTTACAGGCGATGCTACAGGTTTTTTAAAAGGTCGATTCAACTTAGAGACTAAGAATTATGCTGCATTCATGGAAGAAAAAATATTAAACCGCAAAGAAACTGGTTGATGAAAAAAGCCACATTTCTGCATTGAAAATACGTTGTCTATTCAAATATCTTTTTGTGGAAATTTCTCAATCCTTACAACAACATTTGCAACATTCAGAAGGATAGAAAATTTCGTTTTGTGAAAATTAATCGCGATTTTCTTAAAAGCCTTTATATTCTGTATTTTTAATTATTGTAAAAAAATACAAAAAATAATTTTGCTTTCCCAAGAAAGTTTTATATTTCAGAGTAATGCAATTTTTGCGTTGGTTTTGTCTTGCATACAATAAAAATAAGTTTTACTGAACACCCCTCGGCTTTTATTTGTTTCATTTTTGCATCAAATGAGGTTTTAACTGTCCCGTTTCATTTGAATTCTTCTTTTAAGGCCTATCTGCACTCGGAAAATCTTTTGGTCGAAAGAATTTTTTTTGGCCGAAAAATTTTTTTTCAATCTCCACTTCAAATTTGTCATCAGAAAAAGTAAATCGAAATTAAAATTTTCAGATATATCAGAATTCTATTACAAAAACACAAGCAAAACAAACCACACGTAGTGATGGATTTATTTCGAGATACGAACTTTCTGCTTGCTCTACTTATCTATTGACGAAGACAGAATTTGTTGTCGTCCATTTTTAAAAGAAATTGTTGAAATTTTAGATGTTTATCTACACGTTCGTGGTCTTAGCATTAATCGTGATGATCCTGTTATGGATTTACCTGAACCGTTTGATTACCTGAACCGCGATATGTCTGATTACGATATGATCAAAGACGCTGAACTTTTAAAATTGTAAATTTATTGCATCATTACGGTTTAATACATTATAAAATTTAAATCGTCTACTAATTGCCTTTATTACTTTTTCGTCGTCAAATATTTCGTTAATAGTATATTGGCTGGTTATAATAAATCTTTTGTATTTCAAATTGATTGTTCCTCCTTTTGTTTCGCCGGTCGTGGCGTATTCGTCTCCCCATATCTTTAGGTAGTGGCTTAAGCATTTCCCGTTTAGGTCAAAGTCGTCTAGTAGAACCGTCTCTTGGTTGTGGTACCCATCCCACCATTTGTTTTGTTGCTTTAAGAAAAGCTCAGGGTATAAAGCTCTTGCTCTATGCGATTTACCTACCCCTGATTCGCCTTTTTATCCATATTCCTCTTGGCTGGCACATCAGTGCCTTGTTTATCCTCGAGGATTAGCGCCAAGTGTGTTAGTCCATGGCGGTATTTTACGAATACTTCGCTGTGGTTTTCCGCTATTTCACGCATGCTTTTGCCGTCTTTTATATCCTTTATTGCTTCTTGTAGGTCGTTTCTTTTGCCCATACTTGAAACATCTTTAGGCGTAATGTTTGTCCATGGACCTGAAAAAAATTTGAAAGCTTGTACTTTGTTTTTTGAAGGGAGATACTACTGTTCACTCGCAATACTAACAGATAGGTTCAGGTCTCGCGGTAATGTCACGACCGACTGTTCGCTCGTCCCAGTGTATACTTACAAGGGGAACAGCTTCCTGCAAGGGTTAGGTTCAGGTCTCGCTCTACTGTTCACTCGCAATACTAACAGATAGGTTCAGGTTTCGCTATAAACTTACCGTCTATTCTGCTGTCATGTTTTCGGCAGTATCTTTCTCCTTCTTTTGGACTTCGACATCTTTCTATATGCGCTCGAGTTTCATTGAAGATCGCTTTTACGGCACCAAATGCTTTTTTCCTTTCGAATTGTATGTACATTTGGTAGTGTGGAGTTTCATTTTCTCCTTGCTCCAATTGAAATGTATATTTAATATGTTGTTCGTCCAATATATTGATGTATTCATCTTTATTCTTTGTCGGATTGTTAATTGTAAGTAACCAAAAGTAGCTTTAATTCGGTCTTTCTTCTTCATTATCATAGCATCTTTTAGATGGTCTTATTGCATCGTCATGTTCATCGTTGTAGGGCATTAAAAGACTAACTTTTTGCATGCATTCATGCTTTTTACTTTATGTGACAAATGAGACATGAGCTAATTTGAAATATAACAAAAGAATAGCTAGATTTTCCAAATGATATATAATAAATAACTAGATAGCGAACACGGCGATATCAAGTGAAGCCGGTACATATGACGTAATAGTTTTGCCGTCATAATTATATCGGGCAAACATTTGTTTTTCTGGATATAGTTTATAGTGGAAAGAACTGATGTTTAGAATTAACAAAGAAGAAAATAGATATTGAAAACGAAGAACTCCTATCCATATAAATGTTGATAATGTAACCTTTTTATAATTACAAATAAACTTTGAATTAAAAGTATAATATGAAGGTTTACCAGCGTATCTTTTCTTTAGGTTACTGAGCAACAACTTATTAAATACAAATCCTTGAAGTTGCGCTAGTAGGTGTTTTCCTCTTACCTTGACCGTCGACAAAATAGACTTATAATGCAAAGAAAAAGTATCCTAACGCTGTGTAATCCCAAGCATTTTTCCATTTTTTCCGCTTTCAGTTTTATAGATTATGAGAGAATCATGGTTTAGGGAAGGGCACGAAGGAATATATATATACATAATCATATTCATTCATAAGATAGATATAATAAACTGTATTATAATTATTTATTTAACGTACAAATACCTCTTAAGTTCATCTCCTTCGTTGTTATCTAAGTCAAGTGTCTGCTGTCTGAAAAACAAATGAGATATTCATTTTACTGATATTTGTTTTACTATGATCTGAGATCCTTGATGATAAATTCATCATATTTTGTCAGTATTCTCTGTTTTACTTAAGCTCAGCATTTAAATAAGGCTTACCCGTAAGCCCGGGTAAGAGGTTGACGCACTCTGCTCGGTAGAGATTCGATCTAAAGCCTCACACTACGTTGCTAAGAAACATTTCGCGGTTTTTCTCTAAACTTTTCTCTAGATTTTAAAACGGATTCTATTTTTTCCTTTTTATGCGATATCTTTTTAAAAGATTTGTGACCCAAGTAAAGAATGTACTCATCCTTTCAAATTATTTTTCCAATATCATCGTCCCTTACCTTCGATATAAAGTTATCTGAAAGTTTTATGTGATTAGGCAAGGACTGGACGTATAGTAGTATTGGGAGAGAAGGAGTATCAGAATGTTCTGAACAATATTTTCTGTGCGTATGAAAAAATCTCTTTGAAATAAACACTGAGCAAGAACTGCATAAAACAATTTCGAGATATTTTTGGCCTTTTCTCTCACTTTGATAGTTCGGTATTTCTTTTCTGGCTTTGCTTTTATTGTATTCGATAATTCCCTCTCTCTGTATTGTCCAGAATGCTTTAATTCGGTCTTTCTTCTTCATTATCATAGCATCTTTTACCCTCTTATGATCTTTATGACAACTTTGAATATGCAATGTAAGTTTACTGCATGACTTGCCACAGAAGATGCATAACCTATCAGGTTTTCTGTATGGATTCTTCCCTTTAGATTTCTTCTAAAATAATAACATATCTAATTACAATCAGTTTAGATATGGTGTAAAGAAGAAACTTTTGTTTATATGATTTTGGACAGGACAGGGGACCAATTGCTCCGATATAATAAATAGAATCATGTCATTTTGTTAACAAATTATATTTTTACTTTGTCACTGCCACCACCATAATCATTGTCATCATCGACATCCTCATCATCAGTAGAATCAGCTTCCTTAGTAACAGATAACAATCACTGAAATCTACTGTAAATTAATGCAAAATTTGGAGCAATAACAGTGTAATTAATTTTCGTGATTGGACTAACTGATGGTGATTTATATGGCAAAACTAATCCAGTGCAAAATTTAACCCATGGTAAATAATAATAGCAAAATATAATGAATTCCACAGAATATCTTGCAAAAATTTCTACCCATTTGAGTTCAAAGTGATATAATTCATAACTTAATCATTTTGAGTACAACAAGTTCATACTATCACATTTCACCTTTATTAGGGTTCATCAGTAGTCGTGCATCTCTATGAAAATTATAAATTAAATTAGTTAGTTTGTTTGTTTGTTCTTCCAGAGGCAAGTTGGACGGCTTCCTACTTTTTTTTAAGTCTGTTATTTTCTAGAAGATATAGAGCACTTGAGAGAAATTCATCTTCATTGGATTTTATTATTATTATTATCTTAAGGCTTACAACAGTTTAGGCGAAATTCACCTGTAAAAAAGATGAGAGGCTTTAATAATATAATAATAATAATAATATATATATATATATATAATGATTTCTAGAATGAATTATTAACATGACGCTTAAAATTTTCTATTCATCATATATATGTAACTTGTTTACCCAAAATTTATCTAATCGAGATTTAAATGCGTTTAACGATGGTGCCGATACAACATCCTGATGAAGAGTGTTCCAGTCATTTACTGCTCTGTTAGTTATACAATGCCGCCTAATTAAAGTATGAGCGTCTTCTTTCACGAGCCGCATGTTATGACCTCTTGTGTTGTAGGGATTACGATTAATATGTAATAGATTAATATGTAAATAGATTTTATTTCTCTCGAGAATCCGTCCATTTCATTTTATTGCTCTTCCCTTTTCTCAATAAAAAATCTATCTCGAAGACGCTTGCACGATTTCAGGAGCGAATAATAAATCTTCTGACGAAGTCCCGCTTTCATATCTTTATTTTCCTTTGTTGTGATTATATTTACGGCGTCGCATAGTTCATGTATTCAATATTCAAAATGTTTCAGCATTGGGCGATGCCTTCCGGCTCAAAAAACGTTTTAAACATCGTCGCCAACAATCTCATATTGCTTCTCGCAGATTTTAAAACGGATTCTATTTTTTCCTTTTTATGCGATATCATTTTAAAAAATTTGTGACCCAAGTACAGAATGTACTCATCCTTTCGAACTATTTTTCCAATATCATTGTCAGACATTTTTATTGGTAAAAAAAAGTCATGAAAAAAAGAAACTCTTCTTTTTGA
The DNA here is from genome assembly GCA_963930725.1 of Candelabrum cocksii. Taxonomy (NCBI): domain Eukaryota; kingdom Metazoa; phylum Cnidaria; class Hydrozoa; order Anthoathecata; family Candelabridae; genus Candelabrum; species Candelabrum cocksii. Next base: position 12,943,713 of record OZ005672.1, on the reverse strand, counting down.
TGTTTGGTTAAAGTTGTCTGGACAATCTCAAGTCAATTTCGAAAAGGCCAGTTTCGAAACGTAGTGGAATCGTAAACAACGCCATTAATAAAGTAATTTTTATCTTACCTTTTAAATTATTTCCAGTTGTTGTGGAAGTGGTGATGCAAGTGTCTTTGAATGTAGCCATTTCATTAAAGTCGGATATCTTTACAACAATATTTTCTTTTGTTCCAGACACTAACATGTTACTTGGTTTGATATCTTTGTGTATTATCTTTAATGAATGGAGATATGAAAGACCTTCACAGGCTTGTGCACAATATCATGCACGATCTTTTAAATTAAAGTATTCATTATCGTTAAAAAGGTCTATGAGATCTTTTAACGAATGAACTGCATGATTGGTGTCGTGATCAAAAAGCTTTACCTGGCAATATTAAAAAAAAATTGTGGATGGCTTACATGAATACCCAAGCCACCTCCTAAAAACCTGCGGCTTTATAGATGGACTTCTTAGACGTTTGAATATTAAATTTTTTGGCTGCAGCTAGCTTCTCTTTCAGTTGATACTTGAAGACAACAGCTGAAGAGCCTTCTCCAATAATTTTTGACGCTATATTTATAGGCAGTTCCATGACTTCAAAACCTTTGACATTTTTTTCCAGAGATTTTAAAGTTGATCCAAATGCAGCCATTTCTGTTGCGATTTGATCGAGAAAAGACAAGAAAATGAATGTGACTACACCATGCGCCTACTCTTGTGTGTCGAATAAACGGGGGTCGTAATAATTAGTGAAGGGGGTCTGAAAAATTTACAATAATATAATAAACGGGGGTCTTAATTTTCGGGGGGAGAGATTAGAAAAATGAAAAAGTCACGATTTCTTTGTGAAATGAAGAGACACTGTTTTAACGTCAAAAAATAGGCGTACGAGAGTACGATTGTACGAGACATTGCAACAATCATACACCCAAACCTGCTTTTGGCGTACGATGCCGTACGTGCGAGCATATGATCGCCATGTTTTACCTTTGTTTTACGTTACGAACATTTATAATTATGAAGAGAACCGACAGACATGTTTACAGGCGATGCTACAGGTTTTTTAAAAGGTCGATTCAACTTAGAGACTAAGAATTATGCTGCATTCATGGAAGAAAAAATATTAAACCGCAAAGAAACTGGTTGATGAAAAAAGCCACATTTCTGCATTGAAAATACGTTGTCTATTCAAATATCTTTTTGTGGAAATTTCTCAATCCTTACAACAACATTTGCAACATTCAGAAGGATAGAAAATTTCGTTTTGTGAAAATTAATCGCGATTTTCTTAAAAGCCTTTATATTCTGTATTTTTAATTATTGTAAAAAAATACAAAAAATAATTTTGCTTTCCCAAGAAAGTTTTATATTTCAGAGTAATGCAATTTTTGCGTTGGTTTTGTCTTGCATACAATAAAAATAAGTTTTACTGAACACCCCTCGGCTTTTATTTGTTTCATTTTTGCATCAAATGAGGTTTTAACTGTCCCGTTTCATTTGAATTCTTCTTTTAAGGCCTATCTGCACTCGGAAAATCTTTTGGTCGAAAGAATTTTTTTTGGCCGAAAAATTTTTTTTCAATCTCCACTTCAAATTTGTCATCAGAAAAAGTAAATCGAAATTAAAATTTTCAGATATATCAGAATTCTATTACAAAAACACAAGCAAAACAAACCACACGTAGTGATGGATTTATTTCGAGATACGAACTTTCTGCTTGCTCTACTTATCTATTGACGAAGACAGAATTTGTTGTCGTCCATTTTTAAAAGAAATTGTTGAAATTTTAGATGTTTATCTACACGTTCGTGGTCTTAGCATTAATCGTGATGATCCTGTTATGGATTTACCTGAACCGTTTGATTACCTGAACCGCGATATGTCTGATTACGATATGATCAAAGACGCTGAACTTTTAAAATTGTAAATTTATTGCATCATTACGGTTTAATACATTATAAAATTTAAATCGTCTACTAATTGCCTTTATTACTTTTTCGTCGTCAAATATTTCGTTAATAGTATATTGGCTGGTTATAATAAATCTTTTGTATTTCAAATTGATTGTTCCTCCTTTTGTTTCGCCGGTCGTGGCGTATTCGTCTCCCCATATCTTTAGGTAGTGGCTTAAGCATTTCCCGTTTAGGTCAAAGTCGTCTAGTAGAACCGTCTCTTGGTTGTGGTACCCATCCCACCATTTGTTTTGTTGCTTTAAGAAAAGCTCAGGGTATAAAGCTCTTGCTCTATGCGATTTACCTACCCCTGATTCGCCTTTTTATCCATATTCCTCTTGGCTGGCACATCAGTGCCTTGTTTATCCTCGAGGATTAGCGCCAAGTGTGTTAGTCCATGGCGGTATTTTACGAATACTTCGCTGTGGTTTTCCGCTATTTCACGCATGCTTTTGCCGTCTTTTATATCCTTTATTGCTTCTTGTAGGTCGTTTCTTTTGCCCATACTTGAAACATCTTTAGGCGTAATGTTTGTCCATGGACCTGAAAAAAATTTGAAAGCTTGTACTTTGTTTTTTGAAGGGAGATACTACTGTTCACTCGCAATACTAACAGATAGGTTCAGGTCTCGCGGTAATGTCACGACCGACTGTTCGCTCGTCCCAGTGTATACTTACAAGGGGAACAGCTTCCTGCAAGGGTTAGGTTCAGGTCTCGCTCTACTGTTCACTCGCAATACTAACAGATAGGTTCAGGTTTCGCTATAAACTTACCGTCTATTCTGCTGTCATGTTTTCGGCAGTATCTTTCTCCTTCTTTTGGACTTCGACATCTTTCTATATGCGCTCGAGTTTCATTGAAGATCGCTTTTACGGCACCAAATGCTTTTTTCCTTTCGAATTGTATGTACATTTGGTAGTGTGGAGTTTCATTTTCTCCTTGCTCCAATTGAAATGTATATTTAATATGTTGTTCGTCCAATATATTGATGTATTCATCTTTATTCTTTGTCGGATTGTTAATTGTAAGTAACCAAAAGTAGCTTTAATTCGGTCTTTCTTCTTCATTATCATAGCATCTTTTAGATGGTCTTATTGCATCGTCATGTTCATCGTTGTAGGGCATTAAAAGACTAACTTTTTGCATGCATTCATGCTTTTTACTTTATGTGACAAATGAGACATGAGCTAATTTGAAATATAACAAAAGAATAGCTAGATTTTCCAAATGATATATAATAAATAACTAGATAGCGAACACGGCGATATCAAGTGAAGCCGGTACATATGACGTAATAGTTTTGCCGTCATAATTATATCGGGCAAACATTTGTTTTTCTGGATATAGTTTATAGTGGAAAGAACTGATGTTTAGAATTAACAAAGAAGAAAATAGATATTGAAAACGAAGAACTCCTATCCATATAAATGTTGATAATGTAACCTTTTTATAATTACAAATAAACTTTGAATTAAAAGTATAATATGAAGGTTTACCAGCGTATCTTTTCTTTAGGTTACTGAGCAACAACTTATTAAATACAAATCCTTGAAGTTGCGCTAGTAGGTGTTTTCCTCTTACCTTGACCGTCGACAAAATAGACTTATAATGCAAAGAAAAAGTATCCTAACGCTGTGTAATCCCAAGCATTTTTCCATTTTTTCCGCTTTCAGTTTTATAGATTATGAGAGAATCATGGTTTAGGGAAGGGCACGAAGGAATATATATATACATAATCATATTCATTCATAAGATAGATATAATAAACTGTATTATAATTATTTATTTAACGTACAAATACCTCTTAAGTTCATCTCCTTCGTTGTTATCTAAGTCAAGTGTCTGCTGTCTGAAAAACAAATGAGATATTCATTTTACTGATATTTGTTTTACTATGATCTGAGATCCTTGATGATAAATTCATCATATTTTGTCAGTATTCTCTGTTTTACTTAAGCTCAGCATTTAAATAAGGCTTACCCGTAAGCCCGGGTAAGAGGTTGACGCACTCTGCTCGGTAGAGATTCGATCTAAAGCCTCACACTACGTTGCTAAGAAACATTTCGCGGTTTTTCTCTAAACTTTTCTCTAGATTTTAAAACGGATTCTATTTTTTCCTTTTTATGCGATATCTTTTTAAAAGATTTGTGACCCAAGTAAAGAATGTACTCATCCTTTCAAATTATTTTTCCAATATCATCGTCCCTTACCTTCGATATAAAGTTATCTGAAAGTTTTATGTGATTAGGCAAGGACTGGACGTATAGTAGTATTGGGAGAGAAGGAGTATCAGAATGTTCTGAACAATATTTTCTGTGCGTATGAAAAAATCTCTTTGAAATAAACACTGAGCAGGAACTGCATAAAACAATTTCGAGATATTTTTGGCCTTTTCTCTCACTTTGATAGTTCGGTATTTCTTTTCTGGCTTTGCTTTTATTGTATTCGATAATTCCCTCTCTCTGTATTGTCCAGAATGCTTTAATTCGGTCTTTCTTCTTCATTATCATAGCATCTTTTACCCTCTTATGATCTTTATGACAACTTTGAATATGCAATGTAAGTTTACTGCATGACTTGCCACAGAAGATGCATAACCTATCAGGTTTTCTGTATGGATTCTTCCCTTTAGATTTCTTCTAAAATAATAACATATCTAATTACAATCAGTTTAGATATGGTGTAAAGAAGAAACTTTTGTTTATATGATTTTGGACAGGACAGGGGACCAATTGCTCCGATATAATAAATAGAATCATGTCATTTTGTTAACAAATTATATTTTTACTTTGTCACTGCCACCACCATAATCATTGTCATCATCGACATCCTCATCATCAGTAGAATCAGCTTCCTTAGTAACAGATAACAATCACTGAAATCTACTGTAAATTAATGCAAAATTTGGAGCAATAACAGTGTAATTAATTTTCGTGATTGGACTAACTGATGGTGATTTATATGGCAAAACTAATCCAGTGCAAAATTTAACCCATGGTAAATAATAATAGCAAAATATAATGAATTCCACAGAATATCTTGCAAAAATTTCTACCCATTTGAGTTCAAAGTGATATAATTCATAACTTAATCATTTTGAGTACAACAAGTTCATACTATCACATTTCACCTTTATTAGGGTTCATCAGTAGTCGTGCATCTCTATGAAAATTATAAATTAAATTAGTTAGTTTGTTTGTTTGTTCTTCCAGAGGCAAGTTGGACGGCTTCCTACTTTTTTTTAAGTCTGTTATTTTCTAGAAGATATAGAGCACTTGAGAGAAATTCATCTTCATTGGATTTTATTATTATTATTATCTTAAGGCTTACAACAGTTTAGGCGAAATTCACCTGTAAAAAAGATGAGAGGCTTTAATAATATAATAATAATAATAATATATATATATATATAATGATTTCTAGAATGAATTATTAACATGACGCTTAAAATTTTCTATTCATCATATATATGTAACTTGTTTACCCAAAATTTATCTAATCGAGATTTAAATGCGTTTAACGATGGTGCCGATACAACATCCTGATGAAGAGTGTTCCAGTCATTTACTGCTCTGTTAGTTATACAATGCCGCCTAATTAAAGTATGAGCGTCTTCTTTCACGAGCCGCATGTTATGACCTCTTGTGTTGTAGGGATTACGATTAATATGTAATAGATTAATATGTAAATAGATTTTATTTCTCTCGAGAATCCGTCCATTTCATTTTATTGCTCTTCCCTTTTCTCAATAAAAAATCTATCTCGAAGACGCTTGCACGATTTCAGGAGCGAATAATAAATCTTCTGACGAAGTCCCGCTTTCATATCTTTATTTTCCTTTGTTGTGATTATATTTACGGCGTCGCATAGTTCATGTATTCAATATTCAAAATGTTTCAGCATTGGGCGATGCCTTCCGGCTCAAAAAACGTTTTAAACAACGTCGCCAACAATCTCATATTGCTTCTCGCAGATTTTAAAACGGATTCTATTTTTTCCTTTTTATGCGATATCATTTTAAAAAATTTGTGACCCAAGTACAGAATGTACTCATCCTTTCGAACTATTTTTCCAATATCATTGTCAGACATTTTTATTGGTAAAAAAAAGTCATGAAAAAAAGAAACTCTTCTTTTTGATGTTTGGTTAAAGTTGTCTGGACAATCTCAAGTCAATTTCGAAAAGGCCAGTTTCGAAACGTAGTGGAATCGTAAACAACGCCATTAATAAAGTAATTTTTATCTTACCTTTTAAATTATTTCCAGTTGTTGTGGAAGTGGTGATGCAAGTGTCTTTGAATGTAGCCATTTCATTAAAGTCGGATATCTTTACAACAATATTTTCTTTTGTTCCAGACACTAACATGTTACTTGGTTTGATATCTTTGTGTATTATCTTTAATGAATGGAGATATGAAAGACCTTCACAGGCTTGTGCACAATATCATGCACGATCTTTTAAATTAAAGTATTCATTATCGTTAAAAAGGTCTATGAGATCTTTTAACGAATGAACTGCATGATTGGTGTCGTGATCAAAAAGCTTTACCTGGCAATATTAAAAAAAAATTGTGGATGGCTTACATGAATACCCAAGCCACCTCCTAAAAACCTGCGGCTTTATAGATGGACTTCTTAGACGTTTGAATATTAAATTTTTTGGCTGCAGCTAGCTTCTCTTTCAGTTGATACTTGAAGACAACAGCTGAAGAGCCTTCTCCAATAATTTTTGACGCTATATTTATAGGCAGTTCCATGACTTCAAAACCTTTGACATTTTTTTCCAGAGATTTTAAAGTTGATCCAAATGCAGCCATTTCTGTTGCGATTTGATCGAGAAAAGACAAGAAAATGAATGTGACTACACCATGCGCCTACTCTTGTGTGTCGAATAAACGGGGGTCGTAATAATTAGTGAAGGGGGTCTGAAAAATTTACAATAATATAATAAACGGGGGTCTTAATTTTCGGGGGGAGAGATTAGAAAAATGAAAAAGTCACGATTTCTTTGTGAAATGAAGAGACACTGTTTTAACGTCAAAAAATAGGCGTACGAGAGTACGATTGTACGAGACATTGCAACAATCATACACCCAAACCTGCTTTTGGCGTACGATGCCGTACGTGCGAGCATATGATCGCCATGTTTTACCTTTGTTTTACGTTACGAACATTTATAATTATGAAGAGAACCGACAGACATGTTTACAGGCGATGCTACAGGTTTTTTAAAAGGTCGATTCAACTTAGAGACTAAGAATTATGCTGCATTCATGGAAGAAAAAATATTAAACCGCAAAGAAACTGGTTGATGAAAAAAGCCACATTTCTGCATTGAAAATACGTTGTCTATTCAAATATCTTTTTGTGGAAATTTCTCAATCCTTACAACAACATTTGCAACATTCAGAAGGATAGAAAATTTCGTTTTGTGAAAATTAATCGCGATTTTCTTAAAAGCCTTTATATTCTGTATTTTTAATTATTGTAAAAAAATACAAAAAATAATTTTGCTTTCCCAAGAAAGTTTTATATTTCAGAGTAATGCAATTTTTGCGTTGGTTTTGTCTTGCATACAATAAAAATAAGTTTTACTGAACACCCCTCGGCTTTTATTTGTTTCATTTTTGCATCAAATGAGGTTTTAACTGTCCCGTTTCATTTGAATTCTTCTTTTAAGGCCTATCTGCACTCGGAAAATCTTTTGGTCGAAAGAATTTTTTTTGGCCGAAAAATTTTTTTTCAATCTCCACTTCAAATTTGTCATCAGAAAAAGTAAATCGAAATTAAAATTTTCAGATATATCAGAATTCTATTACAAAAACACAAGCAAAACAAACCACACGTAGTGATGGATTTATTTCGAGATACGAACTTTCTGCTTGCTCTACTTATCTATTGACGAAGACAGAATTTGTTGTCGTCCATTTTTAAAAGAAATTGTTGAAATTTTAGATGTTTATCTACACGTTCGTGGTCTTAGCATTAATCGTGATGATCCTGTTATGGATTTACCTGAACCGTTTGATTACCTGAACCGCGATATGTCTGATTACGATATGATCAAAGACGCTGAACTTTTAAAATTGTAAATTTATTGCATCATTACGGTTTAATACATTATAAAATTTAAATCGTCTACTAATTGCCTTTATTACTTTTTCGTCGTCAAATATTTCGTTAATAGTATATTGGCTGGTTATAATAAATCTTTTGTATTTCAAATTGATTGTTCCTCCTTTTGTTTCGCCGGTCGTGGCGTATTCGTCTCCCCATATCTTTAGGTAGTGGCTTAAGCATTTCCCGTTTAGGTCAAAGTCGTCTAGTAGAACCGACTCTTGGTTGTGGTACCCATCCCACCATTTGTTTTGTTGCTTTAAGAAAAGCTCAGGGTATAAAGCTCTTGCTCTATGCGATTTACCTACCCCTGATTCGCCTTTTTATCCATATTCCTCTTGGCTGGCACATCAGTGCCTTGTTTATCCTCGAGGATTAGCGCCAAGTGTGTTAGTCCATGGCGGTATTTTACGAATACTTCGCTGTGGTTTTCCGCTATTTCACGCATGCTTTTGCCGTCTTTTATATCCTTTATTGCTTCTTGTAGGTCGTTTCTTTTGCCCATACTTGAAACATCTTTAGGCGTAATGTTTGTCCATGGACCTGAAAAAAATTTGAAAGCTTGTACTTTGTTTTTTGAAGGGAGATACTACTGTTCACTCGCAATACTAACAGATAGGTTCAGGTCTCGCGGTAATGTCACGACCGACTGTTCGCTCGTCCCAGTGTATACTTACAAGGGGAACAGCTTCCTGCAAGGGTTAGGTTCAGGTCTCGCTCTACTGTTCACTCGCAATACTAACAGATAGGTTCAGGTTTCGCTATAAACTTACCGTCTATTCTGCTGTCATGTTTTCGGCAGTATCTTTCTCCTTCTTTTGGACTTCGACATCTTTCTATATGCGCTCGAGTTTCATTGAAGATCGCTTTTACGGCACCAAATGCTTTTTTCCTTTCGAATTGTATGTACATTTGGTAGTGTGGAGTTTCATTTTCTCCTTGCTCCAATTGAAATGTATATTTAATATGTTGTTCGTCCAATATATTGATGTATTCATCTTTATTCTTTGTCGGATTGTTAATTGTAAGTAACCAAAAGTAGCTTTAATTCGGTCTTTCTTCTTCATTATCATAGCATCTTTTAGATGGTCTTATTGCATCGTCATGTTCATCGTTGTAGGGCATTAAAAGACTAACTTTTTGCATGCATTCATGCTTTTTACTTTATGTGACAAATGAGACATGAGCTAATTTGAAATATAACAAAAGAATAGCTAGATTTTCCAAATGATATATAATAAATAACTAGATAGCGAACACGGCGATATCAAGTGAAGCCGGTACATATGACGTAATAGTTTTGCCGTCATAATTATATCGGGCAAACATTTGTTTTTCTGGATATAGTTTATAGTGGAAAGAACTGATGTTTAGAATTAACAAAGAAGAAAATAGATATTGAAAACGAAGAACTCCTATCCATATAAATGTTGATAATGTAACCTTTTTATAATTACAAATAAACTTTGAATTAAAAGTATAATATGAAGGTTTACCAGCGTATCTTTTCTTTAGGTTACTGAGCAACAACTTATTAAATACAAATCCTTGAAGTTGCGCTAGTAGGTGTTTTCCTCTTACCTTGACCGTCGACAAAATAGACTTATAATGCAAAGAAAAAGTATCCTAACGCTGTGTAATCCCAAGCATTTTTCCATTTTTTCCGCTTTCAGTTTTATAGATTATTAGACAATCATGGTTTAGGGAAGGGCACGAAGGAATATATATATACATAATCATATTCATTCATAAGATAGATATAATAAACTGTATTATAATTATTTATTTAACGTACAAATACCTCTTAAGTTCATCTCCTTCGTTGTTATCTAAGTCAAGTGTCTGCTGTCTGAAAAACAAATGAGATATTCATTTTACTGATATTTGTTTTACTATGATCTGAGATCCTTGATGATAAATTCATCATATTTTGTCAGTATTCTCTGTTTTACTTAAGCTCAGCATTTAAATAAGGCTTACCCGTAAGCCCGGGTAAGAGGTTGACGCACTCTGCTCGGTAGAGATTCGATCTAAAGCCTCACACTACGTTGCTAAGAAACATTTCGCGGTTTTTCTCTAAACTTTTCTCTAGATTTTAAAACGGATTCTATTTTTTCCTTTTTATGCGATATCTTTTTAAAAGATTTGTGACCCAAGTAAAGAATGTACTCATCCTTTCAAACTATTTTTCCAATATCATCGTCCCTTACCTTCGATATAAAGTTATCTGAAAGTTTTATGTGATTAGGCAAGGACTGGACGTATAGTAGTATTGGGAGAGAAGGAGTATCAGAATGTTCTGAACAATATTTTCTGTGCGTATGAAAAAATCTCTTTGAAATAAACACTGAGCAGGAACTGCATAAAACAATTTCGAGATATTTTTGGCTTTTTCTCTCACTTTGATAGTTCGGTATTTCTTTTCTGGCTTTGCTTTTATTGTATTCGATAATTCCCTCTCTCCGTATTGTCCAGAATGCTTTAATTCGGTCTTTCTTCTTCATTATCATAGCATCTTTTACCCTCTTATGATCTTTATGACAACTTTGAATATGCAATGTAAGTTTACTGCATGACTTGCCACAGAAGATGCATAACCTATCAGATTTTCTGTATGGATTCTTCCCTTTAGATTTCTTCTAAAATGATAACATATCTAATTACAATCAGTTTAGATATGGTGTAAAGAAGAAACTTTTGTTTATATGATTTTGGACAGGACAGGGGACCAATTGCTCCGATATAATAAATAGAATCATGTCATTTTGTTAACAAATTATATTTTTACTTTGTCACTGCCACCACCATAATCATTGTCATCATCGACATCCTCATCATCAGTAGAATCAGCTTCCTTAGTAACAGATAACAATCACTGAAATCTACTGTAAATTAATGCAAAATTTGGAGCAATAACAGTGTAATTAATTTTCGTGATTGGACTAACTGATGGTGATTTATATGGCAAAACTAATCCAGTGCAAAATTTAACCCATGGTAAATAATAATAGCAAAATATAATGAATTCCACAGAATATCTTGCAAAAATTTCTACCCATTTGAGTTCAAAGTGATATAATTCATAACTTAATCATTTTGAGTACAACAAGTTCATACTATCACATTTCACCTTTATTAGGGTTCATCAGTAGTCGTGCATCTCTATGAAAATTATAAATTAAATTAGTTAGTTTGTTTGTTTGTTCTTCCAGAGGCAAGTTGGACGGCTTCCTACTTTTTTTTAAGTCTGTTATTTTCTAGAAGATATAGAGCACTTGAGAGAAATTCATCTTCATTGGATTTTATTATTATTATTATCTTAAGGCTTACAACAGTTTAGGCGAAATTCACCTGTAAAAAAGATGAGAGGCTTTAATAATATAATAATAATAATAATATATATATATATATAATAATTTCTAGAATGAATTATTAACATGACGCTTAAAATTTTCTATTCATCATATATATGTAACTTGTTTACCCAAAATTTATCTAATCGAGATTTAAATGCGTTTAACGATGGTGCCGATACAACATCCTGATGAAGAGTGTTCCAGTCATTTACTGCTCTGTTAGTTATACAATGCCGCCTAATTAAAGTATGAGCGTCTTCTTTCACGAGCCGCATGTTGTGACCTCTTGTGTTGTAGGGATTACGATTAATATGTAATAGATTAATATGTAAATAGATTTTATTTCTCTCGAGAATCCGTCCATTTCATTTTATTGCTCTTCCCTTTTCTCTATAAAAAATCTATCTCGAAGACGCTTGCACGATTTCAGGAGCGAATAATAAATCTTCTGACGAAGTCCCGCTTTCATATCTTTATTTTCCTTTGTTGTGATTATATTTACGGCGTCGCATAGTTCATGTATTCAATATTCAAAATGTTTCAGCATTGGGCGATGCCTTCCGGCTCAAAAAACGTTTTAAACAACGTCGCCAACAATCTCATATTGCTTCTCGCAGATTTTAAAACGGATTCTATTTTTTCCTTTTTATGCGATATCATTTTAAAAAATTTGTGACCCAAGTACAGAATGTACTCATCCTGTCGAACTATTTTTCCAATATCATTGTCAGACATTTTTATTGGTAAAAAAAAAGTCATGAAAAAAAGAAACTCTTCTTTTTGATGTTTGGTTAAAGTTGTCTGGACAATCTCAAGTCAATTTCGAAAAGGCCAGTTTCGAAACGTAGTGGAATCGTAAACAACGCCATTAATAAAGTAATTTTTATCTTACCTTTTAAATTATTTCCAGTTGTTGTGGAAGTGGTGATGCAAGTGTCTTTGAATGTAGCCATTTCATTAAAGTCGGATATCTTTACAACAATATTTTCTTTTGTTCCAGACACTAACATGTTACTTGGTTTGATATCTTTGTGTATTATCTTTAATGAATGGAGATATGAAAGACCTTCACAGGCTTGTGCACAATATCATGCACGATCTTTTAGATTAAAGTATTCATTATCGTTAAAAAGGTCTATGAGATCTTTTAACGAATGAACTGCATGATTGGTGTCGTGATCAAAAAGCTTTACCTGGCAATATTAAAAAAAAATTGTGGATGGCTTACATGAATACCCAAGACACCTCACAACATTTTCGTGCTTTAGTTTTGCTAATGCATCTGCGGCTTTATAGATGGACTTCTTAGACGTTTGAATATTAATTTTTTTGACTGCAGCTAGCTTCTCTTTCAGTTGATACTTGAAGACAACAGCTGAAGAGCCTTCTCCAATAATTTTTGACGCTATATTTATAGGCAGTTCCATGACTTCAAAACCTTTGACATTTTTTTCCAGAGATTTTAAAGTTGATCCAAATGCAAATCCAGCCATTTCTGTTGAAAATGAATGTGACTACACCATGCGCCTACTCTTGTGTGTCGAATAAACGGGGGTCGTAATAATTAGTGAAGGGGGTCTGAAAAATTTACAATAATATAATAAACGGGGGTCTTAATTTTCGGGGGGAGAGATTAGAAAAATGAAAAAGTCACGATTTCTTTGTGAAATGAAGAGACACTGTTTTAACGTCAAAAAATAGGCGTACGAGAGTACGATTGTACGAGACATTGCAACAATCATACACCCAAACCTGCTTTTGGCGTACGATGCCGTACGTGCGAGCATATGATCGCCATGTTTTACCTTTGTTTTACGTTACGAACATTTATAATTATGAAGAGAACCGACAGACATGTTTACAGGCGATGCTACAGGTTTTTTAAAAGGTCGATTCAACTTTGAGACTAAGAATTATGCTGCATTCATGGAAGAAAAAATATTAAACCGCAAAGAAACTGGTTGATGAAAAAAGCCACATTTCTGCATTGAAAATACGTTGTCTATTCAAATATCTTTTTGTGGAAATTTCTCAATCCTTACAACAACATTTGCAACATTCAGAAGGATAGAAAATTTCGTTTTGTGAAAATTAATCGCGATTTTCTTAAAAGCCTTTATATTCTGTGTTTTTAATTATTGTAAAAAAATACAAAAAATAATTTTGCTTTCCCAAGAAAGTTTTATATTTCAGAGTAATGCAATTTTTGCGTTGAACACCCCTCGGTTTTTATTTGTTTCATTTTTGTATCAAATGAGGTTTTAACTGTCCCGTTTCATTTGAATTCTTCTTTTAAGGCCTATCTGCACTCGGAAAATCTTTTGGTCGAAAGAATTTTTTTTGGCCGAAAAAAATTTTTTCAATCTCCACTTCAAATTTGTCATCAGAAAAAGTAAATCGAAATTAAAATTTTCAGATATATCAGAATTCTATTACAAAAACACAAGTAAAACAAACCACACGTAGTGATGGATTTATTTCGAGATACGAACTTTCTGCTTGCTCTACTTATCTATCGACGAAGACAGAATTTGTTGTCGTCCATTTTTAAAAGAAATTGTTGAAATTTTAAATTTGATATTGAATCGAACAAATTTTTTTTATTTGTTGTTGCGAAATATTTTTAACGCAGTGTATTCGGTTCCGGCAGCCGGAATCGATCGCGATTTGTATTCTGATCTGGCAGTTTCTGGCGCATGCGTGTTTCTGACCAACTCAATAATATTCCGTTCTCGCGTTCTAAATTCTACACATGGCAGAGAAGATGAACCTGGAAGACAAATTTATATTATACGAAGAATTTGAAAATGCTATTATACAGTGTTATGAAAATAATAATTTTGTGAAACTCGAAAGAGAGATTCTCGATCTATTAACGGGCTTAAAAAAGATGTCCAAAACAAGTTGTCTCTGAAAAACTTAAGTATGCAAACATTTCTTATGCCTGTAGCTAGACATGGACATGGTGGTAAGAAGTTCAAATCAAAATTGACTGGCAAAGATCAGAAGTATTTAGAATTTCTTTTTTGCATTCTCATTTTTTTCCTGTCAAAATTCTTCCTGACTAATCTTGATTTTTTTTAAATACCTAGCTGTTTATGATGTTACCCAATTTCTTATATTTCAACTTTTAAACAGGATTGTGAAATGGAGATCGTAATCAATGCATAAAAAAGGATGGCACTACATTGGAAGTAACAAAGATCATGGAAAATCACAACCATCTAATAAGTCAGGTAAAAGGGACTCAGTACAAAAGACATTAAAACTCAAGGGACGGATCAAGAACTTGTTTAGGTTTATCAAGAATTGACGTTATTTCAAAAACCAAAATGCAGAGCTTTAAAAACTATTAGGTGTATCTGAAATAGCATGATAATAAGTTCTATGTAAAGTGCTAATAAGAAAAGACACAAATTAAACTAAGGATACATTGCCCATGACTGTTTTGCATAACATCGATGCTTGTCCTCATGACTAGGACCACAAGATCCAGGCATGGGCAGTCAATAAAAAGAAAAGACATTGTACAGAGACAAGCATAAAGTATATAAAGGTACAAAAAGTACAGATATAGACTAGTAACCTATTTAAAGATATGATTGCCAAACCCTAGATCTGTCCCTTAAATAAATGCAATATTTTTATTTAGTGATATACAGCCATAGAGATACAGCTCTTCTGTCATTTCACAGTATAAAAACTTTTAACGCTTGCCATAACTAACTGCATTTAAACAACTGCATTTCAAAGAAATGTTTTTTAGTAATTAAAAAATATTGGGCATACTTTTCAGAAAGTGAGTTCTACGAAAAATTTGAAGTTTATATTTGTTTGTAAAACTACAGTGTGTACAATTTTTTATATTGGATTGTCCCACTGTCTACATTTGTAGACTTTCAAATTTAAAGTTATATATTTTAATGTAAATTCTACAATGGGCTGATCAATCAATTGAGAACATTTTACGAGACATTTATCTAGAGAAATTCATAAAAAAAACTACAAATTAATTATTTTTTGTATTGTCACAACAAATATCTCCCGACATGTGAAAATTTTCAAAGTCGATACATTCTGCATGATAAGTAAACAGTAAGTTTTGGATTTTTCGCTTTTTATTTTTTTATAAAATGAAGGTTCCAACCTATGCCAATTACATAGTTACTTTTGTGTTTCTAATGAAGATTTCACCCAATAAAAATTGGTCTTCTTTTGTAGAGAGTGGGATAATTTGGGTTAAGGGGGATAAAAATTGAAGGTCCAGTTGTGAAGGTTGTTGATCTGGTCCCTTTCTACTTCGTCGTAAATGTCTATTTAGCGAATTAGACGTTGTGTAGCAAGTCATAACAGTATATAAACTGAAGTTCTTTTGTATCTGCCTTTTTACACATGAGGAGCAACTGCTCAATGGACTGCTCTGCAAAAAAGTTACAATTGTGGATTAATTGTTAAATCATAATATCGCAATGTCAAACGCCCAACCACCTCATGTCAATCCTGGCTTAAATATATACAAGCCACCGTCTAGAGAAAACAGATACTGCACAATTACAAATTGTCTCAAGTGTTATCTTTAACAAAACATTTTGAATTCATAAAGGATTTGACTAGTCGACGTTTAACTTTTGAGGTCTATTATTTAAGGTCAGAGGATTATCAGTGCGATTTATAGACCGCCTGCTGGCGACACTAACATTTGAATATTCATTTTTGAAGATACTGGCTCTCAAAAAAATGTAAAATGATATTTTTTACATTTTAGGGGATTTTAATATAAATTTGCTTGATTATCAATAGAATCCGAAGGTATCTGGTACCAGTTAGACATATCTGGATTTGTTACTTTCACACTACTTTGTTCAACAAGCCTACTCTGGTATCAAAGAATACCAAAACTATTATTGCTCATATCTTAACTAACAATATCATTGAAAAAAGATGTTTTTTGGTACAGATCGTGAAAGTACGTGTTCTTAACTGAATTTCAAATTTAAAGTCGGATTTTCTCTATCAAGAATATGTAAATTTCAGTAGGCGATCAAACCCGAGAAATGTCAGATTTTAGAAATGCTTAAGACACTTACATTTTCTCTTGTAAGATGGGTTTTATATGAGCGCTGTAAAAACCAGCAGTAATCACCCATCGTGTTGGCATTGAATCAGCCTTGATACCAGGATTCCATCACTGCAATGTGTTGGTGTAACCTCTCCCCATGTTCATTACTCATGTCCCCCAGATGACGCAAAAAGTCAAGATGAGAGTGTAGAAAATGTATTTTCAAAGACATACGTGCTCCCAATTCCTTGTATGCTTTCAGCATGTTCTCAATGATGTCACTTAACTGGTCATGCTGGAATTTTTCCAAGAGGTTGTCCACTACTGATTTGAATCCAACCCATGCTGCTAACTCAGGAGGGTTTAGCCGTTCTTTGAAATCATCATTGTGCAAAAGCTGCCTGATTTCCGGGCAACTGGAAATACCAGCCTTTAGCTTGGCATCACTTTTGTTAGCTCCAAAATTTTGTTATAATTTAGTAATAACATGGCATTTGTTTGTTTACTTCTCTTGCTCAGCAAATTGTTGATTCGATGCGAGACTTTTATTTTTAGATACATAAATCTATGTGACAGCTAAAACTAGTAATTAACAATATATTTTCTTGTACGCGTGATAAAAAAAAACATCGGTAACACTGGATTTGGTTTTTTATGCGAATATAAAGATGAAATGGAAAAAGAAAGAGTAGCTTCATAACGCTACATATAGCTACCCTTATTAATTTAAGAAACGATATGTTTTTCCAAGTAGATTTAGTTTGGTATACGTTTTTAAGTCATGTAAAGACATTTCAGGCATAATTTTGGTCAGAGTTGGTTTTTTCTCGCAGAAACCCAAACAGACAGTACTGATAAAAAAACGGATTCAATTTTATTGCAGAAAACATACTTTGAATGCCAATGACAACATTTTTTATTAAATTTCGAACTTTGAAGATTGTGAACCAGCAGGCTGATTCTAATCCTACTTCCAAAACTAGCTAGCTAAGTAACTCTTACTACTGTTTTTATTTCAATCACTGATTCAAACATGAAAAATTTAGACACAAAAAGAAACCTGTTAAAGACAGTCTCCAAATTTCGACTCAGGAAGCAACCTGTTATAGACAGACACTTCGTGACAGTTCTGGACTGTCGAAACTGGACACAGAAACAAAACTATTTATATTAGGCTGCGTTTTCACAGACGTAAAACAAAATTTCGAAGGTCTGGCGCTGGTCTTATTGCATCGTCATGTTCATCGTTGTAGGGCATTAAAAGACTAACTTTTTGCATGCATTCATGCTTTTTACTTTATGTGACAAATAAGACATAAGCTAATTTGAAATATAACAAAAGAATAGCTAGATTTTCCCAATGATATATAATAAATAACTAGATAGCGAACACGGCGATATCAAGTGAAGCCGGTACATATGACGTAATAGTTTTGCCGTCATAATTATATCGGGCAAACATTTGTTTTTCTGGATATAGTTTATAGTGGAAAGAACTGATGTTTAGAATTAACAAAGAAGAAAATAGATATTGAAAACGAAGAACTCCTATCCATATAAATGTTGATAATGTAACCTTTTTATAATTACAAATAAACTTTGAATTAAAAGTATAATATGAAGGTTTACCAGCGTATCTTTTCTTTAGGTTACTGAGCAACAACTTATTAAATACAAATCCTTGAAGTTGCGCTAGTAGGTGTTTTCCTCTTACCTTGACCGTCGACAAAATAGACTTATAATGCAAAGAAAAAGTATCCTAACGCTGTGTAATCCCAAGCATTTTTCCATTTTTTCCGCTTTCAGTTTTATAGATTATGAGAGAATCATGGTTTAGGGAAGGGCACGAAGGAATATATATATACATAATCATATTCATTCATAAGATAGATATAATAAACTGTATTATAATTATTTATTTAACGTACAAATACCTCTTAAGTTCATCTCCTTCGTTGTTATCTAAGTCAAGTGTCTGCTGTCTGAAAAACAAATGAGATATTCATTTTACTGATATTTGTTTTACTATGATCTGAGATCCTTGATGATAAATTCATCATATTTTGTCAGTATTCTCTGTTTTACTTAAGCTCAGCATTTAAATAAGGCTTACCCGTAAGCCCGGGTAAGAGGTTGACGCACTCTGCTCAGTAGAGATTCGATCTAAAGCCTCACACTACGTTGCTAAGAAACATTTCGCGGTTTTTCTCTAAACTTTTCTCTAGATTTTAAAACGGATTCTATTTTTTCCTTTTTATGCGATATCTTTTTAAAAGATTTGTGACCCAAGTAAAGAATGTACTCATCCTTTCAAATTATTTTTCCAATATCATCGTCCCTTACCTTCGATATAAAGTTATCTGAAAGTTTTATGTGATTAGGCAAGGACTGGACGTATAGTAGTATTGGGAGAGAAGGAGTATCAGAATGTTCTGAACAATATTTTCTGTGCGTATGAAAAAATCTCTTTGAAATAAACACTGAGCAGGAACTGCATAAAACAATTTCGAGATATTTTTGGCCTTTTCTCTCACTTTGATAGTTCGGTATTTCTTTTCTGGCTTTGCTTTTATTGTATTCGATAATTCCCTCTCTCTGTATTGTCCAGAATGCTTTAATTCGGTCTTTCTTCTTCATTATCATAGCATCTTTTACCCTCTTATGATCTTTATGACAACTTTGAATATGCAATGTAAGTTTACTGCATGACTTGCCACAGAAGATGCATAACCTATCAGGTTTTCTGTATGGATTCTTCCCTTTAGATTTCTTCTAAAATAATAACATATCTAATTACAATCAGTTTAGATATGGTGTAAAGAAGAAACTTTTGTTTATATGATTTTGGACAGGACAGGGGACCAATTGCTCCGATATAATAAATAGAATCATGTCATTTTGTTAACAAATTATATTTTTACTTTGTCACTGCCACCACCATAATCATTGTCATCATCGACATCCTCATCATCAGTAGAATCAGCTTCCTTAGTAACAGATAACAATCACTGAAATCTACTGTAAATTAATGCAAAATTTGGAGCAATAACAGTGTAATTAATTTTCGTGATTGGACTAACTGATGGTGATTTATATGGCAAAACTAATCCAGTGCAAAATTTAACCCATGGTAAATAATAATAGCAAAATATAATGAATTCCACAGAATATCTTGCAAAAATTTCTACCCATTTGAGTTCAAAGTGATATAATTCATAACTTAATCATTTTGAGTACAACAAGTTCATACTATCACATTTCACCTTTATTAGGGTTCATCAGTAGTCGTGCATCTCTATGAAAATTATAAATTAAATTAGTTAGTTTGTTTGTTTGTTCTTCCAGAGGCAAGTTGGACGGCTTCCTACTTTTTTTTAAGTCTGTTATTTTCTAGAAGATATAGAGCACTTGAGAGAAATTCATCTTCATTGGATTTTATTATTATTATTATCTTAAGGCTTACAACAGTTTAGGCGAAATTCACCTGTAAAAAAGATGAGAGGCTTTAATAATATAATAATAATAATAATATATATATATATATATATATAATGATTTCTAGAATGAATTATTAACATGACGCTTAAAATTTTCTATTCATCATATATATGTAACTTGTTTACCCAAAATTTATCTAATCGAGATTTAAATGCGTTTAACGATGGTGCCGATACAACATCCTGATGAAGAGTGTTCCAGTCATTTACTGCTCTGTTAGTTATACAATGCCGCCTAATTAAAGTATGAGCGTCTTCTTTCACGAGCCGCATGTTATGACCTCTTGTGTTGTAGGGATTACGATTAATATGTAATAGATTAATATGTAAATAGATTTTATTTCTCTCGAGAATCCGTCCATTTCATTTTATTGCTCTTCCCTTTTCTCAATAAAAAGACTTCTCAATCTCGAAGACGCTTGCACGATTTCAGGAGCGAATAATAAATCTTCTGACGAAGTCCCGCTTTCATATCTTTATTTTCCTTTGTTGTGATTATATTTACGGCGTCGCATAGTTCATGTATTCAATATTCAAAATGTTTCAGCATTGGGCGATGCCTTCCGGCTCAAAAAACGTTTTAAACAACGTCGCCAACAATCTCATATTGCTTCTCGCAGATTTTAAAACGGATTCTATTTTTTCCTTTTTATGCGATATCATTTTAAAAAATTTGTGACCCAAGTACAGAATGTACTCATCCTTTCGAACTATTTTTCCAATATCATTGTCAGACATTTTTATTGGTAAAAAAAAGTCATGAAAAAAAGAAACTCTTCTTTTTGATGTTTGGTTAAAGTTGTCTGGACAATCTCAAGTCAATTTCGAAAAGGCCAGTTTCGAAACGTAGTGGAATCGTAAACAACGCCATTAATAAAGTAATTTTTATCTTACCTTTTAAATTATTTCCAGTTGTTGTGGAAGTGGTGATGCAAGTGTCTTTGAATGTAGCCATTTCATTAAAGTCGGATATCTTTACAACAATATTTTCTTTTGTTCCAGACACTAACATGTTACTTGGTTTGATATCTTTGTGTATTATCTTTAATGAATGGAGATATGAAAGACCTTCACAGGCTTGTGCACAATATCATGCACGATCTTTTAAATTAAAGTATTCATTATCGTTAAAAAGGTCTATGAGATCTTTTAACGAATGAACTGCATGATTGGTGTCGTGATCAAAAAGCTTTACCTGGCAATATTAAAAAAAAATTGTGGATGGCTTACATGAATACCCAAGCCACCTCACAACATTTTCGTGCTTTAGTTTTGCTAATGCATCTGCGGCTTTATAGATGGACTTCTTAGACGTTTGAATATTAAATTTTTTGGCTGCAGCTAGCTTCTCTTTCAGTTGATACTTGAAGACAACAGCTGAAGAGCCTTCTCCAATAATTTTTGACGCTATATTTATAGGCAGTTCCATGACTTCAAAACCTTTGACATTTTTTTCCAGAGATTTTAAAGTTGATCCAAATGCAGCCATTTCTGTTGCGATTTGATCGAGAAAAGACAAGAAAATGAATGTGACTACACCATGCGCCTACTCTTGTGTGTCGAATAAACGGGGGTCGTAATAATTAGTGAAGGGGGTCTGAAAAATTTACAATAATATAATAAACGGGGGTCTTAATTTTCGGGGGGAGAGATTAGAAAAATGAAAAAGTCACGATTTCTTTGTGAAATGAAGAGACACTGTTTTAACGTCAAAAAATAGGCGTACGAGAGTACGATTGTACGAGACATTGCAACAATCATACACCCAAACCTGCTTTTGGCGTACGATGCCGTACGTGCGAGCATATGATCGCCATGTTTTACCTTTGTTTTACGTTACGAACATTTATAATTATGAAGAGAACCGACAGACATGTTTACAGGCGATGCTACAGGTTTTTTAAAAGGTCGATTCAACTTAGAGACTAAGAATTATGCTGCATTCATGGAAGAAAAAATATTAAACCGCAAAGAAACTGGTTGATGAAAAAAGCCACATTTCTGCATTGAAAATACGTTGTCTATTCAAATATCTTTTTGTGGAAATTTCTCAATCCTTACAACAACATTTGCAACATTCAGAAGGATAGAAAATTTCGTTTTGTGAAAATTAATCGCGATTTTCTTAAAAGCCTTTATATTCTGTATTTTTAATTATTGTAAAAAAATACAAAAAATAATTTTGCTTTCCCAAGAAAGTTTTATATTTCAGAGTAATGCAATTTTTGCGTTGGTTTTGTCTTGCATACAATAAAAATAAGTTTTACTGAACACCCCTCGGCTTTTATTTGTTTCATTTTTGCATCAAATGAGGTTTTAACTGTCCCGTTTCATTTGAATTCTTCTTTTAAGGCCTATCTGCACTCGGAAAATCTTTTGGTCGAAAGAATTTTTTTTGGCCGAAAAATTTTTTTTCAATCTCCACTTCAAATTTGTCATCAGAAAAAGTAAATCGAAATTAAAATTTTCAGATATATCAGAATTCTATTACAAAAACACAAGCAAAACAAACCACACGTAGTGATGGATTTATTTCGAGATACGAACTTTCTGCTTGCTCTACTTATCTATTGACGAAGACAGAATTTGTTGTCGTCCATTTTTAAAAGAAATTGTTGAAATTTTAGATGTTTATCTACACGTTCGTGGTCTTAGCATTAATCGTGATGATCCTGTTATGGATTTACCTGAACCGTTTGATTACCTGAACCGCGATATGTCTGATTACGATATGATCAAAGACGCTGAACTTTTAAAATTGTAAATTTATTGCATCATTACGGTTTAATACATTATAAAATTTAAATCGTCTACTAATTGCCTTTATTACTTTTTCGTCGTCAAATATTTCGTTAATAGTATATTGGCTGGTTATAATAAATCTTTTGTATTTCAAATTGATTGTTCCTCCTTTTGTTTCGCCGGTCGTGGCGTATTCGTCTCCCCATATCTTTAGGTAGTGGCTTAAGCATTTCCCGTTTAGGTCAAAGTCGTCTAGTAGAACCGTCTCTTGGTTGTGGTACCCATCCCACCATTTGTTTTGTTGCTTTAAGAAAAGCTCAGGGTATAAAGCTCTTGCTCTATGCGATTTACCTACCCCTGATTCGCCTTTTTATCCATATTCCTCTTGGCTGGCACATCAGTGCCTTGTTTATCCTCGAGGATTAGCGCCAAGTGTGTTAGTCCATGGCGGTATTTTACGAATACTTCGCTGTGGTTTTCCGCTATTTCACGCATGCTTTTGCCGTCTTTTATATCCTTTATTGCTTCTTGTAGGTCGTTTCTTTTGCCCATACTTGAAACATCTTTAGGCGTAATGTTTGTCCATGGACCTGAAAAAAATTTGAAAGCTTGTACTTTGTTTTTTGAAGGGAGATACTACTGTTCACTCGCAATACTAACAGATAGGTTCAGGTCTCGCGGTAATGTCACGACCGACTGTTCGCTCGTCCCAGTGTATACTTACAAGGGGAACAGCTTCCTGCAAGGGTTAGGTTCAGGTCTCGCTCTACTGTTCACTCGCAATACTAACAGATAGGTTCAGGTTTCGCTATAAA
The DNA here is from genome assembly GCA_963930725.1 of Candelabrum cocksii. Lineage (NCBI taxonomy): Eukaryota > Metazoa > Cnidaria > Hydrozoa > Anthoathecata > Candelabridae > Candelabrum > Candelabrum cocksii. The sequence continues at coordinate 12,920,151 of OZ005672.1, read as the reverse complement.
CTTACCGTCTATTCTGCTGTCATGTTTTCGGCAGTATCTTTCTCCTTCTTTTGGACTTCGACATCTTTCTACATGCGCTCGAGTTTCATTGAAGATCGCTTTTACGGCACCAAATGCTTTTTTCCTTTCGAATTGTATGTACATTTGGTAGTGTGGAGTTTCATTTTCTCCTTGCTCCAATTGAAATGTATATTTAATATGTTGTTCGTCCAATATATTGATGTATTCATCTTTATTCTTTGTCGGATTGTTAATTGTAAGTAACCAAAAGTAGCTTTAATTCGGTCTTTCTTCTTCATTATCATAGCATCTTTTAGATGGTCTTATTGCATCGTCATGTTCATCGTTGTAGGGCATTAAAAGACTAACTTTTTGCATGCATTCATGCTTTTTACTTTATGTGACAAATGAGACATGAGCTAATTTGAAATATAACAAAAGAATAGCTAGATTTTCCAAATGATATATAATAAATAACTAGATAGCGAACACGGCGATATCAAGTGAAGCCGGTACATATGACGTAATAGTTTTGCCGTCATAATTATATCGGGCAAACATTTGTTTTTCTGGATATAGTTTATAGTGGAAAGAACTGATGTTTAGAATTAACAAAGAAGAAAATAGATATTGAAAACGAAGAACTCCTATCCATATAAATGTTGATAATGTAACCTTTTTATAATTACAAATAAACTTTGAATTAAAAGTATAATATGAAGGTTTACCAGCGTATCTTTTCTTTAGGTTACTGAGCAACAACTTATTAAATACAAATCCTTGAAGTTGCGCTAGTAGGTGTTTTCCTCTTACCTTGACCGTCGACAAAATAGACTTATAATGCAAAGAAAAAGTATCCTAACGCTGTGTAATCCCAAGCATTTTTCCATTTTTTCCGCTTTCAGTTTTATAGATTATGAGAGAATCATGGTTTAGGGAAGGGCACGAAGGAATATATATATACATAATCATATTCATTCATAAGATAGATATAATAAACTGTATTATAATTATTTATTTAACGTACAAATACCTCTTAAGTTCATCTCCTTCGTTGTTATCTAAGTCAAGTGTCTGCTGTCTGAAAAACAAATGAGATATTCATTTTACTGATATTTGTTTTACTATGATCTGAGATCCTTGATGATAAATTCATCATATTTTGTCAGTATTCTCTGTTTTACTTAAGCTCAGCATTTAAATAAGGCTTACCCGTAAGCCCGGGTAAGAGGTTGACGCACTCTGCTCGGTAGAGATTCGATCTAAAGCCTCACACTACGTTGCTAAGAAACATTTCGCGGTTTTTCTCTAAACTTTTCTCTAGATTTTAAAACGGATTCTATTTTTTCCTTTTTATGCGATATCTTTTTAAAAGATTTGTGACCCAAGTAAAGAATGTACTCATCCTTTCAAATTATTTTTCCAATATCATCGTCCCTTACCTTCGATATAAAGTTATCTGAAAGTTTTATGTGATTAGGCAAGGACTGGACGTATAGTAGTATTGGGAGAGAAGGAGTATCAGAATGTTCTGAACAATATTTTCTGTGCGTATGAAAAAATCTCTTTGAAATAAACACTGAGCAGGAACTGCATAAAACAATTTCGAGATATTTTTGGCCTTTTCTCTCACTTTGATAGTTCGGTATTTCTTTTCTGGCTTTGCTTTTATTGTATTCGATAATTCCCTCTCTCTGTATTGTCCAGAATGCTTTAATTCGGTCTTTCTTCTTCATTATCATAGCATCTTTTACCCTCTTATGATCTTTATGACAACTTTGAATATGCAATGTAAGTTTACTGCATGACTTGCCACAGAAGATGCATAACCTATCAGGTTTTCTGTATGGATTCTTCCCTTTAGATTTCTTCTAAAATAATAACATATCTAATTACAATCAGTTTAGATATGGTGTAAAGAAGAAACTTTTGTTTATATGATTTTGGACAGGACAGGGGACCAATTGCTCCGATATAATAAATAGAATCATGTCATTTTGTTAACAAATTATATTTTTACTTTGTCACTGCCACCACCATAATCATTGTCATCATCGACATCCTCATCATCAGTAGAATCAGCTTCCTTAGTAACAGATAACAATCACTGAAATCTACTGTAAATTAATGCAAAATTTGGAGCAATAACAGTGTAATTAATTTTCGTGATTGGACTAACTGATGGTGATTTATATGGCAAAACTAATCCAGTGCAAAATTTAACCCATGGTAAATAATAATAGCAAAATATAATGAATTCTACAGAATATCTTGCAAAAATTTCTACCCATTTGAGTTCAAAGTGATATAATTCATAACTTAATCATTTTGAGTACAACAAGTTCATACTATCACATTTCACCTTTATTAGGGTTCATCAGTAGTCGTGCATCTCTATGAAAATTATAAATTAAATTAGTTAGTTTGTTTGTTTGTTCTTCCAGAGGCAAGTTGGACGGCTTCCTACTTTTTTTTAAGTCTGTTATTTTCTAGAAGATATAGAGCACTTGAGAGAAATTCATCTTCATTGGATTTTATTATTATTATTATCTTAAGGCTTACAACAGTTTAGGCGAAATTCACCTGTAAAAAAGATGAGAGGCTTTAATAATATAATAATAATAATAATATATATATATATATAATGATTTCTAGAATGAATTATTAACATGACGCTTAAAATTTTCTATTGATCATATATATGTAACTTGTTTACCCAAAATTTATCTAATCGAGATTTAAATGCGTTTAACGATGGTGCCGATACAACATCCTGATGAAGAGTGTTCCAGTCATTTACTGCTCTGTTAGTTATACAATGCCGCCTAATTAAAGTATGAGCATCTTCTTTCACGAGCCGCATGTTATGACCTCTTGTGTTGTAGGGATTACGATTAATATGTAATAGATTAATATGTCAATAGATTTTATTTCTCTCGAGAATCCGTCCATTTCATTTTATTGCTCTTCCCTTTTCTCAATAAAAAATCTATCTCGAAGACGCTTGCACGATTTCAGGAGCGAATAATAAATCTTCTGACGAAGTCCCGCTTTCATATCTTTATTTTCCTTTGTTGTGATTATATTTACGGCGTCGCATAGTTCATGTATTCAATATTCAAAATGTTTCAGCATTGGGCGATGCCTTCCGGCTCAAAAAACGTTTTAAACAACGTCGCCAACAATCTCATATTGCTTCTCGCAGATTTTAAAACGGATTCTATTTTTTCCTTTTTATGCGATATCATTTTAAAAAATTTGTGACCCAAGTACAGAATGTACTCATCCTTTCGAACTATTTTTCCAATATCATTGTCAGACATTTTTATTGGTAAAAAAAAGTCATGAAAAAAAGAAACTCTTCTTTTTGATGTTTGGTTAAAGTTGTCTGGACAATCTCAAGTCAATTTCGAAAAGGCCAGTTTCGAAACGTAGTGGAATCGTAAACAACGCCATTAATAAAGTAATTTTTATCTTACCTTTTAAATTATTTCCAGTTGTTGTGGAAGTGGTGATGCAAGTGTCTTTGAATGTAGCCATTTCATTAAAGTCGGATATCTTTACAACAATGTCTTTTGTTCCAGACACTAACATGTTACTTGGTTTGATATCTTTGTGTATTATCTTTAATGAATGGAGATATGAAAGACCTTCACAGGCTTGTGCACAATATCATGCACGATCTTTTAAATTAAAGTATTCATTATCGTTAAAAAGGTCTATGAGATCTTTTAACGAATGAACTGCATGATTGGTGTCGTGATCAAAAAGCTTTACCTGGCAATATTAAAAAAAAATTGTGGATGGCTTACATGAATACCCAAGCCACCTCACAACATTTTCGTGCTTTAGTTTTGCTAATGCATCTGCGGCTTTATAGATGGACTTCTTAGACGTTTGAATATTAAATTTTTTGACTGCAGCTAGCTTCTCTTTCAGTTGATACTTGAAGACAACAGCTGAAGAGCCTTCTCCAATAATTTTTGACGCTATATTTATAGGCAGTTCCATGACTTCAAAACCTTTGACATTTTTTTCCAGAGATTTTAAAGTTGATCCAAATGCAAATCCAGCCATTTCTGTTGAAAATGAATGTGACTACACCATGCGCCTACTCTTGTGTGTCGAATAAACGGGGGTCGTAATAATTAGTGAAGGGGGTCTGAAAAATTTACAATAATATAATAAACGGGGGTCTTAATTTTCGGGGGGAGAGATTAGAAAAATGAAAAAGTCACGATTTCTTTGTGAAATGAAGAGACACTGTTTTAACGTCAAAAAATAGGCGTACGAGAGTACGATTGTACGAGACATTGCAACAATCATACACCCAAACCTGCTTTTGGCGTACGATGCCGTACGTGCGAGCATATGATCGCCATGTTTTACCTTTGTTTTACGTTACGAACATTTATAATTATGAAGAGAACCGACAGACATGTTTACAGGCGATGCTACAGGTTTTTTAAAAGGTCGATTCAACTTTGAGACTAAGAATTATGCTGCATTCATGGAAGAAAAAATATTAAACCGCAAAGAAACTGGTTGATGAAAAAAGCCACATTTCTGCATTGAAAATACGTTGTCTATTCAAATATCTTTTTGTGGAAATTTCTCAATCCTTACAACAACATTTGCAACATTCAGAAGGATAGAAAATTTCGTTTTGTGAAAATTAATCGCGATTTTCTTAAAAGCCTTTATATTCTGTGTTTTTAATTATTGTAAAAAAATACAAAAAATAATTTTGCTTTCCCAAGAAAGTTTTATATTTCAGAGTAATGCAATTTTTGCGTTGGTTTTGTCTTGCATACAATAAAAATAAGTTTTACTGAACACCCCTCGGTTTTTATTTGTTTCATTTTTGTATCAAATGAGGTTTTAACTGTCCCGTTTCATTTGAATTCTTCTTTTAAGGCCTATCTGCACTCGGAAAATCTTTTGGTCGAAAGAATTTTTTTTGGCCGAAAAAAATTTTTTCAATCTCCACTTCAAATTTGTCATCAGAAAAAGTAAATCGAAATTAAAATTTTCAGATATATCAGAATTCTATTACAAAAACACAAGTAAAACAAACCACACGTAGTGATGGATTTATTTCGAGATACGAACTTTCTGCTTGCTCTACTTATCTATCGACGAAGACAGAATTTGTTGTCGTCCATTTTTAAAAGAAATTGTTGAAATTTTAAATTTGATATTGAATCGAACAAATTTTTTTTATTTGTTGTTGCGAAATATTTTTAACGCAGTGTATTCGGTTCCGGCAGCCGGAATCGATCGCGATTTGTATTCTGATCTGGCAGTTTCTGGCGCATGCGTGTTTCTGACCAACTCAATAATATTCCGTTCTCGCGTTCTAAATTCTACACATGGCAGAGAAGATGAACCTGGAAGACAAATTTATATTATACGAAGAATTTGAAAATGCTATTATACAGTGTTATGAAAATAATAATTTTGTGAAACTCGAAAGAGAGATTCTCGATCTATTAACGGGCTTAAAAAAGATGTCCAAAACAAGTTGTCTCTGAAAAACTTAAGTATGCAAACATTTCTTATGCCTGTAGCTAGACATGGACATGGTGGTAAGAAGTTCAAATCAAAATTGACTGGCAAAGATCAGAAGTATTTAGAATTTCTTTTTTGCATTCTCATTTTTTTCCTGTCAAAATTCTTCCTGACTAATCTTGATTTTTTTTAAATACCTAGCTGTTTATGATGTTACCCAATTTCTTATATTTCAACTTTTAAACAGGATTGTGAAATGGAGATCGTAATCAATGCATCAAAAAGGATGGCACTACATTGGAAGTAACAAAGATCATGGAAAATCACAACCATCTAATAAGTCAGGTAAAAGGGACTCAGTACAAAAGACATTAAAACTCAAGGGACGGATCAAGAACTTGTTTAGGTTTATCAAGAATTGACGTTATTTCAAAAACCAAAATGCAGAGCTTTAAAAACTATTAGGTGTATCTGAAATAGCATGATAATAAGTTCTATGTAAAGTGCTAATAAGAAAAGACACAAATTAAACTAAGGATACATTGCCCATGACTGTTTTGCATAACATCGATGCTTGTCCCCATGACTAGGACCACAAGATCCAGGCATGGGCAGTCAATAAAAAGAAAAGACATTGTACAGAGACAAGCATAAAGTATATAAAGGTACAAAAAGTACAGATATAGACTAGTAACCTATTTAAAGATATGATTGCCAAACCCTAGATCTGTCCCTTAAATAAATGCAATATTTTTATTTAGTGATATACAGCCATAGAGATACAGCTCTTCTGTCATTTCACAGTATAAAAACTTTTAACGCTTGCCATAACTAACTGCATTTAAACAACTGCATTTCAAAGAAATGTTTTTTAGTAATTAAAAAATATTGGGCATACTTTTCAGAAAGTGAGTTCTACGAAAAATTTGAAGTTTATATTTGTTTGTAAAACTACAGTGTGTACAATTTTTTATATTGGATTGTCCCACTGTCTACATTTGTAGACTTTCAAATTTAAAGTTATATATTTTAATGTAAATTCTACAATGGGCTGATCAATCAATTGAGAACATTTTACGAGACATTTATCTAGAGAAATTCATAAAAAAAACTACAAATTAATTATTTTTTGTATTGTCACAACAAATATCTCCCGACATGTGAAAATTTTCAAAGTCGATACATTCTGCATGATAAGTAAACAGTAAGTTTTGGATTTTTCGCTTTTTATTTTTTTATAAAATGAAGGTTCCAACCTATGCCAATTACATAGTTACTTTTGTGTTTCTAATGAAGATTTCACCCAATAAAAATTGGTCTTCTTTTGTAGAGAGTGGGATAATTTGGGTTAAGGGGGATAAAAATTGAAGGTCCAGTTGTGAAGGTTGTTGATCTGGTCCCTTTCTACTTCGTCGTAAATGTCTATTTAGCGAATTAGACGTTGTGTAGCAAGTCATAACAGTATATAAACTGAAGTTCTTTTGTATCTGCCTTTTTACACATGAGGAGCAACTGCTCAATGGACTGCTCTGCAAAAAAGTTACAATTGTGGATTAATTGTTAAATCATAATATCGCAATGTCAAACGCCCAACCACCTCATGTCAATCCTGGCTTAAATATATACAAGCCACCGTCTAGAGAAAACAGATACTGCACAATTACAAATTGTCTCAAGTGTTATCTTTAACAAAACATTTTGAATTCATAAAGGATTTGACTAGTCGACGTTTAACTTTTGAGGTCTATTATTTAAGGTCAGAGGATTATCAGTGCGATTTATAGACCGCCTGCTGGCGACACTAACATTTGAATATTCATTTTTGAAGATACTGGCTCTCAAAAAAATGTAAAATGATATTTTTTACATTTTAGGGGATTTTAATATAAATTTGCTTGATTATCAATAGAATCCGAAGGTATCTGGTACCAGTTAGACATATCTGGATTTGTTACTTTTACACTACTTTGTTCAACAAGCCTACTCTGGTATCAAAGAATACCAAAACTATTATTGCTCATATCTTAACTAACAATATCATTGAAAAAAGATGTTTTTTGGTACAGATCGTGAAAGTACGTGTTCTTAACTGAATTTCAAATTTAAAGTCGGATTTTCTCTATCAAGAATATGTAAATTTCAGTAGGCGATCAAACCCGAGAAATGTCAGATTTTAGAAATGCTTAAGACACTTACATTTTCTCTTGTAAGATGGGTTTTATATGAGCGCTGTAAAAACCAGCAGTAATCACCCATCGTGTTGGCATTGAATCAGCCTTGATACCAGGATTCCATCACTGCAATGTGTTGGTGTAACCTCTCCCCATGTTCATTACTCATGTCCCCCAGATGACGCAAAAAGTCAAGATGAGAGTGTAGAAAATGTATTTTCAAAGACATACGTGCTCCCAATTCCTTGTATGCTTTCAGCATGTTCTCAATGATGTCACTTAACTGGTCATGCTGGAATTTTTCCAAGAGGTTGTCCACTACTGATTTGAATCCAACCCATGCTGCTAACTCAGGAGGGTTTAGCCGTTCTTTGAAATCATCATTGTGCAAAAGCTGCCTGATTTCCGGGCAACTGGAAATACCAGCCTTTAGCTTGGCATCACTTTTGTTAGCTCCAAAATTTTGTTATAATTTAGTAATAACATGGCATTTGTTTGTTTACTTCTCTTGCTCAGCAAATTGTTGATTCGATGCGAGACTTTTATTTTTAGATACATAAATCTATGTGACAGCTAAAACTAGTAATTAACAATATATTTTCTTGTACGCGTGATAAAAAAAAACATCGGTAACACTGGATTTGGTTTTTTATGCGAATATAAAGATGAAATGGAAAAAGAAAGAGTAGCTTCATAACGCTACATATAGCTACCCTTATTAATTTAAGAAACGATATGTTTTTCCAAGTAGATTTAGTTTGGTATACGTTTTTAAGTCATGTAAAGACATTTCAGGCATAATTTTGGTCAGAGTTGGTTTTTTCTCGCAGAAACCCAAACAGACAGTACTGATAAAAAAACGGATTCAATTTTATTGCAGAAAACATACTTTGAATGCCAATGACAACATTTTTTATTAAATTTCGAACTTTGAAGATTGTGAACCAGCAGGCTGATTCTAATCCTACTTCCAAAACTAGCTAGCTAAGTAACTCTTACTACTGTTTTTATTTCAATCACTGATTCAAACATGAAAAATTTAGACACAAAAAGAAACCTGTTAAAGACAGTCTCCAAATTTCGACTCAGGAAGCAACCTGTTATAGACAGACACTTCGTGACAGTTCTGGACTGTCGAAACTGGACACAGAAACAAAACTATTTATATTAGGCTGCGTTTTCACAGACGTAAAACAAAATTTCGAAGGTCTGGCGCTGGTCTTATTGCATCGTCATGTTCATCGTTGTAGGGCATTAAAAGACTAACTTTTTGCATGCATTCATGCTTTTTACTTTATGTGACAAATAAGACATAAGCTAATTTGAAATATAACAAAAGAATAGCTAGATTTTCCCAATGATATATAATAAATAACTAGATAGCGAACACGGCGATATCAAGTGAAGCCGGTACATATGACGTAATAGTTTTGCCGTCATAATTATATCGGGCAAACATTTGTTTTTCTGGATATAGTTTATAGTGGAAAGAACTGATGTTTAGAATTAACAAAGAAGAAAATAGATATTGAAAACGAAGAACTCCTATCCATATAAATGTTGATAATGTAACCTTTTTATAATTACAAATAAACTTTGAATTAAAAGTATAATATGAAGGTTTACCAGCGTATCTTTTCTTTAGGTTACTGAGCAACAACTTATTAAATACAAATCCTTGAAGTTGCGCTAGTAGGTGTTTTCCTCTTACCTTGACCGTCGACAAAATAGACTTATAATGCAAAGTAAAAGTATCCTAACGCTGTGTAATCCCAAGCATTTTTCCATTTTTTCCGCTTTCAGTTTTATAGATTATGAGAGAATCATGGTTTAGGGAAGGGCACGAAGGAATATATATATACATAATCATATTCATTCATAAGATAGATATAATAAACTGTATTATAATTATTTATTTAACGTACAAATACCTCTTAAGTTCATCTCCTTCGTTGTTATCTAAGTCAAGTGTCTGCTGTCTGAAAAACAAATGAGATATTCATTTTACTGATATTTGTTTTACTATGATCTGAGATCCTTGATGATAAATTCATCATATTTTGTCAGTATTCTCTGTTTTACTTAAGCTCAGCATTTAAATAAGGCTTACCCGTAAGCCCGGGTAAGAGGTTGACGCACTCTGCTCAGTAGAGATTCGATCTAAAGCCTCACACTACGTTGCTAAGAAACATTTCGCGGTTTTTCTCTAAACTTTTCTCTAGATTTTAAAACGGATTCTATTTTTTCCTTTTTATGCGATATCTTTTTAAAAGATTTGTGACCCAAGTAAAGAATGTACTCATCCTTTCAAACTATTTTTCCAATATCATCGTCCCTTACCTTCGATATAAAGTTATCTGAAAGTTTTATGTGATTAGGCAAGGACTGGACGTATAGTAGTATTGGGAGAGAAGGAGTATCAGAATGTTCTGAACAATATTTTCTGTGCGTATGAAAAAATCTCTTTGAAATAAACACTGAGCAGGAACTGCATAAAACAATTTCGAGATATTTTTGGCTTTTTCTCTCACTTTGATAGTTCGGTATTTCTTTTCTGGCTTTGCTTTTATTGTATTCGATAATTCCCTCTCTCCGTATTGTCCAGAATGCTTTAATTCGGTCTTTCTTCTTCATTATCATAGCATCTTTTACCCTCTTATGATCTTTATGACAACTTTGAATATGCAATGTAAGTTTACTGCATGACTTGCCACAGAAGATGCATAACCTATCAGGTTTTCTGTATGGATTCTTCCCTTTAGATTTCTTCTAAAATAATAACATATCTAATTACAATCAGTTTAGATATGGTGTAAAGAAGAAACTTTTGTTTATATGATTTTGGACAGGACAGGGGACCAATTGCTCCGATATAATATATAAAATCATGTCATTTTGTTAACAAATTATATTTTTACTTTGTCACTGCCACCACCATAATCATTGTCATCATCGACATCCTCATCATCAGTAGAATCAGCTTCCTTAGTAACAGATAACAATCACTGAAATCTACTGTAAATTAATGCAAAATTTGGAGCAATAACAGTGTAATTAATTTTCGTGATTGGACTAACTGATGGTGATTTATATGGCAAAACTAATCCAGTGCAAAATTTAACCCATGGTAAATAATAATAGCAAAATATAATGAATTCCACAGAATATCTTGCAAAAATTTCTACCCATTTGAATTCAAAGTGATATAATTCATAACTTAATCATTTTGAGTACAACAAGTTTATACTATCACATTTCACCTTTATTAGGGTTCATCAGTAGTCGTGCATCTCTATGAAAATTATAAATTAAATTAGTTAGTTTGTTTGTTTGTTCTTCTAGAGGCAAGTTGGACGGCTTCCTACTTTTTTTTAAGTCTGTTATTTTCTAGAAGATATAGAGCACTTGAGAGAAATTCATCTTCATTGGATTTTATTATTATTATTATCTTAAGGCTTACAACAGTTTAGGCGAAATTCACCTGTAAAAAAGATGAGAGGCTTTAATAATATAATAATAATAATATATATATATATATATAATAATTTCTAGAATGAATTATTAACATGACGCTTAAAATTTTCTATTCATCATATATATGTAACTTGTTTACCCAAAATTTATCTAATCGAGATTTAAATGCGTTTACCGATGGTGCCGATACAACATCCTGATGAAGAGTGTTCCAGTCATTTACTGCTCTGTTAGTTATACAATGCCGCCTAATTAAAGTATGAGCGTCTTCTTTCACGAGCCGCATGTTGTGACCTCTTGTGTTGTAGGGATTACGGTTAATATGTAATAGATTAATATGTAAATAGATTTTATTTCTCTCGAGAATCCGTCCATTTCATTTTATTGCTCTTCTCTATAAAAAATCTATCTCGAAGACGCTTGCACGATTTCAGGAGCGAATAATGAATCTTTCTGACGAAGTCCCGCTTTCATATCTTTATTTTCCTTTGCTGTGATTATATTTACGGCGTCGCATAGTTCATGTATTCAATATTCAAAATGTTTCAGCATTGGGCGATGCCTTCCGGCTCAAAAAACGTTTTAAACAACGTCGCCAACAATCTCATATTGCTTCTCGCAGATTTTAAAACGGATTCTATTTTTTCCTTTTTATGCAATATCATTTTAAAAAATTTGTGACCCAAGTACAGAATGTACTCATCCTTTCGAACTATTTTTCCAATATCATTGTCAGACATTTTTTTTAAAAAAAAAAAAAAGTCATGAAAAAAAGAAACTCTTCTTTTTGATGTTTGGTTAAAGTTGTCTGGACAATCTCAAGTCAATTTCGAAAAGGCCAGTTTCGAAACGTAGTGGAATCGTAAACAACGCCATTAATAAAGTAATTTTTATCTTACCTTTTAAATTATTTCCAGTTGTTGTGGAAGTGGTGATGCAAGTGTCTTTGAATGTAGCCATTTCATTAAAGTCGGATATCTTTACAACAATATTTTCTTTTGTTCCAGACACTAACATGTTACTTGGTTTGATATCTTTGTGTATTATCTTTAATGAATGGAGATATGAAAGACCTTCACAGGCTTGTGCACAATATCATGCACGATCTTTTAGATTAAAGTATTCATTATCGTTAAAAAGGTCTATGAGATCTTTTAACGAATGAACTTCATGATTGGTGTCGTGATCAAAAAGCTTTACCTGGCAATATTAAAAAAAAATTGTGGATGGCTTACACGAATACCCAAGACACCTCACAACATTTTTGTGCTTTAGTTTTGCTAATGCATCTGCGGCTTTATAGATGGACTTCTTAGACGTTTGAATATTAAATTTTTTGACTGCAGCTAGCTTCTCTTTCAGTTGATATTTGAAGACAACAGCTGAAGAGCCTTCTCCAATAATTTTTGACGCTATATTTATAGGCAGTTCCATGACTTCAAAACCATTGACATTTTTTTCCAGAGATTTTAAAGTTGATCCAAATGCAAATCCAGCCATTTCTGTTGCGATTTGATCGAGAAAAGACAAGAAAATGAATGTGACTACACCATGCGCCTACTCTTGTGTGTCGAATAAACGGGGGTCGTAATAATTAGTGAAGGGGGGCTGAAAAATTTACAATAATATAATAAACGGGGGTCTTAATTTTCGGGGGGAGGGGTTAGAAAAATGAAAAAGTCACGATTTCTTTGTGAAATGAAGAGACACTGTTTTAACGTCAAAAAATAGGCGTACGAGAGTACGATTGTACGAGACATTGCAACAATCATACACCCAAACCTGCTTTTGGCGTACGATGCCGTACGTGCGAGCATATGATCGCCATGTTTTACCTTTGTTTTACGTTACGAACATTTATAATTATGAAGAGAACCGACAGACATGTTTACAGGCGATGCTACAGGTTTTTTAAAAGGTCGATTCAACTTAGAGACTAAGAATTATGCTGCATTCATGGAAGAAAAAATATTAAACCGCAAAGAAACTGGTTGATGAAAAAAGCCACATTTCTGCATTGAAAATAAGTTGTCTATTCAAATATTATTATCGTTAATTCACGTCGTTAATTGATCGTTGAAGTGAGCGGACGTGTTTTACGAGCGGATTTGTTATTTGTTGAAGATTTGTTGTTTATTTATCGCGGCATTATTATTTATCACTTGGTAGTGCTATGGTGGCGAATAATGTTGATTCAAATAGTTTGAAAAACTTTTTCAAAAGTAGAGGATTAAAAATTTTACACCAAAATGTACGTGGATTGATGGGAAATCTTCCAACACTTCAACTGTTTCTACAAACTTACAAACAGGCTGATGTTCTTGCCTTATCTGAAACACATATTTGTACAAACACTGCGGATAATAACCTTTATAAAATCACAGGTTATGATTTTATTTCAAGACATCGCGAGAAAGGCTCAGGAGGAGGTGTTGGTTTTTATATCAAGAACGGATTAACATGGAAACGTAGAACTGCATTTGAAAGAAATTTTACTGAATGTTTATGGTTGGAAATATTTCCCAAACACACTCAATCGCTACTTCTTGCTTGTTATTACACACCACCGAACACATCAAAATATTTAGCAAAAAACTTTAACGAAGTTTTTAATGACACTTTATTATCAGCACAGAAAGAGGATAAAGAAATCATTATCCTCGGGGACTTTAACATCAATTACCTTAAAAGAGATGATAATAAAGACCTGAAATCAACTATCGTTACAAATGGTTTTAAACAAATGATAAACGCTCCAACACGAATTACAGAAACAACAGAAACACTCATTGATATCATTTTATCAACTAACCCATCAACCATTTCTAAAGTCATTATTGAACCGCTTTCACTTGGAGATCACGAATTAATTGGTTGTGTGAGAAAACTTCATAATGTTAAATATGAGCCAAAAACAAAACGTCAGCGAGATTACAGAAATTATAGCCCGGAATTTTTATTACAAGACGTTGCAAATATTAATTGGAATTTATTGTACGAGACAAATGACGCCGAAATGGCTGCAGAGTATTTTACGGCATCTTTGAAAAAGTGTTTTGACAATCATGCACCAATCAAGTCCAGGTCAGTTAAAGGAAAACCCGCAGGATGGATGAGAGGAACCTTGAAAAAACTAATAGATAGTAAAAACCAGCTACTACGGAAAGCAAGGAAGACAAAAAATGAAGCAGACTGGAAAGCTTATAAACATGCTAGAAATCACTGTAATAAAAAGGTAAACGAGGCAAAAAGAAATTACCATCGCAATTTAATTAACGAGAACAAAAACAATCCACGAAAGTTTTGGGAAGCTATAAAAGATATCTTCCCATCAAAGTCTAGAAACTCACTACCCTTCACTACAAGATGCCAAAAAGAAGGCAAACGTTTTTGCAGAATATTACGGAACAATTGTGACCAAACTCAAATCAAGTATAACATCGTTCACTAACCGCATATGGAGAACACACAAACCGAAAACCAGAAGGACGGAGAACGTTTTCAAGTTTTCGTACGTCTCAGTTGTCTCCGTGGAAAAACAACTACGCTCTTTAAAAAGGAAGAAATCGACAGGTGCTGATGACCTACCGCCTGGCATGATAAAGGACTGTGCAAAAGCAATATCTAAGCCTCTGGCACACATAATAAACATTTCCTTGGAATCTGGTACCGTGCCGTCCATTTGGAAGAAAGCCAAAATCATACCGATACATAAAAGTGGGGACACCAGTAAAGCTGAGAACTTTAGACCAATATCCATACTACCAATATTTTCTAAAATTATTGAAAGAGCTGTACATTCCCAGTTGTCCGAGTATTTGGAGGCGAACAATCTTCTAACAGATACTCAATTCGGCTATAGGCGAAATCGTTCGACCAAACTGGCGTCTACCCTTTTATTTGACAACATCAGAAAACAAATTGACGATGGAAACTTAGTAGGAGCAGTCTATATAGATCTAACAAAGGCATTTGATACCGTAGGGCATGCCGTGCTGTTAAACAAACTGTCTGAGTTCGGCATAGGGGATTTAGAACAAGAATGGATTACAAACTATTTATTTAACCGTGAGCAGTTTGTTTTCTTGAATGGCCACTCTTCTGAAACCCATCGTCTGCTGTCCGGAGTCCCACAAGGTTCCATACTTGGGCCTTTGTTGTTTATCATGTTTTTCAATAACTTCCCGCAACACCTGCACCATTGTAACGTTATTATGTATGCTGATGACACAGTAATATATGTTGCAGATAAAAGTAAAACAAAAATTGAAAAGCTTCTAGAAGAAGATCTCCAGCATATTGGAAAGTATTTTGATAATAATGAATTGATTATCAACCTAAAAATAGGAAAAACTGAAGCGATGATATTCGGGACCGGGAAAAGACTATCCACAACAAACAAACATCTTGAAATAAACTATCGAGGACATGCAATCAATAACGTCACCGAATATAAGTACTTGGGAAATACCGTTGACAGTCACTTGAGTTTTGGTACCGAAAAGTTCTACAGAAAAGCGTGTGGACGGTTAAGATTATTGAAGTGCTTACGGAGTTATTTAACACCTGACTCCGCATATTGTGTTTTCACGATGATGATCTTACCGTTACTTACGTATCAAAGCACAGTTAAATTAACTTTTACGGGCGGACAGAAGAAAAGATTGAAGTCTATTGAGCGAAGGGCAACTCAATTAGTCGGTCGTAAAGTACCAACGGTGACAAATGTTATCAACAAAGAGGCATGCTGTCTGGTACGAAAATGCCTGGAACACGATTGCTGCGCAAACTTCAATGGATACTTTACAGTTAACGATCACGGCAAGAATACGAGGAACTCTGGCTATCTCTTGAAAGTGCCTAAAATGAAATTAGAACTTGGAAAAACTTCCTTTTTATATTCAGGGACAAAACTGTACAATGATCTACCTTTAGATATAAGAAAGAATGCTTTTAAAACCAAGATCAATGAATATTTTAATTAGATTTTTGTACTTATTTGTAATAAAAACCCTTCTTTGAATCTTTTAAACCTTTTTATTTTTATCACTTATTCTACTAACTTATATATATATATATTTTTTAATTTTTATTTACACGCAGACAGGTCTGACATTGATAGCAGCCGATATGTATATATTGTTTATATTTTAGACGCTGAAGTTTTTTGGACCTGTATAAATATTCTGTTTAATAATAATATCTTTTTGTGGAAATTTCTCAATCCTTACAACAACATTTGCAACATTCAGAAGGATAGAAATTTTCTTTTTGTGAAAATTAATCGCGATTTTCTTAAAAGCCTTTATATTCTGTGTTTTTAAATTTTCAGATATATCAGAATTCTATTACAAAAACACAAGCAAAACAAACCACACGTAGTGATGGATTTATTTCGAGATACGAACTTTCTGCTTGCTCTACTTATCTATTGACGAAGACAGAATTTGTTGTCGTCCATTTTTAAAAGAAATTGTTGAAATTTTAGATGTTTATCTACACGTTCGTGGTCTTAGCATTAATCGTGATGATCCTGTTATGGATTTACCTGAACCGTTTGATTACCTGAACCGCGATATGTCTGATTACGATATGATCAAAGACGCTGAACTTTTAAAATTGTAAATTTATTGCATCATTACGGTTTAATACATTATAAAATTTAAATCGTCTACTAATTGCCTTTATTACTTTTTCGTCGTCAAACATTTCGTTAATAGTATATTGGCTGGTTATAATAAATCTTTTGTATTTCAAATTGATTGTTCCTCCTTTTGTTTCGCCGGTCGTGGCGTATTCGTCTCCCCATATCTTTAGGTAGTGGCTTAAGCATTTCCCGTTTAGGTCAAAGTCGTCTAGTAGAACCGTCTCTTGGTTGTGGTACCCATCCCACCATTTGTTTTGTTGCTTTAAGAAAAGCTCAGGGTATAAAGCTCTTGCTCTATGCGATTTACCTACCCCTGATTCGCCTTTTATCCATATTCCTCTTGGCGCATCAGTGCCTTGTTTATCCTCGAGGATTAGCGCCAAGTGTGTTAGTCCATGGCGGTATTTTACGAATACTTCGCTGTGGTTTTCCGCTATTTCACGCATGCTTTTGCTGTCTTTTATATCCTTTATTGCTTCTTGTAGGTCGTTTCTTTTGCCCATACTTGAAACATCTTTAGGCGTAATGTTTGTCCATGGATCTGAAAAAAATTTGAAAGCTTGTACTTTTTTTTTGAAGGGAGATACTACTGTTCACTCGCAATACTAACAGATAGGTTCAGGTCTCGCGGTAATGTCACGACCGACTGTTCGCTTGTCCCAGTGTATACTTACAAGGGGAACAGCTTCCTGCAAGGGTTAGGTTCAGGTCTCGCTCTACTGTTCACTCGCAATACTAACAGATAGGTTCAGGTTTCGCTATAAACTTACCGTCTATTCTGCTGTCATGTTTTCGGCAGTATCTTTCTCCTTCTTTTGGACTTCGACATCTTTCTATATGCGCTCGAGTTTCATTGAAGATCGCTTTTACGGCACCAAATGCTTTTTTCCTTTCGAATTGTATGTACATTTGGTAGTGTGGAGTTTCATTTTCTCCTTGCTCCAATTGAAATGTATATTTAATATGTTGTTCGTCCAATATATTGATGTATTCATCTTTATTCTTTGTCGGATTGTTAATTGTAAGTAACCAAAAGTAGCTTTAATTCGGTTTTTCTTCTTCATTATCATAGCATCTTTTACCCTCTTATGATCTTTATGACAACTTTGAATATGCAATGTAAGTTTACTGCATGACTTGCCACAGAAGATGCATAACCTATCAGGTTTTCTGTATGGATTCTTCCCTTTAGATTTCTTCTAAAATAATAACATATCTAATTACAATCAGTTTAGATATGGTGTAAAGAAGAAACTTTTGTTTATATGATTTTGGACAGGACAGGGGACCAATTGCTCCGATATAATAAATAAAATCATGTCATTTTGTTAACAAATTATATTTTTACTTTGTCACTGCCACCACCATAATCATTGTCATCATCGACATCCTCATCATCAGTAGAATCAGCTTCCTTAGTAACAGATAACAATCACTGAAATCTACTGTAAATTAATGCAAAATTTGGAGCAATAACAGTGTAATTAATTTTCGTGATTGGACTAACTGATGGTGATTTATATGGCAAAACTAATCCAGTGCAAAATTTAACCCATGGTAAATAATAATAGCAAAATATAATGAATTCCACAGAATATCTTGCAAAAATTTCTACCCATTTGAATTCAAAGTGATATAATTCATAACTTAATCATTTTGAGTACAACAAGTTTATACTATCACATTTCACCTTTATTAGGGTTCATCAGTAGTCGTGCATCTCTATGAAAATTATAAATTAAATTAGTTAGTTTGTTTGTTTGTTCTTCTAGAGGCAAGTTGGACGGCTTCCTACTTTTTTTTAAGTCTGTTATTTTCTAGAAGATATAGAGCACTTGAGAGAAATTCATCTTCATTGGATTTTATTATTATTATTATCTTAAGGCTTACAACAGTTTAGGCGAAATTCACCTGTAAAAAAGATGAGAGGCTTTAATAATATAATAATAATATATATATATATAATAATTTCTAGAATGAATTATTAACATGACGCTTAAAATTTTCTATTCATCATATATATGTAACTTGTTTACCCAAAATTTATCTAATCGAGATTTAAATGCGTTTAACGATGGTGCCGATACAACATCCTGATGAAGAGTGTTCCAGTCATTTACTGCTCTGTTAGTTATACAATGCCGCCTAATGCCTTTTCTCTATAAAAAATCTATCTCGAAGACGCTTGCACGATTTCAGGAGCAAATAATAAATCTTCTGACGAAGTCCCGCTTTCATATCTTTATTTTCCTTTGTTGTGATTATATTTACGGCGTCGCATAGTTCATGTATTCAATATTCAAAATGTTTCAGCATTGGGCGATGCCTTCCGGCTCAAAAAACGTTTTAAACAACGTCGCCAACAATCTCATATTGCTTCTCGCAGATTTTAAAACGGATTCTATTTTTTCCTTTTTATGCAATATCATTTTAAAAAATTTGTGACCCAAGTACAGAATGTACTCATCCTTTCGAACTATTTTTCCAATATCATTGTCAGACATTTTTATTGGTAAAAAAAAATCATGAAAAAAAGAAACTTCTTTTTGATGTTTGGTTAAAGTTGTCTGGACAATCTTTAATGAATGGAGATATGAAAGACCTTCACAGACTTGTGCACAATATCATGCACGATCTTTTAGATTAAAGTATTCATTATCGTTAAAAAGGACTATGAGATCTTTTAACGAATGAACTGCATGATTGGTGTCGTGATCAAAAAGCTTTACCTGGCAATATTAAAAAAAAATTGTGGATGGCTTACATGAATACCCAAGACACCTCACAACATTTTCGTGCTTTAGTTTTGCTAATGCATCTGCGGCTTTATAGATGGACTTCTTAGACGTTTGAATATTAAATTTTTTGACTGCAGCTAGCTTCTTTTTCAGTTGATACTTGAAGACAACAGCTGAAGAGCCTTCTCCAATAATTTTTGACGCTATATTTATAGGCAGTTCCATGACTTCAAAACCTTTGACATTTTTTTCCAGAGATTTTAAAGTTAATCCAAATGCAAATCCAGCCATTTCTGTTGCGATTTGATCGAGAAAAGACAAGAATATGAATGTGACTACACCATGCGCCTACTCTTGTGTGTCGAATAAACGGGGGTCGTAATAATTAGTGAAGGGGGTCTGAAAAATCTACAATAATATAATAAACGGGGGTCTTAATTTTCGGGGGGAGGGATTAGAAAAATGAAAAAGTCACGATTTCTTTGTGAAATGAAGAGACACTGTTTTAACGTCAAAAAATAGGCGTACGAGAGTACGATTGTACGAGACATTGCAACAATCATACACCCAAACCTGCTTTTGGCGTACGATGCCGTACGTGCGAGCATATGATCGCCATGTTTTACCTTTGTTTTACGTTACGAACATTTATAATTATGAAGAGAACCGACAGACATGTTTACAGGCGATGCTACAGGTTTTTTAAAAGGTCGATTCAACTTAGAGACTAAGAATTATGCTGCATTCATGGAAGAAAAAATATTAAACCGCAAAGAAACTGGTTGATGAAAAAAGCCACATTTCTGCATTGAAAATACGTTGTCTATTCAAATATCTTTTTGTGGAAATTTCTCAATCCTTACAACAACATTTGCAACATTCAGAAGGATAGAAAATTTCGTTTTGTGAAAATTAATCGCGATTTTCTTAAAAGCCTTTATATTCTGTGTTTTTAATTATTGTAAAAAAATACAAAAAATAATTTTGCTTTCGCAAGAAAGTTTTATATTTCAGAGTAATGCAATTTTTGCGTTGGTTTTGTCTTGCATACAATAAAAATAAGTTTTACTGAACACCCCTCGGTTTTTATTTGTTTCATTTTTGTATCAAATGAGGTTTTAACTGTCCCGTTTCATTTGAATTCTTCTTTTAAGGCCTATCTGCACTCGGAAAATCTTTTGGTCGAAAGAATTTTTTTTGGCCGAAAAAATTTTTTTCAATCTCCACTTCAAATTTGTCATCAGAAAAAGTAAATCGAAATTAAAATTTTCAGATATATCAGAATTCTATTACAAAAACACAAGCAAAACAAACCACACGTAGTGATGGATTTATTTCGAGATACGAACTTTCTGCTTGCTCTACTTATCTATCGACGAAGACAGAATTTGTTGTCGTCCATTTTTAAAAGAAATTGTTGAAATTTTAAATTTGATATTGAATCGAACAAATTTTTTTTATTTGTTGTTGCGAAATATTTTTAACGCAGTGTATTCGGTTCCGGCAGCCGGAATCGATCGCGATTTGTATTCTGATCTGGCAGTTTCTGGCGCATGCGTGTTTCTGACCAACTCAATAATATTCCGTTCTCGCGTTCTAAATTCTACACATGGCAGAGAAGATGAACCTGGAAGACAAATTTATATTATACGAAGAATTTGAAAATGCTATTATACAGTGTTATGAAAATAATAATTTTGTGAAACTCGAAAGAGAGATTCTCGATCTATTAACGGGCTTAAAAAAGATGTCCAAAACAAGTTGTCTCTGAAAAACTTAAGTATGCAAACATTTCTTATGCCTGTAGCTAGACATGGACATGGTGGTAAGAAGTTCAAATCAAAATTGACTGGCAAAGATCAGAAGTATTTAGAATTTCTTTTTTGCATTCTCATTTTTTTCCTGTCAAAATTCTTCCTGACTAATCTTGATTTTTTTTAAATACCTAGCTGTTTATGATGTTACCCAATTTCTTATATTTCAACTTTTAAACAGGATTGTGAAATGGAGATCGTAATCAATGCATCAAAAAGGATGGCACTACATTGGAAGTAACAAAGATCATGGAAAATCACAACCATCTAATAAGTCAGGTAAAAGGGACTCAGTACAAAAGACATTAAAACTCAAGGGACGGATCAAGAACTTGTTTAGGTTTATCAAGAATTGACGTTATTTCAAAAACCAAAATGCAGAGCTTTAAAAACTATTAGGTGTATCTGAAATAGCATGATAATAAGTTCTATGTAAAGTGCTAATAAGAAAAGACACAAATTAAACTAAGGATACATTGCCCATGACTGTTTTGCATAACATCGATGCTTGTCCTCATGACTAGGACCACAAGATCCAGGCATGGGCAGTCAATAAAAAGAAAAGACATTGTACAGAGACAAGCATAAAGTATATAAAGGTACAAAAAGTACAGATATAGACTAGTAACCTATTTAAAGATATGATTGCCAAACCCTAGATCTGTCCCTTAAATAAATGCAATATTTTTATTTAGTGATATACAGCCATAGACATACAGCTCTTCTGTCATTTCACAGTATAAAAACTTTTAACGCTTGCCATAACTAACTGCATTTAAACAACTGCATTTCAAAGAAATGTTTTTTAGTAATTAAAATCTTATTGGGGGTTGGGGGGTTGTAAGTACATATACGAAGCTAACCCCACATGCTGGCACAGGTTGTACCAATTTACAGTTTGATTGGTAGCAGCAGATATAATTGCTGACCTGACTTTAAAAAGAAAGAATGAATATACGTGGTCGAGAGCTCCTATATTGAATATTTCCCTTTTAGGAAATTCAGCAAGCATGCCAACAACTTGGCAAAAGGAGTATGTCCAAATGATTATAGAAAACAGAACTACGGTAAGAATTAACGTTACATTGCCATTAAAAAGGTAGATGCTTCACGAGATGCCAATGTTATTCCTATCAATTTGCAACAACTTGTTGTTATTATTGAGTATAAAATAAATTTCAGGCAAAATCTTATGCAGGAAGGTTTAAGCGAAGAAGATGTTACCGGAAACGTTGCATACCTTAGAAGGTATAATATTACAATGTGTACTTATGCAGGCTAAAGGATATTTCTTGGCATATATAAAATATACATGTATATTGACATGATCTTTGTAACACGATTTGCATATTGGTAATTAGTTTGCTATGATGAATTAATTGTTCACCAACAATTTTTATCTTAGCAATTCAAACCTTTATCGTTTTAAGAAATAATAATTTTTTTGAAAGTGGTTTTTTCATCATAAGATGAATGTTTATTTTCCTTATGTAGATCAGAGAAAGAATTGAAAGCATTTGAAAAGAAACATAAAGTTGCAAGGCGGTGGGAGATACATTCGGAATGTGCAAAGAGTTTCCTGAAAGAAGTAATGGAAGAGAAAAGAATCAAGACCATCAGTATTCTAGCCCTAACCCCAAAAATAAAGAATATTTTTAAAATGTCTTTACAGCCCCACATCTGGCTTAAGGTAAGGTATCTTCACTATGAAAATGGTTTTCCTGGGGTTTGGAATGACGGAGTTATCAAGTGATGACTATTTAGAACCAGAACTGGATTTAAAAGTCACGTGGTACGCTAACCACAAGATTTTTTTTGATTTTTTAATCGCAATTATTGGTCTTATATTGTCTCCTAAATATCCCCGAAATTTTAGCGCGATACGACCATTTTGAAAGAAAAACTTTTTGAGAGTACATCCGATATCTAGTCAAGGGTAATCTATATTGAGTTTTACCACTGTCTTAGGTTTCGACCTCATAAATGCATAACTCGATGAATAATCAAGATACTGAGTTGAAATTTTCAACAAAGATTGGAAATAATAGTATCAATCTAAAATATATGACAATTATCTTTAAAATTTGGATAGAGTGGCTTGCGCATGCGTAAACTTAAATTAAATATATAGAGCCCTACGGAAGGTTTTAAGAAACGAGACTTTGCAAGTGAATGGCCAAATGATGGAGCTAACTTGATGGATAAAAAAAATTGGAAAAGGTTACGGCAACCGAAAAAGAAATCAAAAGATTTAATACGCATGCGCTTAATTTTCGGAATTCTAAACTTTTTTCGAAAGTAATTCCACTATAAGTTAAAGCCATCATATAAGCATCATTTCCCACAAAGATTTACAGGTATCATATTGCCTTAACGAAGTATGCGCGAAACTATCTGCGCATGCGTGTGCAATATCTGACAATGATGTGAAAATTAATTTGGACTTTTTGTCGATGAATCCTTGTCCTTAAGTTATAGGCAAAATATGAAGAGATTCCGACCAGTAGTTAAGGAGATATAAGCATGCTCGATACTAACCCTAACCCTTCGAATCTTTTTGCATTTTTTTGAGTATTAAGGAATGCTGCCAACCCTAGTATATTAGCAATCTCTCGTTAAATAATGAAGATTATCACTCCAAATTTTGAATGGTGATTGACAATGATCATATCTATCAGAATAATCTCGTTACAAATCTCAAAACCCAATGTAAGCACCTGCGCATGCGTAAATTTAAATTTTCCATACATCGTTCTACTTAAAGTTATTTACAATGAATTTTTGTGTATGTACAGCTATGCCATTATGTCACCGGTCCTTGAAAAATAAATTCCAAAAATATTACGGTAACTAAGGGAAATTATACGTAACTAAGGAAAAAAACGTCCTTCATGCGCATAACTTCCACATTTTTAACATTTTTTGAAATTTTAATCTAGAATAACTTACCAAAATTGGTAATGCTTCTTGGTGCAAAATTTTAGTTTCCCACCATAAGTATCTCCCGAATTCGGTTTTGCGCATGCGCAGCTGAATTTTTGTCCTTAAGTTATAGGCCAAATATGAAGTAAATTCGACCAGTAGTTAAGGATATATAAGAAGCTCGAAACAGGCAACTTCGGGTCCTACCCAACGGTTTTTGAAACCTTGGTAGGTAACCCCAATTTTCACATATGTGAAGGCATAGGGGCTGACTAAGATCTGTGCAAGAGGATTTTTACTCTCGTTCTGTATAAGGGGGGTTAATTTTGCCCTAGAGGGGCCAATCGCTGGCTATTTATAACCTCGACGATACCCCTGTTCTTCCACACCCCTAACCCTAGAATTTTTTTTCGACGGAAACGGGTGGTAAAACCTTCACTGAACGTAACAAGAGTTTCAACCTTCTGCATTAAAATTTGGCCTCAGTAATCTAAAAATAGTCGAGTTCCACGGCATTGCCAAATTACAACTATGGCCGAATTCCGTGAATGTTAGGGCCTTCATCTTCAATATGAAAAGGGATGTTTACTTCTCTATCGTTTTGAAGCATGTCGCATATTGTTAAATATTAGTAACACTCGCGATATTTTAAATTATATTTTTCCGTTTTTAATGATAAATGTATATGCATATACTTTTTTTCGGTTCTTTTACTTTTGTTGTACTTCTAGGATGGGGGAAAGAGCTTGCCAAGTTTCCAACAGTTATGAGGGGTTTCAAAATAACGAGTAGAAAATTTTTGAGGTAAAATGCTTCATCTATTTCACAACACCTGCAGAGTTGCGCGTACAATTTTTGAGCATGGATCGTGACCAATCTTTCCGTTAGCCGTTATGTCCAACTATCATTTAAAATTTGAAGTCAGCATCTTGAGATAAGGAATATATGTAAATAGACCAAAATCCTTTATACTAATAAAGATATAAAAAAATATATTCGAAGTGTCGAACTTTCTATATCTTCTAAACTACTTATCCAAATAACTTTACATTTAACCATAACATAAACAAAATGTTTTATCGTCAGAAAGTTCGAATTAATCTACGCACGCATTTATCTTGGGTACATACAAGCCAGGCACCTTAAATAATTTTAGGTAGAATTCTATATGCACAATTAGCTACAGATACGCAAAGTTTCATTATAAGTAACCTGAAGTAGAACGATATATGGACAAATTAATTTTACGCATGCGCAAGTGCCTACTCGCGGTATTGAGATTTATAATCAAATTATTCCACCATTAGAAATTTGAAGTGATTATCTTGATTATTTCCCGAGATACTGCCATATTACTACATTTGACAGTAATCTTTATACTAAAAGATATGAGAAAATATTTTAAGTGTTGACCTTCCATCTCTTCTAAACTACTCATCCAAAACACTTCATATTTTAAATATAACATAAGTACAAAAATTCATCAAATGAATAGACTTTCTCAAAAAAGTAAAAAAGTTATGCGCATGTGCATTATATATTTTCGTCGGTTTCTGTATTTTTTGTTGAATGATGCAGATAGACAAATAACTTATCTACATATGCGCGGAGTTTAATATTAAATAACTTCAAGATAATTAAAACAAATTTAAACCTTTTTAGGCATATAGAACAATCAATAATCTGAAGCATACAAGACACTGATGATGTTGTTATATTGTAAAGGCTAGTGACACATTACTGAAATTGACCAGCTGAAATTCTTTCCAAAAATTCGTGTGCAGCAGGTGTTATCACAAAAATACCGTTTTTGTCATCGCTGACTGTAAATGAATCTTTAGGTAACACCTCGCGACAGCCTTTGAGATTGTTCCACAGTACGCATTTTTCTTGAGTCGATGCTTTAATGGGCAACAATCGATATTCAAGGGATTCCCCAATTCGATCTAACCATGTCCCATTAAGTGTTCCATTTGTTTTGCATTTGGAACTGCACAAAAATAACCAAAACTTTATTGTCTCCTGTTCTGGAGAAAGAACGGGCACAATGTCTCCTTTGGAAACAAACGATTTTCGTTTCGCTCTTTGGTTTTCCGCCCCAGCAAATTCTTTTTCTGGCTCTTCTACGATTGCAGTTATTGGTAATTGTGCATCGCTTTCATCATTCGTACTATTTTTTTCAACTACCATAACTGGATTCTCAGCCGAAGATCTCGTTGCATACTCCACATTCATCATTGGGAGAAATTTAATGGAGTCTCGGTGTTCCCAAATCCTTTGTAGTTGCATCTTACCATACTTGTTCGGTTGTCGGAATGGGATTGCTGATGGCCACCTTTCAACACTGAACTTTGTTCCGTATTTCGAATACTCGACACTGACCTTGTCAAAGGACTCCTCTGAAAGAAAAAGATTTACAAATTAAAATTCTTTTTCAAACTTTTCATTTCCTGATAAAAAATGTGACGAAAATCATGATTAATATCAAGCAGTGCAGCAGCGCTATTACATTGACACTGATGATAATTCAGTTAACCATTTTCAACTTGATGTGACAATTTCCATATAATGGTTGTTAATTCCAGTAAGTTATAAGATTAAGCCATGATAATAAAATAATTCATTCCCTATATTCACTACAATACATTTGTATGTCTCAATTAAACTAGGTAGTACATTATTGATAAACCTACTTAAGCATTAATTTCATTTCATATTTTAAGCTAAAAAGGCACTCGTCCATTATTTAGAAGGATCGTTCAAAAGAAATAAATTAACAATCATTGCACCTAGTAATGAACTTTATTTAAGATGCAATATTCTAAAATTCTACGACATAGTCACCATCAAGAACTGTTTATTTGTTCACGATTTTGTAAATGAAAACCTTCCACATGCCCTTTTAAATATTTTCACAAAATCATCAGATATCAGATCTAAACTCAACATACTTTGGTTCAATACTTCAAAATATGGAAAATACTCAATAAGTTACCAATGCATTTTAAATTGGAATGATATGTATTAGATACTATCTCTCGCGATAACTACCATATGATATCTTATATAACATGCTTTGAAAACGTGAACATGAACGTCGTCACAACTCAATGATTTTACGATTACATTATTCTAACATTCGCACATGTCATATTTTGCACTCTGTTTTTAATCAATAGGAATCCCGGGAATATTTGCTTTAACCAATCAGAAAAAATATTGAATTTTGCACTCCTTTTTAGCCAATCAAGAAAAAATATTGATTTTTGCACTCCGAAATATGATATATATTATCTCATGATGAGGCAATCACGTTACAGCTATTCACGCATAATTTAATCATGCATATTCACTCGAAAAATATGGCATATTTTTCTCGTTTTTATGGTCTTCTTAAATATTTTGAAAAACATAAAAAAACTCAAAAAATATTCGCCATATTTTTCTTGTAACTCGCGATAACTACTACATATTGGAAAAAATTATGAAATATTTAATTGGTATGTTTATATTTGTCACTTGTATTTGTATTATTCAAATTGTGTTAGGTAAACAAAACATTTGATTTGATTTGATTAGTGATGATAGCTAATTATTATTTATTGTAACTGTTCATTTAACATATCTTTCACATTAAGTGTATTCACTTGAGTGTATTTCTGTATAAGATTCTTTATAATACATAACTCTAGGTTGTTAGGTAGCATACAATAGACAAACCTAGTTACTCTTATACAACAATATTCAATTAAGAATTATAAGAGCTGATATAAATTTGATCAATTTAATATTCGTGTAGGGTGGCTTTAGATTGCAAATGAATCTTTTACAAGTAGAGAATTAATTTCGCACAGTAAGTTTGATTAGACATGTTTTCAGCTTCCTACCATATATATTACATTATACAACACTAGAGTCCTCTGTAGTTCTTAACATTAGCTAATCTATTGAATGGAGGGTAACCTATGAAAATAATTTGACACGTCCAAGAAGATATTACCATGGCTTTGGAAAATTCATCAGTAACAACAACAAAAAGTTTATCACTACAAAATAATACCTATTGTTCTATTTTCTTACATATCAGCATTCATAGATACAAATGTACATATATATATATATATATAGATATATATATATATATATATATATATATATATATATATATATATATATATATATATAAATAATTTATAAAAAATGACTCAAAACATTGCTTAATTTTATTGTTTTACCTAAAGATTTTTTCTAACCCACTTTCCATATTTATATGTTTAACTATTGCATTTCTTTACTTCAAATTTTCTAAAAATGCTTAAGCTGGTGTAAACAATGCTTTTGTAAAAATTACTAAATCACTCAATTGTTCTAACTTACTATATTTTTCATTGAGCAAGGATTGGATTGACTTTATGGATGCTTCTTCCAGTGAGTTTACATTTGCTAGAACAGGAGATAATAAATTAATTTGAAAAATGTTATGTTATTGTCTGGTCATTAAAAAAACCCCAAAAAATTCAAATAATTTCATTTAGCATTCCAAAAATATTAGCATTTATAGTTGATGCCACTAACATATATCATGATCATATTTTTGTATGTTTTAAATCAAAAGTATTGCATTCATTAGAATTTTGATTAAAAATTATGAGATCCCATACGAAGTTAACATCCCTGTATTTCTGCGCACTCACTTTTCCTTTAAGCATAAAAAAGTTGACTTACTTGCAAAAGACGAAAATCCTGTTAAGATATCCCTGTTACCAACCAAGAAGTTCTCATCGCTAGATGTTGCAGAGATTACTAATTTTTTATCATAGGATCTTATGATCATTGCAACACCCCTACCGCCATATTGTGTAATATTCTGCATCTAGGAATTCAGTACATGCATGGTGGCACTTAAAATGTAAAGAAGTGACTTCCAGATCATTTTCTCTTTTGTTCTAACTCCCCTATAACATTATCAATATTTACATGTTAATAACATGCATGTCCCAGAATGACTTTTCTTTGTTACTTTTTAAGTATAACTACTGTAACTGTACAGTACTTTCATAAAATTATGCCCTTATATACAAATTGATGTGGAAAAATAATGTTTTCACATTCTCGAATATAAAGGCATGCCCTTCTATCTGTGTCTATAACATATCTGGATTTTCCAGCATGTCTATTTATACATTAAGTTTAGGTTCATATAACTGTATATCTCTGTTAGATTTATGAAAATAACCCAATTTTTTAATCAAAGAGTGTCATCTTAAAAATAATAATTTACTTTTCAACGTCCAATAGACCCCTTTCAAATTTATTTTATGGCAGTCAAAAATCGCTTGGTATGATTGGCTAGTTGCTCTTTTTGTGTGAATTTGATTGGTTAAAAATGTTTTGACTGCCAGTAAACAATAAATATCATTAGAAAAGGGTCCACTCTCATTTTTTCTTGTTTTATGCATCTACATACCTCCATATCTATTCTTTTTAAAGAAACATCGATCAACTTCTTTTGTTGGATATCTGTTAGGTTATCAACTGACGGTTTAGACATTGTTTTTGCCATTTCGTTCCACTTTGCTTTCCCATCATCTCCAATTTCTTTCCACCTTCTGCTTACAATTTCATTTTTCTCACAAGTATCCTTGCCTCTTAATTCTACAAAAAAATTGTATTGTGCATGTTTGCATTATATCATCTTCAAAGGAGCCAGGCTTTTTAATTAGGCTGTGTCATTCTTATTGTATTTTTAAACCCAAAGCGTAAACCGTAATGGAAAATCAACCACTTAAGACTAAGATAAATGTTGTTACCTGTAGAAAATAAATGGCCAGAAAACAAGTTATATCCAGAAGTACGTCGTTGGAGGGAGGGTACTCTTATTTCTTTCTTTGACTTCTTATTCTCTGGTTCCATCGCCATCGGAAAGCAAGTTGGTGGCGGGCCACGTTTTCTGTTGTTGATCCAAACTTGGATGTTGCTTTTCTCAACATGTAATTTCGTTGAAAGCTCTGATATTTTTTCCAAACTTTTTTAAAGATGTGGAATTAAGCCCGGAGTTAAATTCAATTTCTAAAACCTGAACTTGAGCGTCTGAAAATTTCCTAGCTTCCATGATTATTAAATGAATGCTAATGCGCGGCCTTACTTCGGTATAAACAACCAAATAACATTTGTCCGATTGTTTTCATTGGCCTATACCATGATTAATCAGAAAAAGCGCTACGCAACATGTTCAAACAGATGCTTTTGTTGGAAGCATCCCGTATTAATCACCTGATTAAAACGGGATAGTCCCCGTGATTAACTTCGACACCGGTGCCCTTAGGAAGAAAAGTCAGAAGCGTAATTAGGAATTATTTCAAAACGTTTTTATAACTATGTTAACGAGGATATTCATGTAAATGATACACACCCCATGTTATAAATTTTTGTATGGTTTATAACTGCCTGTAGAACTATTTTCTTCCGATCCATTGTATGATCCTTGAGGCGATGGAGTAGGGAGAAATTGTGTATGGGGATGATAGTTTCTCGAAGGAGTGGCATACTGTTGTGGGTGATAATCGTAGTTGAAAGATTGTACAGGATTCATATTTGGTGCGTTCCAGTTCTCTAAAGCCCCGGCTAACAATGCTAGTCCATCACCAATGGATTTTCCCACACTTTCAATTGATTGCGACATTTTTCAAAGGCTTGGTTAGTTTCATGAGATGCTTGTGTCAGTCCCTCAACCAAATCTTGTTTCAGCTTGAGCTCTTCCTTTGCCATGTTCAAGTAAATATTATCAAGTTGACTTGCTGAGAGGTTCTTTTCCATCATCTTTCTCTTATTGTCCACAAATTTCGTTGTTACATTCCCGTTGAACTTTTAGGTGTCTCGTCTTCAATATATCTAGGTTCCTGAGCTTCAGTAGATGCACCATCAACGTTACTTGGATTATCACCGCTTTCTGATGGACCTTCTTGCGCTGTTTTAACGTCGTTTTGTTCATCAGAGATTTGGGAAGTTATTCCATTTGAAATCGATATTGTAGCAGGTGCACCTCCTCATATGCTCTTAAGGAGATCCCAACTGTCACACACAATTTTCCCGCTCCCAGATCGCCGACCTTCTGTGACTGCTTTGCGATAGTTCTGTCGAACTTCTTTCACCTTTGTTTTAATACGATCATAGCCTGTTTTAATTGCCTTTTTATCTATACCTTGCTGAAAACGTTTGGTAGCAATCTCTGCAGTTGATGCATTTTCTGGTATATCTGCGACAGAAACAGGCCCAAACCCACTATTTTCGTACTGTTCGACCATCATGGTCCTGACATGATAAAGGGTCTGAAGGTCTGCTTCAAAATCTAGTCCCTTGTATTCGTACTGACTTTTCAACTCATTCAATGCGAACAACACGGACTCCACCATTTCCTGCTGCCATTGGAATCTTTTTTCTCAGAGGATTTTCTTCTTCTCGTGAACAGGGGACGAACTGTCTTCCGAACATGGAGAGTGAAGTTGTTTCAACAACTCGTTTGTTGATTTCCTAAAAAGAATACTATGGTAAAAAAGCACGTTGAAAAAAAAACAAACGCTGTTCTCCTAGTAAGTTATTGTATGTTTACAAAATTAAAAAACATTTCTTACGTTTTTTTCTCCTTTATCTGCCATCTTGAACTTGTATTTACTTTTAACATTTCGTAAAATAAAGTCCTCTTTTTCAGTACAAACGTTATACCGAAGTGAAAACAACATTGACATTACACGTAAATTTTTACTATTTTCACGCCGGCGTCCTAAAGACCGAAGTGAACTCAAGCCGGCGTGAAATTTCACTTCGCTCTGAACGTGTAACCAGTTACAGAAGTTTCATAAGAGACAAAAGTGAGTTCACTTCGGCAAAATCTCACTTCGGGCACGTGTAACCACCCCCTAAGTTAAAACAAATACTTATTTTGAAAATAAAATTTTGTTCCTGGAACTTATTTCGACCTAAAGTTGGAAAGAGGTTGAGAGGTCCTATTCATTTTTTCTTTCCTGTTGCTCTACCTGTGGATTTCTTTGGATAACTGGTTTTATTATAAATAGGGGGTTTATTCAAGTAGATATTGGTATGTGTCTTTGTTGTGATAATCACCAACAATGGCAAGAATCCGGCGATTACAATCCAGGTATCGCTGTCTTTGAACAGGTGGCGGATGTCCAGCGAGATTTTCAAGAATTTCGACACAAACCAAGCTTTCTTTATTCTGCAGAAGCTGCAAGAATTTCCAAAACACTGGATGACGCGATGATACCTGTCTTTGAAATCGTCTGTGCCACCCTTCTACAGCGTTGTTTGTTCTATTGAATTCGTCGAATGTTCTATGGAACATGTTCTATAGTTCAATAGTGAAGAAAGGTGGGCGTCTGTAGACGGTGGGCAGTATCATTATAATGGTGAGCAGTATCAACTTTTGACACTCAGGAGGAGAGTGTTTTTCGGCTAAAATCAGAAACGAAAGTAAATCAAAACACAGAATAAAATGTCTCTTCGCCAGTTCAGATCAAGATTTATTAATGTTGTAAATAGTGTCGAATTAAAGCAAAACCTTTTGTTTTTACTCCAATTTAAAGGGAATTCTGCGTTTTCTGTTCTGCGTGTTGAGGGTTCGTCGCGTTTTTTTAAGGCAACTGTAAATTTCACGTTGCCTGCTGCAGTCAGTGTTGCTGATGATGCACATTGTCAAGAAAAAGAATTCGTTCAGCAGTACTGTGAACGCAACACAGAGACTCTGCGATTATCTAAAATAAAAGAAAACAGTTCTAAAAATGAGTTTTCATACAGTATTTACTATAGGTGTCATCACCATACTCGGCATCAACCGACGATGGGTGCAAAACCTGTACAGAAACGTGTCAAGAACACAGCCTGTCCATTTTCACTTATTATCAAAGTGAGGCACAAAAGCAGCGATTTCCCTGCCTTTACTCACCAGCTGGAGTTAGAGTGGACCCACAACTGTAAGGTTGAATCTCTTCAGGCTCTATCGTTCCGCGATATTTCACCTGCAGTTTCAAACGAGATTTTTGGAATGTTTGACAGCAATTACACTCCAGGTAGCTATATTCCCATTTTTCCTAATTTTTTTCCAGATTACTTATAGTGGTTAAAATTAGATTTTTTTACCAAGATTCTTGTTGCCTTTAAACAACCAATAAAAAGGAAAATCTTATTTAAATTTTACAACTTACTGGATTTATATAACATAAGATAAACAATATATTTAGCCTTAGCTTATCATGAATTTCTTCGTTCGATAAAGAGCACAGCAGAAAATGACCTGGACTACCATCTCTTGATTGCAGATCGTTCAAAAGTAAGATTATTGAAACAGTTTATTTTTAAGGTTTTGAGGTATATTTTAATTCCAAAAATGTCCTTAATAAGGCTAACTCTACATATAGTAGCTACTTTTTTAACAATTACGCTAAACAGAGTTGACCTTAATAAATATTTAGAGAAGCTTATATATTTTATATTTTTCAGGGACACCCAGACTTTTCTAGCTGGGTTTTGTTGCTCAAACCCTACTTTATAATATATTTTAAAAACTTAGGTTCCAAGAAGAAATGACTTCAATGCGCTGTATACAGAGTACATCCGAAAACGTTTTGGAACCCTAAACATGGAATCGATGTTTGCTAAATTAAAAGGTTTAATAATGTTATTTTTTGAGGGTTTTTAGAAAAATAAATTACTACACAGTTGTTTGCTTTTGTATTGTGTCATTTAATAATATTTTTAAATGCCAATCCTAATCCCATTATTGGGATAATTATGTAATTTATTTTAACTCTGTAAAAATTGAATAAAAAAATATTATATAAATAATTCTTCAAAATGTAAAAATTTTTCTAACTTACAGTTTTTATTAATTACATAAGCCATTGTTGAATTTCGAGGTTTATCTTTTAAGTTAAGTAGTACTAGAAAAGAAATTAAGTCCATCTAATTAAAGGGGACATACTCTTGTAACATATAAGGTATGTGTAACATAAGACACATTTACTGAATATTTTCTGAAATAAGCTCGATTATGCCCTGCTACATCCAACCAAATTATACACACTTTTTAGAAAATATCCAGTCTATTGAGCAAGAAGACAAAATGACAGTGCTAAGGTTTCAAGAGTTCAACGAAGAAACAAATTCTCATACTTGTCATAATTACTTCACTAATGCAACGGGTACATGAAAAGGTAATTTTCAAATTGCATTAGAATCTGCTCTATAGGGAACACCGGATAAGTGAGACTTTTTCCGTCAGTCTTCCTAGATAAATATATATGATGAAATCAAATTTCTGCCAAAGACACAATTTACCCTTTTTCAGCACAGAAATTTAAACACAAGTAAATGTTTACTAAAACAAATAATTTTTAGATTCAAAACGCAGCAACACTTGCCTTATTTGACTCAACTGGTGGGCTAGAGGAATACAATTTGCGTTTCTTTTTGATGGTTATCCACTCTTCCATTGGCGCACTTCCACTTGGTATCATCATAACCAGTGATGAAACCTTGGATACCCTTATTCATGCTTTTGAAATTTTCAAGTAATTTAATTTGTAATTCAATACCCTTGAAACCCTTTTAGGCTAGTTAACTCGTAGTAAAAAATAAATTGTGAACATAATTTACTTTTTGGACCCCCGCAGGGAAGGTCCTATAAAATTACCCTTGTCTATCTGTCCGTCTGTACGGAGTTTTTCTCCAAAACCGTTCATAGGATCTTTGCATGAAGATTATTGGGCTTAATGGCAAAAAAGTGATGGAGCCGGATTAAAAAAAAATCTTGCACGCCTTAAGCATGCCCAAAAATTCCCCAAAATGAGGTTTTGGCAATTTTATTAAAACCTGGTCATAGGATCGTTATGTTAGGCTAATAATATTGATGATTTGGAAAATAGGTATATAGTTAGTTTTTGCAGGAAAAATCTGGCACGCCTTAGGAAGACTCACCTGAAGCCAAAAACATTGTTTTACCGTGGTCTTGAAGAAACAACGAGTTGGACGTATATATACGTCCTTGGCGCTCAAGGGGTTAATATGTAAAACTTTTTTGACCCTTTTAACTATGGCAAACTTTTATCAAAAATAATATTTATTGATACATGTGACAAACCCTGAGACTAATTTTGTAAAATTTATTATTTTTTAATAAATAAAATAATAAAGTTATTATTTAATTTTAGAACGGCTCTTCCATGTAACGCATTCTTTGGCCGGGGAGTGCTTGGTCCTCAAGTGTTTATGACTGACAATTGCAGTGAGTTGCACCAAGCTTTAAATGTGGTTTGGCCAAAATCTGTGCTTCTTCTTTGCATTTTCCACTTGCTACAACAGGTCTGGAGATGGTTGTTTGACAAGAAACACTCTATCCGCCCTATTGACAGACATGGTATACTATAGCAAGTGTTGTATCTCTACAACTTTTGTCTGGAACTAGTCACTGGCATATTTTTGCATGGTATCAAGACTTATATGATTATGAATTTAGAAATATAAAAATAAGTTATAAAAAAATGCTAGTAAAAATCCTGTGACTCCTAAAATCTTAAAATTAGTTTTTGGCTGATTTCTCAAAAACTAGTAATATAACCATTCTGTTTTGGTGCATAACCTTTGTTGTGAACCTGCACAAATACCACAAGTATTTTTTAGGTAATTTATCTTATTTCAGCAATTCTTACGATGTTCAAACGAGTAATGTATGCACAGGATGATCCTGCATTGGAAGATAGTATTAAAGAACTGCAAGATTCATTTTCCAACTACCCTAATCTTGTCAGTTACATCAGTGACCTGTGTGAAATAAAAGAAAGGTACTTATTTTACAAAAAAATAATTCTATATATATCACTTTCTTGATAATAATAACTTTTCTATATAAATAGCACCTTCGTCCTAGAATCCAGGTCTGTCATTGTCATTTTTTTCATTTTTACATACATAATACTAAATGAAGTCTATGGTGGGTTATAAAATGAACATCTTTTTTTTAATTTTCGAATTTTGTCAAGCAAGATCGCCCTAACGTAAGTAAAGTAATAATAATTTAATAAATACAATTTTATTATTCTTTCAGGTGGTGCCTACTTTACAGGAAAATCTCTTAATTCGTGGCAACAACACCAACAACTACGTTGAAGCACAGTTTCTTATCTTAAAAGATACAGTTTTAAACCGCACAAAAGAGGTAAACATTAATGGCTTGGTTACCAAGATTATTGCTGGGTTCAATGACCATTTCAAAAACAAGCTACTTGGTGTTGCAAATGGAAGCTTCGATGGGATCTACAGCAATCGTTTAAAAGGTTCGAATTTTTATTCCTTATATTTAGTAAATTTTTTAATATTGAAAAAAGGCATTGTCTGTTCTTTCTTTAAAAATCCTAATGCGCTTTAGGGCTTTCCTCTTTGGTGATTTTGCGTTATAAATATTTAACCTAAGATTAAAAAAGATGGTGTTTATATAGTAAGAGGTTATTTCCATTAAGGTTATTTTTTATTTCTTTTCAGGTTTTAGCAAAAAGGCAGGCGAAGGTACCGGCTTCCAACTGTCTGAAGTTGATACAAGAGTCCTCTCCACTCAGATCGAAAAGTTGGACGCCAATACCTACACCATACCAAGCTTTTCCACACCGGAAGAAAGTCATGTTGTTGATATGCTGACGGGAATGTGTGACTGACCAATTGGCTGAGATGGGTCGATCTGCAAACACCAATATTTTGTCTGGCTTCTTGCTCATACGAAGTCTGCAAATTTTGTTCCTTACTGCAGTCCATGGAGTTTGCTTACATTGCCATTGGAGAAACACTTCCGGATAGTTACTACATCGGACTTCATGATGTTGAGTAAGTTAATCAAATGAATTCAAACATCTAATTGACAGATTTTCTGATTTTGCGGTAATTAATGATAATTTTTTGCTTTAAAAGTAACAATAGCTGCCAACATAATATACATAATGTGTACCCCCTTTTAAATCAGGGTCTTTTTGTGTTTATAGTGGGAGGGTGAGAATTTTAAAATAAATTAATTGGGGATGAAATTAAAGAGGGGGTTTGTTTTAAAATAGGGGTGGAGTGAGCTTAAATAATACTTTACCTGTATTTTTTAAATTAAAGAAAATAATTTTATTATTTTACAAATTATATCTGGCTTTATTTTGCTTAAGTCATTTTGCCCAACAAATAGACCTAGACCTTTAAAAACCAAAAAATCCTTATGGATCTTTTAAAAAAGGAGATGGGTTTAAAGAGAGATAAAATAAAATAGGGTGGAAACCCTCTGCACACCGTGATATAATACAAACATATTACCCAAAGATAGATCATCTGTAATAAAGTCATATTAATAATATTTCACATAATATATATTTTTTCTTGAATGACCTTTGCTGTTTCTCGAGACGTTTTAAAAATGTCCTAATCACCTTCTTATCTTCCAATATGACAATTTTTATTATTTATTTTTTAAATTCTTTACATTAGAGGTAACGGAGAAGTCGAATCGCCTATAGAGGAGAGCCACGATGAAGTTCCTATTTCCTCGAGCATTGATTTCGATATAGGTTAGTTTAAAATTTTCAAATAGGTTTTGTTCAATGGTCACTTCATATGCGAAATTTGCATGGTTATTAGTGGGCCTAAAGAGTGACAGATTTTTCTGAAAAAAATCTGGCATACCTGCAAAAATTTGCGTAAAATGGAATTTTTTTTATATGGGCTCACTTATATTGTGTTTTTATTATATGCTTATGTTTTCAGCATGCCTAAATTTGTAGTAGAAGTCTAAAATTTTAGTTTTTATCCCTTTTTTACAGGAAACTGTTAAATTCTGTAAAATGTGCTTTTAATGGTTTTTGTTGAGGCTTGTTTATTTCTTTCTTTAGGGGGTCCTTTGATGTTGTTTAGGAACTTGTTTAGTCACATTTTAACACCTTATTTGTAAATCTAAGTTAAAAACAATATTTATTAGAATTTAATGACTTTTTTAGGGCCTACTACAAAATCAGAGTTGGACGCGCTCAATTGTCGACAAGAATTGACAGATACATTTGAATTCCTTTTATCATTGACAGAAACATGAGCCAATGACTCTTCGTATTTGTCGGGAATAAGAAAGTTTTGCAAAGGAGTCAACAAGTTCAAGGATCAGCCATCTCGTTTGAGTTCAGCCCTCCATTCATTTGGTTCGTCGTTTGTTGCAAGCGTTAGACCAACCTTGTCAACAAAGTTACACAAAAAGCGATGCGGCAAAATCCATGTTCAGCCCGAAGCTGTTAAAAGAAGAAAAACAGAAAATGGCAGTCGCGTGTCTGTCGTTAAAGGAATGCGGAAAAAAAATAACCCATTTAAAAATAACGTTCCCTCCAAAAAGCGAGTTCACTCACTTGCAGAGAACATTAAACAAAATGAAGGTGTCTCAAAGAAGGCTGGGCGGTCTATGGCTTCGAAAACAAAGTTTAGATCAGCTAAAGATATAAAGGAGGAGCTGAAATAAACATTTATTAATTTAGAGAATCTCTATTTTTTATTGCACGTTTTTTATCATATTTTTTTATAATTTTTATTTTTACAAGTGAGTTTTTAAATGTCTTTTAAGATTTCCTTGTGTTGAAAACTCTTTCCCGCACGTTTCGCATTTTAGGGTAATTTTCAAGTGTACGGAAGAATCGTGTCTTTAGGGCTTGTGAACTTGAAAACTTTTTATTGCATTTATCACACAAATGAACATTTGTGTGGACAAACTCATGTTTTTGCAGAGCTGTCCGCGTGTTGAATTTGTTTCCACATGTTTTACATGCACATTCTATGCAATTCTTCTCGTGCCGGGTGTGTTCTTTTGCCGAATATAACGTTTTCGCGCATTTCGAGCAGGCAAATGTCGAGTTGGTCATTTGTTGGGCTAGATAATTCCAATTCTAAAAATAAAACATTAAAATGAGAAATTATGAACAAATTACCTAAAAATATGAGTTTAATTTTATTTAGTCTTTTGCAAAAATTATTTTAGTAAAATTTAATTTTAGGAGGTTACTTGAAAGATAATTTGTTTTAAAAATGTTTTGCAAAGATTTTTGCTCGTAAAATATTTTAAACCTAAATGTGTGGATAAGTAGGATGAATATGTATAATAATATATTTAATATAATACATTTCAAAATATTCACTGACTTGTTTTTCTTCCAATTTTGTTTTCTCCCATTCAGCCGAGGCTATTTTCGAGTACTCCGATAAGGTAGGTTTATCCATGTCCGTTTCTGAGTCAAGTGTTTGCTAAAAATTTAACATCTGCTTCTGAATGTAAATGGATTATAATGTTAAGCTTGGTTTACATTATTTTTTTATTTTTTTTATTGGAGATTGCTCAAAACAAGGCCTAAAATGCCACTTGCGAGTAAAGAGCTACAGGAGAAGTTAAGCAGATTTAAGGTAGCGATGAACATTAGATTTGAACAGTTGAAGGTTAAAGTCAGGAGGAAAGCATGTAGATGGAAGTGAGTTCCAAAGTCTGGACGTACGCGGAAAAAAACTGTTTTTATAAAAATCCCTACGACAATTTGGAACACAAACAGTCCATTGGTGAGACGAAGAAGACAACCTAGTAGAACGGAGAAAAATTTTGAGAGAAGGTGTAAGAGATGATAGTTCGCTTGAACAACGACCATAAAAAAAAACTTGTAGAAGAGGCAAAGAGACGCTACGTTCCGCCGGTGTGAAAGGGAGTCCAATTTCAAAGAAAGGTTTTCGCCAATTGCGTTGCAAACACGCCGTTGAACACGGTCAAACAAATTCAGGCAATTTTTTGGTGCACCTGCCCAAATGTGGCAGCTGTATTCCATACATGGACGAATTGATGATTTGTATAAGTAAAGGACGCATTCAGGAGTGAGGTAATTCATTTCTCGTAAAAGAGAACCAACCTTCATGGCAGTTGATTTAGCTATATTTTCAATATAAGATCGCCATGAGAGGTCGCTGGTAAATATAAGACCAAGAAGACGAAATGAATTGCTTTGAGGCAATTCATTCATTCATTCAGGCAATCCATTCATCAAAATTCGAGGTAAGTAAGCATGATTGAGATGATTAATGGAAAGAAGATTAGTTTTAGATGGATTAAAATTAACAAGCCAATTCTTACCCCATTCAACTACTGTATTGAGATCTTTTTCCAGATCAGAGGCCATTCTAACCTTATCACAATCATCTGATTTATTAAGGCAGGAATACAATGTTGAATCATCAGCATAAATAACGGTTTTGGATGATAAATTGTCTGGGAGATCGTTAATGTACAGTAGGAACAGAGTCGGACCGAGAACTGAACCTTGAGGAACACCAGCATTGATGGAAAAAATGGAAGATGAATTACCTCTAAGGACCACCTTGAATTTACGATTGGAAAAGAAGGAGGAGATAATATTTAAAAACGGACCTTTTAAACCATATGCCTTCAGTTTGTGCAGTAGCCCCCGATGCCAGACTTTATCAAATGCCTTGGAGATGTCAAGGGCAACTGCTCGCGCTTCACCAGAGACATCAAGGGCACGATAAAAACGTTCACTTATAACTGTCAAAACGTCAGCAGTGGAACGCCCAGAACGAAACCCATACTGGGAGTCGTAAAACAAATTATTTTTTTCAATAAATTCAACTAAGTTCAGGTTAATTAAAGTCTCGAAAACTTTACTTAAGATGGTTATGAGGCTGATTGGTCTATAATTAGAAGGATGAGATCGCTCACCACAATTTTTAAAAATTGGAATAACAGAGGCAAACTTCCAAGATGAAGGGAAACAGGATTCATCCAAACACTTTTTGAAAAGAGCACACAAAACGGGAGATAACTCAGTAGAACATCTTTGAAGTACAATTACAGGAATGCCATCCGGTCCAGTAGCCTTATTAGAATCCATTTTGTTAATAATCTTAGAAACCTTATCAGGAGATATAAAGCAATCATGTAAAGTCTGGACAGTTTTGGAGGAGAAATAAGGGAGATCATGACCAGAATCATCGAGGGTAGAATGAGAACTGAAGAGTTTAGCGAATAGTTCAGCTTTATCCTTAGATAGACTAATGACTTCAGGACCATTGAAAAGTGGAGGTACAGATGTTTTAGAACTACCCCGGACGTTTTTGATAATACGCCAAAATTTGCAAGAACCTATTTCTTTGGATTTGATATGATCTTTAGTCCTTTCAGCAAAAACAGTTTTAGCTTTACGAACAACATATTTACAATTATTGCGCGAGGCAATAAACAGTTGTCTGTTATGATCAGTCGCATCACGACGGTAGCGATGAAAGAAATGATTGCGATGAGCTATGGCTGCAGCACAAGCTGGAGAAAACCATGACGAAGAATGAGGTTTTAACTGATATTTCCCTGACGGAACAAATAATCGTATTGCTTCAGATATTATTGATGTAGTTACATTAACACAATCATCAACTGAATTGGAAAGAATTTTTTCCTAAGGGACAGACTGAATGTGTTCTTGAAATTTTAGCCAATCCGCAAGATCATATCTAAAAAAGGATCTATGCATGGGATGATCATGGAAAACTTGCCTATTGAAATTAATTTTGACCTCCAAAACAACATGGTCAGAACGACCCAGTGGAGCGCTATGAGATATCTTACAAATTTCAGGGTTAGAGGTCAAAAATAAATCCAACAAGGAGGGCGATTGACTTGAGTGATCAGGAATGCGGGTTGGAAAATCAACCAATTGCGAGAGAGACTGAGATACTGCAAAGTTATAGGTTTCGACACCAGAGCTACTTGTTCCATTCGAGAATCTTAGCCATTGTTTATGGTGAATGTTAAAGTCACCAAATACAAAGATGTTGGTTGAGCGATGATTAAGAAGAGCTAAGTCAGCAGACTTTGAAACTGATTTGATAACAGAACAGTCTTGAGAAGATGGAGAGCGATAGAGAAAGAACAAAAAACTAGTTGAATGTAGAAGAGACAAACGAAAACACATGAAAGGATGATTGGGGTCTTCCAGGTCAATTTCACGAGATATTGGTAAAGTTTCCTTGACATAAACTGCTAGACCATGCATATGAATAGATGAGTCCAATCTAAACAAAGGTAAGTATCTAGGAACAAGGAAATCATTAAAAGGTTAAATTTTAATAGGACAATTATATATATGACAAGAACGTGCTTATACACAAAATTTTGACTCCTTATATACAAGTAAACAAAGTTTTTAGATTTATTAAAGCCTTTCTGTTTATTAAAGCTTTTTATAGACAAAAAAGTCTCTCGATTTTAACTCTGATGGTACACTCTTTTTTTTGTAAGAACAAACTTTATAAGAACAGTGAAGCTGAGATTCTCTGAAAAATAAGAACAATCTGAGGCTGAGATTCCATGAATAAATTTTTGTTTTGCTGTTAAACAAAATTATTGCCCCCTTATTCTTTAATTCAAGGGTTTAAAACTACTTCTAGCGTTATTTATAAGGTGTAAAGTTAAGTTTTTGTCATTTTAAAAACTTGTTATAAAAGTTAGTTATTTTTTACGAAAATTAGCATATAATTTTGAAGAACAGGATAAGAACAAATTCAAGCTGA
Source organism: Candelabrum cocksii (assembly GCA_963930725.1). NCBI lineage: Eukaryota > Metazoa > Cnidaria > Hydrozoa > Anthoathecata > Candelabridae > Candelabrum > Candelabrum cocksii. The sequence goes on along the minus strand of OZ005672.1, from coordinate 12,877,244 downwards.
AAATTTCGAAAAAATAAGAACATTGAGCCTTATCAAAAATTTACTGGTTCTTATAAAAAAAGTGCAATGTGGAAAATGGACCTCTTTAAGCCTATTACAGCTGAGAAATAATATGAGGGACTTTTTATAGTTTATAATATATAAAAATCTTGATAGAAATCCTTAGAAAAGACACAAGAAAATGCTAAATTGGAATTCGAATTTTAGCGGGAAATTATCTCAAAGTTTAGGAATTTCCATGTTTTTAGAGATCTAAAACCATTGTCTGAAAAGCTAGCCGGCAAAAATAAATATTTTTTTAAAACTGTATGTTGTGATTTTCCTAATTAAAATCTTACCGCAGTTTTTCGAAGAAATAAATGATATCCTGTTGTTTTACTTTTCTTGTTGCTCGGGTTATTTTCCACTGGAGTATTCTTTTGAAAACTCGCCATAATTTATAAAATACGTATTATGCAAGAAAATAATACTACAAGCTAACACGTGCACAAAAACCGATACGAAAAGACTATTTTACTTATAAAGAGAAAGCGTGTTAAAAAAATAAATAGAACAACGCTGGTACTTCTACTTGCAGCACATTTTTATTTGTGAAAATATAAAAGCGCGGCTGTTAAAACTGAAATCCTATAATTTACTATTTAACCGGAAGCCGAACATTTAGTAAACGCGTGTTTGATACTGCTCACCATTATAATGATACTGCTCACTATCAATGATACTGCCCACCGTCTACGGAATAAAAATTCGCATCGTCAAAGTATTCAAACAGACTATCCATTTCTTCATCGTAAAGGTTCCTAACATGGTCATTTAATTCCTCAAACCCGCGGACAACATCGTCTGACGGTAGGAAAGCAACCGCACAAAACATTCGGGCGTGTAAAGCGAACTCCTGATCATTGCTGTACCTTTCTTGTTGACAAACAAAATGCTACCGGTGTCAAGCAAAATTTATGATCCTTGCGAAATACTTGATCATGCGTGACGGGTCATGAATTTCGCGCACGTGGGTGCGAAATACATGACGCTTGCGAAATTTATGACCCAAAGAAAAAACAGCTATCGAGTATATAATGTATACCGCATACAAATATATACCCGAAAACGTGCAGTAATCGAGATATCTAGAACTTAATTCTGTTATTTTATTATTGCCTGGTTTTTGATTCACTTTAAATGGTCAATGCCACGTTTTCTCATATATAATAAGAAAGATATCTCGAATGGTGCGCAATTTCTGACCGGATGTCAATTATGCAAATCTGTCATGATTATAAATTTCGCCCGAAACCGGAAAAATCTGTTCATTTTTTGGAGGATGAAGTATACAATTGATATCAAACGTCCGGACAAACTTGGAAAGTTCCATCAGCATACCAATGCTCAGATTCTCTGAAGTTGACGATTCGAAGCTGATGGCTCGAAACAATATTAAAATATTTATTATTATTATTAACGAATTTTTATACAGGATGACCAAATCAAAATAAGTGTATTAATTTCATTAATGATTAGAATCCTTTTTTTATATAGCAAAATGCGTGCATATGAGACTTTCTATTCTATTTGTTTTGTTTCTATGGTTATTGTAAGGGTATAGAAATTTATGGAATAATGTGTATTAGGGAATTTCGGCATTGTTTACATTGTAACAAATTTATGCTACTGTTTCACTGAGTCTCACACATATGTAAAGATAGCTGTTCTACTAATTTTTGTTTCACATAGAGGTTTATTATTTATAGAAGAAATTGTAAAATGGTTCTAAATGAAATATACAATTTACAGATGTTTTTGTGGTTGCACGCGTAATTACACATGGCGTAGGAGAATAATATGTGTAGAAGCAATTTACTTTGGTGTCTGTTGCGTAATTCAAACAATTCACGTTGAAGTCGCCAACAAAATAAATTACTTTTTTATTGCAGCTTATAAAATGTCCGGAGAGAAATGAATGAATAGATTTAGACTGTTTCTTTGGATGTCTATAAGAAATAGAGTAGATAATAGAGCGATTCTTTTCGCTATCGTGTCTCTGGCCTTCAATACTTAAAATTTTATTTAATAATCATTTATTAACCCTTTCATTACCGAAGAAAAACACCCCAATTTCCCGGGGCGTGAAATTGGAAAAATACCCTTCCTTACTCAATTGATCATAACTTTTGAACCAATTCTTCAATGTACTCCAAATTTGGCTCCATTTCTTCTTATAATTTTTGGAACAAAATTACAAAAAAAAAAAAAAAAAATCAAAAAATTCAAAATTGCGGTGTTCATGATTCAAAATGGCGGATCTGCAAACAAAGAATAATTTGAAATTTTCAAATAAATTGGTCGAGAAAATATATTTTTCATGGAACTATGACATATAACCTATAAATCTGTGAAATTTTATAGAAAAAAAACAATCTGAACAAAAGTTATGCGTTATTAAAAAATTACTGTAAATTTTATAAATTTACGCGATATATTGTAATATATATAGTATACATCTAAATAAAAGTAGCTGATAGAGAATATGCCTTTAGTTATTATTTCCATGTAGGAAAGAGATTTTGGCATACCTTGGAACCAAATATTATCAGAGTAGAATTTCAAAAATTTCAAAAAACTGCTAGAGAACGCTTCCAATTTTGCAAAAAAGACTTGAAAAAAATGGATAGAAAATCTTTTTTAGCAATTCAATAGGCCTATGAAACAATAAAAACATCAAAAGAATCAAAACTATTATGAAAAGAGGTAGAACAAGAGAAGAAATGTTAACAAATCCCTAAAATAAATAAAATCCAACTAAACACCAACCTCCGGTAGATGGTTGTAATCTAGCAAGGTATGGTAAATTACAAACTACAGCTTAGATTTGCATGTGGTTTTTTTTGCCGTGACCGGAATTTTATCTAATTTATAAACATAGTCGGCTTCTTGTCTAACGCGAACTTAAACATAAGTAAAATTGATTTAAGACCGTACCTAGCGGTGCTGGGTACAGGGAAAACAGCGCGGGTTTTTATACCCAGCCACGCTGGGTACAGGTAATGAAAGGGTTAATTGGTTAAATAATATTAGAACGTTATTACGGCTGCGTTTAGACTCATATAACCTATAATAAATTAAAATCCCTCCATATTTTGGTTCTAACTTAAGGGCAAAGGTTCATTGACAAAAAGTACATATTCACATCATTGTCAAATATTGCACACGCATGTGCAGATGGTTTCGCGCATAATTCGTTAAGGAAATATAATACCTGTAAACCTTTGTGAGAAATGTTGCTTATATGATGGCTTTAGCTTATAGTGGAATTACTTTCGAAAAAAGTTGGGAATTCCGGGAATTAAACGCATGCGTATTAAATTTTTTGATTTGTTTTTTGGTTGCCGTAACCTTTTTCAAATTTTTTTATCTATTTAGTTAGCCCCATCATTTGGCCATTCACATGCAAAGTCTCGTTTCTTATAACCTTTGGTAGGGCTCTATATATTTAATTTAGGTTAACGCATGCGCAAGCCACTATATCCAAATTTTAAGGAAGATTGTCATATATTTCAGATTGATATTATTATTTCCAATCTTCGTTGAAAATTTCAACTCAGTACCTTATTATTAATATTATTGACAAAATTTATACAGGATAAATAAACCTCAGTTGTAAAATATATAAGTATATAAACACTGGTATCATGGCCGCCCTGTTAACTAAAAAATAAGAACAAAAATAAAAATGTAATATAAGTCAAAGTAAAAGTTACAGTAAAAATTATTTATTATATAATGTAGAAGTGTTGTAAGGAAAAATGAGGTAAAATGGAAATCCAGCATAGTGTATAAACATTAAATTAGAGAAAAAACAGGCAGACGCCGAATCAAATAAGGAAAGAGTAAAATATTGGACTAGAATTGGTGAGTTGATATTGGCAAATAAATCAAAGAAAATCAAAGAGTGTGCTTAACTACCTTAATAGGTAGTGTGCGTACCTTGATTATTCATCGAGCATTTATAAGGTCGAAGCCTAAGTCAGTGGTAAAACTGAATATAGATTACCCTTGACTGGATATCGGATGTACTCTCAAAAAGTTTTTCTTTCAAAATGGTCGTATCGCGCGAAAATTTTGGGAATATTTAAGAGACAATATAAGACCAATAATTGCGTTTAAAAAATCAAAAAAAATCTTGTCGGTAGCGTACCACATGACTTTTAAATCCAGTTTTAGTTCTAAATAGTCATCACTTGATAACTCCGTCATTCCAAACCTCTGGAAAACCATTTTCATAGTGAAGATACCTTGCCTAAGCCAGATGTGGGGCTGTAAAGACATTATAAATGTATTCTTTATTTTTGGGGTTAGGGCTGGATAAGTAAAAAACATTTTAACATTTTTAACGATATCAAGTGGATTTTTATATGACTTTTTAGCTACATATAGAAGACCTCAAAAGTGCTATTAATTTTTGGATTTAAGTTATGGAGTCGATAGTAGTGACGGTTATATGTAAAAAGTGGGGTTGCCGTGTGCGACAATAACTCCGTAATTATTACGAATTAGAATTCGGACTTCTTATATCATGCCGAGGATGGCTTCTTCTATCACATAAAACTTTACTAAGTTTTAATTGTCAAAATTACGAAAGTTATTCGCCTTTGCATTTGCCACTTTTTTGAAAAAAAATTCAGAATTTCAAATTCTGGTAATTAATTTGAAATCAGCATCATTTAATTAGTAAACCAACCAATTTTCGTAGCAAACGGAATATTTTAAACTTTGGGCCCAAACTTGCCCAAATAAAGTATTAGGGGTGAAAATACCCAATTTCTGGTACTTGATTTGAAATCAGCATCATTTAATTAGTAAACCTACCAATTTTCAGAGCAAACAGCAAATCAAATGTTTTTTTCCTAGATGGGTTTTGTCCTAAGGGTTTTTTTTCCTAGGGGGGTTTTGTCCGAGTGGGGGAATGATTAACGTATTTTGCTCCATTAACGTAACCAGTGATTAACGATTAACGGAAAGTCCATGTGATTAACGTAATCTCTAGTCATTTTGTCGATGATTAACGGTATTTTTCTTGACCATTAACGTAATATTATAAAAAGTGATTAACGGAGCATTTATGGTTATCTGGGAAGTCATTAACGCATTAATTCATTGACGTAGTAGAACCATTAACGTAGTCTTATTTCACATGTCATTAACGGATAATATGATTAACGGTTAACACTCAGTGGGCACAAGAACGTTTAAAAAACGTTATAAAGTCTTCTCTTCTAGACAAAGTGCTGGCACATCATACGACAACAATAAACCTTCTAAATAAGACTACGTTAAGCACGGGTTCCGTTAATCACGGTTTCCGTTAATCAAATTTCCGTTAATCACGGTTTCCGTAAATCACAGGTTCCGTTAATGACATTCTAAATTAGACTACGTTAATCACTGGTTCCGTTAATGACCTTTCAAATTATGAAGAGAACTACGTTAATGGACTTAAAAACAGTACGTTAATGGACTTAAAACTTTATGCGTTAATGAAGGAATACGTTAATATTTTACTCCGTTAATCACCCACTACGTTAATCACACCCACTACGTTAATGGACCAGAAGAATAAAAAAAACTACGTTAATAGACATACAAATGGTACTTTAATGGGCCAAAATACGTTAACGGTTCAATCACCCGTTTTGTCCTACACCCGGTATGTCGGACCATAAATAGAGACTCGTTGACTCGTAATGACTTACTAGATTTTGGGCAAATATACAAAAATCAAATTTTCTTACTATGTATATCATAATATGTGCGGGGGGAATTCTCCTAGAACCGTTTTTATGTTTTACAGTTTTTGAGTCCATAAAACCCACAATAAGTCTTAAAAACAGTTTACTACACCCTTAAAAAATAAATTAACTATTTGTTTACATTTGTTTCAAATTGTAATGTGCCAACTGAACTTATAACGGAGACATAAAGCAAGCAAACGGTTAGCAGACGAAATCATCCACCAAAATGCGAAAAGCCGTAACATTGTCTTAAATAAATATGATTATTATATTATCTACTTTGTTATTAAATTTAACTATAGATATACAGTTTTTATTCTTCATTTTTTTTGGAACAATCATCCCACTGCCATTTTCGTTTTTATCATTTAAAACCTCTGTTGCTGGAACACATCTTGTGAAACCAGTTAAAGCAACTTTCACATTCAATCATCTCTCTGGAAAAAAGAAAAGTAAAAAAGTAGAGTAGAGATGGTCTGCCAGATAGATATTTGACTCTATGTTCCGGAAAGAAATCTAGCATCACCAACTCAAACATATTGATTAATTTCCACGGAACCGATTTCAGAATGCTATGACGTCATATTTTAAGATTGCCGGGCGCCTCATTTTGGTGGATGATTTCATCTGTCAAATGTCTTGGGGCCGGGACTAATTTTATGACGCAATTTATACATTTTTAAAAGTTTGAAGTTAAAATTCTGTGGAATTTGCCTGTTTGTTACTAACAAAAACCAGTTGTAGTTTGAATTTGGAAAACTCAAAGTAGTATCATGATATATTATTGCTAGTTGCAATTTATAAATGACCGGGGTCTGAGCAATATTTTCTTGTCAAATGCCCTGGGGCAGGACCGTTTTTTTCTTGCAAATTCGTAGGGTTTGCCCGGGGTGGATGTAGACGAATCAATTTGACTGTGACATTATTTTGGTGAGACTTTATTTTAATGGTTTATGTTTTTAAAAATATCAACCCAGAAAAGCTACAAAAGGACCCCGAGAAAAGAACAACAACATTTGTTTCTTTCAGAAAGTTATACTAATAAAGTAAAATTGTTTCCTATTTGCGGGATTCAGCTTCAACTTTGCTTTGGTAACCTGAGTAAAATAAATAAATAATGAATCATTACATTTCATTACCTGGTACCTACATCAACCCAGATCGATCTAAAGAAGAACGTGATCAATTCAACGCAGCTCGAATAGAACAAAAAAATTTGATAAAAAGCGATGTCTCGGGGGAATGGTTTTATCGGATTACGGGTCCACCTTGGAACCTAAAAGTTATTCGAGAGAAAAAAGACCAAGGAAAGAATCTACTGGCATAAAAACTGCGCTCATTCAAAAGATTTAAAAATAGTTTATACTAACGTTGACTCATAATCCTGATATCATCAGCTTGGTTGAAACATTACCTAAGAATAAAAGATTTGATGTCCTGGAAGCTGAAATCTCAATAGACAATTATAACCATTTTACCAACCACAACTCTACCTCCTGCCGTAGAGGTATTATAATATATGTTCGCAACACAATTAACACTACCCAAACCAACATGGAAGTATCCTTCAGTGAAATGGTCAGTTGCATTGTCCGGTTAAAGGACCTAGATCTGCTTTTAAGTACCTTTTATCGATCGCCGAACAGCACTCCTGAAAATGATAACCTACTTCATACTCAATTATTAAATGACAGCCGAACATACCGAAACAAGCTATTTTTGGGAGACTTTAACTACCCAGACATAGACTGGTCAACTACCGACAATCCTCTCCCTAACTCATCCAAATCAGAAGTATTCATTGAACACATACGCAATTCTTATTTATACCAACATGTTTTTAAACCAACTCATATCCGACCTTTTCAAAATCCCACTACCATCGATCTAATATTCACTTCAGAAGAACGCATAATATCACCTATACAGCATCTTTCACCTATTGGTAAAAGTCATCATCAACTTCTGTATTTCAAACTATTTACGTCATTCACTGATACATCTACAACTGCTTCGAAATATTTTCTTTATTCAAAAGGAAATTAGATAAAAATCAAAGATGGGCTAAATTCTTTAAACATTGACTATCTGGCGTCCTTAGATTCTATCGCTTCATGGAATTGGCTTCACCAGTCACTGCTTGTGTTAGTCAATAATAATATTCCGACCAAACCACACTCTCACAAAAAATCCTCAACATGGCTAAATATAGAAACAACTATGAAACTCAAAACAAAACAGCAAAAATATTCTGCCTATTTAAGATCTCCAAACAAGAACAGCTACCACGAATATGCAAAAGCAAGGAACCAAGCCAAAGCATCATGCAGAAAAGCAATAATACAATTTGAAAGGCAACTTGCTGATAATATAAAGGACAATCCTAAAGCCTTTTTCTCGTATGTGAAAAGCAAACTAAAATCAAAATCTTCTTTTCCGGACATGTCATACAACGCGTCTACTGCAACAACCGACATAGAAAAAGCTCTTCAGTTCAACCAGTATTTTGCAAGCGTGTTCACAAACGACAATTCATCGAATATTCCTTCTTTCAAGCACTATCATTGTCTCACTCCATTCGCTGACAAACCTGACTTTTCGCCTGCTAACATAAAAAGACATTTACTTCAATTAAAAACATGCAAATCTCCTGGTCCTGACCAACTACATCCTCGAGTACTCAAAGAATCTGCTACTGAACTTTCACCTTTGCTGTCTATTATTTTTCAGAAGATCTTCGATTCGGGTAACATACCACAAATTTGGAAAGACGCAACCATAACGCCACTATTCAAAAAAGGAGATAAATCTATTGTGTCCAATTATAGACCAATTAGTCTCGCGTGTGTAGTAACAAAAGTGTTCAAAAAAATTATTAAGGATCATTTGCTTCATCACTTCCGCGAAAACAACATGTTCACCCCAGTTCAACATGGGTTTCGTTCTGGTCATTCTTGTGTCACAAATCTGCTTTCAGTAATCGACTCTTGGACTAAAGCTCTAGACAAAGGAATTCCTATTGACAACATATACCTAGACTTTGCGAAAGCCTTTGACAAAGTACCTCACAAGCGTCTCCTAGTCAAACTCAAAGCATATGGCATCAAAGGAAAAACTTTCAATTGGATCGAAAACTTTCTTCGTAACCGCCGCCAAAGAGTCAGAGTCAACAATGGCTTTTCAAACTGGAATGAGGTCCGAAGTGGCGTTCCACAAGGTACTGTATTAGCTGCATTACTGTTCATAATCTATGTCAATGACATTCCTCAGTCAATAACATCCCCTGCTTCCCTTTTTGCTGATGACACGAAGGTGTATCTTCCATTGGATAATGCCACATTGCATTACCTACTTCAGAAAGACATCGACTAGTTTCTTGGGCAAAAAACTGGGGAATGTGCTTTAATATTGATAAATGTTCAGTCTTGCATCTTGGTCATAACAACAAGCTACATACGTATACCATGTGGGACCCGCTTGAAACAAAACGCGTTGTGATTAAACCAACGAAATGCGAGCGTGCCTTGGGAGTTCAAGTTGATAGTTGCTTGAAATTCGCAATTCACATCACGACTCAAGTCAACAAATCAAATCGCATTCTTGGATTGATCAGACGCACTTTCGTTTACCTCGACACAAAAATGTTCACAAAGCTTTTCATAGCACTTGTTCGCCCGCATCTAGAATATTGTGGTACGGTTATTAACCCAAGGTTGCTGAAAGACAAAAGGCAAATTGAAAACGTTCTTCGTCGTTCCACAAAACTGTTGCCCGGTATGAAAAATCTATCCTACGAAAGCCGCCTTGTACGCTTAGGTCTTCCAAGTATGAATTACCGTTTCATAAGAGGCGATTTAATAGAAGTTTACAAATGGTTTCACAACTTCTATTTCTGTGAAACCAAACTGTTCGACATCGAAGGAAGATCACTGACGAGGACGAGAGGTCATTCATATAAATTGAAAAAACAATTCTGCAGACTCGACTTCAGGAGGCAATTCTTTACGATGAGAGTTGTAGACAGTTGGAACAGCCTCCCTAACGAAGTTGTTACTGCGGAGTCACTGAACATTTTCAAAAATCGATTGGATTTGTTCTTGAGAAACAAAAGATATTTGTATGTTTGATTATTTATTTACGATTATTTGATTGATTATGTCTTTCTATGAAGCGTTACCAGCGATTTTTCGATTTATTTTTATTTTCTATTATTATCAATTTTTTATTCTCTTCGCATTTTTATGCTTTTGCATGACTTTGCTTTGTTATAGGTTGACAGGCACAGTTTTATGCCTATACATTAAATTTTTGATGTAAACCTTATTTTATAATAATAATAATAATAATAATTTCCTATTGTCTATACCAAAATCAGATATGTTCCCAGCGTTTGTTAAAAACGACGGAATGAAAATATTTTCACCCTGGTCCGCCTTCACTGATCGATTTCAAAACAAATAAGTCAAAAAGGATAACGCAAAAAGCTTATTGATGACAAAAACGTTAGAAAATGGGAAGCTAGGGGTTCTGAAGAATGACATCGGGATGGCTTTCCGGTAACATCAATGTGTTGTGGTAGTATCTCACTATCCAGCGAGCGTAGTTATGATGGTTTAAGGCGAAAAAGTAGTTTGCTAATTTTGGTATGCAGGTAACAAAAAGCTCGAAATTTCCACATCTCACACTTCTACTGAATGCATGGTATAGGTAGATCATGTTGACATATTTAATCCAAAACTCTGCCGTTTTCCCGTGCTCACCAATTTGAGTGGCCTCAGTAAAAGATTTGTACCTGGAAAGGGAATTGTCTAGGTCAGACCCTGCAGCCGAAGATTCAAAAGAGATGTTGACGTCTTCAATTTCATTGACACGTGTCGCAATTTCTTCCAGAAAGGGTGTGTCATTATCGCCTTCCTCCTTTAAGAATCTCTTGAAATGCAATACATTCATCGTTAATGCAAGCAGCTCGTGCATTCTAAGAAACTTTATAGTACTGGACCAAACATGAGTTTCTTATATAAAAAAAGTGTAACGATGTAGTTCTCTAAATCTTGTAAAACCACACACACACCCGCACACAGACACACATACGGCAATAATAAGTAAAAACTACTGAAACAAAAATCAGGAATAGGCTGGCTTTACTGAATAGACTATACCAGTGTGACCTATAACCATACATAAATACAGATAACTAAATCGAATGAAATAAAATAAAGAATGTAAATATACCTCCATCTTCAACAAGTAAGTGCTGTTCGGAACCACTAGTCTCGTCTTCTTCTTATTTTTCATCCATTTCTTAACAACACTCCAAGTACACTACAGTTAACATTTCTGCACTAACAACATTTCTCTCATTACTGCATATCTCATTTTCTGTAATTTAGTTAAACAACATAAAAGTTTTATTTATTGAAAAAACCTGTATTGTTTAAATCGAAATTCAAATTTTATGATTCTTTGTTATGAAGAAAATAAAACAAGATGCGCATGTGTGCGAATAAATATTTCTTCGTCTAAACCAAAAACGTTCTATTTTTAATAGAACGTTTTTGTCCAAACTTAAAAGATGGTTCAAACCAAAACTTTCATTTGAAATGTTATAATGGAAATAACAATAACTAATCGTAACTAATAACTATTTTGGCATCCCTGTAAACAAATCGATATTTCCCATGTTAACCAGAAGGTTTATAAATTATTCAGAAAGTAATAAATCGTAACATTTTTTCTTAAAAAAAAAGAACAAAATAAAATGCTTTTTGCTAAAAAAAAACAAACATTTTCATATTTATCTACTCTGCACACAATTAATAAAGTAATCAAAAGGTCTTGGTCTGGTCTTGAACTAAAACAACAAAAAATCAAATCAAATCATCAAATCAATATATTTCGTGCTTTTATAAAAGCATTGGGTAAATATCTGTGTACAAATACAAATAGCACAGGAACGTTGCAAATAGTGAAACACTACAAAATACGCAAAAAAGTAAAAGTATATCTTCAGAGTACAATCAAATAGTCTAAATTGGAAGTGAAATGGATTTGGTGGGGAAAAATAGGAATGAAAAAGTCGAAAAGTGAAGAGGAACAAAACAAAACAAAACAGAAACAACAACAACAAAAATAAAAACAAACAAACTGAAAAACTGTATATATACACGTGAGATAAACTTCCCTATTATATAAGATAAAAAAGATATTATGAATTTTTTCTCCAAAGTAATTAAGAAGGGCTTTTGAAAATTGGTCCATTTTAAATTCTTTAGGCAGGGTATTCCAGTCACGGATACATTGATATGTAATAGAATTGATACCATATGTAGATGTATTTTTATGGGGTACTAAGAGGTTGTTGTTTTCAACTGACCGTAGATTATGATGGTCTCCAGTTCTTTTCATAAATATGTTATCAAACACAGAGGGTAGTCTAGAATATTGATGCTCCCAAACTAACAAACAATTGAGACTATGAACTAGATCATGAAAAGGGAGTATGTTAGAGAGAGTAAACAAGATGTCAGTGCTACATTGACGAGGTTGAAAGAAGATTAAACGAAGAGCTTTTCGTTGAAGAGAAGAGATTCTGCGAAGAGAAGTTTTATGAGAATGACCCCAAACCTGGCAAGCATATCTGAGATGTGAATTAAAGATGACATAATAGATGTTTATTAGTGTATCGAAAGATACATAGTGCCTGACCTTAGCCAACATTCTGTTAGAGCGAGACAGTTTTAATGAGATATTATGAATATGATCTTTAAAATTCAAATTCTCATCTATATGGATACCAAGATATTTAATTTTGTTAGATAAATTAATTTTCTCTCCGCTTAGCCTGAAATTAAGATGTTTAGGGATATTTACATTATTTTTTTATTAAGAAGAGTATTAAGGGATCTAAAGATAATTATTTCAGTTTTACTAACATTTAGAGAGATTTTATTGGCTCGAAGCCATTGCAACAGAGTTGATAGGTCATGGTTTTGTTTACTTTTTTAAGAGATTTTTTTATTATCAATAAGTTAGTATCGTCTGCAAAATGATAGCAAGATGAATGTGATATAGATTTGTTTAGATCGTTTATGTAAACGAGGAAGAGCAAAGGTCCAAGTATGGAACCCTGGGGGACTCCTACATTAACAATGTGTGTGTCAGAGAAATGGTATCAATGGATACAAATTGTTGACGGTTAGAAAGATAGGAGACAAACCATTTGGAAGGTATACCTCGGATACCATAGTAGTACAATTTGGAGATTAATATGTCATGGTTCACTGTATCAAAAGCTTTCTGCAAGTCCAAAAAGACACCATATGCATACTGACCCTTATCAAGAGCAAGTCTGATAGATTCGGTGATTTCAATTAGGGCATGTGTTGTTGAATGCTTATTCCTAAAACCAAACTGATACTTGTACAAACATTTGAATCTGGATAAAATGAATAAAGCCTTGTGTGCATAAGTCGTTCAAAGATCTTGCTGATATTAGATAAAAGTGATATAGGCCTGTAGTTATAGCAGTCAAGTTTGGATCCTTTTTTAAAAACAGGGACGACTTTAGCAGTTTTAAACAAGTCAGGGAAGATGCCTTTTTGGAAGGAATTATTGATAATGGTGCTGAGGGGATTACATATAGATTTAGAAACTAGTTGAAGGAGTGTTGTAAGTAGACTATTGGGGCCTGTGCTCTTTCCTACTTGTAGATTTTTTATAAGGTTATCAACCTCTTCTTTAGTTGTTGGCGAAATGAAGAAATTATTGGTATTAGGTTCAAGCAGATATTCTTTAAAATCAATTTTAGACTTTTTAATTTTATTTGAAAGCATGTATGCTATGGAAGAGAAAGAATTATTAAAATGGTTGGCTATGTCCTTTTTGTTTGTTACAATATTACCATTTGACTATTTATATTATTTTTAGTTTTAGATTTAATGTTTATGAGTTCTTTTATGCCCACCCAAGTCTGTTTTATATTGTTAATGTTCTTATTAAAAAAATGCAATGTAATGATTTTTTTCATAGACATAAAATAAATAATTAAAAAATTTACAATATTTTTACAATTTTATAGTGTAATTAAAAAAGTATGTCACAGCAATGTTCCCATTTTAGATTAGTTACATAATGTTACTTTCAACATTATCTAGCCTGAAGTCATCAGCTAGTTCTTGGCTTCTTTGCCGAAAGGGAGTACGTGAGCCACGTGCGCACAAAAGAGCTGATCTGATAGTTTCTATCGAGAGTCTTATTCGCAACCACGCTACTACAGTTGAATATTCTTCATTTTGCATTTGTGCTAGTTTTGAAGCCAGTTCTGTTATAAAACGTTGACATTCCTTTCCAGTTCCACCATTTGTGCCAAACACTAGAGGTGTAAAACTCGCATGTTCAATCTCTAAGACTCGTTGGAGGTATTCGCGTTTCTTCTGCTGCTCGTGTTCATGGAATATTGTTGATGTTGGTTTTCCATGATTTGTTTTGGAGTTAATGTGAGTTACTCGAATATCGTAAAAGGCAGTTTGCCCTCTTCTCCAAAACCCCTTCGCTTTGATGTCAAGACGAGCACCTTCTTCGATATTCGTGGTTTTTAACATCATCTTCTCCCTCGTAACAGGGAGCAAGTGGGGTTCGCTTTGAACATCAACACATACCTTATTTAATAATATTGTGAACAAATCTCGGAGGTTGTCATGTCTTCTTGAAATAAATCCGCCTTTTTTACAGCATAGTGCATGATTTATATTGAATTGGTCTCCACAGGCACAAAATGACGGAAGATTATTAAGTGGAATGTTATACCTTAGTCTAAGCGCATCACTGAATTCTTCTTTGTTTAAATCGAGGTCTTGTTCTGATATGGGAATCGCATTGAGCCAAGAGCTGACTCCTTTTCCGGTGGCTTGGTGAACTATAATCTTCTTTTCGGTTGGTAGTACTGTCATAGCTGTTAATAAGCTACCGATGTAATGATTTTTTTTACTTGTTTTAACGAGGTTGCTAATGTTATTTCGATATATTTTAAATTTTTTATAAAGATTATTTTTAGTTCTTATGTTAGTAGCTTTGAGAAATTTTTTATGGATTTTCTTTTTTATTTTAATAGATGTTGAGATGCCTTTACCCACGGTTTGTAATGGTATTTTAATTACGGAGCATGTTTATCTAAAATACTCTCAAATTGTTTAAAGAAAATAGCTACCGAGTCATTTACATCGTCAGTCCCCTTAATATGTAAATCCCAGTTCACACAGGAAATATAATTTACAAACTGATCTTTTTGAAACCTTTTGAAACAGCGTCGACTGATGGTTTTCTTTTTAGATTGATTGTTACTTCTAAAATTTTGGATAGTTATAAACTGAGGCAGATGATCAGAAATTGTAACATTTATATTGCCAGATATGATATCTTCACTGTAGAAATTAAGGAAAATATTATCAATGAGAGTTTTTGAATGGGATGTGATGCGAGTTGGGTACAAGACAAAAGGAAAAATTGTGTTTGAAGTTAAAGTATCTAGGAAATTGGCTACAATGCTGTTTTTTTCATGTTGGAGAAGGTCAATGTTATAATCTCCCATTAACATCAACTGTTTGTTTTCTAAAGATATTTTTTCCAATAAGGGACCAAAGTAGTTTTTACTAAAGTTGGATGCACACATTGTGGGATGACGATATACACAACCGATAACTAAATTAGTTCTACCGGGATACATTAGTTCAATGAAGCTGGATTCAAGTTCCTTTGGTTTGTAAATGTTTAGGTCGTTGTGAAGTTTAAAATTTAACTCAGATTTAATATAGATGAGCGTTCCACCCTTTTTAGCCTCAGTTGGTGTGTGAGTGTAAGTGTAACCATTTATATTAATGTCAGTTATGGAATGATCATTATTTTGGAGCCTTGATTCAGAGATGGCAAAGATTTCAGGTTTTACATGCAATGAGTTTATTAAAATTTCAAGTTCAATGAGATGATAAGATAAAGAAGCAATGTTGAGATGGAGAAGAGGGATTGGTGAGGTTATTTATCTCAGCAATGTCAGCATATCTACAGTCAATGGGAGTGTCAAGATTGTTTATGTTGTTAAAGAGAGGGAAGTTGGGAAAATTGTTATTACTATTAAATGAAATGTTGTAACCAGAGAGAGTGGATTTAAATTCAATATCATTTATGTTACTGAAAGGAAAGATGCTTTTGGAGCAGTATATACAGTACCAAGGGTCGGTATTTTCAGCAAGTTTGTCATAGGTTTTTTATCAATCCCATTACATTTCATATGTATCCATTGACTGCAAGAATCGCATTGAAGAGCCCTGTGGTTTTTCGCTACAGTCTTTTTACAACCTTTGCATGGAAACCTTTTAATCATATTTAGAAAATAGAAAAAACACACAGAATTTGAAATGGTCTGTTAATGAAAATGTGTACTTCTAAAACCTCCAAAAATGTGCAAATATATAACTATTTCTTAATTTTTGATTCAAAACAAAATGTTTGAAATGGAAAAGAAGTAAGATGGCAATTTTAAATCGTAAAATAGACTTAATAAATAAATTTATCAGCTGTCAGGTATCTTCTTTCTCTTTATTTCAATTAATGAGTAGTCCTTGTACAAAACAAAGCTCTTGTCTGACTGCGAAAATTTTACCATTAGCCGAGCAGGGAAGCGACATGGCCGCTAACTATCTTCCGTTCTTTTTTCAAATTTTTCCTAACAAGAAGAGCTTGATCTCTCCTCCATGCTGTGTCGGGACCATATTTTTGATCTACGATCACGTGACTGAATTTGGCCATGGTATCTAATTGGTGGGATTTTTAAGAATATATTGGCATACGTCCCAGACATAAAACTCAGCAAAAATGTCTCTCCTTCCGGTCTTAAATTTATTTGGCTTTGATCGATGAGCCCTTTTGATCCACGTGCTTGTGTCAGCAAGATCATCACCACATATGCCAGCAAGAATTTCCCCAAGCAAGGTTCTGGTGTTTGACCAAGATTCATCGCTTTCCTCTTTGATTCCCTTGAAAACAAGAGTGTTCATACAGGAGCGATTAACTTGGTCCTCCAACTTGATATTTAGTGCCTCGTTCTTCTGTTTTTCAAGGGATAGATCTTCTTCGAGCAAATGAATTTTAGAATTTTGTTCATTTTGCTCGATTTGCTGACTCTCAAAAACATGTCGGATATTCTGAAGATCTGTTTTGTTTGTTGTTGCTAGATCGAGTGCTTCACGTGCGGTCTTAAGTGCATCATCGGCCGTTTTTTTATTGCAGTAATTTTCTTTGATAGTTTGTCAAATTTATCGTCAAACTTTCTTGATAGTTCTTCATTGCCGGAATCAAAATGCTCAATAAGTTCCCTTTTTAAGCTATTGAGTAAACCTTCAATATCCGCTTGCTTCATTATTTTGAGGATTTTCAATAATTTTGCACAATTTTTGGAGAATATACACTTAGAACATCAATATAAAAAGTTTATTGAAAAACTATGTATATATATATCAAAATATCAAATGTGGGTACAAAGTGTTGAGAAATGGCCTATGGCAGATATACTTCTCCTACAAAGTACCACCTCGACCGCTTGCAGCGACCCTCGTGGGTATGTATGAAGGTGCTGTAGGGTGCAGATCTCAATTTATGACTCACAGAATATTGAAAAAATAATGATTTAGATAATTATAAAACTGAAAACAGATGTTGAAGAAATGTTTAGATTTTATGATAAGAGCTGATGAGTTGAATTTTTAATTAGATGTAATTATAGTGGAATAAGGTAGGTAAAAAATAATGAGTTACAGGAAGTTGAACTTTTAGATGTAATTTTAGTGGGAAAAAATGGTTGGGAGAATGTAAAGGATGATCAACCAAAACACACAATTTCTGGTACTTTTTCACTAATTTTTTACCAAGAACAATGAAATTTATATGCCAACAACCAGTAAGCCAAAGGTGCAGTAAAACCAAAGAAATAAGCACAAAAATAGCCCCAGATCAGCATAAAAAAACAACAATGTTAATATAATTTTGCAGCTTTTTAAGCACAACCTTCTACTAAAAGCAAAAGCAATCAATGAAACCCTCCGGAAATTTTGGTATGGTAAAGTATATTTGGCATCTCAGTACACTTAGGGATCCTGGTACAAAATTTCAACCATATACCTTGCCATTTTGGGGTCGATTTAGAGTCCTTGGGTCTGAACCCACCAATGGTGCCCCAGCTGACCTGCCAAAATGGAGTCCCCTTGACACGAGGAATAGCCTACTAGCAAAGAAAATTCTATAACTTATGACATGTAATCATCCGTAGTGAGCTCTTAGACTACTAATATTCATTTAGTTGGTGCAAATAAATACAATGATTAAACATGCATTATTCCAATAAGTTATCATTGCATTGTCATATTTTATAATATACTAGGGTTGACAGCATTCTTCATACTAAAAAAATAGCTCCTTATATTTCCTTTACCACTGGTCGGAATCACTTAACATTTTGCCTATAAGACAAAAAATCATTGTAAAAAAAGATTTTTGAGCTGCGCATGCCCAAAACCGAATTGAGGAGATACTTATGATGGGAATCTGAAATTTTGCAAAAAGTAGCATTGTCAATTTTGGTAAGGTATTGTGGAATAAAATTTCAAAAAAAATTAAAAATGTAGAAGTTATACTCATGCGCGTCCTGTTTTTCCTTATTTACATGTCATTTTCCTTAGTTACCCTAGTATTTTCGGAATTTTTTTCGTTGACCGGTGACACAATAGCATAGCTGCACTGACATTAAAATTCGTTTTAAATAACCTTTGAAAAACGATGTGTGGACGATTTAAATTTACGCATGCACAAGTGTTTACGATAGATTTTGAGATTTATAACCAGACTATTCTGATAGATATGATCATTTTCAATCACCACTCAAAATTTGGAGTGAAAATCTTCATTATTTACGGAGATATTGCTAATATACTAGGGTTATGGTTAGAGTTCCTTTATACTGAAAAGAATGCAAAAAGATTCTACGTGTCGAGCCTACTTATATCTCCTTAACTACTGGTTGGAATCCCTTCATATATTGCCTATAACTTAAGGACAAAGATTCATTGACAAAAAGTCCAAATTAATTTTGACATTATTGTCAGATATCGCACACGCATGCGCAGTATGATTTCGCGCATATTTCGTTAAGACAATATGATACCGTAAACATTTATGGAAAATGATGCTTATATGATGGCTTTAGCTTATAGTGGAATTATATTTTAAAACTGTTGGGAATTCAGGGAATTAAGCGCATGCGTATTAAATTTTTTAAAATTTTTTTTGGTTGCCGTAACATTTTCCGAATTTTTTTATTCATCCACTTAGCGTCATCATTTCGGCATTCACATGCAAAGTCTTGTTTCATATAACCTTCGGTAGGGCTCTATATATTTAATTTACGTTTACGCATGCGCAAACCACGATATCTAAATTTTAATGATAATTTTCATATATTTCAGATTGATTTTATTATTTCCAATCTCCGTTAAAAATTTCAACTCAATATCTTGATTATTCATCGAGTTATGCATTTATGAGGTCGAAACCTAACTCAGGAGTAAAACTCAATATAGATTACAGTCGAATGGATATCGGATGTAGTCACAAAAAAATTTTCTTTCAAAATGGTCGTATCGCGCTAAAATTTTGGGCATAGTTAGGGGACTATAAGACCAATAATAGCGTTTAAAAAATCAAAAAAAATTGTGGTTAGCGTACCACGTGACGTTTAGATCCAGTTTTTGTTTTCAATACTCCGTCATTCCAAACCCCAGGAAAACCATTTTCATAGTGAAGATACCTTACATTAAGCCAGATGTGGGGCTGTAAAGACATTTTAAAAATATTCTTTATTTTTGGGGTTAGGGCGGGAGAAGTAAAAAATATTCTAACATTTTTAACGATATCAAGTGGATTTTTATATGACTTTTTAGCTACATATAGAAGACCTCAAAAGTGCTATTATTTTTTGGATTTAAGTTATGGAGTCGATAGTAGTGACGGTTATATGTAAAAAGTGGGGTTGCCGTGTGGGACAATAACTCCGTAATTATTACGAATTAGAATTCAGACTTCTTATATCATGCCGAGGATGGCTTCTTTTTTCACAAAAAACTTCACTAAGTTTTAATGGTCAAAACTACAGAAGTTATTCGCCTTTGCATTTGCCACTTTTTTGAAAATTTTTACCAGAAAAATTCAGAATTTCAAATTCTGGTGCGTGATTTGAAATCAGCATCATTTAATTAGTAAACCTACCAATTTTCAATGCAAACGAAATATTTAAAACTTTGGGCCCAAATTTGCCCAAATAAGCTATTATGGGTGAAAATACCCAATTTCTGGTACTTGATTTGAAATCAGCATCATTTAATTAGTAAACCAACCAATTTTCGTAGCAAACGGAATATTTTAAACTTTGGGCCCAAATTTGCCCAAATAAGGTATTAGGGGTGAGAATTCCCAAATTCTGGTACTTGGTCTGAAATCAGCATTATTTAATTAGTAAACCTTCCAATTTTCAAAGCAAACGGAATATTATAAACTTTGGGTCCAAATTTTCCCAAATAAGTTATTAGGGGTGAAAATACCCAAATTCTGGTACTTGGACTGAAATCAGCATTATTTAATTAGTAAACCTACCAATTTTCAAAGCAAACAGCAAAGCAAACGTGTTTTTTCTAGATGTGTTTTGTCCTAGGGTTTATTTTCTTACGGAGGTTTTGTCCTGCACCCGATATGTCGGATCATAGATAGGAACTCGTAATGACTTACTATTTTAGACAAATATACAAAAATCAAATTTTCTTACTATATCATAATACGTGCAGGGGGAATTCACCTAGGGGGGAATTCTCCTAGAACCGCTGCAGCCAAGACATTGATGCGAAAATATCATGGGATTGTTGGAGACATTGACATTGATTCTTCATCTTGGGCACAAAGTTTGTTCCGTCGCATGAACTATGTCAAACGAAGGAAGACATCCAGCAAGGTAGACATTCCAGAAGCCGCAAGAAAGGAAATCGAATATATCTTCCTGTACGAAATCACTTTGAAGGTCCAGGAATACAACATCCCACCATCTTTACTGATTAACCTTGATCAAACACCTTTAAAGCTTGTTCAGTGTGGAAATAACACACTTGCCAAAAAGAATAGCTCGAATGTAACAATAGCTGGGTCTGCTGACAAAGGATCTATCACTGGAACTTCAATAACGCTTTCCGGCGATTTCCTTCCCGTTCAACTCATTTATGGAGGCAAAACAAAACAAAGTCTTCCACGTTATAAATTTTCAGACGAATTTTCATTGAGCGTAAATGAAATGCATTTTTCTAATACAAACGAATCAATCAAATTGCTTAAAAAAATTATTATCCCATATGTCAAGAAAGAAAGAATAACCCTAGGTGTAGATGCCGAACAAAAAGCTCTGGTTATTATGGACGTTCACGGGACAAATGATATTGGTTGGTATTCAGATCAAATTACACAGCAGTTAGATAGCGGAAAGGCGCTTGAAGATATAGAGACGTAAAGCTGCGCTTGTCAACACTCAAACCCATTCATGCCAGATGGATAGTCGACTTTTACAATTACATGACGTCTGCCAATGGAAAGAAAGTCACTGTGAATGGATGGAATGCTTCAGGAATAGCTGATGCAATTCGTCTTGGTTTAAAGGCACTACCAAAACTGGATCCATTCGGTGACATTGATGCTATTATGGACGAGGAACTGACAGCAGATACAAATCTGAATGCAATCTGCAGCCTGGAATTAGACGAGCTTGAATGATACCAAAGACGCGACCAGGAAGATGATGACAGCGACAGTGATGAATGGGAAAGTCCATAACGGAATGTATTTGATATTTTTGATAACTTTGATGATGAAGAAGATATGTAAATTTGATTCTTGTTAATTAATGGGAAAAAGTCAAATAACGTTTAAAAAACTGTGTATTATTTTTTTAAATCGTAGCAATCGCTAAAATTAATCCACGCTAAATTTTCTGAAATGGCAATTCGCTAAAATAAATCCAAAAAATATCAAGATTTCTCTGGCTCGCTAATTAGCGCTAAAATAAGTTTCGCTAAAATTTCTCCGATTAAAGTAATCAAAAAGAAAAAAATACAAGAATTCAAAATATATCGCTGCTACTAATTACCAACCATCAATTTGAAATTAATTGACCAAAGAGAAAGCTTGGCTTCAGTTTTATTTTTCAAGTCTAAAAACTAAAGAATGAAGCACTTTTCCTTATTGGAAAAAGAAGCCTAAACAAGAAAGGTGATTACTGGTTCTGAGAGTGGAAACATTCACTTTTCCTGGACTTATTTTAAATGGATGATTCAGCATGTAACAATGATAAGCTTTAACTTTTTAAACCTCCTCCATTTATTAACTACTAATAAATAACCAAAAATTAATCATTACTTAGGAGTTTGTCATCAAAGCAAAATTGTAGTAGCTAATTCTGGAATCTAAAATAAAATGCTGTAACTAAGAACTAACTATTTATCCGTAATCTACTTAGGAAATATATTTCAAAGATGTCACCATTAGAAAAATATTAAAACCTAATGCCAACCTTTTTGTTTAATATACAATTTTCAAAAACCTACATAAAAATATATCATCAAACTTTATATTTGTGTAAAATATAATAAAGATTAGAAAATTTAAATTCGAAATAATTGAATAAATTATTAAAATTGTAAATAACATACTTTTTATAAAGAATAGAATATGATAAAGATTAGAAAATTTTTATTGGAATGAAATACTTGAATAAATAAATTGAATTATTTGAATTGTAACAAAAATACTTTTTATAAAGAATAGAATATGATAAAGATAAGAAAATTTTTATTGGAATGAAATACTTGAATAGATAAATTAAATTACTGAAATTGTAACACAAAAAATATGAGCTAGAACTAATTATTTTCATGATAAAATAAAATAATTGATGTGTTTAAAACCAAGGCACAATAGCTTTCCCATGACAAAAGGCACATGAAATGTTTTTTGCAATATTTTACCAATTAGAATTTCTGAAAGTTACTTGAAAAAAATAGACAGTTTGGAAAGTTAACATTATCTTTAAAGAACCTGATAGAGCAGTATAGCTTGGTGAAAAAAGTTTTATGAGATAAGGAATAATCGATAAGGAATAATTTAAAACAAACAATTTAAACAAATTGAATTTCTAAAATAAAAGCAGTAAAGTGATCAATCGTCTTTCTTAGAGGAACTTATTGGAAGGTCCTGGTAAAACTGATGACATCTGTTTGGTATTAGACCTTTGGAACAAAGTTTAACAAGGTCAGCTTTTTTTTATGAGCTAATACCACACGGTGCCAAGTACTTCTCCATTTGGGATTTGCGGAAAACTTGCTCCTTTTCCCGAAGTGGTCATCGGTTTGTACAAAAAACGTCCTCATCATATTTATATTTAAAGAGCATTATATCTGGAAACTCTTTTGTAAACATTAAATCCACAATCTCGGACCAATACACCTTTGTAACTTTTCTCTTCTCTAACCCAAGACTTATGTTCAGAGCCTTTTGATTCTCCTTTTGAGCATCTGTCATTTCCTCCTCTGTTTTATCTGAATAGACGGATGTATACTCTGGAGATGCAGTGGGATTTTTGTAATCTGTGATGTCTTTGTGCTCCAAAACATCAAGGGTGCACCTGTTCTTTTTAAATGCACATTCAATTAGTGTTTGCCACTCTAATGGTGTGTACACTGTTTTACCATTTGCCATCCTCTCAATTACGGAATGAGCTGTATCGTTCTCACTTTGGGAGTGACCAGAAACGAGATAAATGAGTCAAACTTGACTCCAAATCAAGGTCATGCAATGTGGCATTCAGCATAACAAAGATCATCCGATTATTGTTCTGACCACCACATCAATCACTAAAGAAATGGAATTTATTGACACTGACTTCATTTTTTTTTAAAAAGAACCTTTTGCAGATCAAATGCGGCAGCACATTTGGTGATATCTTTTGACGCCTTCTGTTTTGCTGCTGTCTTGATGTTTCGGGCAAGATCCTTGTCTATTAAGTGGCTTTTTTGGGCGAGTTTGGCTTCATCTGATGGTGAAGGAGTCTGTTTGAATTCCTCACAGGTATCGCATTTATCTTTTTTAGGTTTCTGAAACTTTAGGTTGAACCGCTCTCGGAAGATGCGTGTATAGAAAGCATACGTTTCTAGTGGGTAGTTCTTTTCTTCCCGCCATTTCAAGTACATTCTATACATCTCCGATATGTTCAATTCAGCTGGTAGATATTCAAATTTGGTTTCTCTTCTCACGTAATGCGACTCGAGCACGTTAAATGTTGAAATGTGTTCAATTCTTCTCGCCGATGATTCCCATGTTTACCGCGACCATCAGGCTTTGGTGTGCCCGTTTCTGTAACATTGTGGAGGGCTGTGCGTATCCTTTTTTCATCGATGGAGAAGGTATTAAGAAACATTTTTTGACAAACCTTTATTTTTCACCCTTTTTCATCAAGAAATAGTCCCTGCTGAAATTTCTTTGACTATTCTCAGGATCAGCTCCTCTTTTTCTTGCAGTTTCTCGCTCTGAAACCAAACTTACAAGCTGCTGTGTTTGAAGGGTTCTTTCTCCAGTTGCATAGAAGAAGCTCTTAAAAATTTGCTTTCAGACTTCTTCAGGAAACTTGTCCTTGCATTTCAATCCACATTTATCAGTACAGGGTGGTTTGATTTCCTTTCCTTTGATTGTGTGTGTTTTTTCACCATTTCTTGACTTTACTGTATACTGAAAGTTTTGACCAGAGTTTACTGCTATTCTCCTTTTATTTGCTTTCCACATTTCTGGTTGTCGCTTTCTCTTCTTTTCCCCCAGAGTGGTAGGGGCGCCTCCTGCGGTACCTTGGTCAGAACTTAGTATTGTTCTAGCTCTTTTTGTGGCTTTTTTATTCTACATAATGGCAGCACCTTCACTCATGGTGTCAATGTCAAATTGATCCCACTTTTCTGCTCCATGTAAGATTTTGGTAATGAAAAAGGACCTTCATCTTCTGCTACTTCAACACCATGGACAGTAGATACTTCTGCATCGAATTTGGCTTTCAGAACCTGTTTGTTGTTGTTTATCAAGTATACTTCTTCACCATGGACCAAGTCCCTTTCAATTTCTTCATCGCTCTCACCACTATCTTCACTAGTTTCTGTTAAAGTATCAGCAACATTGGGAACATGTCGATCAAATTTCCTGTTGGATCGAAAACCAAGCTCTTTTATAATTTTACGATTACTGTTGATGTTTTAATACTACCAATAGAAAGTACAGAAATACTTGCTTTCCATCTTCCATCAGTGTACATAACAATAACAGTGAGATCAAACTCCTAAATTGAGGCCAGAAGACGCAAAACAACAAAGGAATATATTATAAAGTCAATAAATGAACACAGCATACAATAGTGTATCTCCAAAAAAATTAATTGAAAATATTGTGAAAAAAGCTGTAACTCCACAAAACTAAAAGGATTGGAGTTACAGCTTCTTTTCTTTAAGAGTGATGGACTTATGGCTTACTTTTCTCACAATTTTCTATCACATGCAGACAAAAATATTTTCAAAAAGTTTGAATACAATAAGTGATAATGACAAAAATCATGGAGATAGGGCTTTCTTATCCTAAAAAATGATAGAGCTAACAACGCTCAAGTGTCAGTTCAATTTTGTCAAAAATGGAGTTACGGCTCTCTTTTTCTACAGCGACGATATATGGGTAGTCATGTACATATAGATAAATTAATTATACATTTAAATTGAGAAAGAATTTGTTTGAAACAAAGTTAGCGATAAAATATTGAATTATTATTATAAATTTTAAACCTGCGCAATTGATAAGTGACATCATATCTAATTAATTTAATTTCAATAAAAATTTGTCAAAGAAATGTCAAAAAAATAATAAAAATTCCTTGGTTAAAAACCATCCAAGGGGCATCACAATCATACACTGAAAATTTGGTTCCAATCGGTCCAGTCGTTTGGGCGTGATTGGCAGACAACAAACAAACATACTCAGGTTTTTCCACCATTATAGTAGGATATATTTAATTTATACTTTCCAGAGACTACTGATGAACGACTACTGATGAACCGTAATAAAGGTGGATAGTATCAACTCGTTGTACTCAAAATGATGAAGTTATGAATTATATCATTTTAAACTCAAACGAGATTGTTTTCAACAAGAGATAGAACACTATCGTTTCGGATTAGATGAAGAAGATAAAAGAAAATTCAACTAGCAAATTAACTTTACAACAAAGAATACTAACTTGATCTATGCAACTATAGTGTCGCGCGGTTTAAATAAAAATTCTGCTTTATCTTATAGCTATACTTGTTGGTTGTGGTGTTGTGTTTGGTTACATTACCATCAATATAAAACGTGGGTGATGGATGATATTCATATCAAGACTAATGGAAAAATTTGTGTTCACTGGATATTGCTTATCCTTTGATAGAATAGATTCGTGATGGAGGGTGTAAAGCCAGTAAACAGTTGTTAACTCTTTCATTTAACCCTTTACTGGGCTGTGTTGCCTTATGGAAAAAGATTTTTCCGAAAAAAATGAATTGACTTTGAACGAAAAATGGTGACGCTTAAACATTGATTACATCAATTTTGTTTGAAAAGATGCATCAGTTAGGCTAATAACCGTACCCTACCTAAGTAAAAAAATTCTATTTCTATCAGATTCTTTGATTTTTGTATTTTACTCATCGAGAGAAACATTTTGATGTATAGAACAGAGGGGTACCAAGTATGTCTCATACTTTGCCGGGAAACGGGTTAATAAAAGTTAATGGTTTTACACTTTTTCAACCAAATTTGTTGTCAGTCTAATAAAGAAAATAATGTTTAGAAAATTAATGGCAAAATGTTTCTTAACGATGTAGGGTGAGGCTTGAGATCGAAACTCTACATAGCAGAGTGCGTCAACCTCTTACCCAAGGCTGCTGTTTTATTTGTAACTTAAGTGTAAGTGTTTACAGCAGTTGTAAGTGTTTAGATGTTTTTCAGCAAACCAAAATTTGTGCACAATTTTCCATAGTTAAACGAATTTCTGTATAGTTGGATACCGTCAAAGCCTTATTTCAATGCTGAGCTTGAGTAAAACAGAGAATACCGACAAAATGTGATGAATTTATCATCAAAGATCTCAGGTCATAGTAAAAGATTTTCATTTGTTTTTCAGACAGCAGACACTTGACTTAGATAACAACAATTATTGTAGGGATAAAGAAACAGGTTTTAAGTGAAGTGCTTATCACTTGGGTATCACGAAATGAATTCATTTGTGCATTGTGTATGTTGTGTGTTATCAGTACAATTTTTATATTTTATTCAAGGTATGTAAGTTGAATGCATTTTTATTTTTTTTTAAGGGTTTGGCATTTTTGTAAAAAGAAACTTCAAAGCAGGGGATTTGCTCTTGGAATACAAAGGTGAGGTTATGCCAAGAAAGACTGGAAATCAACGGCATATTGATTATGCTGCAAATGATATTGGATGTTTTATCTATGGTATTGAATTTCATGGCGAAAAATTGAGGTAAATAATGTTTGTTCTTTATCTCTAAACTTTTAAATTCGTTTATCATTTAATAAACTTTTAAATTGTTTAGCATTGATGCAACAGTCAGTCTTTCCTTTGGAAAGTTCATAAATGACTCTCCTTGGAGGTTTTCAAATTGTAAAGGCAAGTTATTTGAACATGAAGGTCAAACACATCTGATGTGTGTGGCTTTAAAAAATATTGCAGAAGGAGAGGAACTGAGATATGATTATGGCGACGCTACAAATCAAATGTTGAGAGAAAATGTGAGTTGGAATACGATTGAGGATTGTTTCAGTTATTTACCTTTGGAGCCATTTACTTTGCTTATTTTTATACTTCACTTTTTGAAGAAGTCTCATTTTTGGAATGTAAATTGTTTTGTTGTTGTTCATTACAAATTTTGTCTTAGGAGAATTATATTAAACCGTTCACCCTGAATAAAGTGGAAAATGTATATAGAGGCAAGGTATGTGTCCACTGGTTCTTTTCCTCAAAGATATTGTATTGCTTAGATAATGTTCAACATATTGTTTTAGCTGTCAATTATCTAGCTGACATATCTTATGCTTAAATTTTGAATCAAAGTGCTTTATCTTGTGCTTATGCAACTTGATCTTTGTGCTATTTTGAAAACTGTAACATTGCGATGTCCAAATTTGTATTTTTTACCAGCCACTGAAACGAAAAGCAACATTGAAACCATCTGATGTGGGTTTTAGTTGAAATTTTGTTATCTTTGTTTTATTTTATTTTTTTATAAGAATGTTGCGAGATTTGCTCCAGGTGATTTCATAAATGTTATTATTTTATTATATGTTTATCTGAATTGATATTGTTCTCACATCTAGGTGCTTAGAACGTTTAAATCAAGTTCTACTTCTACATCTGACCAATCAGGTTTGGCAGAAAACACACAAAAGGTTTGTTTGTCCAATAATGTTAATAATCTGTTCAAAATATTGTTAAAAATTAATTAAATGGCACAATCAAAAAGGTTTTGTTAAGTATATTAAACTTGACCTATTAGTTTGCAACAATGTTTGAAAGTGTTGTCATTGTTTTCTAGGCAACAAAAGATGTTTGTCAAGCCAAAGATGGTCAACTGATGAATCAATCATGCAAAAACCTATACTTTCCATTGCTCTATTTCTGTTATTTTAGGTTATTGGCCCTAGTCCAATTAGAACACCTACCAAAACCTTCACATGGTGTAAATTGTTGGTGTTTTATTTTTAGAAAATGAGTCCGGAGCTTGAGTGTGAATTTAATAATGGCAATAGTATTATAGGTAATAATATTTTCAACAAATCGTTGGTTTTATCATAATGTAGGAAGATATTGTTTCTATCATAAAGTGTGTCTTTACTAAAACCATAGTCAAAAGAATTAACACAGTTTGGAGCGCATTGTTATTTTGGCGTAGAGCTTATTCAAACGTTTTTTGGTAAACGTTTTTAACAAAATCAAGCTGTTATTACTATATTACTATTATTTCAAGCTGTTTTACGAAAAAATGTCCTGGAATTCAAACTGATGATTGTGGGGTATTAATTAGGGCCACTGACGATGCTCTTGAGTGTGATATTTGCCAAATTTGGTACCACTACTCTTGTCAAAAGTTATCAAAATCTGCCTTCAATGCAATAACCAAGAACAAACTTTTCTGGGTTTGTCACAAATGTAAACCCAAATGTTTGAACCTCAAGGAAAATTACTGACTGTACAATGACTGATGACAAATCTATTTGGTTAATGTAAATGATTTTTGTCACTTATTAAAAATTCAATGACAATGTGCAGGTTGCAACTGAGTGAAAAAATTCAATTCTTCTGATGCAGTCAAGAAAAAGGATCACAAGGTTGAAGTATCATTGATGTCAACATTCGTACAATTATAGCCTTTCGAGAAATTGGATATTGTTTTAGAGCAATCGAAAAATTCTCCTCGGTCATGAATATCCAATGCTTAGCTAAACAACCATTCTACCACATAACTCAGCAAGTCAAAGAGGCTTATAAAATAATAGCATTAAACGACGTTGAAAAAGCGTCAGAGCCATGAAGAAAGGACATATTGACAAAATCAAAGAAAGAGAACCCCAACAAAGACTTATTCTTCTGGAAATTATTAGTTTTTTTTTTTTTTTAAATTGTGTTTTTCTCAAAAGTAAATTTTTCAAAGACCGTAGTCCACTGGAAACATGATATCTTCTGATAGGATATAGGTTTTTACATGAAATTTTCAGTGTGAACTCAGTTTTACTATATGTATAATTTAACATATAGAATTTGTATATGACCTTTATGTTAAAAATTACATGAAAAATCGCATAAAAAGCAACTCAAAGCCCACAATTTGTAATTTCAGATATATCCAGAATAAAAAATGTTCTATCTGTTAAATTATTCATCTAGTATTAATCTGCAAACATGGAAAGTTTCATCATGTTTAATGAATGTGTTCTTAAGTTTTCTTGTAACAAAATATGTTGATTTTTGGCTATTTTCTGATTGTTTTTCCGCCATTACGGACTTTGTAAAGACATTTTTTCATGAAAATGATTCCTTGAGAGTCCCTAACCACATGAAATATAACTTAAATCATTCCTGAAAGGATTTCTCAAAAACACGTTTTTCTGTATGACTACCACCTTTTACGATTATACAAAAAAATAAATATTTGTTTAGAACACGCAGAATAAAAATGGCCTACGAAAATACTACAGGTATTGGAATATGTAGTGTGTATTTTAAAATGTAAAAGTGAACAATATCAAGTGTAAAATTTGATTATAATTTATATAACAACGCGTGCTTTCGTAAATGACTACTCTTGATTAATATTTTTAAAATATTTTATTCTAGAAGTTAAACGCACTGAACACTTGAATCATAGCCTTCAGGATTCCAAACGAAAATCCAGTAAGACCAATGGATTTCATTTATTTTACCGACAAACTATGGTGAGTTTAAATAAATTAAAATAGAAAACAAGAAAAAGCTACTGGAAAATGTAACTTTCAACAAAAAATTACTATAATTAAGTGCAATTCCTAAAAACAGTTTTTTAAAAAAGTAACTTATATACATATATATGCCTTGGACCACAAAGAATAAGAAGATAATGCTATAACATTCTGTATTTTTATTTCAAATTGATTAAGCTTCCAGTAACCCACATTAATTTTCAAATCAAAAATTAAAAATATGATTGGTTCCTTGTCCCAGGCCACTAAAACTACTGAAAGCACAGGGATCTAATTATAATTTTTATATCTTTGTGTTATAACAATATGTATAACAAGTTGAGGAGAGTAACAACGGTGTTACATTAAAACCTTTGTATAAATTGTATCACAATGCCAGATTTGGGAGCTAATCACATTCAAGTCTCTCCGGCTTTACGGGAAATAGTGCGCATTCATAATTCAGAGAGACCTCAGAACCTGTATAATATTATAGATAGAAAAAACGTTCGAAGTCAAATTCTCCATAAACTGAGAAAACACATCGTAGCGAGTTTTACGTTGTATTAACTCTTTTGTTAATATTTTTAGAGTGATGTGATGTTGGAAATGTCACAAAATAACGTGCCTTCTCTGGGACTTGGCGAACTTAGTAAAATAGTTTCAGAGAAGTGGAAAGGTTCGGATATGGCAACAAGAATGGTAAGAATACGGATATTATATTTCATAAACAAAAACTCTAATACCTTGAGAATCGTCTAGATGAACTGTTTAAATTATATTTTAGAAATTGAATAAACGTGGTCAATTAGCACGAGGAGAAGAATACTGTGGTCAAACACTTCCTCTTGTCTGCGAAAGGTGTAAACATACTTTTACGAAAGTAAAACTTCTAACATACCATCTCAAAAATTGCAAAGATTGCGAATGTTCGATTTGCCAAACTTTCACGTTCAACTAAAAAAACACTTAAAACTTCACAATGACTCAATAAAGTGTACTGAATGTGGTAAAACGTTTTCAAGCCACCAAGCGTTAAAATGACACAAATTAACTCATCAAGAAGGAAAAATATTTATGTGTGATGTATGTAAGAAACATTTTTCTACAAATGGAAATATGATTAGACATCGAAAAATACATTAGCAAACGTAATAATGAGGTTTTATTTCTATTCCCCCGCAATAAGTATACAGTATACTCCTGATAAGTGGGACGGTTTTTCTCGGTCCCTTGAACTTCCTAACCTAATATAGGAATACGCTTAAGTGGGACAGATTTCGTCGATCCCCTGAGTGTCCTACTTATTGGGAGTATACTGTATATACCCCTAATAAAATTCTTTAACAAATCATTAGTTGAACAAAAAATAATTGTTATACGTTACGGAATGCGCATACAAAATTCAGTGGTAGGGCACCACCAGCAGAATGGGTCACCTTCAAGAAAACACACAAATTGAACTCTTCCATCCCACTGCTCGAATCAAAGAACACTAATTCCGATGCACTTTTAACCTATAACGTAAAAGGAGAGTTATAAAAAACAAACTGTCATTCAGACAATTACTAGTGTAATTTTTGAATCAATAATGCCTGCGTGGTGATATTTGATATTTCATATTGTAGTAGATATCGTCTGTAGGATCTACAATTTCTGATCAAAATATTTTTTAAACTAAAAATGCCCAACTCATCGATAGCTTTCTTTCAAATTAATAATTTCAGACAAAAAATTGCAAAACAGTATTATGAATTTCATTGACAAAAGATTTTTAGGAATTGTGAGAAAATGTCATGAGTAGTAAGCAGTCATTAGTCCCTTTTTCGATCCAAGGTTTAAAGTGCATTTCGTTCCAAAGTTTAGTATATTGTATACATTTTCCA
The DNA here is from genome assembly GCA_963930725.1 of Candelabrum cocksii. Lineage (NCBI taxonomy): Eukaryota > Metazoa > Cnidaria > Hydrozoa > Anthoathecata > Candelabridae > Candelabrum > Candelabrum cocksii. The sequence goes on along the minus strand of OZ005672.1, from coordinate 12,844,928 downwards.
TTTAGTCATTATTAACATATTTATTTTTAATGTTGTTAGGAATGTTGTTGTAGTTGATTCGCATTTATTGTGGTTTATTGTGTTGTTGTGCTTTTTCATGGACCCGCTTCATTAATGGTGTCATAATGACCAGTGTAAATGGGTTGTTTGCATCTTGATAAACTCCTGACATTCAATTATCATACCAGGGTGTTCCAGTTTGGCTTGAGTAATCCTTCCTGAGAGTAAGTAAGACATATATATTAAAAAATGTAAGGCATTATAATATTTCAGACGACAGGTACAAGACACGACACATCAGATATCCCACATAAAATACCTCATAAAATACCATATTTTATTTAATTGATTAAATAGCCAGCAGCCAGCCAGTTATTTGAGTTTAGAGGAATTCAACTCTAATACATAAGTAGCATAGTTAAAAAAGGTAGCAAGGTTGTTTGATGCCATAAAATCGAGGTGTATATTTGATAAAAAAAGAAAATTTGAGTTAGAAAAATTATCTTCTTTATTTTAAAAACCCAGGTCATCCATGATTATGTTTGTTTAGTAGTAACCCAACTGTGAAGTTTAAAGGAGAGTCGGTTTGATCGGTTATCATTGTTTATTTTTATTTTAATGAAATTTTAGTATTATATAATATATATATATATATATATATTACGTTGAGTTTTTATAAGAATACTTGAAAAATTATTGAGATAGGTAGTGAGTTTATTGAGTCGTTTTAGATACGTCAAAGCCAAACAAACAAACAAACGAAACAAAGCCAAATAAAATATCTTTTATAAAAATACATCCACAAAAATTCAAATCCTCTTTGTTCCAAATATTTTTTTTGTTTTCATTTCTCAGAATATTCGTGCGTATTTTAACATATAGCTATTGCAGACCTTCCACCTTCTTCACTACCCAAACCTGGAGATCTCTGAAAAAATTCTAAAAAAACCTGGACATTTGCCTAAAAACCTGGAGAAATCTATTTATGTAGAAATTAGGTTAAAATAACGTATCTATATAGTTTTGTTTCACAAAATGCCTAAGCAGTCTGTTTGGTAACCAGCAAAGAAAAACAACATAAAGAAGTAAAAACAACCTATAAAAAGTGCACACTTCCAGTTAAATAAAAACAATTTGTATACTTATAGCTATTTACCTTTTAAATTGCTAACCATACTTTCAATGTCCAACGTTCCATATTTCAATTGATGCCAGTCTGTGTAGAGATTACTAAAATCCCTGCGTTGTGGAACTTTAGAACGGTCGGCCATAATAACATGTTGTTCTAGTTCATTTGTTGACACTAGTTTAACATGTCTTAAAAATTCCCGATAAGCCAATGCAGGAGAGTACCCATTTTCAAAGAGATTGTTAACCTGCTTTGCTATCTCTTTCGGTATGTCTTTAAAAGATAACGATTGAAGAGATCGAACTGGATGGTTATGTGTCCACTCTATATCAATAGTTATAGGGAACTTGTCATCACTGTCTCGTTTGTATTTATATACAAAGCTAAACAGGCAATTTGTATTTTTGGAACGATGGTGTGGTTTGTGTTTCAATATTTCAGAAGGAGACATGGTGGGTTGGTATCTAGTATTGTGTTGACATCTGTAATAAACTACTTTATGGTATTTATTTTTCTCACTTAAATATTTCTGTGAACGCTTTCGAAGAGTTTCATGGTTAGCATCCTGATATTTTTTAATGAAGTCTTCTTCGTTGTCAATTTTGCAGTCAACAATCGTCCAAAACTTTTTTACAGACCAAGTGAGTCAATAATTCGTCTGTATTATGAACATTGATATACCTTGAACATTGATGATCGAAAAGCTGACAATGTCGTAGCCATTTTGATCGAATGTACCGAAAAATCGGCTCCGGTAATACGATTAAAAAGATACTGCCTACCGTTGATGATACTGCTTACCGTGTACGGAAAAAAAATGCGCCACAGCGAGTTGCTAAGTTAACTTACAGTTAATTTTAGTTGTTTTGAGTAGAAAAAAGAACATATAACATTTGTCAACTTTTATAGAACTTTTGTCCGTAAAATTTTTATAAAAAATTTATGCAAGAATTTATTTTCAAGGTGAATGATAATCAACAACAGTAGCGTTGTTGAATATCACGCACCAAGAATGACAAGTCTGATGAATTTAACTTATTTTTTTGTTCAAGTTTCAAGGAAGATCTTTTGTCTTCCCTTGTCCATGAGGTCTGTTGCTCATGTAGGTTTTTTAGTGATTTCATGGGTGCCCATTGTTTAGTATGTATTTAGTAATAGTCGCAGTGTAATTTTATTTATAGTTGATTGATGATATCATAGAATAGTTTGAAATGAAACTAATTAGAACTGAGACTAAAAAAAGTAGTAGAATAAATAAAGCTATTTCTGTATACAATATATTTTACATATATTAAATAGTAAAGATGATTTATTATGCCGGCGTTAATTTTGACGTCTTGGCGCAACTAATTATTGCTTTAAGAGCACATTCATGGTACAGCAAAATGGAAATTTGCTTTCAAAATGACTGTTTCAGAGTAAATTGTTAAAAATAGGTGAATTTATGACTTGCGACGGCACAAAATGCGCCCCTTCATGGCGTAAAGTCAACATTTGATTGTGGCAAAATTAGAACTGATGGAATAAGGACAAACAAGGTATATCAACAAGGTTAACTTTTATCTTCCTGTTATTAATTACACCATGAGTCACTGTTCTCCTGTTGGATGCTCAAATCATTCAAGGAAACCTTTATCTGAGATATCATTCCATCGATTACCATCAAATCCTGTAACCGCTGAAGCATGGAAAAGGGCTAGATTTCGTGAAAACCTCCCAAAGACTGTTTTTCTGTGCTCGATGCATTTTGCAGACGACTGTTTTGACAAATCGCATGAATTGAGGCAAAACCTTTTTCCTCACACAAAAATGCAAGCAAGTAAAAAACGTCTCGCACATGCATCATATGCACTCCCAACTATTTTGTGTACAGGTGTGTCGATAGGTACACAGACAATCGAAACGACTTTTAAATACACTGCTGCTGCCTCCACATCTACCCTTCTTTGCAGAAACAAAATAAACGCCATCATCATCCGTTTTTACGTGACCTTTTCCACTTAGTTGGTTGCACGTTTTCAAAAAATGTTATTCCCCACAATTGTGTAGGTTTAATCATCTGATGGTTTATTGAAGCAGATGTCTTTACCGCTGGATGCCCTTCCTAACGCCAACCCCATGATAGGGAAAACAGTGGTGAGTTAACCTACGCAAGATACCAACGTTGTATTTTAAATTCCGTGGCAACCGTGCATAAAGGGCATGGGTGCTTATTTCCATGAGGTCAAAGATGTTACATGACCCGCATACTCATTTACATATTGGTTACCAAATAAATATCAAACCTAAGTTAAATGGTGAATGCGAAGATGATTTGTGTTGTAGAATCTGTTGTGTTGACATTTTGCCTATTGACAAGATTCAAGATTGTGAGAGTTGTTTGAACCGCATTGTTGTTAGTGAGAGTTGTAACGATGTTGATGACGATGTTGGTGAAAATGTTTTGTCAATTTATATCATGAGCATAACATTTACCGAGCAATTTATATCAATAAATTTAGCGGCTGATTGTAAATTTTACTGTCTTTATATATGTATACAATCTTCTCGGAAAAACCTCTATTATCTTTTTACTAATAGAATACTAATCATAAACTAATATTTAGGCTCGAGGAATGTAAAATTCATTTCCCAATCAAAAAGTAAAGACATAAAAAAATCAATAAATTCAGTATAGTTCGACTCCTCTCATTCCCTACATAATATAGCTAATTGAAACCTGCAAAAAAATATTCACTTATTTTTTGGGGAAATAAATCTCATGACTATCCCTCAAAACCGACAATATATTCCCACGCTTGTTCGATCTCGGGAACTTCCACGACACCTTCATCATCTCCAATAAAGTTTTGTACACCCCATTCTCTTCAGGGTATCTTGTACAAATGGCTGTCACAACACATGCCGAGATGATCTTCCTGTTATATCTCCCATGCTTTGCATAGATAAGCCAGGGAAACTGCCTATATGCTGCATATCTGAATGCGAAGATGATTTGTGTTGTAGAATCTGTTGTGTTGACATTTTGCCTATTGACAAGATTCAAGATTGTGAGAGTTGTTTGAACCGCACTGTTGTTAGTGAGAGTTGTAACGATGTTGATGACGATGTTGGTGAAAATGTTTTGTCAATTTATATCATGAGCATAACATATACCGAGCAATTTATATCAATAAATTTAGCGGCTGATTGTAAATTTTACTGTCTTTATATACGTATACAATCTTCTCGGAAAAACCTCTATTATCTTTTTACTAATAGAATACTAATCATAAACTAATATTTAGGCTCGAGGAATGTAAAATTCATTTCCCAATCAAAAAGTAAAGACATAAAAAAATCAATAAATTCAGTATAGTTCGACTCCTCTCACTCCCTACATAATATAGCTAATTGAAACCTGCAAAGAAATATTCACTTATTTTTTGGGGAAATAAATCTCATGACTATCCCTCAAAACCGACAATATATTCCCACGCTTGTTCGATCTCGGGAACTTCCACGACACCTTCATCATCTCCAATAAAGTTTTGTACACCCCATTCTCTTCAGGGTATCTTGTACAAATGGCTGTCACAACACATGCCGAGATGATCTTCCTGTTATATCTCCCATGCTTTGCATAGATAAGCCAGGGAAACTGCCTATATGCTGCATATCTGAAAGTTCTAAATTGGAAAGATGCAAAGTTTTCGTATCCAACTTAACTATAGATAAACAATTTAATATGCGACTGAATGGAAGTATTACTGAAGTCAAGTTTACCTGAAAGTTAAAATTATTAACTGTATATTTAACACAAACTACAAATGATAATACAAAATCCAGAAATCAAACTTTAGAGTAAATAAGAAAAATACAAAAACGTTTATTCTCAAAGTGATTACTTATAGAAAGAATGTTGCAATGTTGCATGTGTAAAGAATCTGATATATTGTGAAACAAAAAGAAAGAAAGATAAAACTTTAAAAATATAATTACAAAAATGTATTCATTGTTTACTTTTGTTTAAATTAATCTCTCTGATATCCAAACAACAGAGGCATTCTCGGTTTGTTGACATGGGTTTGCAATTATCACATCCACACCACTCGTTTATTGGAACGTCCATTCGATTTCTTCTATTTACATTATTTTTTTCACTATTATTTACATTATATACAATTTCTTCTTCGACGACAATATTATCAATCTCGTTGTGATTTTTTTTCCCAATCACCAATATCCTCTCATTCATCATCCGAATTGTCATCTTTCTTATTGTTCTCAAAAGGCTTTATGACTGGTTCAAATTGATATGGAAGAACAGAGATATCTTTTTCAGCGCAGGAAACCTTCTGTTTGACTTCAGTGTTGACAAACTGATGCGCCACAGAGATCACGTGACATTGTTGGGGTCTGGAACGTAAAATGAAACTTGTAAACGCGCAACGTTGTTATGGCGGATTTTTTTGGAAGCGAAGTAAAATCAGTTTTTCCTATATCTGCATAAGAAACAAAGTAGGGTTAAAAATAATTATATCAATGATTTTAACTTTTTTTATCTACTTTAATGTCACCTTAACATGTCTGAGCACTTGAGAATTCCTTTTAAGGTATTTGTGTTTTCCCTTTTGGTGCACAGTTGTATTATCCGAGTACTGAATAGAACTAGATTTGAAACAATCAGACCGATCATTGCCGTAGAGATTAAACTATCTGGGCTTGGGAATTGACCCTTGTGTGACTCCAAAGTATACTGGAGGTTCCGATGATTTGTTTGCGTCAATCTGTGTATACTGCTTTTGGTGACTAAGATAACTAAGCATCCAATGCAAAAACGACTTTTTAATAATAACTTAGTGATCGATTGTTATAAATGCTTTTGAAAAATCTACCAATGTTATTACTTGTGCACGAAGATTTAACAAAGTTGATCCTGTTGAAAACCCTTTGCGAAATCCGGCAATCGTATCTTTATAGATATTATGGGATTCGATATGATGTAAGACCTGCTGTAAAACAATTTTCTCAAATATCTTTGAAAGAACGGGTAACATGTTGATGGGTCGGTAATAGTTATTTGCAATGGGATTGGTCACTTTCGGTATTGTCCACACTCTGCTGACTTTCCAACACGATGGGAACGTACTACTTGAAATGAAAGAGTTAATGGTATTAGTTAACACAGGAGCAATTTCATCAGATGCTAATGTGATGTACTTTGATGGTATGCTATCTCTGCCAGTTAAAGTTCCTTTTTTAAGCGACTTGATCAAGTTAGATACGTTCTCGACTGAAACGGATGTTAAACGAAATTTCTGCATATCACTTGGAACTTCATTTATAAACTCAACAATGTTACTTAAGGGTATTAAGACTTGAAATTGATTCATTAAGACTTGAAATTGATACATGCAAGACGTTGTTTTTTGAGTGGATATTCTGTGGTTTAATTTTATAGTATAGCAGTGGAAATTTGTTTTATTTCCTTTTAATTGTCAGTGGTTACTTTTGGGATATTGTTTGGTGTTTGCTGGGTGTTTTTTTTGACATCGATTGGCAGATTTTGGTGGAATTTGTGAGGAAAGAAACATTTTTTTTCACTGATTGAATTTTAAACTCTCCTAACTCACTTTTTCAACATTAACTCCCTCTCATTTAAAAGTAATTACATATTACCAACTCATTAAAATCACTTGCAGTTCTTCGTTGCAGTGCTCATATATCCTCATATATTTGTTTCCTTTGTGTGGATTTCAACGCCTGACTGCTTGCCACCGGGCGGAGTATCTCCACACAAGGAAACATATTATCATAACTTTCATATCTATCCACTCTCATACCACTAGCTACGTTATTATATTTTATTATTATATTTCTGCTCTCCATAAAATTATGTAACTCCGCAAAGCTGGTTTTGTAGCAGATTTTTTATCTTAAAACATTAATCATTGACATTACCTTTATCATTATCACCATTACCCACATATTTACTCCTTCTTGTTTTGGCATCAATGACCAGGATGAACGACATTAAAGACCAACTCGTTAACTTTGAAAAACACCTTGTTATGTCAAAAAAGGTCGACAATATCGAGAATTTCATGACAAGCAAAGTTAATGAGATTAGTGAAAGCGTATTACATATAAAAGATGTTGTAATAAAAAATCTTGTCGAAGAAAACCGTCGATTAAGAGCAAAGGTTGATGCTTTGGAAGAAAGCCAGGTTTGTTTGGAGAAGGACATTCATAATCTGGAAAATTACAACCGGAGAAATAATGTTGTGGTTGACGGAATTCCGAACTCCGTGGAAGATCAACATCTCAAGGGAGCCATTATTGAAATTTTTGACGCGATGGACATATCGGTTGATGGCTGCGATATAGAGGCGTGTCATCGCATTGGAAGATCAACACCAAAGAAAACGATCGTGAGATTTGTTAACAGGAAGGCCTGTGTGCAAGCCTTTCAGAACAGGAAAAAACTAAAAGACTTCAAATCGCGTACTCTAGGCCGCAAAGTGACAAAGATTTTTATAAGAGAAAATCTTTGTCCTTATTCTGAAAAGCTTTCCTTTTTTTGCCGTATGTTAAAGCGGGCAAATCTCATCTCTGAAACATTTTCTCTCAATGGCAAAGTTTTTATTAAACGTACCACAAACGAGAACAGAATTTTAATTGACCATGTCAATACATTGGTCAATTTGTATCCTGATTTTCAGTTTTGATATTTAATAACCCTCCTAGCTTGATTAATGTTTTTTGTTATTCCAAAGTTCGTTTTTATTTCTGCTAATTAACAAAACCAGTTTGAGTTCTTCTCTTTTCATGGAAAGATGTTTTTGCAAAGTGTGCAAAAAAACTGTTAAAAACAACCACCATGCAATACAATGTGATATTTGTAACTCTTGGATACATAAAAAATGCAATGGATTAAATGACATTGATTACCGTTTATTACAATCAAACGTCTCTAATTGGTTTTGTATTTTATGCACTAGTGAAATTTTTCCATTCAGTCACATTTCGGATAATGAAATTTTCCAAGTCCTCAACTCTAATATTATTATAGACTCAAATGAAATTCCTGCTAATATGAAATTTCTTCCTTCTTATGACCTTAACAAACTCTTTTCTAAGTTCAATGACTTTTTTACCACAAATTGCGTTGATAATTCAAAAGAAGGAAATGACTTATATTCAAATTTTATAAAGTGTAAGTATTTCAATATTGATGACTTTGTCTCCTCCAAATTTGACAGCAATAACTCTTTTTTAATTTTTCATTTAAATATATCTTCGCTCAACAAACATTTTGATGAATTTTGTATCATGTTACGTTTACTTAACTTTGATTTTAGTATTATTGGTTTAACCGAAACTAAACTAAAATGTGACTTTCAACCACCAATTCCAATATCATTAGGAGGTTTTAATATTGAACACACTCCTACTGAATCATCTTGTGGTGGTGCACTTCTTTATATTTCTACAAAATTATATTACAAACCAAGAAATGACTTGTTGATGTATAAAAAATTACACTTAGAATCGATTTTTATTGAAATAATTCGTCCAAAAAAAGTAAACATTATTGTTGGGTGTATTTATCGTCATCCATGTATGTCTATTAATGTTTTTACAAATGATTTTATTCTTCCTCTTTTTTCAAAGTTAAATTCTGAAAACAAAAGTATTTTTTTACTTGGAGATTTCAATATAGATTTAATTAAAGTTAATTGTGATAATGAAACTTCTGATTTTTTCAACTTTATAACTTCTAATAACTTTCTTCCGCATATTACCTTACCAACAAGAATTACTGAGAAATCTAAAACAATTATTGATAACATATATTCTAACTGTTGTAATAAAAATATGTTGTCTGGTAACTTAACATCAACAATTTCTGATCACTTACCTTAGTTTTTCATTCAACCTAACTTTTATGCAACATTTGTTCCTCGTAGACACAATATCTTTCGTAGAAATGCTACATATTTTGATAAAAAAGGTTTTCTTTCTGAATTTAATAACGTAATTTGGGATGAAATTCTTGAATTTGATAAACTTAACACTGACAACAGTTTTAATTTATTTTTTGAGGTTTTTAACGGATTATTAAACAAGTATATGTCACTCAAAAAGGTCAGTATTAAAAGCTTCAAGCTCTCTCTCAAACCATAGATAACAAAAGGTATTTTGACATCAATAAAAATAAGGAATAAAATTTATCGCAAATATATTCGAACTAAAGATATTAATAACAAAATCAGGTTAAAATCTCGGTATAATTCATACAGAAACTTATTGACTAAACTATTAAGATGCAGCAAACAAAACCATTTTAAGAAATACTTCATTGATAACTCAAAGAACCTTCGAAAAATCTGGATCGGTATACAACGTTTAATAAATCTAAAAAGTAAAAAAGATTCTGTTCCAACTGTTATTCTAGATGATAATGGTGTTTCACTGACCGATCCTGTGAAAATTGCTGACAAATTTAACTCATATTTTACGACAGTCGCACATAACATCCAATCTAAAATTCATTCATCTCATACAATTTTTAAAAAATACCTAAATAATCCGAACCTCAACAGTATGTTTATATCTCCAACTGATGAAATAGAGATTTCCTCATTAATACATAATCTAAGTAATAGAAAAGCTACTGGACCAAATAGTATACCTATTGTGATCCTAAAAGAATTAGGTAATTCAATTTCTGTCGTTCTTTCAAAGTTATTTAACCTATCTTTTACGACTGGTGTTTTTCCAAACATTCTTAAAACATCTTCAGTTTTGCCGCTTTTCAAAAAAGGTTCTAAATTAGAATGTTCAAATTATAGACCAATATCTTTGCTTTCAAACATCCGTAAACTCTTGGAAAGACTTATGTATTCTCAAATTTACAATTTCCTACATAAATTTAATTGCCTAAACAAATTACAATTTGGGTTTCGATCGAAGTATTCAACAGCTCATGCCTTATTAAGTATAACAGAGAGAGTGAGAGAAGCTATTGACTCTGATCTTTTTGCATGTGGTATTTTTGTTGATCTGAAGAAGGCATTTGATACAGTCCATCACAAAATTCTTCTCGAAAAACTTGATCACATGGGTGCAAGAGGCATTGTTAATGAATGGTTTGCTTCGTATTTGCAAGATCGGCAACAATATGTAACGATTAACGGGTTTTCATCATCGTTAAAGACAATCAGATGCGGCGTTCCTCAAGGTTCTGTGTTGGGCCCTTTGTTATTTTTAGTTTATATTAATGATTTTCATAATTGTATAAAGTTTTCAACAGTGCATCATTTTGCAGATGACACTAATTTGTTATACGTCAACAAGTCAATAAAAGTAAAAAAGTAAATTATGATTTACAAAGAGTTAATGATTGGCTTAATGCAAATCTTATCGCTTTAAATCCTAATAAAACCGAATTTATCATTTTTAAGAAGCATCATAAAAAAAAATGATTCTGAAATTAAAATCATGTTAAATGGATCACGTTTAAAACAATCAACTTGCATTAATTATCTGGGAGTTTTAATTGATGAAAACCTAACTTGGAAACCCCACTTAATCGAACTTTGTAAAAAATTGAGCCGATCAAATAGCATGCTTTCAAAAATTAGATACCACGTTAATACAAAAATTTTGAAAAGTTTGTATTTTTCAATTTTCTCGTCACATTTAACTTATTGTTGTCAAATTTGGGGACAAAAAAGAAGCATAAATCTAAATAAATTATGTTCTGTTCAACGATCAGCACTAAAAATTATAAATTTTCAACCTTTTAGATCAAATGTAACTGCTGCATTTAATAAATTTAATATCTTTCATTTTTGTCTACTATTAAACTCCTCAACATTATGTTTGTTTTTGATTCTTTAAACCAAAATATCCCCCCTTCGATTGGCAATTTCTTCACTAAACTTTGTCATTTTCATCTTTATCCATCTCGCAATGCCTTAGCTAATGAACTTAAAATTTGTTCATAGAATACAATTTTTTATGGAAAATACTCAATTAAACACCAAAGCATCATCGAATGGAACAAATCGATTAGAGACATTAAAAATATTTTTGATGTAAAATATAAAAACATGCATTGGTTAAATTCTATTTTTGATTTAAACAGTAAACAATTTTCTAATTTAGTCAAACTTAGCATCAGGGGTAAACCTTGTTTAGCTTAGTGTTATTAAACTAATATATGTTTTGTTTGGTGGTTTGTATTTTATGTTGTGTGTATCTTTGCCAATTAGATAATATATATTTTTTCTAGATATATTTTTTTTACCCATATTTCTACTGTGGTGTCACTACATTGTTCAGCTTTATGCTATTGAGTGACACCAACCATATATTTTTGTAATTTGTTTTTCTATGAATTTTTGTATTTTTATTATATGGTGAATAAACAACAATTTCAATTTCATTATTGGTGTAACTTTTAGTGTACGTTGAGCAGTTGTAGAAAAGTAGCGATTTATTTCGGTTCTGTACGTAATCGTTGTGGATGAGGGTGAAGAATGCAATTAATTATTTTATCAACATGTGTTCAAACTCTTATTTTCTTTCTATCTTTCATCATTTTGTACGGTATAGAGTCACGTATGTAGCACCAAACACCACTCCCTCTACATTGCTCCCGATTTTTATATTTTTATATTTGAAAGAATAGCCCGGATTACTGACATGTTATAAGAGAAGGTTATTATCCCTTAACCATGTATTATCCCTTGTATAACGAGTCTGCTGTTATTGCTTTCATTTTGTTTTATTATGTTATTTTATTATATTAATTTTTCAAAAGAAATGTAACTGATCCCGGTAGTAAATTAATGAATAACATTGATACACAGAATACTAGACATCAATACTAGTTTAATTTTTATTTAGGCTATGGGTAATAATTTGAAAGTCTAACTTGTTTGCCAAAAATCGGTACCTAAAAATGGAAATTTATTAAGGAAAAATAAACTGAAAAACAAAAACAACGGGAATTTCCTTTTTGTGACAATCAAACGGGGAACTCCCCTAAAACTTCCCATTTACTAGCCTGTCAGCGTTAGCCAAGCCTTGTAGTCTGTCAGGCTAGTTCCCGACATTCAAAATCCGTCATTTATTCTCACGTATACAATCTAGCCAGCGCCGGTCTAGAGTGTTTACGTCTGTCAGCATACAGCTACCACAATGCATTGCGAATTTATGTTAAAGGAAGGGTCCCACTACAAAATCAAGTTCAATTTATATTGAAGCTTATTATTTAAGGATTCGTTTAAAAAACAGTCTTGGTTACAGTGACACAAAAGCTTTTCACCGATCTCTTGTCGGTGGAAGCTTTTGTGGATCAGGAGTATTCTTTGTTGAGATGAACTTCTGGTATCGTGTTTCATCAGTATTCTCACACTTCAAGACATACAATTTGCACACAAACTTTTCAACGGACTCGAAAGTGATGCCTCGAAAACAAATGTGTTACCAAATGCAAGAAATACTTCACAGGTAGTCTTGATTATTTTTGAGAAAATTGAACGGCTTTGCTTTGCCAATTCTATGAAATGCGCTTATGTAATCATTTCTGCTGAACGCGTGAAGAGCTAACAATGCTTTGCAACTTGATTCTCCAAGGACATTGATTTCCAGAAGCCTTCTCCGCTGTTGCACTCCGATGTCAACGTACATAGGAAACGGAATTTGGTTTGTGCAGTCCAACGCATAAATAGCTATAATCACTGTCAACAGTTTGGATGCAAGTTGGAGATGCCGTTTTTTTCGCATAAAGAAAGACCTTGGTGTTAGTTTTCTCCTATGAGTTTTCGAAAGAAAGTTCTTTCTCACAAATGACCTAGAAATTAAATCAGCTATATATTTTTTAACAATTTATAAAATGATATAGCTAAAGAAAGTTCAAATTTTAGTTTTAAATAACTAAATGCTACTAGTTCATATAATTATGTAAATTACATACCATATTTTCTGGACAGGTTATCTTGAAAAAATCGAACCACAATTGACAAACAGTGTCTTCCCTTTCAGTAATTCAATTTTTGTCTGATCTTTTTCTGCTCAAGAGAAATTCCAACAATTCTAAAGGAAATCCATAATTCAAATAATTCAAACAGAAACAATTTTGATTGAAGAATGTTGAGGAAAAACTCGTCAAATATCTTTCTTATAATGCATAAACTAGAAATGTACTGAAAATCTAACGAAATAGTATAATCAAAAAGAAAAAAATACAAGAATTCCAAATATATCGCTGCTACTTATTACCAACCATCAATTTGAGATTAATTGACCAAATAGAAAACTTGGCTTCAGTTTTAATTTTCAAGTCTAAAATCTGAAGAATGAAGCATTTTTCCTTATTGGAAAAAGAAGCCTAAACAAGAAAGGTGATTACTGGTTCTGAGAGTGGAAACATTCACTTTTCCTGAACATATTTTAAATGGAGGATTCAGCATGTAACAATGATAAGCTTTAACTTTTTAAACCTCCTCCATATAATAACAACTAATAAATAACCAAAAATTAATCATTACTTAGGAGTTTGTCATCAAAGCAAATGATATACTTTCAAATAATTGTAGTAGCTAATTCTGGAATCTAAAATAAAATGCTGTAACTATGAACTAACCTTTTATCCGTAATCTAGTTAGGAAATATATTTCAAAGATATCACCATTAGAAAAATATTAAAACCTTTAATGCCAACCTCTTTGTTTAATATACAATTTTAAAAAACCTACATAAAAATATATCATCAAACTTTAAATTTGCGTAAATTATAATAAAGATTAGAAAATTGAAATTCGAAATACTTGAATAAATTATTAAAATTGTAAATAACATACTTTTTATAAAGAATAGAATATGATAAAGATTAGAAAATTTTTATTGGAATGAAATACTTGAATAGATAAATTGTATTATTTAAATTGTAACAAAAATACTTTTTATAAAGAATAGAATATGATAAAGATTAGAAAATTTTTATTGGAATGAAATACTTGAATCATCATCATCATCATTCTTTTAACGTCACTTTTCCATGCTTGCATGGGTTGGACGGTCTCAAAAGATGATTTTCTCCAATTATGGAGGTTTAATCATCTGATAGTTTACTGGTGAAGATGTTTTTACGGCTGGATGCCCTTCCTAACGCCAACTCCAGAAAGAGGAAAACAGTGGCGAGTTAACCCACGCAAGGTACCAACTTTGTATTTAAAACTCCGTGGCAGCTATGCATCAGGGGCATGGATGCTAATGCCCATGAGGTCAAAGATGTTATACGACCCACATACCCCAAGTATGCGGGTTGAATAGATAAATTAAATTGAATAGCAGGTTGCGGGTTGAATAGATAAATTAAATTACTGAAATTGTAACACAAAAAATATGAGCTAGAACTAATTATTTTTCATGATAAAATAAAATACTTGACGTGTTTAAAACCAAGGCACAATAGTTTTCCCATGGCAAAAGGCACATGAAGTGTTTTTTGCAATATTTTACCAATTAGAATTTCTGAAAACTACTTGAAAATAATAGACAGTTTGGAAAGTTAATATTATCTTTAAAGAACCTGATAGAGCAGTATAGCTTGGTGAAAAAAGTTTTATGAGGAATATCGATAAGGAATAATTTAAAACAAACAATTAAAACAAATTGAATTTCTAAAGTAAAAGCAGTAAAGCGATCAATCGTCTTTCTTAGAGGAACTTATTGGAAGGTCCTGGTAAAACTGATGGCATCTGTTTGGTATTAGACCTTTGGAAAAAAGTTTCACAAGGTCAGCTTTTTTTGTGAGCTAATACCACACGGTGCCAAGTACTTCTCTATTTGGGATTTGCGGAAAACTTGCTCCTTTTCCCGAAGTGGTCGTCGGTTTGTACAAAAAACGTCCTCATCATATTTATATTTAAAGAGCATTATATCTGGAAACTCTTTTGTAAACATTAAATCCACAATCTCGGACCAATACACCTTTGTAACTTTTCTCTTCTCTAACCCAAGACTTATGTTCAGAGCCTTTTGATTCTCCTTTTGAGCATCTGTCATTTCATCTGAATAGACGGATGCATACTCTGGAGATGCAGTAGGATTTTTGTAATCTGTGATGTCTTTGTGCTCCAAAACATCAAGGGTGCACCTGTTCTTTTTAAATGCACATTCAATTAGTGTTTGCCACTCTAATGGTGTGTACACTGTTTTACCATTTGCCATCCTCTCAATTACGGAATGAGCTGCATCGTTCTCACTTTGAGAGTGACCAGAAACGAGATAAGTGAGTCGTACTTGACTCCAAATCAAGGTCATGCAATGTATCCAGTTCTGTGACCGTGAAGTTATGATTGGTCAGTCTGCGATAATAATAGAACGAACTTGTGTGGCCGTGGGGGTGGGGGGGGGGGGGGGTCAAAAGAACCTTTTGCAGATCAAATGCGGCAGCACATTTGGTGATATCTTTTGACGTCTTCTGTTTTGCTGCTGTCTTGATGTTTCGGGCAAGATCCTTGTCTATTAAGTGGCTCTTTTGGGCGAGTTTGGCTTCATCTGATGGTGAAGGAGTCTGTTTGAACTCCTCACAGGTATCGCATTTATCTTTTTTAGGTTTCTGAAACCTTAGGTTGAACCGATCTCGCAAGATGCGTGCATAGAAAGCATACGTTTCTAGTGGGTAGTTCTTTTCTTCCCGCCATTTCAAGTACATTTCTATACATCTCCGATATGTTCAATTCAGCTGGTAGATATTCAAATTTGGTTTCTCTTCTCACGTAATGCGACTCGAGCACTTTAAATGTTGAGATGTGTTCAATTACAAACTTTTCTCTTTGTTCTTCTCGCCAATGATTCCCATGTCTACCTCGACCATCAGGCTTTAGTGTGCCCGTTTCTGTAACATTGTGGAGGGCTGTGGGTATCCTTTTTTTGATGAAACCTTTGACAGCTTGGCCAGATGGTATTCTGAAAAGATTTTTCCTCCAGTTGATTATCTTTTCATATACATTATCAATGGTGTTAACAAAGTCTACACTCACAATATTTTTCCAATTGTTTGGTATTAGTTTGCTGGTTGTTTTCAAATCTGTTTGAGGATTTTTTTTTCTTCTGGTAATGCTGGTAGCATTCTTGGTGTTCGTGGAGTTTTCGGGGCAAGAAAAATTGTTTTATTTGTTTTGTTGTGCTCTGAACTTGATTGAGAAATAATGTTAATGTTTATTTGGTTTGCAGATATCCAACTCATTATACAATAACGCAGATACTTGTTGTATTTGGTTGGCGAAGTTAAATACAAATATGGCTGAAACGCCATTCTCCGTTTATTTTCTGTGATGTATTCGAAGAAATCAAAATGTAAACAAAACAAAGCACACATGACTATCACAACAACGCCGCAAACATTACCACAAGTTTGAAGTGGATACAAAGAACACAAATGACTACACCAATGTCTTCCAACTTCATCAGTGTTTTGGCAATTATGACACAAGTTAATTGTAAGTGAGCTTGTGTCAACACTATATATTCGATATAAATAATTTAATATGATTTAAAAGATTGACAGGTGCTTTCCATCCCAAAGGATTGCCATAAAATATCGTATGTGCATGATGCTCGATGTGAACCAGGGTTGAGATCAGAACCGACAAAAGTTTCATCACTGTTTAGAATCTTCCCAATATTCAAAATAAATGCAAGTTTTGTAGCTCTTCAAAAAATTGTGTGTTGTATGCGTTGTAAGAGCGCTCAGAAAACCACTTTATGTTGGCTTTCATATTCATATATATGCAGAAGACATCAGATTGACAAGTATTCAAGGTTTTAATCAACCAGTGCGTATGATCCCCAAATAAACACCTAGTTGAGCAAATTCTTGATAATTCTACTGGTGTCATGCTAATACCATGTTATGCAACTCGGCATCATATGGATGATAATGAATCAAAGCTTTGAAATTATTAATATTTACCGGACTAGGGTGTTGCTTTCGGAAACAGTTTACTAGTATTAAACCAATCCATTTCAATGCTTACAGAGTCCTTTATTTCTTTTGCATTTAACAAGCGAAAACAATTCTGTATTGTTAATACATTAAACTTCCCAAATGTTGAGGTAACGTAGAAAACTTGTTGTCTTTCCATTGATAGAGTATTTCCCTTTGTGGTATAAACTTTGCAGTGAAAGGAACAAAATAAGGCATATTGTCACAGATGTGCTGTAAATTCACTACCGTAAATGACCGATCTAACACCCACTGACGCCCCTCCCAAATAAAAACCCAGGGTTAAAGTTAAATTTTTTAACTAACGCCCACTCCCGATTAAACGCCCAGGTCCATAGAGAAAAATTAAAATAAACGCCCATGGGCTTTCATTTGATTCGCCGCAAAATTAATACTACTTTCTTTAATCTTTAAAGTGTGGATATTTTGAAACAGTTTCACTAATTTTAAGCTGTTTTAATGTTCATACAAGTTCTCGTTCTATTCAGTTCGCTAAACAACACATCTCCGATCTTCTTGCTCTTGGTGTAGCACAAGTACGTTCCAGGCACAACTAGTCCAACTTCTCTGTATCTTTTCCCAGTGACTCGAACTTCGACCATGTTTTGTGAGTTTGATTCTAAGAATTGCACCAATAACTTTGATAACTCTATCGGAACATGGCCTACTTCACTGTTCATCTTTGTCTCATCTTTTTGTAAACACCGATGGCATGCTTGTCATGTTCTCTCGCTTTTTCTCGTTCGTCTTTGCGGCAAACTAGGATTTCTCTCTTTTCTGGAGTCCACTTTGCCTTATAGATATGATGTCCTCTCACAACAGATTCAAAGGAAACACAATAAATCATTACAAAACTTTCATGATTTGTTGATGGACTTTGTTTATTAACGCCCCTCCCTTACTAACGCCCCTCCCGAATAAACGCCCAGGGTAAAATTCGTTTGTTAAAATAAACGCCCAGGGCGTTTAATCGGTCATTTACGGTATGTCATCATCTAACAATTTTTTTTCTTTAGGAATTCTGCATCCATAGCAATTGAATCTTGAAAGACCTTGGTGTTAGTTTTCTCCTATGAGTTTTCGAAAGAAAGTTCTTTCTCACAAATGACCTAGAAATTAAATCAGCTATATATTTTTTAACAATTTATAAAATGATATAGCTAAAGAAAGTTCAAATTTTATCAGCCATAATCAGCCATAAAATATCGTATGTGCATGATGCTCGATGTGAACCAGGGTTGAGATCAGAACCGACAAAAGTTTCATCACTGTTTAGAATCTTCCCAATATTCAAAATAAATGCAAGTTTTGTAGCTCTTCAAAAAATTGTGTGTTGTATGCGTTGTAAGAGCGCTCAGAAAACCACTTTATGTTGGCTTTCATATTCATATATATGCAGAAGACATCAGATTGACAAGTATTCAAGGTTTTAATCAACCAGTGCGTATGATCCCCAAATAAACACCTAGTTGAGCAAATTCTTGATAATTCTACTGGTGTCATGCTAATACCATGTTATGCAACTCGGCATCATATGGATGATAATGAATCAAAGCTTTGAAATTATTAATATTTACCGGACTAGGGTGTTGCTTTCGGAAACAGTTTACTAGTATTAAACCAATCCATTTCAATGCTTACAGAGTCCTTTATTTCTTTTGCATTTAACAAGCGAAAACAATTCTGTATTGTTAATACATTAAACTTCCCAAATGTTGAGGTAACGTAGAAAACTTGTTGTCTTTCCATTGATAGAGTATTTCCCTTTGTGGTATAAACTTTGCAGTGAAAGGAACAAAATAAGGCATATTGTCACAGATGTGCTGTAAATTCACTACCGTAAATGACCGATCTAACACCCACTGACGCCCCTCCCGAATAAAAACCCAGGGTTAAAGTTAAATTTTTTAACTAACGCCCACTCCCGATTAAACGCCCAGGTCCATAGAGAAAAATTAAAATAAACGCCCATGGGCTTTCATTTGATTCGCCGCAAAATTAATACTACTTTCTTTAATCTTTAAAGTGTGGATATTTTGAAACAGTTTCACTAATTTTAAGCTGTTTTAATGTTCATACAAGTTCTCGTTCTATTCAGTTCGCTAAACAACACATCTCCGATCTTCTTGCTCTTGGTGTAGCACAAGTACGTTCCAGGCACAACTAGTCCAACTTCTCTGTATCTTTTCCCAGTGACTCGAACTTCGACCATGTTTTGTGAGTTTGATTCTAAGAATTGCACCAATAACTTTGATAACTCTATCGGAACATGGCCTACTTCACTGTTCATCTTTGTCTCATCTTTTTGTAAACACCGATGGCATGCTTGTCATGTTCTCTCGCTTTTTCTCGTTCGTCTTTGCGGCAAACTAGGATTTCTCTCTTTTCTGGAGTCCACTTTGCCTTATAGATATGATGTCCTCTCACAACAGATTCAAAGGAAACACGATAAATCATTACAAAACTTTCATGATTTGTTGATGGACTTTGTTTATTAACGCCCCTCCCTTACTAACGCCCCTCCCGAATAAACGCCCAGGGTAAAATTCGTTTGTTAAAATAAACGCCCAGGGCGTTTAATCGGTCATTTACGGTATGTCATCATCTAACAATTTTTTTTCTTTAGGAATTCTGCATCCATAGCAATTGAATCTTGAATATGTCTTAACCGAATTTTCCTCAAAATATCTTATACTTTCTTGACCTTCTCCATCCTACGAAATGTTGAATAATCAGTGTATATATATATATATATATATATATATATATATATATTCATATATATATATATATATATATCTGTTTTGGTACAATTAAATTATATGTGTTTTCCGTGTCTTATATTAACAGATATACAACAGTTATGTATTGTAGTTAAAGAATATATATATATATATACTATACAAATATAGTTTAGCTTTGCATTGAAAAGGTATGATTACAATGAGCCTAGTAAGGGAAAAGATATATGTGATCGAGATAGTGCGGCTGCTAAAACTGTTCTAAGAAGCTTTGTCGATAGTGGACGGGATGTTTTTTGTGCCGAGAACATTTTCTATGGACTACTTTATGCACCAGGAGTGGCTAATTCCAAAGTTGGGGTAATCGAAATTGATAGAACAAAAACTCATATTGAAGCTCAAACCATATCAGGAATCACACAGTATCACTCCTTTCAATTTGAAGGAAACCTAAAAGGTATTCGATTGTGGCGGTATTATAATGTTGGCGTTGGAATTTTAGTTCAAATTAAATTTTAGTTAAAATTGCATAATCGAAACTTGAATCTGGTCCGTTTTTTAAAAGCTATAGCTTGAAACCCTCTACCGCCAAACATGTTTTTTTAGATGATTTTTTTTGAAAACTTGGTATATTTTATGGAAAGTATCAGGAAGGGTACTCAATTAGCTTTATTTTGTGTAAAAATGACTACGAAAAGGCAACCCCATTTATAAAACTAAGCAGAAATGGGGGTTTTGAGCAATGATATTTAGAAAAATCAGTCGTGCAGAAAAATTATAAATTTATTAAAAAAAAATAAAAACGTTTCCCGCCAAACCATTTTACTATGAAAAAACGAGAATTAAAAATTACACATCCTACACTGTGAAAATCAAGGAAATGGTCAACCTAGACGATTTTTAAAATGTCCCAAAAGGAGTTTAAACCACTTGTCCAAATTTGCTAAAATTTTAGATTTTTGCATAACTTTATATGTACTAAAACATACCAAAAAATCAAACAAATTGGTGAGATCAACTTTCTGGGTGTGGTTCATTCCTTAAAAAGTTGCTTTTAATATACCATATTTGTACTAATTTTCGCGCAACGGGCCTTACGTGTAATTTCGCGCATCATGAATTTAGTATAATTTCGCCTGTCTTAATTTTCGCGCGGGGCCATTTTACAAGAAATATTTCTCTATAATTTATTTGAAACAGGATGAAAAGGGAAGCTACATTTATGGTATTTGGAAACACAAATATTTCTTGAGAGATTCTTTCTATTCAGTACGCTAAACAACACATCTCCGATCTTCTTGCTCTTGGTGTAGCACAAGTAGAGGTACGAGAAACCTCAGGAAATTGTGATTTTGGAAATTTGCATGTATCAATGCCAAATCACAACAGCGACCCACTTCAAAATGGATGGTGTCTTGACAAAGACGGATGCTTCAATATCAAATGGGTGAATTGCAATTCCCTCCAGATGAGGGTAAATGATTTCAAACTCAAACTGTGTCATGTGAATGCAGAAAGAAAATGTGCCATAAATAATCTGAAATGTACAAATATGTGTTCTTTTAAAAACTGTGATAATACACTGATTGAGGGATTTTACTATAATGATGAGGGTAATGAAAGTGACGAATAGAGTGACAATGATCAGATTCTGAAAATTAAAAGCAATATTTTTGACATTTTTGATGATGAATATTGATATTGTTCAATTTATATATGTTATGCTTGCTATGTTTAAAAATTTTCAAGAATAAATCCGATGATGACGGATAATTTCAAATTTGTCTTAAATTCATAGATTCATCCCATTTCTCAATTGGTTATAACTCTTTTTCTGTACATTTTCATGGTTTTTGGCAATAGAAACAATTGTTCCCCATAAAAATGCTAAAAAATGGTATACAGTATGTCCTATTTTGAAAAACATAAAATTTTCATATTTAAGGGATTATGACGTCATTCGGAAAATGGGCCCAAAATGGGGTTTCCCATTGTCCGATTTTTTAGTCCAACGACTGCACTATATTTCAAGTTCTTTGTGACAAATGATATGATTGTTGATGTTGCAGAGCAAACAAATATTTACAGTTTGCAGTCTAATGGACCTAATTTGGAAATAACCGGTAAAGATCTTGAGTTATTTCTTGGAATTTATTTCCGCATGAGTCTGGTGAAATTACCATCTCAAAGAACATACTGGAAAACTTTCATGACATACACTGGTGTATCTTCTGTCATGGCAAGAAATAAGTTTGAAAATATCTTGCATAATGTTCATTTTGTTAACAACCTGATGTATGTATGTATGTATCTGATGATGTGAAAACAAATGACCCGCTTGTGGAAACTGTGACCATGGATACACAACTTGCGTGAAAATTTTCAACAAGTATCACCAGAAGAACACCATGCAGTAGATGAGATTATGGTGGCATTCAAAGGGAAGTCACTTCTAAGACAGTACATGCCTAACAAGCCTCACAAGTGGAGTTTTAAACTTTGCGGAAGGAGTGACATTTCTGGTTACCCGTATGACTTTGATGTTTATCAAGGAAAGTCAAATCGATCAAATAATACCAGTGCTCTAGGTATCAGCTCTAGCATTGTCCTTGAAATGGTTTCCACATTGCATTATGGTCATAACTTCAAAGTCTTTGCAGACAACTTTTTTTACAAGTTTGGCATTGGTACCGGAATTGAAACAACACAATATCTTCTATGTTGGTACTATCAGAGCTACTTGAATGAGACAATGCCCTTTACCGGTAGAAAAAGATTTGAATAAATAAGTGGAGAGGATCGTTTGAATACCGGTTAGACATCAAAATCTGGTATTATTGCGCTCCGCTGGTTTGACAATAAAGTTGTCAATTTGATATCTTCTTATGTAAGTATTGAACCACTGCATACTGTGCGTAGATATGACCGTGGTATTAAAAATCATGTAAATGTACCACAACCTCACATTGTTTATATCTAACAGCAATACATGGGAGGCGTCGATAAACTTGACATGATGGGTTCGTTATACAAGGCAAATATAAGAACAAGAAGATAGGTATATCTACATTTGGCTTCATAGCATCAAGATTGCTGCAGTAAATGCATGGTTCCTATATCGACGTGATCTAAAGATTACAAAACCTGAGGCGAAATTTATGCAATTGAAACGATTCTTGGCCGAGATTGCAGAGAGTTTAACACGGACGGCTAGAAAAATTGGTAGACCATCTTTAGATGAAATGCTAAACCAGCCTAAATGAAAAGCTGCTCGAGTCCAAGGAACTCCAACACAGAATATTCGTAGAGATGGTTATGATCACATGCCAATATGGAATGAAAAGAGGCAACGCTACTCTTTTTGTTAAAAGAACTTTACCTACAGGAGGTGTAAAGAATGCAATGTTTGGTTCTGTATTAACCAAAACAAAAATTGCTTTCAGAGGTTTCATTAGCTTTTGAATTTTCTGTGTAAAACGTTGTCTTCTTTTGACAATATAACAGCCTTTGAAGTATAACTTCCTGAAACTGCTTTTATGTTTTATTCTTTTTGTTTCAGAATCGAATGAATATCGATTTTTTGTCCAGTTTAAGCTTTTCAAGAATAGCACAATAATAGCATAACAAAACCTTCATAATAAAGTGTTAAAAGAAAATCTGGAAAAAATTTTATACTTTCAAAATTTACGTTCTGTAGCCCATTGTATCATATATGCTACAATTGAAAAATCGCATTGTCAGCACTTTTTTACAAAAATCATCAATTGAACAGAAATGTAAACTCATTATTATTATTATCATAAAGTTTACAGATTTTTTAGGCCTTTAATAAACCTCTCACAAATTAAAATTTACAATAAACTATTGATTTAATGAACTGAAAACAACTATTAGTTAAAATTGTAGAAGAAAAAAATAATATATATATATATATTAATATGACCAAATCAAATGTGTCAGTCAAATCAAAATAAAAAATGAAGCAACAAAAAAGTGTCATCTTGGAAAAAAAGGTTATTTCCACAGATTTCGTATGGCTATGATTTTAAAATTAATCAATTAAATAAAGATTTTCTCTCCAGCATTTGTCTAAACAACATTTAAAAGTGTCCAACATTGGTGCGTTTACCACATGTTCAGGGAGGTTGTTCCAGTTATCTACTGGTCTGTAATGAAAAAATGATGTTGTTGCCGGATGTTGTTATGTATATTCTGCTTTGCAAGTTTGTAGTTATGACCTCGCATAAAATACGACTTGTTTAACGACTTTGTTGTCTATCCTGTAAAAGTTATTCAGCAATTTGCAACTTCTATCATGTCACCCATTTTTCTACAGTACTTCATGCTGGGTAAGTTAATTCGCTCAAGACGTTCGCTGTACGTAAGTTTTTTCGCTCGACGTAAAACATTTTTTACTTTTCAGGCCTGCCAAGTCTCACGGTTTCAATACAAATCTCACGGTCTCACGGTTTGTAAATTATTCCTCACGGTTTTTCAAAAAAATCCAATAACAACTATAAATGTTGAAAACAATTTCCTTTACTTTCCTCTTCACCATATGGTATCATCGCACTCGGGTAATGAATGGCATTTATGATGGGCGCAGAGTGTGTAACCTTCCTTGCCATGAATTTTATCTCCTTTTAATATTATAAGAAGTTAACGTGATAAAACATTAGTACGTATGCGTCCGTGTTTGCGATTAGTAATCAAACAACATGGCGGCGAAACGAAAGTCCTACAAGTGTTATTACCTTAACAAAACATTTTCTTGTAAAATCTTTATTTTTAAAAATCCAAGGCTTTATGGTATCATTATTGAAGTTAGATAACTTTTTATTTAGCTTTTTTAGTATTTTTACACATCAATGATTTGATGTTTTGGGTGTCTTGTATCATGCTTAACATGCTTTATTACTTATACTCACCTTGGTTTACCAGGTGAAATGTCTTTTTTCTCTTTTTCGTATTCCTCAAGGTTTTTGCACTAATCTCAAGGTTTCTAAAGACTTTTTTAAAAAATCTCCAGATTTGGGAAAATAAAATGTGGCAGGTCTGACTTTTTCTGCTGTCTTTTCAGAATCTCAGATACCATGGCACATGTACTCGAGATGCGGACGTACTAACCTTACAAAAGAAAGTCTAAAGGTTGCTAGATCTAAGTAAGTAAAAGATCGTCGGATAAGCCCAAGTAAGCGATTTGCTTTGTTGGTTTGCGTTGTGATGTGCGTAGAAAAATTGAGCTTCGAATCTATAAAACACCAAAGTCTTTTTCACATTCAGATATTTCAATGGGCATTAACCTGTTCACTTTTTTTCTTAAGAAGTATGTATTTCTTGGATTGTTATTTCCTAAATAGGGTGCTACGATCACCTTTTTTATGCAGAGCAGTTATATCCGCGTTTTTCCATTATTGAGGAATACCATATTTAAAGTCGAATATAAATTTAAGTGGCACACAACTTTATCTTGTGTGGTATGCACTTTCGCGAAGAATGTTTTAAACGTGATTTAAAGGTATGATGTACAGAATTAAATTAACTTATAGAATTATTAAGTTTGTCGAACAATCTTATGAACGAGTATTTAATTAAAAACTTTCTTTACTTGATTTATTTGAGCATTGTTAGCATTTGTGCATTGTTTTTCTTCTGAGAAACACACTTTTTGTTTTTAAAAGGGGGATTTATGTTTTATATTGGTAGCTATTATATTTTTGATGTCAATAACGAGATGTTTATATAACTGAAGTAGAAATTAACAGTTCAGTATGTATAATCATAAATGTATAAAAGGGTTTTTTTTATCAGGCTGAGCTATGTTGTTCTGAAAGGAAGTTTATTTTATTACGAAATCCTGTTCCATCAAAATTTACGTTCACGCACGCAAGCTGTCCTAAAGCACCAAATAAATGTTTGTCATCTGAGGCAAGAAGTGAAAAATTAGCAAAGAAAACAGGTAATTAGTTATTATTTAGCTAGAAAAAACATAGACAAGGTTGTTTTAGGGTGGTATCAATAATTTGAATCTGGTGTAATATGTTTTTGGTTATATTATAAATATTTTGGGGTTTATTGTGTATAATGTTTGTGTTGAATTTTAGATGGTGGAATGTATGTTATCAGAACACACCCAGAAGGCCCAGGAGGATCTAACAGGAGTTGATGCTGGAGAGTATCTGAGTCAAACTGAGATTGCAACACAAACAGATAAAATCATTAAAATTGATGTACAAATAGATTGTACTAAACGAGTAAGTACCAAATGGACAAACACCAATAAGCTTTCTGTTGCTTCCAGTGGGTGTCAAACCATCTCTCCACCGATACTTGTAGACACATCAACACAAACTGAGCTTACACAATCCCTTAATCAAACTGATTTACACAACGAACCAATAGAATCTATTACTGACACTTTGTTTCACGAAAATGATTCCGAAATATCTTCCCAATCTGAAGACGAAACTTCAAACAAATTTAAACCACCCACACCGTGTGAATCTATGCCACAACAAAAAGATATCTTTCTGGTCAATGTTACAGCCGCTTTTCCATTTCTGTCTAAAGTGTAAAATGCCAGCATACATAACGAAGGTATCCACGCATGGCAGTGCTTTAGCAGTACAAATATTTTGTACATCCAAGCATACCACTATATGGCGCTTGCAACCTTTAATTAATCGTTTTCACGAAGGAACATTAATGTTAACAGCTGGCATCGTCTTTACAGGTTTAACTTACTAACGTGTAAAAGAAGCATTCAGTGTTGCAAACGTAAAGTTTATCGGGAAAACTCAATTCTATAACGTCCAAAAAAGTATTATTTTCCCAACTATAAACAAGGTGTTTACAAATTTCCAAAAACTTTCAATAGAAAGGTTAATAGCCCAAAAATGTGTTGTTATTATTGGTGATGGGAGGTGCGATTCCCCGGGATTCAATGCTAAATATGGAACATATACCCTAATGGACTCCATATCAAATGAAATTTCTACATTTTATGTAGCGCATGTTGTAAATTCGGGTAATTCGGTAAGCATGGTAAAACACGGGTTAGTTGAAACCTTAAACTTTCTTGAGAGTTCTGGTGTTAATGTGAATACCTTAGTAACAGACAGACATGGTCAAATCCGAAAATATATTCGAGAAGAACGTCCCGATATAACACAACAGTTCGATGTTTGGCATATGGCAAAAAACTTAAAAAAGAAACTAATGACAATTGCAAAACAAAAAGACTGTGGCGAACCTAACAACTGGATAAATCGATCACTAACCATTTTTGGTGGGCTAGTGCCACCTGTCTCGGTGATGCCGATTTGTTGCATGAAAAATGGATCGGCCTTTTACACCATGTTTGCGGCATTCACCGATGGAATGCTGAAAAGAGTAAACAAATGTGCGAACATGAAGATTTTACGCTCGAAAAACAGGCTGAAACAAAATGGATCGATCGTACCAGCAAAGTATATGAGGCTTTGGAGAAAGTCGTAATGGATAAAAGTTTTTTATAAGATTTGAAATATGTTTCACATTTTAAACATACTGGGCATCTAGAGGTTTATCACTCGCTTCTTAACAAATACTGTCCGAAAAGACTTTCATTTTCGTATCCAGGCATGTTAGCACGAACGCAACAAGCTGTGCTTGACCATAATTCTGGATTAGGCAGGGAACACGACTCAACGACAGATGGAAAACTTAAACTATTGTTTCTATTCCGTGTATAAGTAGACATTAAGATTATTGATAAAATTATTTTCGATAGCTTTGCATTGAAATTAAAACTTTATAGTATGTCAGTAACTATTTTCAAAAGAATTTTCATACTTTATGTATAAACAGAAACAACGAAACTTTAAATTATTGGTATTAATCTGTTTCATCATTAAGATCTGAAAATGAAACATACACCGTTACTCTCTGGAAATTTCTTCCTTATCGCCCAAATGACACATGATGGAATCACCTTCCGGCGACCTTTACCCACCCAGCCGTAAACCCACCAAACAAACTGTTTATATGCAGCAAATCTATAAGAGCGATTGCAGATCTCGTGGTGATCGCCTCGTAAATTGTGTATTGCTGTCAATGCGTTTTTTAAAATGACTTCTCGCAAGCATACCAATGAAAAGTCTTCACTTGATGTAATACACTCATTCCCTAACAACAATAAACAGTATAGATCAGACATTTTGCTAAAACTAGTTATAGAAATACACGTATTTTTTTACTTCATGGATTTTACAATGCAATCTTTAAAAATTCTGGAAATAAAAAAAATGTGTGTCTAAAAATTGAAAATGTTTCTAAGTACAGATAAAAGTATTAAATGTTTCTTAAATATTTTTGTTGTCTGTTTCTTCGGGTTTCTTATAAAAAGAACCCAACGTCCATTCCCCCTGGTTTAACATATACAAACTACTTAATTTTATATTCTCAGTAGAAGTGTAAACAAGAAATAAAATACCTTAAAAATACTGTATAGCTATATATAAAGAACATAAAATATAAGGTACTGACCTTGAAATAAGTCATCTGATATGTCATTATTATCTCGACAACATAAACTTTCTTTTTCAGTAGGCATATTCAAGCATTTTTTTAAACACAAACACCAATCGTTATGTCCTATAGGTGATGACTGTTCGACTACAGAAGCCCCATTTTCGCTACTCTTGGTGTTATTTTTCAATAAATATTCTTGTACTTCTGCTGGGGTTCTTTTTGGCTCAAACATGTATGGTGTAAGCCCATTAATTTCTTCTTCGTTACCAGAAGAACTATCTGAAAACTCGCTTGTACTGTCCAACATGTTGACTTTTCAATGAGAGTGTTTCTTATGATAAAATTCTACACCAGAATTACGTCACAACACTCTCCTTCAGAGTGTTTTATTTACTAATCGGTTAACCCATGTGTGTGTTTTTAAACTGAATTCTAATAGACTTCCTAATAAAATATGAATATGAAATTTATTACACATATTCATATATGTAATATCTATCAGGAAACAACATTTTTTCAAAATTCTGGAAATTGAGTGAACTTCCCCTTTAAAACACGCGAGTGCAGTCCATCTGGACCTGCAGATTTATACGTCTTAAGATTCGTTAACTTTTCGTAAACACTATCCTCGCTGAAGTCGATGTTGTTTAGACTGTTTTCGTAGTTACGCAATTCAATTTCAGGTATGTTTGTTACATTTTCACGTCTAAATACGCTCGAAAAGAAATCTACTAAAGGCTCACATTTATCTTCTTCGGTACTAGAGAATGTTACATCTTGAATAACTAAGTCTGGAAAACCAGTGGTGGCCCGCATCTTACCCATGTCTCCTGGCGTACAACGCGACACACACAGTCAAAAACTAAACATCATGATGACTTTTGCCTATTGGAGCGTGGTGGTTTATTATAGAAACCATCCCCTCTTCGTTCATAAGCACCAAGTCGAGTATATTCGATGTTTGCGTATTTCGTGTATGGGTCGGCTGAGTAACATATTGGAATAAAAAAGTATTATGATAAAATTCTAGAAATTTCGAAACTTTGTGTCGTTCTGATACAGAGGTAATTTCTCAATACTGCTAATTTTCTCAATAATTCTAATTGGTTCTCGATGATAAAGTCAAACTTGACCTTTTACGAGTTTCCACTGTTCTTTGATCATTTATAATGTTATATTTCGTATAAAAAGATATTATTATTATATATATATACATATTCATATTCAACTACAAAATGTAGTGTTGAATTTATCTAGAAGAATTGTGTTTTTTGTTGAAAATTTATGGAATAGAAAATATAAATGAATGAATGAAAGTACTTGACGTGGACCAGTCAATTTCAGGGTAATTAAAATCTCCCATTATCAACGGTTGGGATGAAAGTTCAGAGATTTCTTTTAAGCATTGGTTAATAAGTTGATCATTGTTATGTGAACTATTCGGCGAATGGTAAATTGTTCCAATAACAGGTTTTATGTAATTTTCCAGTGGAATCTCACACCAGACACTCTCAGTAAGCGTTTGGAGATTGACCTGCGTTACTGGGTTTGAACTCAGACGTTTGTGGACATACATTGCAACACCTCGATGACACGTGGGTTCTCCGACGTTTGAAAAGCAGTTATAACCTTCTACACTCAGTTAACATGGCTGAATTGGATTTGTAGCATTTTTGGGTAGAGTTTCAGTAATGCTGATTAAATCTGGTCGATGAATATTTATAAGAAAATTTAGTTCATCTCGTTTATTAATCTCTCATTTGATTGAAAGCTTCACGTTGCTCTTTGTTGCGATCATCGTTTATGAAAACGCCAGTTCCCTGCTGTCTCAATAGATTTAGGTTAATTGACAAACTAGCTAGTTTCACTAACAAGGGTCGATTAGGATTATCACTTTCTTTTGCACCTAGCCGCTCACAGTATGTGACATCGTCATTATTGATGTATACTTTCAAAGTTTCGTTGACTATGCTATCAAACGTATCCTTTTCCATTGACATATCTGATTCCGGCAAATTAAAGACTACATTTTTCTCTCGTGAGTCTCTATCCTTGATTTCTTTTACGACAGAGTTGATACTAGCTGCGCTACTATTTTTAGTCGATTCAAGCTCTGTAAGACGACGCTGATAATTAACATGAGTATTTTCAAGGTTAGCGATTAAGTTGACGTGCTTATCTACTAACAGCTTGGTGGTTTCAGGGCTAGAAATCTTTGTAATGTATTCTATGTTACGCGATAACGTTTCCATATAAGATAACTTTTTTTCGTATTCGTCAAGTCTAGATGTCAAGTGTAAAGCATTAACAATGGAATCAAGCTTATTAACATTGTCTTTTTGTTGATCGTTGTTACTGGAAACGTTTGTTGATTCCGATTGGATGTTACTAATGATCTCAAATAGTTCTTCTTTTTTATATTTTATAAGTTTCTCTTTGGAAATTTCAAGTAATTGTTTTAATTGACTACAAATAATGTTTAAATCAGCACTCCACTGTAGATACTTAAAATCATAAGACAAGAAATGCAAAACCAAAATGAAATTAATAAAGTTCTTTGGGATACACAAAATATTTATTGTGTCGGCTGATTAAAAAATTCACTTTTAGCAGGAATTTCACCCAGTCACAATGTCAACTCAATACCAATAATCAATCAACTCTAATTGAACTCTAATTCCAGTACAATGTTCGTAAATCCCAGCTAACAACAAAAACACGTCTTATCAAAACGTTCTCTCTGCATTGAGAATTGATTGGCAATCAAGAACTAAAGTGTCGCCATTAAATGGCAAATGGGATTTGAAGCATTATTTGGTGGCCGATCGCCAGATCATACAGGTTTAATTGATGCGGTAAGTGAAACGAAATAGAAAAATGTAGTTTGTTATTTCATCCAACATTTAAGTAATTGTTTATATAAATGAATGTTTAAGAATGACGTTGTATATACCTTATGCTATTGAAGATCATCTTAGTGCATTTGCAATGCAAAAAGAATCTTTGTGACACATCACTGATTTGATCAAGATAAATCATATCACTTTATTTATTTAATTTATTTATGGTTACTGATTCATGTAGAACACAGACCTAGCACAAGACAAACAAAAAATGTACTATGATAGAAGAATATAGAGGAACAGGAAAGTTGAAGAGAATTTAAAATTGGGAGAAAAGGTTTTAGTTCTTGACATTTCTGTGCCAGCATGGAAAATAGACGGTAAATGTATAGAGAGATGGAGAGATTAGGACGAAAACAACAAAAGGTAATCTTTTTATTATATTTGTAAAGTAAAAATATATTGAATTATGTTTAATTCTTCTTTGTCATATTTACAGTTATTTCATTAATGTCACAGTTTAAAGGTCCCATTATTATTTGAGATAATGAAAGCTGGAAATGTCAAATTGGAAAGTTTGTCTGGGCAACATCTTCCAGGGGTACATAAAAGAAAAAGAATAAAAAGGTAGGTTAAAGGTAACCTACCTTTAAGTCACTTTTAACTTGTATAATAGTTAAATACGTCGCTTTTTTGTTAGACCATCTCCAATTTCTCTACCTGCTGCATCCGATCAAGAAGGTTCATTAATAATATTTATTTTATATAATCAAAATACATTTGCTTTCACAATCTCTAAAGAGTACTGATCTCTAAAGAGTACTGGTTCACCTGTAGATATTGGTCCAGCCCCTGCTATTCACGGTCAACTTCCCGAATCTGTTTCATCCACTGGAACCAATGAAGGTACAGCTATAAACCCTCCTGGGTGGGCTGTACCTGATGATGATCAAGGAATGAGACCAAAACTGGTTTCATGTAGAAACCACATTTTCATCAGTACATTCAACACTAGAACACTAAACCCACCATCTCGTCTAAACGAACTTATCAAAAGTGCTAAGGATCAGAAAATTGATATTATTGCTATTCAAGAGCATCGCTTTTTTCATCCTGATACTAATATTGTGTACCACAAAATTGAAAACTATCATCTTGTTACTGCCTCTTGTTCGAAGAATTTTCCAACTCTTCCGTAGGGGGTGTAGGTCTCCTACTTTCACCAAAAGCCATGGAAAATTTATCAAACATAGAAGTCATCACTGCTGATTTTGTGGGTAATCCCAAAACAACGATAATATCGTGCTATAGTTCACACAACGATAGCAGCGATGCAGATATTGATCAGTTTTATAACACTCTGCGATCTACTCTTGGAAATATTCCAGCTCACAATTTTCTTTTAATCCCCGGCGACTTCAATGCCAAGCTTGGATCTGAAGATGCTAAGTTCACCTTTCATACCAACACCAATCATAACGGTGGACACCTCGTTGACCTCATGGAGGAGTTCAATCTTTGTCCAGCAAACACCAAGTTTATAAAATCCAAACACCAGCTGTGGACGTTTGAATATCCTAATGGCAACAGAGCCCACCTAGATTACATTTTGGTCCGTAAGAAATGGCAGAACAGCATCAAAGATTGTCGAGCATATTCATCTTTCTCCTCTGTTGGATCCGATCATCGCATCGTCTCTGCTAAAGTGAAGCTAAGCTTGAGAGTCTCGAAAAAATCGCCTGCTGATCCTATGAAAGCCATCGATTGGAAAGAAGTCTCTCGCAATAAAAATCTAACTTTTCAGTATGCTGTTAGCGTGTTCAATCGATTCCAAGAGCTTTTGCATCTTGATGCAGATAACTCCCATATTGATTCCAATAACATTGACTCGATCTATGAAAATTTGATTAAAGCTAACGAGGAAGTTGCTCTATTCACACTTCCCAGAAAGCCCAAATTACGTAAAAATCCACTAGGTTCAGATACCAATGTCACAGAAGCTAGAGAAAATCTCAAGAAAATCTCATCTATTCACCATCTCGATCTAATAAAGACAAGTTAACAGCTGCCAAAAAATCCCTCGATAATGCATATCTTGAGGCGGAAGAAGCATTCATAAATGGGAAAATAGATGATATTGCCTTTCTTCATATCAATCAACAGCATTCAGCAGCCTGGAAAACTATAAATGAACTTTCTGGGAAAGGTTCAAAACCACCAGCAACAACCAAAGGAGCTAGCCGAGAAAAACGACTGGAAAACTGGCTTTTCCATTTTAAAAATCTTCTTGGACATCCTGCAACTCTACCTGAAAATAAATGGCTCCCAAAAGTTCAAATTTGTAATTCCTTAAAGATTCCAACAGGCGAGTATATCATTGCAGAACTAATTTCTGTTCTGGAAAGTACAAAAAACAAAGCTCTTGGTCCGGACAAAATTCCAGCTATTTTGTGGAAAGACCCTATTTTTCCCTATTTAATTGCTTCTCGATTTATGTAATTTTGCATCTGCCAATCCTGTTTCCCCAAGCATCTGGTTGCGTTCACAAATCATACCCATTCCCAAAAAAGGTGATTTGACATTACCAACAAATTATCGTGGTATTTCATTGCTTCCTATAGCTGCAAAAATATATAGTAAACTACTCCTGAATTGTCTTCGTCCAAAAATAGATCCGATTCTACGCAAGAACCAGAATGGTTTCCACCCAGGTCGTTCTACTCTTGGACAAATTCTCACAGTGCGTAGGATAATCAAAGAAATCACATTTTGCGACAAAACTGCAGCTCTCATCTTTGTTGACTTCAGCAAGGCTTTTGACTCTGTTAACCGCAAGAAAATGTTTGAAATCTTAGGGTTTTATGGCATTCCAACAAAATTTATTGAAGCTATTAGAGTCCTGTATACAAACACACGCTCCACTGTCCTGACACCGGACGGCGAAACAGAGCCTTTTCATATTTTCGCTGGTATTCTTCAAGGTGATACACTTGCACCATTTCTCTTCATCATTGTAATCGATTACATCATGCGAGTTTCCGTCTACTATGAAACAAAATGGACTCATGTATCAGCCCAGAAGAAGCTCACGTTATCCTTCTCTCCATATCACTGATGCTGATTTTGCCGACGACATTGCCCTTTTGTCAGACAGCCTCATTAACGCCCAGGCACTACTATCTGCCCTTGAATCAGCAGCAGACTGTACCGGGCTCCATCTGAATGAAACGAAAACAGAGTGTATGCCAATTAACATTCGCAACAACTTTGAAATTAGAACTCTTTCAAATAACATTTTCAAATGTGTTGATGACTACAAGTATCTAGGATCACACATAATAAACTCTGAAAAAGATTTTAATATCAGGAAGGGCATGGCATGGACTGCATGCAACAAAATGGATAAGATCTGGAAATCCAAGCACGAACTTAAGATTAAGACTAAAATTTTTCGGGTAATAATCGAACCCATTTTACTCTACGGATCTGAAACATGGACTCTTTCCGCCGAACAACACCGCCGCCTAGATGGATGCTATACCCGTCTTCTCAGAAGAGTATCAAATCTTTCGTGGAAAAAACATCCAACTCTTAAAATGATATACGGTGATCTACCTAGGATATCAACGTTAGTCCAAAGGAGACGCGCCCAGTTTGCTGGACATTGTGCACGTGCCTCAGATGAACTTGTGTCATCGTTCCTCTTATAGAGGCACCCGTCATCACTTAAGCGGTCTCGGAAGCTCACCTTTCCAGACCTCATATGCAGAGACACCGCCGTCGCCAAGGAAGACCTTCTGACAGCTATGAATGATAGGGTATATTGGACAGGTGTAGTGAATTCTATCTCGGCTGAGGCCGCAAGATGATGATGATGATTGCTCGCATGCAACACTTATAGCTTCTGAAATTAAAGATGTGTGCGAAGGTAGATATTTCTTAGATCTGCTAACAGAGAAGTTTCACTGTTGGATACAATGAGAACCAACTTTAAAACGTCTTGTAACTATACATTGAATGATGTAGATTCATATGTAGATGTAGTATTAATAAAATTATACGAGTATAAGTGTTTTGACATCAAAATAATGCTTTAGTTTTTGAAATTTCCAGTGAATGAAACCAAGACTTAACATCAAGTATTCAGGAATCAGACCCTGGTATGTCGTAGGGCACTTAGAATAGTGACTCAAAGTGATGTTCAAAAGTCTTGCTTTCCGTTTAGTTATTCAGTTAATTCTGTTTTAAATGCAATCTGTCATCAACAGCTGTACTGAACAACAAAATTATGAACAAATAATTTTCAAGTTGTTCAGGCAGAAAAACGAGGTCATATCAGAGATTGTGAAAGATTCACAAATGCAAAAATCCTTCAGTTGGATTAGCAAGGGAGAATGTGGATCGCTTCCATTCATCTCCGAGTACAGTGAAAAGACAGCTATTTCCCCCGCCCTTTTCCAAAAGAAGGAAGAGTTTTCTGATACAGGGTTTGATCAATGGTTAACAATTTCTCTAGCGACCAACTTCCCAGAATTGAGTGGTTTCAACAAGGAAACACTAAACAGAATGAATTATATACGGATTAGAATTAAATTACTGATCAAAAAGAAAAATTTCTGTTTGTCGACGAAGGGTAAAATCAATTGTCAGATGGCAATCTGGAACTGAAGAAGTCCTGAACATGGACTACGCCATTTTTATAGCCACAGTTTTAAAAGCATTGACTGGCTAATAGTTCTTGGAAAGAATCACATTTCTTTTTTGTTCATGTTTTGTATAAATCAAGTGAGTTTTAGAACAAAGATATTTTAAATAAAATAGCGCTTCGAGGAGTATACCAAATCATGTCACAAGAAGCAACTAATAAATCTAACAAACATCACGAAAACTCAAAGTGCAAATCCAAAATGGAAACTACACAGGGCAGGAAGAATAACAGCAACCATTTCAAAATTACCATTTTCTTTTGATATACCCACGCAAGGTACCAACTTGTATTTAAAACTCCGTGGCAGCTATGCATCAGGGGCATGGATGCTTATGTCCATGAGGTCAAAAATGTTATATGACCCGCATACCGAAATAAAATGGAAAAAACTGCAAGAAAAGAATAGGAAAAACTAATGAAAACTAGCCATGTTAACTTTGTAGTTGTTGAAAGTGGTTTACAAATAAATGGATCATTTGTTCATCAAGGTGCAAGTCATGATTAAATGCCCTTTTAATTTTCAGAAAGGATTATCATTGGTATAGAAAAATTCAAAAACATTCCCTATAAATGCAGCAGGTGAAATGATTACAACACATTCATATTACTTCCAAATACAGCATCTAATGCTGGTCACAGAGTTATCATTGTGACTTTTATGTCTGGTCACAATTTCACTTTCAATTCAGTCAATTTCACGACAAATTCTTGATTCACATTGGTAGAAATAATGAGTTCATCTCAAAGTTAAAATCAAAACTTTCAGCAAGTTATTTTACCAGAATTATAAACAACACGAAATGATATTGAAAACAACAAGAACTACAAAACATATTGCCTTTGCAAGTTTAAACCCTATGATTGTGTGTGATGGTCCTAAATGTGTAGGAATAAAAAAGGTATTTGAAAAGAAATAACTTTGCTCCAGTTGTAAATTTAATACATAACAAAACTATAAAACACTATTTTGATAATTTTGAAAAAGATTTTGAATTTCACTTTAGGGCATTTTTCCATATTTTGCACATTGACGCATTTATAGTTATAGGCCAAGTTGCATACAAAATATTAGAATGCACCAATTAGAAGAAGAAATATATACTGAAAATGTATTTTCAATCTTTACAAATTGAAGAAAAAGGAAATATTTAATGGTAGGAATAAAATTAACATAACTTTATCTGAAAAAGTAGAACTCGTTGCATACAATACTACTTTGGCCTTTTTCATTACTGCTTTTATAAAATAACATTTTGCGGTTTTTCTGGGTAAAATTAGATTTTGCAATTAGGGAAGCTGCACTTACAGTTTATAATAGAACCATCAGAAAAGAACTATATGTATAAAAGAGTAATCTATATCAAAATATCACTTTCCAAAACAGTTTTTTCAAATTAACCAATGCTGAAAAATCAGTAAGTAACAAGTGCAATGGGAATTGTTAGAGTTAGGGTTATGATTGACAAGATCATATTTTCACATTCTTTCAATCACCCGCTTAACATGAATGCACACATCTGTGATTTTCCTAGTAGTGTCAACATCTCCTGCACTTAATTGACTTCTGTCAACTGTAAATGATGGTATCACTAAGAGGGCACCCCTTTTTGCAAGTTCTTGTGCAATAGTAAAGCCTTTATCTGCCATTATAATGTCCCCAAATTTGTTCTAAGAAACCGGAGCAGCATGTAATTATTTTATCTGAAGCTCTACCACTTCAACCATCTGAAACAAAACTAACATGTCCAGATGGAGTAATACAAAACCAATATTTGATAGTGTTGTGATTCTGGTATGATGACCATGTCACCGCTTTTTGCTCTACTCCAGAAGGCTACTGTATAAATATTTCAGTACAATATATAATACCAGTACATTATTAAATGCACGAAATGATTTGGGAACGTTTTCCATAAGAGCTTCATTGCCGAGCCAGAAATAAAAAGGTTTGGTACTTTTGCCACAGATGGTAACGATGACTGAATCACTTTTGAATCTACCACTTCACTTGAACTAAATCTGTATGCAATGTCATTATTAAAAATACCCAGCCTCAATTTAACAAAGACAATCATCAAGTGTTCTTCCTTAGAGATATAGGATACCACTAGTTTGTAATTGCTCATCAAGTCCATAATAGAGCCAAAAAGGTTTATGTTTTTCAGGCCAGTGTAGAAGAGCAGTTTCTTTTGGTTGTTTTTTTTTACATTTCGGTAGCACAATTTATGCTTTTTCATTGTTTGAGAAGAACGATTCTTAATTCGCAATCTTGAAAATTTTTTGTTAACCAAAATTATTCTCTTCTCAAGCATTGTAAATATTTTTGCTCCAGCATCAGCTTCTGTCTGAGTTTCTAAAATTACAAAAAAAGACACATTGGAGTTGAAAATAATATAGCAGGCATGCAACTCAGAAAAATAAGAAAACATGACATGAAAACATCACAAAAACTTTCATAAAACATGA
Source organism: Candelabrum cocksii (assembly GCA_963930725.1). Taxonomy (NCBI): domain Eukaryota; kingdom Metazoa; phylum Cnidaria; class Hydrozoa; order Anthoathecata; family Candelabridae; genus Candelabrum; species Candelabrum cocksii. The sequence goes on along the minus strand of OZ005672.1, from coordinate 12,806,521 downwards.
TTTTCAAGAGAAAAACATACTAATTTTAGCCCCCATCAGAAAATATGACGATGAAAAACCTGACATTTAAAGTAATAATTTCAAAAGCATACACAAATTTCCAAACATTCTGTGACGTTTCCCAAAATAAAGTGATCAAACTAAATATTGACATATACATGATAATCTAGTCAATTCTGCAGGAAAATAATAACCAGAACCAATTTTTAAAAATATCACCTTGTACAAGTTGTAAAAATCGAGGAAAAAGCGATTATGATTCTTAGTTATCAAAAAGACTTTCTCGTTATAAGAATGAGTGGCGACCCTCACAAGTAATGAAATGTTAACATACATAACTTTGATAAACCTCTAAAGTATATACAAACATAAGTTAAAAAATTGGTCAAACGGAAATTCTCACACTTAACGTAATCTCACACGTAATCGAATCTAACAGAAATAATAGAGATTAACCAAAAATATGAACGTCAACTCTTATCAAGAACAAAGTTTCACAGTTCACAAAGAACGGTTCAAGAATTTTCAACAACTCTCGCTCTTTTCTTTTCGAGTTCTCGGATCTCTAAAGACAGTTCTTCTTTTCTTTTCACACCTGTAGCTACCTTCATGTTCGATTGAATAAGTCCATTGCGGTTCAAAACTTTCTTCAAAAGATGTGATTGAACTTCTTCGTTTCCCTCTTTAATGATCTTTTCAGCCATCTTTATACCGTTTTGAAGTACCCCGATATCTCTCTCGATATCTGTGAGCCTGTCTTGGTTTTCCGTTTCCTTTTTCTTGGTCGTAGCATCTTCCAACAATCTACGTTCCAATTGTTCTTTTTCTGCTTTGTAGATCTCATATTGCGCATGCGAAACCTTACATTTTGAAATGAGGTCTATGGTCACCTCAAAGTTCTCAGAACCTCCGTTTTGAACAAGGTAATCCTTCACATTTTGTAATGCATTTAAAGTATCCTCATCCGTCTTGTTTCCATGTAATTCGAGATGCTGCTTCGTGATTGAAAATCCTCTTTCTGGATCAGCGTTTCCCTGAGAGAGCGTAATATTTCCAATAAAAAAACAAAACAAAAAAAACACACATATTTCGAATCGTTGTCAGTATCGGTTGCTGCCACATCAAGTAAACCATATGCGTATTTCTAATAGGAATACACTTCTCTCTTCTTCTCTTTTGGCTTTGCTCATAATCATTTATGCTCATAATTTGCTCATAATCATAATTTGCTCATTGCTTTTTGGAACCTGGTTTCCGAAGTGAACGGACGTGCTTATCAAGTGTCGTAAGATATCGAATTAATCTTGTTTTAGATCTTTTACTGTGTAGATACTTTTAACGTTTTATCCTGTTTATATTTTACTATTGTTTTTAGAATCATTTAAAAAAGCTAGATAAAAATGTTTTTCTTTTCTGTATTTTTTTTCGTTTTCTGGTATTTAAATTGCCACAATTTTTTTTCGGTTGTTAGGGGCCTTCAGTCGTAGCTTAGGTTGTAGCTCTAGGGGATTGCTCCATATCCTAAAGGAATAGGGTTGTTTGAGACTGGAACTCCTTTGCTTTCGTATTAAAATTATTTTGGACTACATTGTTGTTTTTGTTTGAGGGTTTCTTTCTCATAAACCAAAAATTTGTAATTATCACATTACTGATTGCCCAATTAAACTCTGTTTTGTCAACATCCGTTGTCATTTAGGTATAATTGGTCGCAAGTAGTTGTAGTAATTGCAGCCTGATTTCCATCCCATTCTGAATTTGTTATCTTTCTATTATGTCTTCTACAAAGTCCTCATACGGGAGAAGCTTGAAGAAACCTGTGCGTTTAAATAATAACTCAATGGAAGATTTGAGTGCGAAATGTTGCAATGAGAACTGTGATATGCACGGAAGTGTAAATTATTTCAGAAACTGCACGCGTTGTTTTGCATGCTTTTGCAGTGACTGTTGTAGCCTTGATCCTAAAGTTGTAAAGTTGCTCAATAAAAGGAATGACAATTACTGGTTTTGTGCAGACTGTGCCGAACCAGCTCTGAATGCTGTTTTTGTTGAAAAAGACATCGAAGCGAGGTCATCATCAACTCATTTTTCGAAAAGGTTAATGCGCGGCTAAATAGTATTGAAATAATATTTTGATAAACGATAATATAAAAACCATCGTTGACAAAAATACTAGTACCATAGAAAATCTTGAGGGACTGAACAACAATCTTGAAAGGCGCTTGTCAGAGTTAGAGAAAACTGCTTCATTGATGCCATGTAACAACATCGCAGTAGATACTGTCATTAAAGGTATAAAAGATAGAGAAAATAGAGAGAAAAAATGTCATTGCTTTTAATCTTAATGAAAACAAACAAGTTTCTGAAAAAGATGATTTTATAACCTTCATAAGGACATCATTGAATATTGAAATTAACTCCAACATGATAACTAAATGTGAACGAATCAGTCAATCGGAAACAGGTTCTACCTTACCATTACTTGTCTCTTTTTCATCCCTATCGATTAAAAATTCCATAATAAAAAACCTTCACATTTTACGTCAATCGAATTCCACAGTCTTCATTAATCATGATCGAAGCAAAGAGCAAAGGGATGCTTTTAATAAGTTGCGGGAAGAGGCAAAGGCTCAGGAACAAATTGATGAATCGGGGGAATGGATGTACAGAGTAAGAGGTCCACCTTGGAACATGTATATAAAGCGCATAAAAAAGCAGTAAACAAACAGATTGAAAATCTGAATTGTCTATATACCAATGTCGATTCGCTAACAAATAAACTCTCGGAGCTTAAACATTTAATTGAGCAGCAGAATACTGATATTGTATGTGTGACTGAGATCTTACCAAAACATTCTTTTATACCCGTCCAACCCTCTGAACTATCTCTAGATGGTTTTAAATGTTTCACAAACTTAGAAAGTCCAAATTGTCATCGCGGTGTAGCTATTTATGTTAGAAATAAATATGCTGCAAGCATAGTATCGAATACGCTATCTTCTACTTTTAAAGAAAACATTTTGTGTGAACTTAATTGTGGGTCAAACACACGTATGTTGGTATGCTGTATATACCGATCCCAGAATAGTTCTGTGAGTAACAGCAATGCTCTTAATGACGCTATTCGACTTATGTCGCAAAGTAAGTGTCATATATTGATCACGGGCGATTTCAACCATCAAGAATTAAATTGGGAATCGATTAGTACGAACACTCCAGAAAACTATAAAGCCAACAAGTTCATTGAAGCTTAGCGAGACTCGTTTCTGTTCCAGCATGTCACTGAACCAACACACCATCGTTCATTACAAAATCCAAATACTCTCGACGTAGTTTTCACAAACGAAGAAACAATGGTTTCTAATCTATCATATCTTGCACCTGTTAGAAAAAGCCATCATGTCTGTAATCAATTAAAAACCGAGCAAACGGAAAATGTTTTTTTTAAGGTAATTTTGATGCTATGAGAGAATACTTCACCAATTATAACTGGGAAAAACGATTAAATGGCCTAAACGTTCACGAATCATGAAACCTTTCAAAGATGAACTTTCATTTTCTATTGAAAAAAATATTCCTCATAAAATTAGCTCGTCCTTTAATAATAATCGGAAAAAATTTGGCTTAACAAAAACGCGATGGCAAAAATTAAAACCAAACAAAAAGCTTACCAACGTTTTTTATTAACAAAACAAAGTTCTGATTATCTAGCTTATAGTAGGCTACGAAATCAGGCGAAATGGGAGTGCAGAAAAGCTATAAAACAATTTGAAAAGAACATTGCCGAAGAATCCAAATCCAACCCAAAAGCGTTTTTTAAATATGCTTCTTCAAAAATGAAGACAAAGTATACCATACCTGATCTTACCAAACCTGACGGTTCGTTATCTACAGACAATCTTGATAAAGCTAATATTCTTGTAAACTTTTTCTCAAGTATCTTCACCAACGAAAACACCAGTAACATTCCTACCACTATTAATGAAACTTTCACACATAAGCTAAATTCAATCGAAGAAACATCAGAAGAAGTACGCTATAAGCTCCGAAAGTTACAAACTAACAAATCGTCAGGCCCTGATGGTATTCACTCAAGAGTACTAAAAGAACTATCAGCTGAAATTGATTTGCCCCTTAAAATAATTTATAATAAAGCTTTAAGGCAAGGAAACCCACAAGACTGGAAAGACGGCAATCTTACCGCCTTATTTAAAAAAGGAAAGCGTGATAACCCAAATAATTACAGACCAATTAGTTTAACTAGTATTCCCTGTAAAGTACTCGAATCTATCGTCAGAGATCATCTTCTAAAACATCTCCTTGATAATGACCTAATCAATCATCGACAACACGATTTCATTGTTGGACGCTCGTGTTTTACGAATCTATTAACAATGTTAGACGTATGGACATCATCCATAGAACAAGGCATACCTATAGATACAATTTATTTAGATTTTGCGAAAGCATTCGATTCAGTTCCTCATAGACAGCTTATTGCTAAACTTAAAAGTTACGGAATGGAGATGTATTATTCGTGGATAGAGGATTTTTTATCAAATAGACGACAACGCGTAATCATAAATGAGTCTAAATCGAACTGGAAAGTAGTGTTGAGTGGCGTACCACAAGGGAGTGTCCTAGGTCCTATCTTGTTTTTGTTGTTTGTAAACGACATGATGGCTTAAAATCTGAAGCTTTGCTTTATGTGGATGACGCTAAGATCTTCAGTACAATGCACGATGAAAATATATCAGCTAATCAGCTACAAAATGATCTCCATACCTTAGAACTTTGGGCAGAAAAATGGGGCATGTCATTCAATATTGATAAATGCAAAGTACTCCACGTCGGAAATAAAAACAAAATGCATGTATATTACCATACAAAATCAAATGGTAGAAAGGTCCCGCTTGAAGTAACTAAAAATGAAAAAGGTCTAGGTGTTTATGTTGATCCGAAATAATCTCTACTATGGTGATAGTCTAACAAAGATCTACCAACAGCTCGGTGATAGCAGGCTGACAAGTTTCCTGTCAAGCATTTCCGACGAAGAGCCTGATGAACGACAAGTTTGGCAGAAATTATTGAAATTTCTTGAGAAAGAGGAGAACTTTGGGCAGAAAAATGGGGCATGTCATTCAATATTGATAAATGCAAAGTACTCCACGTCGGAAATAAAAACAAAATGCATGTATATTACCATACAAAATCAAATGGTAGAAAGGTCCCGCTTGAAGTAACTAAAAATGAAAAAGATCTAGGTGTTTATGTTGATCCGAAATAATCTCTACTATGGTGATAGTCTAACAAAGATCTACCAACAGCTCGGTGATAGCAGGCTGACAAGTTTCCTGTCAAGCATTTCCGACGAAGAGCCTGATGAACGACAAGTTTGGCAGAAATTATTGAAATTTCTTGAGAAAGAGGAGAAGCTCCATCATAACAAAATCCTGATACAAAGTTGCAGAGCTGAATCAAAAAGAGACGTTACAAGTAGCACAGACAAAGACACTTCTTCATTATCAAAGCTGCCATTCAACAGAAAAATGAAGCATACATCCTTTTATTCCACCACAAACCCAAAGTGTCATTTATATGATTCAATGGCCGGATCATAAGAGCATGTTGCAACATCCGGTCCTGCTGGTGAAAAACTTATTCAATATTATTCATGCAAGTCGTTTGTGGAAAAGACACCTGTAGCACGACTAACAATGCTGAAGGAAAAAGGTTTTTCAAGAGTGTGTCTTGAAAAGATTACCTCTAATTTACCAACATATCCCCTAGATGAGGTAGCTAGAGACATCAAACATCACTATAAAGTCAATGGAGGATCAAAGCAACTCCCATTGGTACAATCATCAGTGGCGGTGAAATTCATCTGATGATAGGTATAAAGTACCTACGATATCATCCAAAAATGGTTTTCCAGCTGCCATCCGGACTTTCCATTTATGAATCTCAATTTTCCAATCCAGACGGAGGACGTGGTATCGTTGGTGGTCCACATCAAGTCTTCACAGAAATTCACAAACATTTTTTCAACAACAACAACAAAGAATCCACCTTCTTCAGCCAACAATACGACCTGTACCGGATGGGACTTCAAATCAACCCAGACATTCCGTTACTTGGATATAAGACTTCGACTGATCAGACAACCATGCTGAATATTCATCTGACGGCTGAACAAAGAATCTTTGAACAAGCTGAAGCAACGGGATGCGAGATAAGCTATAGATGTCCAACGTGCAGAACTTGCATGATGTGCAAGAACCATGACGAATACGAGGTTGTTAGTGTTCGAGAAGAAGTCGAGCAAAACCTCATCAACTCTTCAGTCAGCATCAACATCGAGACCTGCACCACCTCTGCTACTCTCCCATTCATCACTGATCCATGTCAAAGATTTGCAAGCAACAAGGATCGTGCAATGAAGGTCTACCAAAAACAACTCCGGAAGTTAAATCAACCATCAAATACCCAAGACAAGAAAGATGTTCTCGAATCAGAAAGTAAACTACAGCAGTTAGGATACGTCGACTATGTTCGTGATCTTCCAAGCAACCTTCAATCAATGCTCAGCAACAATCAAATAGAATATTTCATTCCATGGCGTTCTGTGTGGAAGGGAAACTCAATCAGTACCCCTTGTAGAATTGTATTTGACGCTTCGCAAGCAACTGCATCTGGCTACAGTCTCAACGACCTTCTTGCTAAAGGACGAAATAACCTTAACAAGCTGCAAGAGATTCTAATCCGATGGTCAATGCATCAAGTTTCAATCCACACAGACATCAGAAAGATGTACAACAAAGTCAAGTTGGTTGAAAGTGATTGGTGCTACCAACGTTATATTTGGCAGTCAGACCTGGATCCTTCAAAGATACCAGAGGAAAAAGTCGTCAAAACGCTAATCTATGGTGTCAGATCAAGTGGCAACCAAGCAGAATTTGCATTACGAAAGGTGGCAAGTCTCTCAAAGGACGAATATCCTGAAGTTAATGAAGTCATAAATAATGATGTTTATGTCGATGACTGCATTACTGGAGAAACAAACTTGGAAACTGCACATGCAAGAGCCGATCAACGCGAAATTGTTCTCAAGAAAGGTGGCTTTCGACTCAAAGGAATTTCATTCTCAAAAGAAAACCCACCAAGTTCACTCAGTGATGATGGAGAGGTGATTCATGTAGCTGGTATGAAGTGGTATCCAAAGACAGATACAGTTTCAATCAACATTGGAGAACTCAACTTCGCTAAGAAACGACCTGGGAGAAAACCAATCAACACAAGTAATATCATTCCTTCCAAGTTGACACGTCGACACTGTGCATCAAAAGTCGCCGAAATCTTTGATTTGACTGGCAAAGTTGCACCAATAACAGCTTCTATGAAGATTGATCTACAACAACTTATTCATCGAAACATGGATTGGGACGATGTTATACCCGATGACCTGAGACCTCTGTGGGAATCGAACTTCCAGCTCATGAAGGAGATTGCTAACCTACAATTCAAACGAGCTGCAGTACCCGAAGATGCAGTCAATCTTGACATAAATACCCTGGACTTTGGTGATGCAAGTCATTCAATGGTGTGTAGCTGTATTTACGCTAGTTTTCTTCGAAAAGATGGCTCCTACTCCTGTCAACTCGTGTTTTCCAGAACAAGAACAGTACCAAAGGGAATGTCGCAACCAAGAGCTGAGCTCTATGCTGCCCTCATCAATGCATACTCTGGTGAAGTGGTTCGTAGATCATTTGGAAAATATCATCAAGAAGCTACAAAGTTTACCGACAGTCAGATCAGCCTACACTGGATTACGAATGAAGATAAGCCCCTAAAACAATGGGTAAGGAACAGAGTGATTGAAATCAAGAGATTTACATCAATCAAGCAATGGTTCTACGTGCGTACTGAAGACATGGCAGCTGACATTGGCACTAGACGAGGGGCCAGTTTGGACGATATTGGACAAGACTCAACTTGGATCAACGGATATCCCTGGATGAAACTTGACTCAACCAAGTTCCCAATGTCAACACCTGATGAAGTCAAAATGAGCGAACATGAAATCTGCGAAGTTAAGAAGGAGTCAGAAGTGCATGTTAGCATCATTCAAGCTAAAATTCCTGAAGAAGTCAAGAACAGATACAAGTTTTCTCAATACGTTATTGATCCTAATCGTCACTCGTTCCGCAAAGTTGTCCGAATCTTGGCGTATGTCATGCGATTGTGCAACAATCTATTGATCACTACCAGAAAAGTTTACAAAAACCGACAATTTTGAAAAAACCTGACAGATTCAATAAAAATCGGTCCAATCTGAGTGCCCATTGTTCCAACGATAATTGCACCAGTGTTGACAGCATTATTTATTTTAGGCACTGCACACGTTGTTCAAAATACTATTGCAGTGAGTGTTGTGAGTTCAGTAGGGACATCATTGAGCTTCTCAATGAGAAAATTGATAACTTTTGGTTCTGTCCGGACTGCACTAAACCTGCTCTAAATGCAATCTTTGTAGAAAAAGATATTGAATCCAGATGCGCAGCTTACTTTGAAAAAATTGAATCTCGCCTTTTTTTCTCTCGAAGCGTCTCATTCTTTATATAAATCTTCAATGTCCAGCATCAAAGACAGCATTGAGGCAAACGCCTCATTAATTCAAAAATTAGTTGATGACAACTTGAATCTAAACACTCTAATTTCCAACTTAAAAAATAGTGTCAAGGTTGATTGTTTAGACTCCAAACATACTCTAACTAAAGAAATTTTTAAAAATATTGAAGATCACAACTGGCGCAAAAATAATTTGATAATTTATGGTTTGAAAGAGACTGAATCGGTTAGTAACTCATTGCAGGTATTGGGTCTTATTAAAAATCAGCTTAGACTTAATATTCGCATTGACGATATTAAAATTTGTGAAAGACTCGGTCCTTTGCAATCCGCTAAAATTCGACCGTTACGAGTTACTCTGCGTGATTATGACACAAAAATTTCCATCTTAAATCACAAATGGATTTTGAAAGAAGCTGATGGAAATATCTTTATTAATCCAGACAGGAGCAAGGAGGAAAGGGATATATTCAACAAACTTCGAGTTGAAGCTAAACAGAGGGAGGCTGGTGATAGTTCGGGGGAATGGGTCTACCGAGTAAGAGGTCCTCCGTGGAATTTGTTTGTAAAACAAATAAAGAAAAACCCCTCCTTAAATCAAAACGCAACAACAAAGCCAAAATAAAGTTGAATACTCATCCTCCATTCTCCTTAGCTTTTAGCAACATTCGCGGTTTTCGTACCAATTATTCGGATGTGGAGGCTTTTTTGATAAAAAATAATCCGGATTTATTAGCACTTTGCGAATCTAACCTAAATGCTGGTATATCTTCTAATGATTTCTTTGTTCCTAGATACCTACCTCTGTTTAGATTGGACTCCTCTATTCATATGCATGGTCTAGCAGTTTATGTCAAGGAAACTTTACCAATATTTCGTGAAATTGACCTGGAAGACCCCAATCATCCTTTCATGTGTTTTCGTTTGTCTCTTCTACATTCAACTAGTTTTTTGTTCTTTCTCTATCGCTCTCCATCTTCTCAAGACTGTTCTGTTATCAAATCAGTTTCAAAGTCTGCTGACTTAGCTCTTCTTAATCATCGCTCAACCAACATCTTTGTATTTGGTGACTTTAACATTCACCATAAACAATGGCTAAGATTCTCGAATGGAACAAGTAGCTCTGGTGTCGAAACCTATAACTTTGCAGTATCTCAGTCTCTCTCGCAATTGGTTGATTTTCCAACCCGCATTCCTGATCACTCAAGTCAATCGCCCTCCTTGTTGGATTTATTTTTGACCTCTAACCCTGAAATTTGTAAGATATCTCATAGCGCTCCACTGGGTCGTTCTGACCATGTTGTTTTGGAGGTCAAAATTAATTTCAATAGGCAAGTTTCCCATGAACATCCCATGCATAGATCCTTTTTTAGATATGATCTTGCGGATTGGCTAAAATTTCAAAATCACATTCAGTCTGTCCCATGGGAAAAAATTCTTTCCAATTCAGTTGATGATTGTGTTAATGAAACTACTTCAATAATATCTGAAGCAATACGATTATTTGTTCCGTCAGGGAAATATCAGTTAAAACCTCATTCTTCGTCATGGTTTTCTCCAGCTTGTGCTGCAGCCATAGCTCATCGCAATCATTTCTTTCATCGCTACCGTCGTTATGCGACTGATCATAACAGACAACTGTTTATTGCCTCGCGCAATAATTGTAAATATGTTGTTCGTAAAGCTAAAACTGTTTTTGCTGAAAGGACTAAAGATCTTATCAAATCCAAAGAAATAGGTTCTTGCAAATTTTGGCGTATTATCAAAAACGTCCGGGGTAGTTCTAAAACATCTGTACCTCCACTTTTCAATGGTCCTGAAGTCATTAGTCTATCTAAGGATAAAGCTGAACTATTCGCTAAACTCTTCAGTTCTCATTCCACCCTCGATGATTCTGGTCATGATCTCCCTTATTTCTCCTCCATAACTGTCCAGACTTTACATGATTGCTTTATATCTCCTGATAAGGTTTCTAAGATTATTAACAAAATGGATTCTAATAAGGCTACTGGACCGGATGGCATTCCTGTAATTGTACTTCAAAGATGTTCTACTGAGTTATCTCCCGTTTTGTGTGCTCTTTTCAAAAAGTGTTTGGACGAATCCTGTTTCCCTTCATCTTGGAAGTTTGCCTCTGTTATTCCAATTTTTAAAAATTGTGGTGAGCGATCTCATCCTTCTAATTATAGACCAATCAGCCTCATTTCCATCTTAAGCAAAGTTTTCGAGACTTTAATTAACCTAAACTTAGTTGAATTTATTGAAAAAAATAATTTGTTTTACGACTCCCAGTATGGGTTTCGTTCTGGGCGTTCCACTGCTGACGTTTTGACAGTTATAAGTGAACGTTTTTATCGTGCCCTTGATGTCTCTGGTGAAGCGCGAGCAGTTGCCCTTGACATCTCCAAGGCATTTGATAAAGTCTGGCATCGGGGGCTACTGCACAAACTTAAGGCATATGGTTTAAAAGGTCCATTTTTAAATATTATCTCCTCCTTCCTTTCCAATCGTAAACTCAAGGTGGTTCTTAACGGTCATTCTTCTTCCATTTTTTCCATCAATGCTGGTATTCCTCAAGGTTCAGTTCTCGGTCCGACTCTGTTCCTACTGTACATTAACGATCTCCCTGACAATTTATCATCCAAAACCGTTATTTATGCTGATGATTCAACATTATATTCCTGCCTTAATAAATCAGATGATTGTGATAAAGTTAGAATGGCCTCTGATCTGGAAAAAGATCTCAATACAGTAGTTGAATGGGGTAAGAATTGGCTTGTTAATTTTAATCCATCTAAAACTAATCTTCTTTCCATTAATCATCTCAATCATGCTTACTTACCTCGAATTTTGATGAATGGTTCTCATTTGCCTGAAAGCAATTCATTTCGTCTTCTTGGTCTTATATTTACCAGCGACCTCCCATGGCGATCTTATATTGAAAATATAGCTAAATCAACTGCCATGAAGGTTGGTTCTCTTTTACGAGAAATGAATTACCTCACTCCTGAATGCGTCCTTTACTTATACAAATCATCAATTCGTCCATGTATGGAATACAGCTGCCACATTTGGGCAGGTGCACCAAAAAATTGCCTGAAATTGTTAGACCGTGTTCAACGGCGTGTTTGCAATGCAATTGGCGAAAACCTTTCTTTGAAATTGGACTCCCTTTCACACCGGCGGAACGTAGCGTCTCTTTGTCTCTTCTACAAGTTTTTTTATGGTCGATGTTCAAGCGAACTATCATCTCTTACACCTTCTCTCAAAATTTTTCTCCGTTCTACTAGGTTGTCTTCTTCGTCTCACCAATGGACTGTTTGTGTTCCAAATTGTCGTAGGGATTTTTATAAAAACAGTTTTTTTCCGCGTACGTCCAGACTTTGGAACTCACTTCCATCTACATGCTTTCCTCCTGAATTTAACCTTCAACTGTTCAAATCTAATGTTCATCGCTACCTTAAATCTGCTTAACTTCTCCTGTAGCTCTTTACTCGCAAGTGGCCTTTTAGGCCTTGTTTTGAGCAATCTCCAATAAAAAAAAAAGTATACATCTTCTAAAGAATTGGTCGAGACTGAAGTAAATACTGCAGAAAGGTATTTCTACGAGAAAGGCTGTCAAGAAGTTTTCCAATTTCTACCTGCAAAGAAATACGAAAGATTCACAACTCACAAAGACAACTTACTCATCTACACAGGTAGAATATTAGCAGAAGAAGAAGTTACCATTGTTGGAAGATATACCAAATCAATGAAAGATCTCAAACTACATTTTGTGTACCAGTGTTAGATAAAGAGTCACCAATTGCATACAGTATTGTCTTGGATATCCATTGGAATGATCCTGTTTGTAAGCATACTGGCATCGAAACAACGCTGCGATTCATCACGAAGAAAGTCTTTATTATTGGCAGACGATCATTGGTGAAGTTGATACGTAACAATTGTCAAAGATGTCGATATCTCATGAAGAGAACAATTGACGTAATGATGGGACCGGTGTCAAGCTGTAACATGACAATCGCACCTGCATTTTATTTCACCCAAATTGATCTATCAGGACCCTACAGTGCATATTCACCTCTTCACAAAAGAAAGACCATGAAGATCTGGCTCACTATCTTCTGCTGCTGTTCAACATCCGCAACAAGTATAAAAGTCATGGACGATTATTCAACTGAAGCTTTCGTCCAATCCTTTACAAGATTTTCCTGCGATTTTGGATTTCCCAAAAAAGTCATGTGTGATAGTGGAAGTCAATTGGTGAATGGATGCGAGAAGATCCAGATTAGCTTCAAAAACATCCAATCTAAATTGAGTCAAAATGCATCTGTTGAGTTTGCTGTGTGTCCTGTTGGAGGGCACAATATGAATGGAAAAGTAGAAAGAAGGATTAGGGAGGTCAACCTATCAATTAAAATAAATTTGCATAACGAACGCTTATCATTGATGCAATGGGAGACTCTGTCTGCTGTCATCGCAAATAGCATCAACGACCTACCTCTTGCTGTTGGCAGTAAAACTGACGTCGAGTGCTTGGATCTAATAACACCCAATAGATTGCTTCTTGGAAGAAATAATGATCGTAGTCCTGTTGGTGACATGGTCGTATGTGACAAATCAACGAAGATCTTGCAAGAGAACACAAAAATCTTCAATGCGTGGTTCGAGACTTGGCTATTGACTTACGTGCCAAATCTTATGGAACAGCAAAAGTGGTTTGATAATGGACGAAACCTTGAGGTTGGAGACATTGTATTGTTTTCAAAACCTCAGTCAATTGTTTGTTCGACTTACACGTACGGTTTGGTGACGAGCGTGGAACGAGGTAAAGATGGACACGTAAGAAAAGTGCGTGTGAAATATCAAAATGCCAATGAAAGTGTCCCGCGAGAGACGTATCGTGCAGCTCGTAGTTTGATACTAATACGTTCAGTCGATGAGTCTGACGTGGTGATGGAATTGGGGAAAATGGCTACAACAGTTGATATCGCTTTTAAACAAACATAGAAAGAAATTTCAAACATTGCTGGGGAGTGTTGTATATAAAAAAAAGATTTATTATTGTTATTTTCATTGTTTATTTAATGTCCAAAATTTCTTTTATTCAATCGTACTTCATTGTCAATTGTCACATTCATACACTTATTCCCAAGCTATCAGTTTCTTTGTTTAATTAATTACGGTTTTATTTTATTGCACGGTTTCCTTTGTAAAGATTCATTATTTTATAATTAGGTCAACTATTTTCCGTACATCTGCATTAACAACGTTTTGTGTAGAGAGAGTACACGTCTGCAAAATTCTAAAATCGTTTATTATTTTCTTATCAATTCTATTCTAACTCAGCGTTTACATTTGGCCAGCTGTTTGAACATCATTCAACATTATTCAACTCGACCTCAATTTCAATTTGTTCCAAACAACGTTGCGTGTGACGCGCTTCAACATTAATGTTAAACCAAAACTAGTATATGGGTCGTTGTTTGTTCTGCAAGTAAACAAGAATTTGTGTTTTAAATCGAGATTTTCGTTGCAGTTGTTGCTTTTATTCAGTGGTGATGTTGAAACATGTACTGGACCAACAACATTTGCAGAATTTACAAAACTGAGAGGAATGAAAATCATACATCATGGAGTTTTTCACAATCTTGAACATTTTACTGCTGTTTTAGAAAAATATAAAAACATCGACATCATTACATTATCTGAAACACACATACGGCAACACAATAACGAACAGCTATTTTCGTTCCCGGGGTACAGTTTTGTTTCGAAACCTCGTGCAAACGGTTTTGGTGGAGGCGTTGCCGTTTATATATCGGACAATATTACATGGAAAAGGAGAGAAGACCTTGAGTCGGAAGATCTAGAAATTTCATGTATCGAAATCATCGTGAGAAATGGCAAAAACTTCCTCGTTTGTTCAGCGTATAGACCCCCTGATTCATCAGATTATCTTCTAAAACATTTCAACGACTTATTTGACGAAAAATTGAAAAATGTTTATAAATCACTGAATGAAGTTATTCTCGTTGGGGACTTAAATGCAAATCTCCAAAAAGACAACTCAAAGGAATTGAAATCACTTCTTGCAATACATAACTCCAAGCAATTAATCGATTCACCTACAAGGATTACAAGACACTTCAACATTGATCGATGTAATCTTCACAAACATTAGCAAGAATATTAAAGCTGTTATTACAACTCCATTGAGCCTGAGTGATCACGATCTTATTGGTTGCGTGCGAAAATTAAATAATAAAAGTACGAAAGCTAGAACAATTAACTGTCGTAACTATTCTAAATATGACCCTGTTAAACTGGAAAACGATTTATCGAGAGACGTGTTTGAACCATTGTTTGCAATTCACGATGTAAACAAAGCTTGGTCATTTTTATATAACATATTCACAAATAGTTTTGATAAACACGCTTCGAGAATAACGAAACATGTGAAAGGCACCTTTGCTCCATGGTTGAGCAACGATGTCAAAAAGCAAATGAACAATAGGGACAAGATCGTGAGAAAAGTTCGCAAAACGATTATAAGCGTCTACGAAACACCTGTACTGCTGAAATTCGAAAAGCAAAATCTGATTACCACCAAACGCTCTTAACAGAAACCAGGCACAATCCAAGGAAGATTTGGCAAGCGATCAAATCAATATTTCCAAGTAAAAATGTTGTTGTTGGTGTACCAGCGGATAGTGATTCGAGAAAGGCTAATGCGTTTTATGAATTTTTTTTTTTGTTGTTGCACAGAGTTTGAAGCAGAAGACTTTCAAACTACGTCAATTTACATGGAGTGTCCCGTCCATTGTCAATCAAAGAACTCAGTTGACTTTTCAATTTGGACACTACAATATTTGTCGAGAAAGAGCTGAGAAAGTTGAAACGACACAAGTCCACAGCAATCGACAATTTACCCACTGGTATACGTTGCTCCTGAAATTGCTGGTCCTCTTGCCTACATCATCAATTTGTCCTTATGATCTGGACAGGTGCCTACCGAATGGAAAATCGCTCAAGTTATACCACTTCACAAGGGTGGAAATACTGATGATCATAACAACTTCAGACTGATTTCCATACTGCCAGTAGTTTCCAAAATACTTGAAAAGGCAGTCCATCAATAACTAATGAACTACATCAAAGGAAACAATCTAATTTCCGAAAATCAATTTGGTTATCGTGCCAAGCGTTCAACTGAACTCGCTACCACGCTATTTGCTGATGCAATTCGTAAAGCACCTGACAACGGAACGATGACTGGTGCAGTCTATTTTGACCTCTCAAAGGCATTTGACACATTAGGTCACGACCACCTACTGGAAAACTTGAAGTCGTACGGCATAAAAGGTTTGGCCTTACGTTGGTTTACCGACTATCTCTTCCAAAGATCACAAAAAGTGAAACTTGGTCAAGAGCGTACTCATCCATGTCCATTGGTGTGCGGTGTCCCACAAGGATCTATTTTAGGGCCCATGTTATTTCTACTTTTCTTCAGTGACTTCAATGATTGTCTCAATCATTGCAGTGTTCTTCAATTTGCTGATGATACAGTCATCTTCGTTTCATCAAAGAAAGTATCAGAGATCGAATCCTTACTGAACAAAGATCTGGCTTCAGGTTCACTTTACCTGGAAACTAATGATTTGGTGGCTAATTTGAATAAAGGTAAAACTGAGAGTATGTTGTTTGGAACATCTAAACGTATTTCTACTGTTCCTGCTCATTCAAGTAACCTCAAATTGTTTTGCAATAACATTCCGATAAATTGCACAAATTCGTACACTTACCTTGGTACCATTCTTGATAAAAATTTGTTACTGAACACAGACTTTGAGAGTAAGTACAAGAAAGCTTCCAAAAAACTTGGTGTTTTGAGAAAACTGATGTCTTTTATGACATCTGAGGCTGCACAAGTTGTGTACACCAGCATCATTGTTTCTGCTTTCAAGTATAATTGTACTGTTCATCTGAATTTAAACCAGTCCCAGCAGTCGAAGCTGAAATCACTTCAAAGGCGAGCTGAATCGATGTGCAACGTTAAAACAACTCCGATATTGAACGTGTTCAACAAACAAGTTGTAATGCTGGTGCGAAAGTGCTTTGATGGAAACGTTGCCCCTAGTTTCAAGGACTACTTTAAACTCCGCGAACATAACAAAACACTCACTTAAAAACACTTAAAAGTAAGTTTTGTTTGCTTGTTGAATCGGTTTTTAACAATTGTTTTTAATGAATTTTTATCTTATTGTATGTATTTTTTATATCTAACTTAACGAATCTTTTAACTTTTTTTTATTAACATTTTGTTTTTATTTTAAGGACACATATTGATAGCAGATTTATTATCTGAAATGTATATATCCTTGTAAAATATTCATAATAATAATAAAGCATAGCCATCTAATTTCTCAGGTAGGAATTTAATAAAATTGTGTTTCTTTAATGCATATATGCTTAATCATCTGGGAGACTTTTTTCATACAAAGTGGGAAGGGAAAAAGATCTAGAGGATTTGTTGACCTTTATCAGGTCAGGTATTTAGAGGTAATTCATCATTTGATAATTGGTCTTTCCTTTAAAAGGTTGATAAAAGAAGAAAAAAACTTGGAAAAGTTGACTAATGAGGGCAATTTGTCTTTACTGGTCTATGGAAATAAATTTTTAATGCTTTACAGGAGCTCATCAGGCATATCCCACAGCAACGAGCATTGCCCAAGGATATGAAACGTAAAGCTGCTGAATATATGGTCATTAAGGGGAAAATGCAAAAGAAACTATGCGAAGAAACAGGAAAGGTAATCCTGTTAAAAGACATCGAATATTTCGCTTCAAAACAAAGCTGGTCAAAGCAAAAATGATCTTCGCACCGTGCCCGTGGCCTACCATAATTGTGTAGTCTAACCATTTTCATTCTGTGTTTTAGGAGCATGTGTGGAGATCTTAGGCCCGGGTTAAACGTCGCGCTTCTCATGTGCCTAACGTAATATGATTAAGTTCGGCAAAAGCGCGACTCAAGCGCGACACCAAGTTAAACGTCAAGCTCAATAGACTGATTGACACATCCAATCCTTCTGTATCCAAGCAACAGCTGTCAATCAAAACTTGCAAAAATGGCGGGGCAGGACAGAACTAAAATATTATTGATTAGAAACTTGATATCAAAGCGTTGAAAACGTCGAAGATTATTAATGAAAGGGATGGCAATTATCTTACAGCAAGGATTGCTTCATTTGAAGTCTCTTCTGTCGGCAGCTATGTCTTTATTTATGAATAACGAAACCAAAACACGGAAGAGGTCATGCCGAAGGTTGCCAAGAAATACAGGATGGTGGGACAAAGTCTGGTTTACCTATGATAACAAGCGGTTCAAGCAAACTTTCTGAATATCAAGATCAACATTTGAACTCATACTAGCCAGAATCAGACCACACCTTGAAAGACAGACAGTAACTGACGAGCCTATTTATCCTGAAGTTCGGTTAGCCATCTGCCTCTATCGGCTTGGTAGAGGAGACTACCTTTACAGTGTTGCTAAAATGGTAGGCCTAGCCCGCTCCACTATGACTAGAATTGTAAACGAAGTTAACCAGGTAATAGTTTCTTGTCTTTGGGAACAATATGTCTCCCGTCATATGCCAACAACTGAAGATGAATTTCAGAGCAAAATTTTAGATATGGAAGAGTTTTGGCAGTTTCCTTGTAGCTGGGCAGCTGTTGATGGGTGCCATATTCCCATATGGTGTATCATACGTACTGACAGAAAGATTTTCACAGGATCCTCTTGAGGTATAATACCACGTCAGCCTATCTGCATCTAACACTCAGTATATTTATTTTAACAGGTTTATATTATTTTTCTGAAATTTTTTTCTTGAGAAGATTTTATGATCAAAGGATTTATTTTATTCAACCCAGCCTCAAAATATGCTTATCCTATGCTTAAACTTTCAGGAATCTTAGCCTGTATATATATGCTTATAAGCTTTATTCCATAAAAAAGGTGTAATTTTCAAAACTATGAATAAAAAAGTTAACGAAATTGTAAAATTCTCTCACCTGTTTTCAAAGAACTAAAACAATTCATCTAAACCAGTCTTATTTCGCAATTGAAACTTTTAGAACTATTTTGGTCAACAAAGGTCGATGGGTTAGTTACGTTGGAATAACAGTAGAGAGAAAGAGCATGTGCATTTAGATGTGCGCCATCATTAATCTATGTTTCATAAAACCCTCCTCCATTGTTGGGACGACATATACATAACAAATACGGTGGAGGAGCTACATACGGTAACAGGTTCAAGAAGGTCCAATCCTACTGTTCGTGACTTTGGCTAGAATGACAACACAATACGTAACCAGAAAGTTTTTCGTTCCATTGAAAGTGGAAATTGTACTGCTCCAAGTGAAATACAAATGAGTGATGAAAAACTTTCCTGTCGAAAGAGACGAAAGTTTGATGATTAGAAATTTTGATCATTATATTGTAATTTCTAATAAAATAGTGTTGTTTTTTCTCATTCTTTTTAGAAAGTTTTTTATATTAAAGTCAATATCAATACAGAAATTAACCAATATATGCTAACATATACAGAAATGTATTTTGTTTTTATTGTTTTTTAAACTTTTTATTGTTTTTATCATATCGTTTCTCAAAATGTTACTTTGAACAGCAACTTTGAAATTCATTATTTATAATTTTGAAGTCAAAGATTATCAATGATTATTGTCATTAATTTATTTGGTAATATTTGGCTAGGAACTATTTGCCATGAATAATGCTTTTTAATAAATTTGTAGTTTTTTAAAAAAACTGTTTTATAAAGATGCCACACAGGTGAACCATCCATCCACTAGTATGCTTGATCAATGTTAGACGAGGCTTTCTTGATTTATCCTCGTAAAGACTTTGTAGCTCGGGATTTACCTTTGTTGATGTCATGATTTATCCTGATATCCCTCGCATGTGAAAAGGCTCGTGCACGTACATATAACATAAGGATATCCTCTAGGAGATTAAGTGCAACTTCATCAGGAACTTCGCAATTATTTTTAATTTTGTTGTGGTCACACAAAAGTTTAGCATTATCATTAACTTTGCTACAATTTCTTTGCTGTCTATTGATGTCATAAATTTCTTGACGGCACAACGAAACTCGAGCTCTGCAATTGAAAACAACGAAACACCATCTTTACTGATTCGCCACAAACCTCTTCTTTGCTGGGCAGAAACTAATTTTTCATCAACATCAGAATCTGTGTACGAATCAGAGTCATCAGACTTGAAGGCTAGTAGAAGGGACAAACAATGTTGTTGGTAGGTGTTATGAACAACTTTAGAAAGGCGACGATACAAAGTAGAAGCTACGTACCCACCAAGGTAGGTTATTATAGCCTTTTCACGAGTGGAAAGTGAGCTTTCCTTGTCAGCAAAAACAACAGTCCCGTTATCAATGAAAACACCATCTACCAAATGCGCCAATATATAGTTGGCAAGTTCATAGCCAAAAATTAAATGAGCATTTTTTGAAAGCATGAATGGGCTGTTGTTTGCTATACTGTTTACAGCCTTAAAATTTAAAATTAAAATTCAGGATAGAACAGCTCAGGTTTACCACAAAAGTTGCCAATACTTTTTCTAAAAGGGTTGTAAACTTGTAGAATTTCACCAAAATTAGTGCCTGAAAGTTTGTGAAATTCCTCCAACATTACTGCTGAGTAGCAGTTGGATGAGTATAGTTTATTTGCGCATTCCTTTACAAACTTTTTGAAGTACATAGGGTGCATTTTTTGGTCCGGAACACTTTCAGCAATTATTGATTTTGGTTGATGTTTGGCCTTTTCGTCTCTTGTTAATCCACGCTTACTAAGGCAAACTTTGAAACATGCACCACATATATAAGTTTTAGCAGTTTCAACTTCCACCTCGATCAAAAATTCAGGAGTTTCTTCTAAAATATTCCCATCTATTACAGATAGAACAGCATCAAGTTCATTATCGCAGAATAAACCACTAAGTTTGGTCGCCATTTTTAATCTGTGCCCTACGTTTCCGGCCATCCTACTTTCGTTAACATGAAACGGGAAAACCAAAATAAACGGCCGGTATTTCCAGACTATCTATTTCTTAAGACTATGATTAAATCTAACTATCAGCTGAATGTCCGTTTTCCATGGTAGCATGGGTTGGGCGGGGTATATTAATGACTGTCTTCCAATATGATATAGACTGTGCCAGATCTAAACTCAAATTTCTCAGTGGTAAATCTGTCCTAATTACCTCTTGTGATGTCATAGCTGGGTAACAGATCTGACGATGCTCACACTGGATATCATTCCTACCGTGTTCTTCACTTCTTTCTTTTCACATTTGATTTTTGGTTCTAAAGAAACATTGTCCAAAATATTATCAGGAGAAACATTTAACAGTGGGAAATATTTACTCAATCGATTAGTTGAGCTAATCGAAACATGCTTTCTTTTTAAATTTTTGTGAATTGTTTGTTTACAAGAAAGAAAAATTGTTTTTTAACAACCGGTGCAAAGTGATTTGGTGTCCAATTCTTTTTATTGATTGAAGAATTGTCTGAATCACACCATAACATATAATATTCAGTTGGAGTTGAATTATTTAACAACTTTCGAATCTTAACATTATTTTAACATTAAACAGATTTCTATATTTTAATAAACCACATTCAGGGTACAAAGAAATAATTGGTATATTTTTAACTGATGAAAGCGCTGTAAGGCATAAAAAGGAAGAAAATGTTGTGTCCTTGCAATTAAGTAAAGCTTCCATTTTTATTAGATCAGATACGATATTCAGAAAATGAAACACAAACACTTTTCAAGACAAGAAAAATTTTTGCTTTCAATTTCCTTTAAGAAATAATGGGTACCTTGAATAAAAATGTGCGCTTACAAACAACTCCAGTAACGTTAGTAACCAAAGAATATTGGGTGTTCTTTCACATCCATTTAATTGCAGTGTGATGAAATTGTAGAGACAGTTTCCATCTCCAAAATAACTAAAATAAACATACTAATGAAACTGAGCTGAAAGCATTTGATTTTTTCATCACATTTTCTTATATACATAAAAGATAAGATGAGTTCTTACCTTAAAGCAACAAAGTTTTTTCTTTGCAGTGGAGGAACGAAAACATCCATGTTTTCGCCTCTGATAAAGACTAAAGAGCTCATATTCTCTTAAGGATAATCCTCATTGATTTCAACTAGTTCAGCCAACAATTTATTTTTGTATGACTGAATATTTAGTACATGGCGTGATTTTATTATTTCTGCAACTAAGAGATCCATTACCTCCGCCTTTTTTTGAAAAAGAAGTTTTGGACTATGCGTTAAACCTTATATTATTTTCATTAACCAATCAAATTTCTCTCCATCAATCAAATTCCCGAGAACAATTGCATCACCCATCCCAATTTTACGATAAAACGAAGTCAATAAACAAAGCCACTGCCAATCATTAATTGGCTATAATTGGCTACAATTGGCTACACCTATACAAATCATAATGTCGGTTACGTAAAATCAGGACCACTGATGCAAAAGATCAAAAGTGCATCACGCCTCCTTGATTTACGGTTAACGGCAATTATTCTTTTTGAAAATTAATGTTACTTTTTCGTTTCGTGTCCGTAAAAACTAGAGTCATGATGCAAAACATCCACGTGAAAGTGAGACATGAAGCAAAATTAAAAATTGCTCTTTTTCGCAGTTTATTTTTCTGACAGTTAACAGTATTAACAAGAACCATTATCACGCGAAGAACTAACAAGAAGCATTAAAGTTCCATCCAATAATCTACAGTTAGTTTCTTCTTATCTGGTAATTCATGAATTAGATATTTTTTATTGTTATTAGGGTGAAGCACTTGCTTCAATGCGTCACTCTGGATCCGCCCCTGAGATCTTCTTCTGATGAGTACAAGTAGAAAGATTTTTGATGGTCATGATAATAGGGCAGCAAAGATAAGGAAAACACTTGAGTCCAAACTGGCAAAAGAATTGGCATTGGCCAAGAAGGACACATAAAAAACTCTATGTATCAAAAGTTTTACAACAAAATGTACTTCATGCTTCAACATTTTACAGTTTTTTTGCGTTATCTGCAGATATGTCAGTAAAATCATTCAGCTCCTGCATAAAGCTTCCAAGAGAAGAAGACCCTTGACCAGCCAATCCATAAGTTGGATTGTTGCAGCTAGAATATTGCTGGGCTGTGGGCTGATATCCTGGATGGGGAGCATGAATTAGCTGTGGTTGATATGGCGTTGTTGGTTGAGCCAAAATCAACCTTACCATGGCAAGCTCATGCTCCCTGTCTCTTTCTTCTTGTTCCCTTGCATATTTCAAAAAATCTTTCATGGGGTCTTTCTCAATAAGTTGCTTTATAATACCCACCAGCTCTTGTGTTTGCTTCTCCTTAGAAGAGCTCCTCTTGTTATCTTTCTTAATAGGAACAAAAAGGTCTTGTGTTGACTCAATAGAGGTTTCAGATTTATCTAGTGAGGAATTACGAGACTGCTGCCCTGGCTCAATTGCTTGCTCTGGCTGGCAACTTTCCCTTGTCTTCACTAACGCAAATAGCCGATTGAACCAAGGCCCATAGTTCTTCTCTTCTTGGAATCGCTTGATGCCACTGGCAGTTTTCATCACCAGAGCAGCCTTTTTGCATTCTGCAATTGTTTTTTTGAATTTGTTGCGGAGCTGGGTAACTGTGTACTTACACTCCTCATTTCTTGCACCTAAGCGCTTCTTTAGTTCTTTCAGCACTTTTGTATATATTTCGGCATTTTTTTTATTCTTCACATTTTCAAAAATTAGTCTCTTCTTTAAATATTCATCCGAAATAATAACATCAATTAGGTCGTTTAACAGACTCTCAGGCCAAGTTGTTTTTCTTCCTGGTTTCTTGCCTGATTTCTTTTTTTTGCAGGAGGGGAATCATCAATTTCTTCTTCGTCATTGTTACTGCTAATGCTGTAACGTAAAATGATATATGATTATAGTTTGGCCATGTTCCCGTGCACTACACTAGAGAAAAGGTTTGAACATGCTCAAGATTGAAAATGTAAAATACCAGTACACCTTAAGTATGGGCATTTTTCTTCAATACGGTGGCAATTGTTGAGCTTGCGAGAGCAAAATCCCTAGTGGTTACGATGTTGAAAAATGGTCTGACATACCTTGGTGGTGTTGAATTAATTTGCTCCAGTCTGCAAGCTGAGCAGTAGCCCACACTTCCAAATGGCATCCAGCCTCTAGTGTCTTCATCTAGTTCTTCCAGAGAACAGGCTGTACAGACTGGTATACCGCAAACGATGCAAATATATTTAGTGGGATTTATACATGACTCGCAATCGTCTATATTTTTTGAATTAGACGCCATAATTTCAATGATTTTAATCGAAAAGTGCAGATGAATAACCGATATCGTGAAAACAAAGCGGAGGATGGTTACGATCTCCACAACGAAAGTTTAGGCACTTTTTGTTTTGGCGCCTAATTTACATTCACGTCTGCGCATGCTTGGCCTCGGTTTGGCTTCAAAATTAATAAGAATTAATTATGCATTCAGTTCGGCACATGAGAAGCTCGACGTTTAACTTGATGTCGCGCTTTTGCCGTGTAGCACGGCAACATTAGTCGAGCCAGAGCCGTGATGTCGCGCTAAATCAATTCTGCTGCACTCAATCAAGTTAAACGTCGCGCTTCTCATGTGCTTAATCTATCAATTAGGTTCGGCACATGAGAAGCGCGACGTTTAACCCGGGCCTTTAAAACGCCGGAAAAAAATTTAAGGGCATCTTTTTCCAAGATCCTCGTATGGAGACTACATTTCAGCACTTCCCCGAGACAATTTTCATTGATGCCACGTACAAGCTGCTGAACCTCCGCATCCCTGTCTATCTTCTTCTCTGCGAAAATTCAAACGGGCAGAGTGAGATCGTTGCTGTTTGTTTGTTAGTTCGCGAAGATGGTGAGAGTTTGAGGTGGATGCTCAATGCATTCAAACGCTTAAACAGTGGATGGCCTCGTGTACGAACTGAAGGATATTGGTGAGCGAGAAACTCTCAAAGAATGCTTTCCTGAAGCGTCTGTCCTGATATGTTTGTTCCACACGCTGCGAAGCTTCCAGCGAGAAACGGCCTGTGCCAGAATAGGGATCACAGCAGGGGAAAGGACTCTGGCGTTAGAGTTATTCCAAAAATTAGCGTATGCTTGCTGCGATGAGAAATACAACACGATCCACCAGCAAATGCAAACATATTGTGCACCTCAAGTTTTTTCCTATTTCGAGAAGAATTGGCATCCCCTACGAGATGAATGGGTGCTAGGCCGTAAAGCTGACTGGAAAGTTTCTGAATAAAACAAACAATCGAGTAGAGTCCATCAATGTGAAGCTAAAGCAAGTTATCAATTGCCAATCCACTCTCGAATGCTTTGTCGGCAACTTATTCACGATCCTTTCCGCTCTTCGAACGGAAGTTGATCACCGAGCAGCTGTAATGTTTCAGAAAAGGACTCTGACACCATTCTCTGATGGAACGCCAGAAAGGCAATACAACCAGCTGCTGACGCCCTACGCTGCAGTTTGTTTTGCAGCAGTTAAAAAGCGCGAGTCGTGTTGGCGAGTTCACCCACGCTGCTTCCGGTTTTACAGTAGCGTCCGGCAAAAGGAGAGATGGTTTGTTTGGAAAAGTTCCACTTATGTGAATAAATATTGTTCATATATTGAAATGTTCAAATATTGTTTGTTGTGTATCAAAATTAAACTCTTCTCCTCTTTCCTGTAGTTTGCTTCTCAATTCAGTGATTACTTGTCCATAGTATATTCCATTTTTCGTATTCTTTGTGTTCGTTGGGAGCAGTTTGGTTTTGAATTTATCGTTTTCAAGGATTATTTCAACAAGATCTGTAACTGTGGTTTCGGCCCATTGACATTTCCTTCCAGTTTTCTTCTTCCCAGAAGTTGGTATGATTGGTCTTTTGATGACTTCACTGTCGTCGTCATCTACATCATCACTGTCACGATTATATACTCAATCGTCGTAAGGGTTATAAGGATCGTGACTGCGCATACTCGTCGTAATCCTAAAAATATGGATAATAATTATAACATAAAACTTTGTACAACTGCAATTTTTTTCAACCTTGCTAGTCAAAAACATAAGTATGTCAACAAAATATAGCAGTCGCGATACAGGAAAAGTGATAAAAAGAAACATAAAAACAACACGAGAAAAAAATCCAGGAAAAAATATTCATCCTCACCATGCTTGTTTTGTTTTTCTCCGCTCTCCACACACTGTTTTTTCTTCTTTTTTTGTTGAAATTTGAAATGTACCCACACATTTTTTTCATTCTCTATTCTGGTTTCCCATTACAACAATACATTATTATTGCAAGTTCAGCGGAAGTTCGTGTTTTTATTACATGCAAAATCTTGGTGATTGAATTAGACACATCAGAAAATAGGCGTATAAAGTTAAGTCGATTTATAGTCGAATTTAGCAGAATTTTGATATTAGATTAGACATGGTTTCTTGAGTTTAATTCACGTTGCTGCATCCAATTCTTTTTTCTCTTTTTACGCTTTGTTTATGCCGTGTCTAATCTAAACACTTAGACATCTTTCGAAAAATAATTGAATTAGACAGGCCATAAAACAGGCCTATAAAGTGGCTCTAAACCCAACCAATTAAAAGCATAAATGACGTTTACATAGAGACTAACGACATTTGACTTATACTTAATATGGTTCAATTATGATGATTATATTATCAAAGGTCTTGTTCTCAAGGTGCAACATTTTTTGCATCCTAACTTCCAAACGTAAGATACATATCCTTTTATTAAATGAAATATACCTGACAACCCAGAAAACTGCAATAGACTTTCGGTCTTTCATTGGTACATTCAAGTGTCGACTGAAGAAAAGGGTTGCAAATGATTGGTATCTTTGGAAAAGAGATTGCATTTTAGCTAAGATTACACGAAAAGTCATATACATATGAAATGAAAGTTGTAACAACAACCTTCTTATAATTATATGAAGAATTGGAATTAGTGACTCTATGTGACATCAAGTTGACTTAATGTTTTAAATTATTCACCTCAATAATTTAATGATCTGTTTAATTTAATATTAATAATTTGATCAAATTAAGTCATACAAGCACATTTCTTCGGTGGACAGACGTTTCGAAACCGGACTGTTCGAAACAATATTGTTTTATATTTTTTAAACTTTTATTAATTTTCGAAATTATTTTGTTTTAGTTATTTAAAATTTTTATTAATTTTCAAAATTATTTTGTTTTTCGTCGTTTTTTCAAATTCTATTAACATTTTTTAAATTCGCGAATTATAGTCACGAATCAATCTCGTGGTTTGTTTATCTTGGAACGTTATTACGGTTGTCTTTAAGCGGCCCCGCGACATGCATTTGAAATGTTTCCGCACGTTCCTGTGACGAAGCTTGTGTGTCTTTGTTCAATAAAAATTTTGTGATAAGAGCTCTCTCTGATATGAATGATTATCAAATGAAATTTTAAGTATTGAGGTGAGGTCCAGAGATACGATGGCGAAAAGAAAATATTCCATAAATATCTGTACCCTTACAATAACCATAGAAACAAAACAAATAGAATAGAAAGTCCATTACATATGCACGCATTTTACTTTATAAGAAAGGCGTTTAGGCTGGCCATAAAATAGTGTCGATAATAAGTCAGGTGAGTCGGCAAATAATTATGCTCAGCTAGCAATGAGTCATAGAAATCAATCCATGAAAGCTTTTGTTTGATTGTTCGAAGTTAGCATCTTACCACGGAAATTAATCTAATATTTAAAGTTATGGAAGCCTCGTTAAAAAAAATAAAATAATAATAAAAAAAGAAAAATAGTTGATTATGTATTAAAAAAAATTGTATTCTAATCGTAAATGAAAAATCTTTTAATATTGTTTCGAACCGTCCGGTTTCGAATCGTCAATTTTGAAACAGCCAGTTTCGAATCGGCAGTTTCGAAACGTAGTGGAATCCATTTGTTCATATTAGCACTCCAGGGTACGATACCAAAACAATATTTATCGATTGCAACTTGAAATGCAGGTGTTCTTCAGATTCAAGGATGTTAAACATTTATGTTTTCACAATCACATGTATCCCAATAATCTTCCAATCATAATTCTTTCACAGATTTTTCTTTTAAATGCAATACGTTCAACTAGGCCATCAGGCCATTCCCTATTTTACACCTATGCTAACAGACAAACAGGATGGCTGACAAACTACAATTACCAATCAATAACTCAAAGTAAAGTGAAGGAAAGGCTATTTTTCTGTAGAAATTGTGAAATAAATCTTATAAAATTTACAAAGATCAAGGTTCAGATATCAAGTTTGGACTGTTTAACCCTTACTTGGCATTGATGCCATATTGTGTCATTGACTTTAAGCAGCCATTTTCTTATTTTCCATATACGGTAGTCAGGTATAATTACTTTTGTGCGTCTACCACTGGGATCATCAACATCATCATGTATCATGTGTATGTGAGGTTGTCGTGGATCAACTGGTAAATCAATAAAACAAATATATAGCAACGCAAAAACCAGTGACCTGACTCCTTGATCTATGGTAGCAATACTGCAATATTGATCTATGGTTGCACAGCACTACTGCGCTATTGATCTATGGTTGCACTACTGTGCTATTGATTTGTTCAAGGAATATTCTGAAACATTGTGCAATGACAAGAAATAAAAAACAAATAGGTAGATACAAATATTTAAAAAGCAAATTACTATTTTCATTCCTATATATAAAAACGAAAACAAAAAATTTATGAAACAAACTGGCAACTTACAATGATCTTGACTGAACACAGCTCCAACAACAAATATGAAGCATAACATATACATATGCATAATGTTTTCTACGTCTAATTAAAATTTATTTATTACAATAAATATTCCAAAATTCATCAATAATTTCTATTGAAATAGTTGAATTGTGAGTGCTGAATTGTGAATTGTGAGAGTAGTAGTACGGCCATTCTAAATGTGACGAAACGTACACTTGAAGAGTAAGAATGCTTGTAGACAAAACGAAGAAGCCTGATTGTATGAAATAATCTCATATGTTAAAACACACATACAGGAGAGCCTAGTAAAAACTATTGTCGTCAATTTTTATAATTTGCCTGGTTAATAAAGTTTATGTATGTGACGTAACGTACATTGAAGAAATATGGAATTTTCGGGTCACAGATAACATAGACTGATTCCTCCAAATTCCACGATGGATTTGTTTTAATTTTTCTGGAGCAAGTTTATGTGGAATAAAGCAAACCTTTTCACCAGTAATGAATTCAGTTTCTTATTTCCAGATATCTTACGTATAAGTTGTGACGTAATGTACACAGTTCAGACATGTTGAGGATTTTGACCCAAAAATCAAAAATTAATGATTGTAAAACACTTTGAAACGTTCTTGAAATAAAATAAATAATATAGGAGTACAATAAAGGTTGAAAACTATAAAAACAAGTATAAAATTGTTTACTCCTTGATAGAATATCTTGATCTACCATCAACTGTTGTGTCTATGTATGTAAGTTCACTTATCATCCTGGAATCTAGATCATTGTCAACAATAAACCGTTTCCCGAAATATTTTTTGAGGTAATTGATCTCAATTTCATCATCATCATGGCTAACTTGATACTTTTCAATCAATTTTTTGTAATTCTAGCAACTTATGAAGTTTATAAAAAACATTTACGATGAAAATGTGACGTAACGTACAACCACATGTACCTAATATAAATTGTTAGGTAGCTCAAATGGGATCTCTTGACTTTATCAACTTTGTGACTCTAAAAAAACAAAGCACTTCTTACCTAGTTTCAACCAAAAAAGGTTGGTATTAAGTAGGATTGACCACAATGACTGGCATTAATATGAGACACTTTTTCCATAGTCATTATTTTTAAAAAACTCTTGATTTTAGTCCTACTTTAGGAAGGTTTTGAAAATCGGCATCATGACCAAACTATTGAAAATAAAAGCATCCAAGGTACATTATTCCACTTAGCCTAATTCCCTGGCCTAGAATTGAGTTTTAAAAATCACTCTTTAGGTTGACAAATTTCTGGAATGGTCGAGTGTAGTAGTAGTGAGTGCTAATTTTTTTGTTAGATGACGTTAAGCTTGTACATGTTTACAACGTAAAATAAAAAAAAAATTAAATTAAAGGTACTTTTACCAAAGAGTTATTCAGTCAGAAACATTTTACTAATAAATAAAAAAACAAATAGGTAGATACAAATATTTAAAAAGCAAATTACTATTCATTCCTATATAATATAAAAACGAAAACAAAAAATTCATGAAACAAAGTGGCAACTTACCTTGACTCGACACAACAACAATAAACAGTATTTGAATAAGCATTTTAAACTATTGTCTAATTAAAATTTATTTATTACAGTAACTATTCCATCAATAATTTCTATTGAAATAGTTGAATTGTGAGAATAGTAGTAATAGTAGTAGTGAGTGCTAATTTTTTTTATTAGATGACGTTAAGCTTGTACATGTTTACAACATAAAATGAGAAAATTAAATTAAAGGTACTTTTACCAAAAAGGTAATCATTCAGAAATGTTTTACTAATTTTCCTTATCGTTGAACATGCCTGATGACTGACACCTGCTATTTCAACCATGATACTTTTTCCATTTAACAACCACAATTATAAACATAACAAATTGACTTATCTGTGTTGTACATTGTTGTCGGGTGAATCATTTTCATCTATTTTATAACATTTGTTCAACATATTTGTCAAAATGTTAAATCAATGTTCTACTCACAGACAGTATCAGTTGACTGGGCAACAAATGTTTTTTTTGTAAATAATATAAAAGGAACACTGTAAACTACACCACAAACCATTCAAACCTTGACAATATTTTTTAATATAAAATAATAACAGTGTTCGCGCATCGAGAGAACAAAGCACCAACGGAAGAGAGCGCGGATGAAACTTCTATTTGTGTTTTTTTGATAAAAAACTTCTTTTTTTGAGGATAAAGCCGCGCTACGATAAGCGTTTTGGAAATAAACCGAAAATAACCGATTTAATCGAAAATATATATTTTTTACATCGTGTGCTTTCGTACATACACTGCATACGGTTTGTAGTGACACGTCAGCGTTTTGGGTTTCGCATCGCGACTTCGCATTTTGTTAAGCTTGCTATATTGGCGGAACAATAGTAAGTTTTCGTTTTTTATGGTTTATTTGCGTAGTATAAAATAGGAATTTGTTTATTTATTTCAGCTTTGAATTGTGTGTTGTTGTCGCATTTGTTACCGAACAGGGGATTTGAATCACCGTCTATTTTCTGATCTGGAAACCGTTTCCAAACATCCCCCTTACATTTATGCCAATTACGCTATTCCTAAAGCTGTTCGCTGGACTCCCAATATATTCAAAAGGCCTTAACAAACAGCTTGTGACGACCAAATTTTTCGTTGTTTATGTTGTTTACCATATACTAAGAATAATTAGAAGCTGAACTGTTGAACTGTTGCATAAGAAAATATTTTTCACTGTTAACAAAAGTTCTTAACTCTAGAAGTTGAAGCCTGCCTAAGTTTCTTTAATAGTTTCTTAATTTGTGGCAAACCTGAGCCTACGGTTTCTTATAAAAAAACATGTATATACACAATTTCTTAAACTATTGATTTATAATTGCTCTAATCATAATACGTAATGATCAACATTGTCCATTTCATTACTAGCATGGGTTTGACGGGGTTTTCAACAGATGATACTTCCCATAATTGTGTAGCTTTAATCATCTGATCACTTATTGGAGTAGTTTTACCAGCTGGATGCCCTTCCTAACACCAACCAACGGTGAGAGGGGATAACAGTGGTGAGTTAACCCACACAAGCTAACAACTTTGTATTTTAAACTTTGTGGCAGCTGAGCATAAAGGGCATGGTTGCTTATGTCCATTAGGTCAAAGATATTACATGACCCACATACCACATAATCATAATTTAATCATAGATAAAAAATATCACTCAATTCGTTATACATGTTAACAGGTGGCGGATAGGGAAAGGCCCCTAGATATGGGGGTCAGCTGCAAATAACCAATAAGCAGTCTTGGCTTATCAGGCAGTTCATTCTAGAGGGGGGTGTGAGACTCACTCTAGTCAGGTCTATCTCCATTGAAATACACCCGACGCCTGTTACAAAAGAGTGAACTAGGCGAGTGTTTGGCGCCTGAAAACCAAACTGACTGACTTGATCTACCTTTTTACGGGTAGTTGTAGTTCCTGTGGCGATCATCAACATACTGATGCTTTGGCAGAAAGAACATCGCAGCTTTGCAGAGGATCATTTCATGTCTGGTGTAGCCCTCCGTTAAATTGGCTAAGCGCCTCTGGAGCGTCAGTGTCTTCATTCGAAATCGTTTTTTTAAAGGTTTCCTTGCCATAAAACTTCTGATTTCCGTTCTTACATGTGACATGCAGTATTCTAAATGTTAGATTAATTTCCGTGGTAAAATGCTAACTTCGAACAATCAAACAAAGGTTTTCATGGATTGATTTCTATGACTCATTGCTAGCTTGGCATAATTATTTTTCCCCGGCAGACCTCCAACACTATTTTATGGCCAGCCTAAACGCCTTTCTTATGTAATGAGACTTTCTATTCTTTATAAGAATATCTGGAGTCCTTATGTCAGTGAAACACTTGTTGCCCATCCTGATGGTCGAGCGGAGGCTTTAGAATGTGACAAATGCGCCATTGGTATTTATCACATAAACAGAGTTAGCGAGAAAGAATTGGTTGGACATGTTCCAGTTGAGTTATCTAGCCTTTTTACCATTTTCTTAACGCAAATTCTATGACAGTTACAGTGACAGGAAAATGGAAACGTGGAATTTGTTTGATAGTTCCTGCACAGTTCAATGTTTTGACGAATGATAAGAAAAATGCGATGGTCTTGGATCAAGAAATTGAAAAACACAATATAAATCTTGTTTGGAGTTGAAGCATAAAGGAAAAAAGATCTATCGAATGTTTCCGATTTATGTTAATTAAAAGAAAAGAAACGAGAATTAACAACAACAAAGGTTTATTTTTAATAAATATTATAATTTTTCTAATAAACGCCCCCCTTTCACCACACTAGGGGGGCGTTTAATAGAGAGGGGCGTTTATTGGAGAAAATAAAGCCGTTCTATATTTTAAGAATTTATTTAGAAGTTTTTGTTTTCTTCTGGAACATGTTATAAGTGTTGTCAAACCAGAAATTTAAAAAAGTTTTTTTTTTAAACTAATTTCTTCTACCGGACATTATTAAAAAGCACCAAAAATTTGTTATAAAAGTTATTAAAGGATATGTTTGCATCATTCGATGAAAGTGTGTCATTCCATTTTGTCTCTCAAAGACGTTCCTTAAAGTTATTCAAGTTGCTATTAGATTTCTTTTTATAGTGATTTTTTCGTTTATATTATTTTTTTGATGCTGATTGAATGTGTAAAATATGGAAAAATGGTCGGATATATCGGTTTTAACATTTCCGGATGTGAACTCATGGTCCGACTCAGAAAGGTTATTTAATATAATAATATCAATAGCGGTTGCAGACGTTTTAGCTACATGTGTGGGCCTCTAAATTAGAGGGAAAATGTTATGTGCAAGAAGCATGTTAAAAAAGAACAATCTTTTGAGAACAATCCAGGCCAAACAACCATTAAAATTCCACTGCCCGACTTACAAGAAGCACGTGGCAGTTCAATCAATATATAATCTGGCAGCTTAACGAGTTTTTAATAATAAATCACGCCATGTTTCGCTAAAGCCTATGACGTCAAACTTTGTTTTGCATGTGTTCAGAAACAATTTTAGGGGGTGATTATATGAGCCCGGTTAGCCGGGTTGAAATTTCAACCCGCTTTGCCGGGATGACTTCAACTCGTTATTATATGGTGAATAATAGCTGGCATGAAACTTTATCCCGGGACAAAATTACACTTTTAAAAACACTATGAAAAACAATAGCCGGTACAAGCATTTGGCTGTGTGGATGGAACGCACATCCCAATTAAAACACCGCATTGGTGTATATAAGCTGTGTTCTTCGCAACTTTTGCGAAACAAATAATTCTCCCCCTGATGAAGTTTTGTTAAAACGGCAAATGGTTAGAAATAAAACGAAGCAGAACTATCGAAAAATACACTAGATCCTGTTTATTCATGTAATACAAAAGAAGGTGAAATGGTATGCTCCATCCTAACGTCATACATCAGAGACAATATGCCAGATTATCTATTTTGGAGATTCGATCAGAATTGCGCATGCGTTATGTCATATTTCATCCAGGCTGGCCGGGTTGAAGCGATTACATGGAAAATTTTTAACCTGGTTAAGCGGGATCCCGGCATATCAAAGCCGGGATAAAATTGTTTTCATATAATTGCAAGCTTTGGGTTTTTACTCCATAAGTTACATAATACATCAAAGAAGAGAAAAAAATAACTTTAGGTCGCACCTCCTATTCTTCCAACAATGATCTCACTCATGAAAGTGCCTATTTTTGCCGCTTTTTTGTTGCTTTTTTTTAGCCTTGTAGAGCCTGATTTTTTGCTATTTTTTTGCTTTTACTCTATAATTTTTACTATTTTTTTTACCCTTACTATTTTTTTGAAAAAGGACATTGGTAAGTATTTCGGAAACTTATAAATTGCGTAAAATTGTATACTTTACAGGGCTCAAAAAATCTTTTTTGTGTGAT
The DNA here is from genome assembly GCA_963930725.1 of Candelabrum cocksii. Lineage (NCBI taxonomy): Eukaryota > Metazoa > Cnidaria > Hydrozoa > Anthoathecata > Candelabridae > Candelabrum > Candelabrum cocksii. The sequence goes on along the minus strand of OZ005672.1, from coordinate 12,772,020 downwards.
GTACGAGGTCGTACGCCACAGAAAAAATCCGCGTACGAATTATAGTTTCGGCGTACGATTTATCCTGTAAAAAAAGCTTAATAAATTATATCACGTTTATTTTGTTTAATTTTCAACTTATTTCCTACTGAACACTAAACATTCCGAATATTTCAAAAATTATCAAATTAAGGCAAATCAAATTTAGAAGTTGTTTTGCGTTCCCGACCGACTCTAATTTTTGCAAAATGGAATATTAACTTTCTTGGGAAAACAAGATTAGATGTATATTTTACAATAATTAAAAACACGGAATATAACTGCTTTTAAGAAAATCGCGATTAATTTTCACAAAAACAATTTTTCTGACTGTTGAGTGAAGATTATCTATATACGCCTTCCAAATATGATTGAATGCTATAAAAGGATGTTTTGTGTTGGGTTTCATAAAAATAATCAATCTGCTAAATAAAAATCGTTCAAAATCTTAAATTAAACCTGAAATTACTTTTTCAATTGAGCTTTTATGATTTCTTTTTTTGCTTTAACCACAATTTTTTTGCTATTTATTGCTTTTTTCAAGAAATTTCCAATTTTTTGCCGAGTGTGATCCTTGTTCCCATATCTTTGAATATTCTTCCGTAATGGTGTCTTACAGTTGCAAATGCACCATCCTAATTATTTATTAAGCCTTAAACTTGTTCTTAATTTTTGACCAACTTAAGCCTTAGTGTTAAAATTAAGGCCTAAAATTGTTCCTATAAAAAATAAGTGTAGCAAGAAACCATCTACTTAATATAATTACAATTTTTATAAAACGAAGCGACGCCAAGGGGATCTTTTCACACTGTACACATTTTTTCTACGATTTCCAGAATGTTCTTTAAAGTAACAATCACTTTAAAAAGACCCCCCCCTCCCTAATTATTACGACCCCCGTTTATTCGGTACACAGGAGTAGGCACATGGTGTAGTCACATTCATTTTCTTGTCTTTTCTCGATCAACTCGCAACAGAAATGGCTGGATTTACATTTGGATCAATTTTATAATCTTTCGCAGAAAATGTATATATAAATGTAATATAAATAAATGTAAATATAGCGTCAGAAATTATTGGAGAAGGCTCTTCAGCTGTTGTCTTCAAGTATTACCTGAAAGAGAAGCCAGCTGCAGTCAAAAAATTTAAGGTTCAAATGTCTAAGAAGTCCATCTTAAATGCTGCAGATGCATTAGCAAAACTAAGGCACAAAAATGTTGTGAGGTTTCTTGGGTATTCATAGAAGCCATCTGCAATTTTATTTGAATATTGGCGAGGTAAAGTTTTTTGATCACGGCAACAATCATGCGGTTCATTTGTTAAAAGATCTCATAGACCTTTTTAACGATAATGAATATTTTAATCTAAAAGAACGTGCAGGATATTGTGCGCAAGCCTGCGAAGGTCTTTCCTATCTCCATTCATTAAAGATAATCCACAAAGATATCAAACCAAGTAACATGTTAGTGTCTGGAACAAAAGAAAATATTGTTGTAAAGATATCCGACTTTAATGAAATGGCTACATTCAAAGACACTTGCATCACCACTTCCACAACAACTGGAAATAATTTAAAAGGTAAGATAGAAATTACTTTATTAGTGGCGTTTTTTACGATTCCACTACGTTTCGAAACTGGCCGTTTCGAAATTGACGGTTCAAAACAATATTAAAATATTTTTCATTTACGATTATAATCCATTTTTTAAAACGGGTTTCCTATAAAGCAAAATGCGTGCATATGTAATGAGACTTTGATATTTTATTTGTTTCTATGGTTATTGCCAGGGTACACAAATTTATGGAATAATCCCAGTGGCCATGAGAGGTTTTTAAAACGTTTTTTTCATATATCAAAAAAACGTTTTTTTAACGTACTGGATGGCATTACATAAAAAACGTTAAAAGATAGTCGTTTAAAAACGTTCTTTCATTCACCAAAAATAAACGTTTTATTTTGGTTCAGAAATCGTTTCATGGAAAATCATATTTTACTAAAATTAATGGAATTCAAGAATTCATCATAGTTCAGTATGGTGATATTTCTTTTTAATTATATACACGTTATCTATATAAAATAGTCTACATCTTTAGGTCTTTGTGAAAAGATGCTCGCTTCAAAATACCAGCAAGGGCATGATTGGCCACAATTGAATATTAGCTGATTTAAAGAGAGGGATTCTATCAATATTAACAGACAGATCAATCAATTATTTTTTTTTATGTTACAAGACAGATGTACATAATCTTTATTATGTGCTGTTTCATTAATTACTCTTAATACACCATTAGTCATTCCGAAGTAAACATATTCTCCACCACACTTTTCAACATTTTGATAACCCTTGGTGTTTTTAACAGTGTACGAGCATCCTTTGGGACATTAAAACCTGATTTACGTAAGATGTCCAAAAGTTCATTGACAGAATGACATTGCTTCTTCCAGTTCGTTCGTTCGAAGTAAGCCGTTCGGACAGCCTTCATCAGAGGTTTCATGAATCTTTCGGTTTGAGAGTTGGCTTGTGGCCATAGCGGTGTGATGCATTGATGTTTGATTCTGAGACTCTCGAAGAACTTCCTCAGTTTGTAGGATTTGAAAGGTGGACCATTGTCGGATACCATGGTGTGCGGGATTCCAAAAACAGCGATTGTGCGTTGAAGAAAGTCAATGAGTAGGTCGGAAGAAGTGTTGCGTATGGCTTCGACGATCGGAAATTTGGAGAGTGGGTCGATGAGTACAATCAGGTAGTATCCGTTTGGTGGGGGTTCGAGATAGTCGATCTTTGCTGTCTCCCACACCTTTGTAGGCGTTTTCGTAATAGACAATTCCGCAGGTTGAACAGGTTTCGTTTGGATTTGACATGCTGCGCAGTACTTGATTAGACGTCGGTGCGTTTGGTGCGTCGTTTCCATAAGTAACCACTTTCGTCTTTGTTCCTTTGAGTTGCAGTGTATTGTGCAGCTTTTTGTTGATTCGACAAACACTTTTGTTTTGGAATCTTGTTGTCGGATCTTCTCTTCAGTTCTGCCCGTAGCAAATATTTGTACGTATCACTCAAAGTTCTCCCCTACTTCAATGTTTTTGACAACGTTTAACGTTTCTCCTTTTTCTTCTATTGTGTTGAGCGGTCTTGTGTAAATTCCCTCTCGTTGGTTTCGTCCCACTTTTTCTCGCGGTGTTGATCTACAGACTCTAGCGAAATGGTCTGTTTTTCCACACGAGCTGCACGTTCTTCCGAGTGCTGGACATCTGTTAGTATGTAGAAATTTCCCACCGCAACGGTAGCACGTTTTTGGTTGTCTGTTGTAGCCGTCGTCCTTTCTGTTCGCAGTGTCTCTCTGTTTCGTATTGTCTCTGACTGCCGTATTTTCTTCTCGAAATACTGTTGATGTCTACCTCTTTCTCGGAATGTCTTTCATTCTCCTCTGTTTGTATCCTCATTGTTTCGAAGGTCTTGGCGGTCGTAAGTAGTTCGCTGAGTGTTTTTCGTGGGTTCTGGAAGCTGTATCTGCGTAGCTTTTTTTCTTTTTCTTTTTTTTATTAAAGTTGCCCCAAAACAAGGCCATGAAAGGCCACTTGTGAGTAAAGAGCTACAAGAGAAGTTAAGTGGTTTTTAGATGACGATGAACATGAACGATGAACAGCTTGGAACTGTTCGTGGAAAGTTCGATCTGCTGTTTAATCTCCTTGTCCTTGCCAGCGAATCCGCATTTTAGGGCTTGTTTATGGACGTACGTACTGCTGGGTTGTTTCGTCTTCCCTCTGGCTCATTTTCCGGAACAGAAATGTCTCGTAGCTCATATTTACTTGTGGCTTGAAGTGGTTCTCGAACGCTTGTACCACTTGGTCGAATGTTTCACCATCCTGCTGTTCTAAAATGTTTTCGTATATGTCGTATGCTTCGTCTCTACACAGGGTAAGCAGCAATGAAAGTTTTTGTTTGTCGTCCGTCACGACCATTGAACTGCAAAGTAGTTTGAAGCGTTTTACGTACCTTTTCCAACTGCTGAACAAGACACTTGTATCTTCCCCCGAACAAGTAAAGGGCGGAAATGCCCTGACTACACTCAAAACGTAAGATCTATGTACAATATAATAATAGCGGCTCTCCACCGCGGAGCTTATATATCACATCTACAATAGTAATGAAATTAGCCAATCAATTTCGGAAATATTTCAAAGAGAAATAATTATGCAACAAATTAAACATCAGCCAATATGTGATGAAATAAAACAAATAAATAATTGAAGCTGGAATGGTGTCCTTAACTTCCTCGAGTGATTTTCACAAGGGGACGAAGAATAGGAATAATAAAATCATATGTTTAGGTCTGCATATGTTCATTAGCAAAACGAACTACATTGGATTTTAATAGAGCTAATACTCGGACATCTGCACATTGGAATCTGTACAGTACTTGGATTTGTAGTCCACCCTGTTTTAGATCCCACAAATATTCTCTGTCCGATAATTTTTGCATCAACCACTCCCCCATGTCGATACTCCATTCTTGTTCAAGAATTTCAAAGCCAGTGACAATGATCGATAATTCTTGTTCAAGATCTTGGAGCAAAAGACCGACGACAATGTTATCTTGCTGCTCAATACTTGCTGTGTTTGTAAATAGATAAATGCAGGGAATATTTTGACGAACGAAATCATTCTACACTCCCACTTGTCATGGAATGTTTAAATGATGTAAACTCGTTCATTATTTCGCGTCGCAGAACAGAGCGGTGCAGATGATCAGTAGCCACCGAAAAAGAAAAAACAGCTTTCAATCGCTTCTTTTGCTGTACCAGTGGAACGAGATGAAACTGAAATTCACCGAGAAATATCTATACTTCTACGTTATAATATTCTTCAAAGCTGTGTTTAACATTAAAAAATTTATGGTTAGATCGAGTAAAGCCAGAATTCATAAAAATACAAAATGCGACTGTAACTGCTAAAACGTTAAACCAGGGGAAAACGAGAGGGAGACCGGGTGAAACAACCGGGAAAAGACCTGGTTGGAATCCCTTCATATTTTGCCTAAAAGTTAAGGACAAAGGTTTATTGACAAAAAGTACAAATTCATAGTCAGATATTGCACACGCATGCGCAGATGGTTTCGCGCATATTTCGTTAAGGCAATATGATACCTGTATTCCTTTGTGGGAAATGATGCTTATATGATGGCTTTGGCTTATAATGGAATTACTTTCAAAAAAAAGTTAGTAATTCCGGGAATTAAGCGCATGCGTATTTTTTGGTTGGTGTAGCCTTTTCCAAATTTTTTTATCCATCAAGTTAGCTCCATCATTTGGCCATTCACATACAAAGTCTCGTTTCTTATAACCTTCGGTCGGGCTCTATATATTTAATTTAAGTTTACGCATCCGCAAGGCACTATATCCAAATTCAATTCAGTATCTTTATTATTCATCGAGATATGCATTTATGAGGTCGAAGCCTAAGTCAGTGGTAAAACTGAATATAGATTGCCCTTGACTGGATATCGGGTGTACTCTCAAAAAAATTTTCTTTCAAAATGGTCGTATCGCGCTAAAACTTTGAGGATATTTAGGAGACAATATAAGACCAATAATAGCGTTTAAAAAATCAAAAAAATCTTGTGCTTAGCGTACCAGGTGACTTTTAAATCCAGTTTTGGTTCTAAATAGTCATCACTTGATAACTCCGTCATTTCTAACCCCTGGAAAACCATTTTCATAGTGGAGATACCTTACATTAAGCCAGATGTGGGGCTGTAAAGATATTTTACTTTATTTTTGGGGTTAGGGCTAGATAAGTAAAAAAAATTCTAACATTTTTAACGATATCAAGTGGAAATTTTACATGGCTTTTTAGCTACATATAGAAGACTTAATTTGCTCAAATAAGGTATTAGGGGTCAAAATACCCAAATTCTTGTACTTGATTTGAAATCAGCACCATTTAATTAGTCAACCTACCAATTTTCAAAGCAAAGGGAATATTTTAAACTATGGGCTCAAATTTGCCCAAATAAGGTATTAGGGGTGAAAATACCCAAATTCTGGTACTTGCTTTGAAATCAGCACCATTTAATTAGTAAACCTACCAATTTTCAAAGCAAACGTTTTTTTCCTAGGGGGGTTTTGTCCTACACTCGATATGTCTATTTTAGACAAATATACAAAAATCAAATTTTCTTACTACCGTAAATCCTCGAATTGGCCCCCTGGTAGCTAATTAATTTATGATTTTTTTAAGTGGGGGTTTATTCGAGGCCCCCCTCGAATTAGCTAATAAAAAATGTGGTATGACTAACCAAGAAAAATGATGTTTTGAAGAAAAATGAAGAAATTTTGATGCAAATACTAACCCTTCTTTTTCTAAACCCTATCTATTTCAGATATTGTTTTCATTTTTGTCCAACTACTTTAATGGGACAAAGTAAATGCAGGAGAAACTTTCACGATTTTTTAGTCAGGGTCCAATTCGCGAAGTTTGTCTCGCAAAAATGCCATTTTTATTAAAAACCTCGCGAAAGTTTATCCACCAGGAAAGTTTCTCTCGAATTCACTTTGTCCGAAAGTATTTACTTTTAAAATAAATATTTTTAAAATTTAGCCGTTTTTTATTGTTTTTTTATATTATTTCTGTTATTGTATTTTAAAATACTAATTTAAACATCTTCTGGTTTATATGAGAAACATTTGTTTTGGGTGTTTAAATTTTAGCTAAATTTGGCTTGAAAATATAGATATTACTAATATAACATGAGTTATTTTTAGACCAAATTTAACTATGCAAAATTTACATGAGTGTAAACTAATTTTTAAAATTTTTTTTAAATACTTCAGGTTGGGAGGAGTATGCAAACACGTCGGCTGCCTACTATGGTACGCAGAGGGGGAGGTTCGTTTAGGGAGAAACCTCACATGTACATCCAAAGAACAGCAGTGGAGTAAGCCTTCAAAGCGTAGTCAAAAGCTTCACCGACCTGACGTCTTAAACGAAATCAAGATTAAAAAAGCAAAACACGAGCAAGTTCTCATTGATGCGTCAACGAGCGAAATTGTTCCCGGAAGGTTCAACTTTGATCCGCGAGCACTTAGCGATAGATACTGCAGACCGCTTGATGCATACGAACTTGACATGCTTGCGGATGCTACGAACGGCGAATGCGGCATCGTTCTGTTAAAGCGTCAAAGAAATGTTAATAGCGATCCATCACTGGATATATCAAACAGCGTAGAAATTACAACTTCCCCGCACATTGAACCCCCAACAACGATCCAAGAACTAATTTGTAGAGTGGATGTAACTGAAAACAATTTTTTAATTAAAATGACTATTTCAAATGAACAAAACTTGTTACTGTTCGACATAACAAAGGCACAAAGCGATTGCGCTTCGTGGTTCCAGCATAGAAATGGTCGAATTACTTCTTCAATTTTGTACGATGTTGTAAATAAAGTGGATAACAATTTAAAAATTATAAACCCTTCGCGTGTGAAGTCAGTTGTTTCAAAAGTTTGCGGCTATACAAAACCGTTTAAGAGCAAGGCGACATCCTGGGGCATATCAAATGAACTTGTTGCACATAAAATGTATTACATATCTTGCATTTACAATAAAGGTTTAGAGAATGGACTAATTTTTTAAATCCAGTTTTATTTTCACATTTATCACATTAGCACCAACGGAGGTGCTAGGTTTGTAATCGCTGAAACAATAATAAAAATATCATCTAAAAGATCTTTCATGGTCAATAGCAATGTTTCCTGAAGAATTTTAAAGTCCTTAATCCGTGCAATCGCTCTTTCAACATGAATTCTTGCTTTCGCAATGTTCGCAGTTTTTTGAAAATTTCGTTTGGTAAACTGAGTTCGGTTTTTCACCATTGGTGGAATAACAAGCTTTGCCTGCTTCATAGCAAGCAGATCGCTAATATTGAACCCTTTGTCAGCCATTAAGCTATCGCCACACTCAATTTTCTCTAAAAGTCCACAGTTTTCAGTAATATACCGATCTGAGGCTGAGCCTCCATAGCATGGAGAGAGAAACGACACAGTTCCTGAAGGCGTAATAGAAATTAGTTTTTTCCATGTATTTTTCGATTTATAGGCTGAATAGGTTTGTGCCTGTGATTTTGACAAGCTAGGTTTTTCAACACCTCCCTCGGTACAGTCGATAATTCCGATAACATTGGGATATTTCCTGAAGCATTTAGGATAATACCCTAAAACTTCCTCTTGTGTTGGCCAATAGATTAGGCATTGAAGTTCTTTGCCTAAAAATGTTATCCATGTTGTAATGATACTAGATACTGTAGTGCTCGATACCTTAAATCTATACGCCAAGTCTTTCATTGGAGGATCGAGTCGAAGTTTCATTAAAGTCATAAGAAGTTCATCTTCTAACTTTGTACATCTTTGCGGACCTGATTTTTTAACACCTAGTTTTATTTGGTGTTGCTTTAATAAATAGGACTCACTCCCTCGAAAGTAATGCAATCGCTTGGCTTTATCTGAGACGTGATTCAAAATGAATAAAAATAGCTTATAGTTTTGCAGTCCAGAAAAAAAACATACAAGCTTGTCATCATGTTTAATGTCATCAATTGAGAACCCTTTTGCCCCCAGCTGTTGTTTTAATCGCAAAATTTCTGCATCTTTGCTAGCTATTTCCAAGTCTTTTCTTGCTAAAGCAGTCGCTAATTTGTTGACATTTGGATGATAATTTGCAGGCATAGTACGCAATGAATAATTATTATCACTTGTAAGTTCGTATGCATGATCAGTGCTTGGAGGGGCAACTAAAATTGGTATTTCTGCTGTTTCATCATAACCTTTTCGCACAACTTGTCGCTTTCTAGGAACTGGCGATGTTTCAACAGAAAGGGAACGTTTTTGCGGTAACGATCTCTCAGTTTTTTGGTTTTCCTTATTGTATCCTTTCATGTAAAGTTTTAGAGTTCTACAAGTTGAAGATTAGTACCCAGCAGCGAAATGATTCGAACAGACAATTACATTCATGGACATTTTAAAGCCTTTTAACGCTACCATTTACTAGCAATGAAATACAAAATGCGTTTGTTTTGGTTCGGGAGAATCCCACAATGCATTGCGAACCTAAAATCTCACGGCAACTATGGATTCGTCTATTGCAGTTCGTATTTATGTATAACTATAAAACGAAAGATAAATCTTGAAATTTAATAAAGCATTACTGACTACCTCGATGCAAGAAAATACAAATCGAATATCAGAGAATTTTCAAAACCTCTGGGTTCAATTGGACTAATGGCTATATCTGTGCAGTTCACTGGAGCACTGGTAGTCGACTGTCACCAGAAGATCTCCAAGATGTACCTGTTCTAGATGAGCAATTGGAGCTTACAATCTTCCACATAGTGTCGAATTTTTTAGCTTTGGAACAATTGGAATAGAGCCCTTCGTCGTTCTTCTGTGCCATTTTTGAAGGGTTTGCGTGCATGTTAATTCGAGAATCTTTTCTCCAGTGTCTGTGAAATGTTTCAAAAACAATAATAGTGCTAAAACATGGCAACACAGGCCACTTGAGCCAACAGGACATTTACAATGACTTTTTATAGGTATGTTGTTTTTGAATAAAACTGTACAAAGTCTGGAAATGCTTTCATTATAGGTTTTTTCATGTTTGCTTTAATGAACTATTCATCATTGTCGTTGCCCGAATGAATTATTTTCACTACAACTATCTTCCTACTTTGGAGCATCCTGATTGCTTTTTCTTGTTTTCCAGAACTTCTTTTGTTTTTATTCCTTGCGTAATTCAGAAATACCTCTCGGGAAATTTTTGGTAAAAGAGAGTCTTGAACTTCTCATCAAGCAATAGGTGGAGGTATAGTTTTAAAGGTATAGTAAAGTTTTATTTAATAATCATTCATATCAGAGAAAGAGCTCTTATCACATGAATGTGCGAAACCATTTCAAACGCATGTCGCGGAGCCGCCTAAAGACAACCGTTCCAAGATAAACAAACCATGTGATTGATTCGTTACTCGAATTCGCGAATTTAAAAAGCGTTAATAGAATTTTAAAAAACGACGAAAACAAAATTATCAATATTATATGGAACCAACAATTTTAATTTCTATTCACGATATATTTCGACATTGCTGTCATCATCAGATAAATCAGTTTAAAAACAGATAAAAATATTCAAAACATTTTCCAACAAAATATATTCATTCAAGACACTAGATACGACCATTCATTACGTACACAGAAAGAGATTAAATTTCAATCTATGAAGCAAGATAATTAAATACTACGCCTAATCACAATTTAATGACCAAAGTATGGCTTCTAAATTCGTCTTTTGTACTAAGACTTGGCTTAAGGTCATTAATAAACAACGCTTCTTTAATCAATAATTGCCTTTGGGAGTTAGGTGTGGCAAGAATTTTAACATTTGAATTCAATTTGAAAATAGATTTTAGTGCGTTTTTAAAGATTTTTATTTTTCCATTTGGTGGTCGGTAAACGACGCCAACTATGTTTTTCCTGAACGACAGCCGTATTTCCACAAAAAGCATCTCAGCATGGATAAAGGTTAAAATTTCAACCCGCTTTGCCGGGATGACTTGAACTCGTTATTATATGGTGAATAATAGGCGGCATGAAACTTCATCCTGGTTAACCGGAACAAAATTACACTTTTAAAAACACTATAAAAACAATAGCCGGTACAAGCATTTAGCTGTGTGGATGGAACGCACATCCCAATTAAAACACCGCATTGCATTTATGCTTTGTTTTTCGCAACTTTTGCGAAACAAATAATTCTTCCCTTGATGAAGTTTTGTTAAAACGGCAAATGATTAGCAATAAAATCGAAGCAGAACTATCGAAAAATACGCCAGCTTCTGTTTATTGATGTAATACAGAAGAAGGTGAAATGGTACACTTCATCCTAACGTCATACATCCAAAGACAATACGCCAGATGATCTATTTTGAAGATTCGAACAGAATTGTGCATGCGTTATGTCATATTTCATCCAGGCTGGCCGGGTTGAAAAAAAATTTTTAACCTGGTTAAGCGGACTCCCGGCATGTGAAATTGCAAGCTTTGTGTTTTTACTCCATAAGTTACATAATACATCAAAGAAAAGAAAAAATAAATTTAGGTTCCACCTGTTATTCTTCCAACAAGGGTCTCACTCTTGAAAGTGCCTACTTTTGCCACTTTTTTGCTATTTTTTGTTACTTTTTTTAGCCATGTAGAGCCTGATTTTTGGTTATTTTTTGCTGTTACTTTATAATTTTTACTATTTTTTTGCCCTTAATATTTTTTTGGAAAAGGACATTGGTAAGTATTTCGTAAACTGATAAATTCCGTAAAATTTTATACTCTACAGTTTTTAGTGCAAGATAATTTATATACGCCTTCCAAATTTGATTGAATGTTATAAAAGGATGTTATGTGTTGGGTTTCATAAAAATAATCAATCTGCTAGATAAAAATCGTTCAAAATCTTAAATTACACCTGAAATTACTTTTTCAATTGAGCTTTTATGATTTCTTTGTCCCCCTAGGAAAAAACCTCTCTAGAACAAAACCCCCCTAGGACAAAACTCCCTTAGAACAAAACCCCTTTAGGACAAAACCCCTTATAATCTCTTCAACATTACAAACAAATCAGGTAATAAAGTTTAAAATATTCCGTTTGCTTTGAAAATTGGTAGGTTTACTAATTAGAAGATGCTGATTTTAAATCAAGTACCAGAATTGGGATATTTTCACCCCTAATAACTTATTTGGGCAAATTCGGGCTCAAAGTTAATATTCTGTTTGCTTTGAAAATTAGTAGGTTTACAAATTAGAGAATGCTGATTTCAAATCAAAAACTGGAAATTGGATATTTTCAGCCCTAATAACTTATTTCGGCAAATTTGGGCCTAAAGTTTAAAATATTCTGTTTGCTTTAAAAAGTGGTATGTTTACTAATTAAATGATGCTGATTTTAGACCAATTACAAGAACCATCTTAATATAATTACAATTTTTATAAAATGAAGCGACGCCAAGGGGATCTTTTCACACTGTACACATTTTTTCTACAATTTTCCGGAATGTTCTTTAAACTAACAATCACTTTAAAAAGATTTTTTCTTTTTTCCCGAACGTTAGTGTATCGTTGTGTTTAGTAAACAAAAGTAAAAAGATTTTTCTCATTCGATTAGTCAAGTAGTTCTATTCTATTAGTCTAAGACTTTTCTTTTAGTTATTTAATGTTTATTTTTATGTTCTGTACAGTTTGTAAAAGGCTCAAAATTATAGTTTCGGTGTACGATTTATATTGTAAAAAAAGCTTAAAAAATCACATCACGTTTGTTTTGTTTAATTTTCAACTTATTTCGTACTGAACACTAAACATTCCGAATATCTCAAAAACTAACAAATTAAGGCAAATCAAATTTAGAAGTTGTTTTGCGTGCCCAACCGACTCTAATTTTCGCAAAGTGGAATATTAATATTATTGCCACTTTTTCATTTCCGTTGCTTGCCTACTACAGATTAATAAAAGTCAAAAAGGTTTTAAAATGTCAAGAAACGGGCTATACCGTTTTGCGCACCAAGTCACACCAAAGTCAAACTAGGTCACACCAAGTCACACCAGGTCAGGTGTGACTTTGGTGTGACTTGGTGCGCAAAACGGTATAGCCCGTTAAGAAACTGTTCCAACTAAACATACAATGAATAGAAAATACTTTAAAGGAAGAAATTGTTGCGGGAAGAAAAAGTTGCGATTTTATTTTCGCAACTTTAAAAAAGAAAGTTGCGTACATTAATTGTTGCGAGACAGGACATTCATAAAAATTTGCGTACATAAAATGTTGCGAGTGAAGTTGAACTTACGATAATTTTTCTTGCCGTTCCAAACAACTTAGCGTTTGAACACTCAATTTATTCCAAAATTAATACAGCCTACTACGGATTATTTGAATAATCGGAGACGGATTTTTTTATAAGAAGTTTCTACGGGCCAGACTTTAATATTCTCATATTTTCTTATACGCTCAATGTACATAGAAAGGTGTAAACTTCATATAACTTTACTTATATACAAAAAAGGTCCAAAAACGAAAACGTTACTTTTGTTCGGATGCTTTTATAAAATAACAAGAAAAAAGAAATTGTTGCGAACACTGGAAATAATTAAAAGTTGCGGGAAAACAAAGTCGCGAAAGTTGCGAAAATTTGCTGGCAACATTTTCTTCCCGCAACAATTTCTATTGATAATCAAGCAAATTTATATTAAAATCCCCTAAAATGTAAAGAATATCATTTTACATTTTTTTGAGAGCCAGTATCTTCAAAAATGAATATTCAAATGTTAGTGTCGCCAGCAGGCGGTCTATAAATCGCACTGATAATCCTCTGACCTCAAAAGTTAAACGTCCACTAGTCAAATCCTTTATGAATTCAAAATGTTTTATTAAAGATAACACTTGAGACAATTTGTAATTGTGCAGTATCTGTTTTCTCTAGACGGTGGCTTGTATATATTTAAGCCAGGATCGACATGAGGTGGTTAGGCGTTTGACATTGCGATATTATGATTTAACAAATAATCCACAATTGTAACTTTTTTCCAGAGCAGTCCATTGAGCAGTTGCTCCTCATGTGTAAAAAGGCAGATACAAAAGAACTTCAGTTTATATACTGTTATGACTTGCTACACAACGTCTAATTCGCTAAATAGACATTTACGACGAAGTAGAAAGGGACCAGATCAACAACCTTCACAACTGGACCTTCAATTTTTATCCCCCTTAACCCAAATTATCCCACTCTCTACAAAAGAAGACCAATTTTTATTGGGTGAAATCTTCATTAGAAACACAAAAGTAACTATGTAATTGTCGTTTTAATGAATTAGGAAGGTTGGAACCTTTATTTTATAAAAAAATAAAAAGCAAAAAATCCAAAACTTACTGTCTACTTATGCAGAATGTATCGACTTTGAAAATTTTCACATGTCGGGAGATATTTGTTGTGACAATACAAAAAATAATTAATTTGTAGTTTTTTTTATGAATTTCTCTAGATAAATGTCTCGTAAAATGTTCTCAATTGATTGATCAGCCCATTGTAGAATTTACATTAAAATATATAACTTTAAATTTGAAAGTCAACAAATGTAGACAGTGGGACAATCCAATATAAAAAATTGTACACACTGTAGTTTTACAAACAAATATAAACTTCAAAAACCGAGGGGTGTTCAGTAAAACATATTTTTATTGTATGCAAGACAAAACCAACGTAAAAATTGCATTACTCTGAAATATAAAACTTTCTTGGGAAAGCAAAATTATTTTTTGTATTTTTTTACAATAATTAAAAACACAGAATATAAAGGCTTTTAAGAAAATCGCGATTAATTTTCACAAAAAGAATTTTTCTATCCTTCTGAATGTTGCAAATATTGTTGTAAGGATTGAGAAATTTCCACAAAAAGATATTTGGAAATGTGGCTTTTTTCTTCAACCAGTTTCTTTGCGGTTTAATATTTTTTCTTTCATGAATGCAGCATAATTCTTAGTCTCTAAGTTGAATCGACCTTTTAAAAAACCTGTAGCATCGCCTATAAACATGTCTGTCGGTTCTCTTCATAATTATAAATGTTACGTAACGTAAAACAAAGGTAAAACATGGCGATCATATGCTCGCACGTACGGCATCGTACGCCAAAAGCAGGTTTGGGTGTATGATTGTTGCAATGTCTCGTACAATCGTACGCCTATTTTTGACGTTAAAACAGTGTCTCTTCATTTCACAAAGAAATCGTGACTTTTTCATTTTTCTAACCCCTCCCCCCGAAAATTAAGACCCCCGTTTATTATATTATTGTAAATTTTTCAGCCCCCCTTCACTAATTATTACGACCTCCGTTTATTCGACACACAAGAGTAGGCGCATGGTGTAGTCACATTCATTTTCTTGTCTTTTCTCGATCAACTCGCAACAGAAATGGCTGGATTTGCATTTGGATCAACTTTAAAATCTCTGGAAAAAAATGTCAAAGGTTTTGAGTCATGGAACTGCCTATAAATATAGCGTCAAAAATTATTGGAGAAGGCTCTTCAGCTGTTGTCTTCAAGTATCAACTGAAAGAGAAGCTAGCTGCAGTCAAAAAATTTAATATTCAAACGTCTAAGAAGTCCATCTATAAAGCCGCAGATGCATTAGCAAAACTAAAGCACGAAAATGTTGTGAAGTGTCTTGGGTATTCATGTAAGCCATCCACAATTTTTTTTTAAATATTGCCAGGTAAAGCTTTTTGATCACGACACCAATCATGCAGTTCATTCGTTAAAAGATCTCATAGACCTTTTTAACGATAATGAATACTTTAATCTAAAAGATCGTGCATGATATTGTGCACAAGCCTGTGAAGGTCTTTCATATCTCCATTCATTAAAGATAATACACAAAGATATCAAACCAAGTAACATGTTAGTGTCTGGAACAAAAGAAAATATTGTAAACCGAGGGGTGTTCAGTAAAACTTATTTTTATTGTATGCAAGACAAAACCAACGTAAAAATTGCATTACTCTGAAATATAAAACTTTCTTGGGAAAGCAAAATTATTTTTTGTATTTTTTTACAATAATTAAAAACACAGAATATAAAGGCTTTTAAGAAAATCGCGATTAATTTTCACAAAAAAAATTTTTCTATCCTTCTGAATGTTGCAAATATTGTTGTAAGGATTGAGAAATTTCCACAAAAAGATATTTGGAAATGTGGCTTTTTTCTTCAACCAGTTTCTTTGCGGTTTAATATTTTTTCTTTCATGAATGCAGCATAATTCTTAGTCTCTAAGTTGAATCGACCTTTTAAAAAACCTGTAGCATCGCCTGTAAACATGTCTGTCGGTTCTCTTCATAATTATAAATGTTACGTAACGTAAAACAAAGGTAAAACATGGCGATCATATGCTCGCACGTACGGCATCGTACGCCAAAAGCAGGTTTGGGTGTATGATTGTTGCAATGTCTCGTACAATCGTACGCCTATTTTTGACGTTAAAACAGTGTCTCTTCATTTCACAAAGAAATCGTGACTTTTTCATTTTTCTAACCCCTCCCCCCGAAAATTAAGACCCCCGTTTATTATATTATTGTAAATTTTTCAGCCCCCCTTCACTAATTATTACGACCTCCGTTTATTCGACACACAAGAGTAGGCGCATGGTGTAGTCACATTCATTTTCTTGTCTTTTCTCGATCAACTCGCAACAGAAATGGCTGGATTTGCATTTGGATCAACTTTAAAATCTCTGGAAAAAAATGTCAAAGGTTTTGAGTCATGGAACTGCCTATAAATATAGCGTCAAAAATTATTGGAGAAGGCTCTTCAGCTGTTGTCTTCAAGTATCAACTGAAAGAGAAGCTAGCTGCAGTCAAAAAATTTAATATTCAAACGTCTAAGAAGTCCATCTATAAAGCCGCAGATGCATTAGCAAAACTAAAGCACGAAAATGTTGTGAAGTGTCTTGGGTATTCATGTAAGCCATCCACAATTTTTTTTTAAATATTGCCAGGTAAAGCTTTTTGATCACGACACCAATCATGCAGTTCATTCGTTAAAAGATCTCATAGACCTTTTTAACGATAATGAATACTTTAATCTAAAAGATCGTGCATGATATTGTGCACAAGCCTGTGAAGGTCTTTCATATCTCCATTCATTAAAGATAATACACAAAGATATCAAACCAAGTAACATGTTAGTGTCTGGAACAAAAGAAAATATTGTTGTAAAGATATCCGACTTTAATGAAATGGCTACATTCAAAGACACTTGCATCACCACTTCCACAACAACTGGAAATAATTTAAAAGGTAAGATAAAAATTACTTTTTAATGGCGTTGTTTACGATTCCACTACGTTTCGAAACTGGCCTTTTCGAAATTGACTTGAGATTGTCCAGACAACTTTAACCTAACATCAAAAAGAAGAGTTTCTTTTTTTCATGATTTTTTTTTTACCAATAAAAATGTCTGACAATGATATTGGAATATTAGTTCGAAAGGATGAGTACATTCTGTACTTGGGTCACAAAGTTTTTAAAATGATATCGCATAAAAAGGAAAAAATAGAATCCGTTTTAAAATCTGCGAGAAGCAATATGAGATTGTTGGCGACGTTGTTTAAAACATTATTTGAGCTTGAAGGCATCGCCCAATGCTGAAACATTTTGAATATTGAATACATGAACTATGCGACGCCGTAAATATAATCACAACAAAGGAAAATAAAGATATGAAAGCGGGACTTCGTCAGAAGATTTATTATTTGCTCCTGAAATCGTGCAAGCGTCTTCGAGATAGATTTTTTATAGAGAAAAGGGAAGAGCAATAAAATGAAATGGACGGATTCTCGAGAGAAATAAAATCTATTTACATATTTATCATATTTACATATTAATCTATTACATATTAACCGTAATCCCTACAACACTAGAGGTCACAACATGCGGCTCGTGAAAGAAGACGCTCATACTTTAATTAGGCGGCATTTTATAACTAACAGAGCAGTAAATGACTGGAACACTCTTTATCAGGTTGTTGTATCGGCACCATCGTTAAACGCATTTAAATCTCGATTAGATAAATTTTGGGTAAACAAGTTACATATATATGATGAATAGAAAATTTTAAGCGTCATGTTAATAATTCATTCTAGAAATTATTATATATATGTATATTATATGAGAGGCTTTTTTACAGGTGAATTTCGCCTAAACTGTTGTAAGCCTTAAGATAATAATAATAATAAAATCCAATGAAGATGAATTTCTCTCAAGTGCTCTATATCTTCTAGAAAATAACAGACTTAAAAAAAAGTAGGAAGCCGTCCAACTTGCCTCTGGAAGAACAAACAAACAAACTAATTTAATTTATAATTTTCATAGAGATGCACGCCTACTGATGAACCCTAATAAAGGTGAAATGTGATAGTATGAACTTGTTGTACTCAAAATGATTAAGTTATGAATTATATCACTTTGAACTCAAATGGGTAGAAATTTTTGCAAGATATTCTGTGGAATTCATTATATTTTGCTATTATTATTTACCATGGGTTAAATTTTGCACTGGATCAGTTAGTCCAATCACGAAAATTAATTACACTGTTATTGCTCCAAATTTTGCATTAATTTACAGTAGATTTCAGTGATTGTTATCTGTTACTAAGGAAGCTGATTCTACTGATGATGAGGATGTCGATGATGACAATGATTATGGTTGTGGCAGTGACAAAGTAAAAATATAATTTGTTAACAAAATGACATGATTTTATTTATTATATCGGAGCAATTGGTCCCCTGTCCTGTCCAAAATCATATAAACAAAAGTTTCTTCTTTACACCATATCTAAACTGATTGTAATTAGATATGTTATTATTTTAGAAGAAATCTAAAGGGAAGAATCCATACAGAAAACCTTATAGGTTATGCATCTTCTGTGGCAAGTCATGCAGTAAACTTACATTGCATATTCAAAGTTGTCATAAAGATCATAAGAGGGTAAAAGATGCTATGATAATGAAGAAGAAAGACCGAATTAAAGCATTCAGCAAACAAACAAATGCCATGTTATTACTAAATTATAACAAAATTTTGGAGCTAACAAAAGTGATGCCAAGCTAAAGGCTGGTATTTCCAGTTGCCCGGAAATCAGGCAGCTTTTGCACAATGATGATTTCAAAGAATGGCTAAACCCTCCTGAGTTAGCAGCATGGGTTGGATTCAAATCAGTAGTGGACAACCTCTTGGGAAAATTCCAGCATGACCAGTTAAGTGACATCATTGAGAACATGCTGAAAGCATACAAGGAATTGGGAGCACGTATGTCTTTGAAAATACATTTTCTACACTCTCATCTTGACTTTTTGCGTCATCTGGGGGACATGAGTAATGAACATGGGGAGAGGTTACACCAACACATTGCAGTGATGGAATCCTGGTATCAAGGCTGATTCAATGCCAACACGATGGGTGATTACTGCTGGTTTTTACAGCGCTCATATAAAACCCATCTTACAAGAGAAAATGTAAATGTCTTAAGCATTTCTAAAATCTGACATTTCTCGGGTTTGATCGCCTACTGAAATTTACATATTCTTGATAGAGAAAATCCGACTTTAAATTTGAAATTCAGTTAAGAACACGTACTTTCACGATCTGTACCAAAAAAAATCTTTTTTCAATGATATTGTTAGTTAAGATATGAGCAATAATAGTTTTGGTATTCTTTGAACATGAGTAGGCTTGTTGAACAAAGTAGTGTGAAAGTAACAAATCCAGATATGTCTACCTGGTACCAGATACCTTCGGATTCTATTGATAATCAAGCAAATTTATATTAAAATCCCCTAAAATGTAAAGAATATCATTTTACATTATTTTGAGAGCCAGTATCTTCAAAAATGAATATTCAAATGTTAGTGTCGCCAGCAGGCGGTCTATAAATCGCACTGATAATCCTCTGACCACAAATAATAGACCTCAAAAGTTAAACGTCGACTAGTCAAATCCTTTATGAATTCAAAATGTTTTATTAAAGATAACACTTGAGACAATTTGTAATTGTGCAGTATCTGTTTTCTCTAGACGGTGGCTTGTATATATTTAAGCCAGGATCGACATGAGGTGGTTGGGCGTTTGACATTGCGATATTATGATTTAACAAATAATCCACAATTGTAACTTTTTTCCAGAGCAGTCCATTGAGCAGTTGCTCCTCATGTGTAAAAAGACAGATACAAAAGAACTTAGTTTATATACTGTTATGACTAGGTACACAACGTCTAATTCGCTAAATAGACATTTACGACGAAGTAGAAAGGGACCAGATCAACAACCTTCACAACTGAACCTTCAATTTTTATCCCCTTAACCCAAATTATCCCACTCTCTACAAAAGAAGACCAATTTTTATTGGGTGAAATCTTCATTAGAAACACAAAAGTAACTATGTAATTGGCGTTTTAATGAATTAGGAAGGTTGGAACCTTTATTTTATAAAAAAATAAAAAGCGAAAAATCCAAAACTTACTGTCTACTTATCATGCAGAATGTATCGACTTTGAAAATTTTCACATGTCGGGAGATATTTGTTGTGACAATACAAAAAATAATTAATTTGTAGTTTTTTTATGAATTTCTCTAGATAAATGTCTCGTAAATGTTCTCAATTGATTGATCAGCCCATTGTAGAATTTACATTAAAATATATAATTTATTCCCAATGAAAAATCCAATAAAATCCAATAAAAATATACACACAATGCAATATATTAAATAAAATAAATAATAAACCAATAACAGTAAAATTTAAAACAAATACAGTATATATATTATTATCGATTCACCTACAAGGATTACAAGACACTTCAACATTGATCGATGTAATCTTCACAAACATTAGCAAGAATATTAAAGCTGTTATTACAACTCCATTGAGCCTGAGTGATCACGATCTTATTGGTTGCGTGCAAAAATTAAATAATAAAAGTACGAAAGCTAGAACAATTAACTGTCGTAACTATTCTAAATATGACCCTGTTAAACTGGAAAACGATTTATCGAGAGACGTGTTTGAACCATTGTTTGCAATTCACGATGTAAACAAAGCTTGGTCATTTTTATATAACATCTTCACAAATAGTTTTGATAAACACGCTTCGAGAATAACGAAACATGTGAAAGGCACTTTTGCTCCATGGTTGAGCAACGATGTCAAAAAGCAAATGAACAATAGGGACAAGATCGTGAGAAAAGTTCGCAAAACGATTATAAGCGTCTACGAAACACCTGTACTGCTGAAATTCGAAAAGCAAAATCTGATTACCACCAAACGCTCTTAACAGAAACCAGGCACAATCCAAGGAAGATTTGGTAAGCGATCAAATCAATATTTCCAAGTAAAAATGTTGTTGTTGGTGTACCAGCGGATAGTGATTCGAGAAAGGCTAATGCGTTTTATGAATTTTTTTCGTCAGTTGCACAGAGTTTGAAGCAGAAGACTTTCAAACTTCGTCAATTTACATGGAGTGTCCCGTCCATTGTCAATCAAAGAACTCAGTTCGATGTGAAGTGTGGTGAAAGGGGGGCGTTTATTAGAAAAATTATAATATTTATTAAAAATAAACCTTTGTTGTTGTTAATTCTCGTTTCTTTTCTTTTAATTAACATAAATCGGAAACATTCGATAGATCTTTTTTCCTTTATGCTTCAACTCCAAACAAGATTTATATTGTGTTTTTCAATTTCTTGATCCAAGACCATCGCATTTTTCTTATCATTCGTCAAAACATTGAACTGTGCAGGAACTATCAAACAAATTCCACGTTTCCATTTTCCTGTCACTGTAACTGTCATAGAATTTGCGTTAAGAAAATGGTAAAAAGGCTAGATAACTCAACTGGAACATGTCCAACCAATTCTTTCTCGCTAACTCTGTTTATGTGATAAATACCAATGGCGCATTTGTCACATTCTAAAGCCTCCGCTCGACCATCAGGATGGGCAACAAGTGTTTCACTGACATAAGGACTCCAGATATTCTTATAAAGAATAGAAAGTCTCATTACATAAGAAAGGCGTTTAGGCTGGCCATAAAATAGTGTTGGAGGTCTGCCGGGGAAAAATAATTATGCCAAGCTAGCAATGAGTCATAGAAATCAATCCATGAAAACCTTTGTTTGATTGTTCGAAGTTAGCATTTTACCACGGAAATTAATCTAACATTTAGAATACTGCATGTCACATGTAAGAACGGAAATCAGAAGTTTTATGGCAAGGAAACCTTTAAAAAAACGATTTCGAATGAAGACACTGACGCTCCAGAGGCGCTTAGCCAATTTAACGGAGGGCTACACCAGACATGAAATGATCCTCTGCAAAGCTGCGATGTTCTTTCTGCCAAAGCATCAGTATGTTGATGATCGCCACAGGAACTACAACTACCCGTAAAAAGGTAGATCAAGTCAGTCAGTTTGGTTTTCAGGCGCCAAACACTCGCCTAGTTCACTCTTTTGTAACAGGCGTCGGGTGTATTTCAATGGAGATAGACCTGACTAGAGTGAGTCTCACACCCCCCTCTAGAATGAACTGCCTGATAAGCCAAGACTGCTTATTGGTTATTTGCAGCTGACCCCCATATCTAGGGGCCTTTCCCTATCCGCCACCTGTTAACATGTATAACGAATTGAGTGATATTTTTTATCTATGATTAAATTATGATTATGTGGTATGTGGGTCATGTAATATCTTTGACCTAATGGACATAAGCAACCATGCCCTTTATGCTCAGCTGCCACAAAGTTTAAAATACAAAGTTGTTAGCTTGTGTGGGTTAACTCACCACTGTTATCCCCTCTCACCGTTGGTTGGTGTTAGGAAGGGCATCCAGCTGGTAAAACTACTCCAATAAGTGATCAGATGATTAAAGCTACACAATTATGGGAAGTATCATCTGTTGAAAACCCCGTCAAACCCATGCTAGTAATGAAATGGACAATGTTGATCATTACGTATTATGATTAGAGCAATTATAAATCAATAGTTTAAGAAATTGTGTATATACATGTTTTTTTATAATAAACCGTAGGCTCAGGTTTGCCACAAATTAAGAAACTATTAAAGAAACTTAGGCAGGCTTCAACTTCTAGAGTTAAGAACTTTTGTTAACAGTGAAAAATATTTTCTTATGCAACAGTTCAACAGTTCAGCTTCTAATTATTCTTAGTATATGGTAAACAACATGAACAACGAAAAATTTGGTCGTCATAAGCTGTTATTATTTTATATTAAAAAATATTGTCAAGGTTTGAAAGGTTTGTGGTGTAGTTTACAGTGTTCCTTTTATATTATTTACAAAAAAAACATTTGTTGCCCAGTCAACTGATACTGTCTGTGAGTAGAACATTGATTTAACATTTTGACAAATATGTTGAACAAATGTTATAAAATAGATGAAAATGATTCACCCGACAACAATGTACAACACAGATAAGTCAATTTGTTATGTTTAGAATTGTGGTTGTTAAATGGAAAAAGTATCATGGTTGAAATAGCAGGTGTCAGTCATCAGGCATGTTCAACGATAAGGAAAATTAGTAAAACATTTCTGAATGATTAACTTTTTGGTAAAAGTACCTTTAATTTAATTTTCTCATTTTATGTTGTAAACATGTACAAGCTTAACGTCATCTAATAAAAAAAATTAGCACTCACTACTACTATTACTACTATTCTCACAATTCAACTATTTCAATAGAAATTATTGATGGAATAGTTACTGTAATAAATAAATTTTAATTAGACAATAGTTCAATGCTTAAAATGCTTATTCGAATACAATTGTTTATTGTTGTTGTGTCGAGTCAAGGTAAGTTACCACTTTGTTTCATGAATTTTTTGTTTTCGTTTTTATATTATATAGGAATGAATAGTAATTTGCTTTTTAAATATTTGTATCTACCTATTTGTTTTTTTATTTATTAGTAAAACGTTTCTGACTGAATAACTCTTTGGTAAAAGTACCTTTAATTTAATTTTTTTTTTATTTTACATTGTAAACATGTACAAGCTTAACGTCATCTAACAAAAAAATTAGCACTCACTACTACTACAC
Organism: Candelabrum cocksii; assembly: GCA_963930725.1. Lineage (NCBI taxonomy): Eukaryota > Metazoa > Cnidaria > Hydrozoa > Anthoathecata > Candelabridae > Candelabrum > Candelabrum cocksii. The sequence continues at coordinate 12,748,323 of OZ005672.1, read as the reverse complement.
TCGACCATTCCAGAAATTTGTCAACCTAAAGAGTGATTTTTAAAACTCAATTCTAGGCCAGGGAATTAGGCTAAGTGGAATAATGTACCTTGGATGCTTTTATTTTCAATAGTTTGGTCATGATGCCGATTTTCAAAACCTTCCTAAAGTAGGACTAAAATCAAGAGTTTTTTAAAAATAATGACTATGGAAAAAGTGTCTCATATAAATGCCAGTCATTGTGGTCAATCCTACTTAATACCAACCTTTTTTGGTTGAAACTAGGTAAGAAGTGCTTTGTTTTTTTAGAGTCACAAAGTTGATAAAGTCAAGAGATCCCATTTGAGCTACCTAACAATTTATATTAGGTACATGTGGTTGTACGTTACGTCACATTTTCATCGTAAATGTTTTTTATAAACTTCATAAGTTGCCAGAATTACAAAAAATTGATTGAAAAGTATCAAGTTAGCCATAGACTATCTGTTTAATAAAGAAAATGCAAATTGTGTCAACAATTTTCCTTTTCATACTTCATTATTATATTTGTACAAATAGTGGATAATGCTAAACGGGGCTTCCTAGGCTATTGTGCAATTATAACTGAACTTGGTGACCTCTGTGCACTGAATGATGATGAAATTGAGATCAATTACCTCAAAAAATATTTCGGGAAACGGTTTATTGTTGACAATGATCTAGATTCCAGGATGATAAGTGAACTTACATACATAGACACAACAGTTGATGGTAGATCAAGATATTCTATCAAGGAGTAAACAATTTTATACTTGTTTTTATAGTTTTCAACCTTTATTGTACTCCTATATTATTTATTTTATTTCAAGAACGTTTCAAAGTGTTTTACAATCATTAATTTTTGATTTTTGGGTCAAAATCCTCAACATGTCTGAACTGTGTACATTACGTCACAACTTATACGTAAGATATCTGGAAATAAGAAACTGAATTCATTACTGGTGAAAAGGTTTGCTTTATTCCACATAAACTTGCTCCAGAAAAATTAAAACAAATCCATCGTGGAATTTGGAGGAATCAGTCTGTTATCTGTGACCCGAAAATTCCATATTTCTTCAATGTACGTTACGTCACATACATAAACTTTATTAACCAGGCAAATTATAAAAATTGACGACAATAGTTTTTACTAGGCTCTCCTGTATGTGTGTTTTAACATATGAGATTATTTCATACAATCAGGCTTCTTCGTTTTGTCTACAAGCATTCTTACTCTTCAAGTGTACGTTTCGTCACATTTAGAATGGCCGTACTACTACTCTCACAATTCACAATTCAGCACTCACAATTCAACTATTTCAATAGAAATTATTGATGAATTTTGGAATATTTATTGTAATAAATAAATTTTAATTAGACGTAGAAAACATTATGCATATGTATATGTTATGCTTCATATTTGTTGTTGGAGCTGTGTTCAGTCAAGATCATTGTAAGTTGCCAGTTTGTTTCATAAATTTTTTGTTTTCGTTTTTATATATAGGAATGAAAATAGTAATTTGCTTTTTAAATATTTGTATCTACCTATTTGTTTTTTATTTCTTGTCATTGCACAATGTTTCAGAATATTCCTTGAACAAATCAATAGCACAGTAGTGCAACCATAGATCAATAGCGCAGTAGTGCTGTGCAACCATAGATCAATATTGCAGTATTGCTACCATAGATCAAGGAGTCAGGTCACTGGTTTTTGCGTTGCTATATATTTGTTTTATTGATTTACCAGTTGATCCACGACAACCTCACATACACATGATACATGATGATGTTGATGATCCCAGTGGTAGACGCACAAAAGTAATTATACCTGACTACCGTATATGGAAAATAAGAAAATGGCTGCTTAAAGTCAATGACACAATATGGCATCAATGCCAAGTAAGGGTTAAACAGTCCAAACTTGATATCTGAACCTTGATCTTTGTAAATTTTATAAGATTTATTTCACAATTTCTACAGAAAAATAGCCTTTCCTTCACTTTACTTTGAGTTATTGATTGGTAATTGTAGTTTGTCAGCCATCCTGTTTGTCTGTTAGCATAGGTGTAAAATAGGGAATGGCCTGATGGCCTAGTTGAACGTATTGCATTTAAAAGAAAAATCTGTGAAAGAATTATGATTGGAAGATTATTGGGATACATGTGATTGTGAAAACATAAATGTTTAACATCCTTGAATCTGAAGAACACCTGCATTTCAAGTTGCAATCGATAAATATTGTTTTGGTATCGTACCCTGGAGTGCTAATATGAACAAATGGATTCCACTACGTTTCGAAACTGCCGATTCGAAACTGGCTGTTTCGAAATTGACGATTCGAAACCGGACGGTTCGAAACAATATTAAAAGATTTTTCATTTACGATTAGAATACAATTTTTTTTAATACATAATCAACTATTTTTCTTTTTTTATTATTATTTTATTTTTTTTAACGAGGCTTCCATAACTTTAAATATTAGATTAATTTCCGTGGTAAGATGCTAACTTCGAACAATCAAACAAAAGCTTTCATGGATTGATTTCTATGACTCATTGCTAGCTTAGCATAATTATTTGCCGACTCACCTGACTTATTATCGACACTATTTTATGGCCAGCCTAAACGCCTTTCTTATAAAGTAAAATGCGTGCATATGTAATGGACTTTCTATTCTATTTGTTTTGTTTCTATGGTTATTGTAAGGGTACAGATATTTATGGAATATTTTCTTTTCGCCATCGTATCTCTGGACCTCACCTCAATACTTAAAATTTCATTTGATAATCATTCATATCAGAGAGAGCTCTTATCACAAAATTTTTATTGAACAAAGACACACAAGCTTCGTCACAGGAACGTGCGGAAACATTTCAAATGCATGTCGCGGGGCCGCTTAAAGACAACCGTAATAACGTTCCAAGATAAACAAACCACGAGATTGATTCGTGACTATAATTCGCGAATTTAAAAAATGTTAATAGAATTTGAAAAAACGACGAAAAACAAAATAATTTCGAAAATTAATAAAAATTTTAAATAACTAAAACAAAATAATTTCGAAAATTAATAAAAGTTTAAAAAATATAAAACAATATTGTTTCGAACAGTCCGGTTTCGAAACGTCTGTCCACCGAAGAAATGTGCTTGTATGACTTAATTTGATCAAATTATTAATATTAAATTAAACAGATCATTAAATTATTGAGGTGAATAATTTAAAACATTAAGTCAACTTGATGTCACATAGAGTCACTAATTCCAATTCTTCATATAATTATAAGAAGGTTGTTGTTACAACTTTCAATTCATATGTATATGACTTTTCGTGTAATCTTAGCTAAAATGCAATCTCTTTTCCAAAGATACCAATCATTTGCAACCCTTTTCTTCAGTCGACACTTGAATGTACCAATGAAAGACCGAAAGTCTATTGCAGTTTTCTGGGTTGTCAGGTATATTTCATTTAATAAAAGGATATGTATCTTACGTTTGGAAGTTAGGATGCAAAAAATGTTGCACCTTGAGAACAAGACCTTTGATAATATAATCATCATAATTGAACCATATTAAGTATAAGTCAAATGTCGTTAGTCTCTATGTAAACGTCATTTATGCTTTTAATTGGTTGGGTTTAGAGCCACTTTATAGGCCTGTTTTATGGCCTGTCTAATTCAATTATTTTTCGAAAGATGTCTAAGTGTTTAGATTAGACACGGCATAAACAAAGCGTAAAAAGAGAAAAAAGAATTGGATGCAGCAACGTGAATTAAACTCAAGAAACCATGTCTAATCTAATATCAAAATTCTGCTAAATTCGACTATAAATCGACTTAACTTTATACGCCTATTTTCTGATGTGTCTAATTCAATCAACAAGATTTTGCATGTAATAAAAATACGAACTTCCGCTGAACTTGCAATAATAATGTGTTGTTGTAATGGGAAACCAGAATAGAGAATGAAAAAAATGTGTGGGTACATTTCAAATTTCAACAAAAAAAGAAGAAAAAACAGTGTGTGGAGAGCGGAGAAAAACAAAACAAGCATGGTGAGGATGAATATTTTTTCCTGGATTTTTTTCTCGTGTTGTTTTTATGTTTCTTTTTATCACTTTTCCTGTATCGCGACTGCTATATTTTGTTGACATACTTATGTTTTTGACTAGCAAGGTTGAAAAAAATTGCAGTTGTACAAAGTTTTATGTTATAATTATTATCAATATTTTTAGGATTACGACGAGTATGCGCAGTCACGATCCTTATAACCCTTACGACGATTGAGTATATAATCGTGACAGTGATGATGTAGATGACGACGACAGTGAAGTCATCAAAAGACCAATCATACCAACTTCTGGGAAGAAGAAAACTGGAAGGAAATGTCAATGGGCCGAAACCACAGTTACAGATCTTGTTGAAATAATCCTTGAAAACGATAAATTCAAAACCAAACTGCTCCCAACGAACACAAAGAATACGAAAAATGGAATATACTATGGACAAGTAATCACTGAATTGAGAAGCAAACTACAGGAAAGAGGAGAAGAGTTTAATTTTGATACACAACAAACAATATTTGAACATTTCAATATATGAACAATATTTATTCACATAAGTGGAACTTTTCCAAACAAACCATCTTAAGAACGTTCAAATCATTTTAATCAGTACATTGTTTATTCGAATATTCTTGCGAAACATTTGATTGCTATCAAGTAATGAAAACATAAAAACTATATCAGTGGTCACACTTCAAAAATGGCAGCGGTGCAGTCTTCTAAACAAAAGCTCGATTGCTTAACTCTTGTAAACAAATACAAGGCTATTTAAGAAAATGATGCAGGCCAAAGCTGTGTAGCTGCAGCAAAGAGATATGGTGTTGCTAAAAACACAGTTTCACACTGGTCAAAAAAGAAAGCTGAAATATTTGAAGCAGTTGACAGAAATGAAGACTGCGACATACGAGGAGTTGGACTCTGCCGTTTATAAATGGCTAAAATCTGCAAGATACAGCAATATTCCTATCAGAAAGAAAAAGCTCTAGAGTTTGCAAAATCATTACAACTCAGATAAGTGAAAAATTTGATAAGTGGAACTTCTTTTTCGATTCCATGGAGGTTCCAGTTATCGAGCGTATCAGATAAGTGGAACTTTTTGTTCGGTCCCATGGAGGTTCTACTTATCGAGCGTGTACTGTATATTCCAAATCATTTATTATTTTTATTTATTTATTCATTTATGAATATTTATACAGGAAAAAAATACTTCAGTTCTATATACATATCAATATATATATATACAAATCTGTTATCAGTGTATGTCCTGTTAAAAATAGAATAAAATGAAAAGAGTAAAACTTCGGAGAGAGAATAAAGGCTATAAGGATTAAATATATTTGTAAAGTTAATTGTGAACAGCTAACATGATGGGTGATTACTGCTGGTTTTTACAGCGCTCATATAAAACCCATCTTACAAGAGAAAATGTAAGTGTCTTAAGCATTTTTAAAATCTGACATTTCTCGGGTTGGATCAACTACTGAAATTTACATATTCTTCATAGAGAAAATCTGACTTTAAATTTGAAATCAGTAACCCAATTTCAGTTAAGAGCACGTACTTTCACGATCTGTACCAAAAAAATCTTTTTTTGTTGAACAGTGTTATCAATGATATTGTTAGTTAAGATATGAGCAATAATATTTTCGGTATTCTTTGATACCAGAGTAGGCTTGCTTAACAAAGTAGTGTGAAAGTAACAAATCCAGATATGTCTACCTGGTACCAGATACCTTTGGATTCTATTGATAATCAAGCAAATTTATATTAAAATCCCCTAAAATGTAAATAATCTCATTGTTTCAATTTTTTGGAAGCCAGTATCTTCAAAAATGAATCTTCAAATGTTAGTGTCGCCAGCAGGCGGTCTATAAATCGCACTGATAATCCTCTGACCTCAAGTTAAACCGTGATTAGTCAAATCCTTTATGAATTCCAAAAGTTTTATTAAAGATAACACTTGAGTCAATTTGTAATTGTGGAGTTTTCTCTAGACGGTGGCTTGTATATATTTTAGCCAGGATTGACATGAGGTGGTTGGGCGTTTGACATTGTGATATTATGATTTAACAAATAATCCCCAATTGTAACTTTATTGCAGAGCAGTCCATTGAGCAGTTGCTCCTCATGTGTAAAAAGGCAGATACAAAAGAACTTCAGTTTATATACTGATATGACTTGCTACACAACGCTAATTCTCTAAATAGACATTTACGACGAAGTAGAAAGGTGTAAGATCTTTCTTTTCACCAGCATACGAATATTGTGTCAAATGGTTACCACTTGAAAATCCATTACTAAAAAATTGCCATTAAAATTTGTTAATTTTAAAAAACCAAGCAATATGACATTTGACTCTGTGCAAGTTACGATGGAACACTTTAGCGTCATTAATGCTAAATTAATCGAAGAACCGGAATTGCTGGATACGCAGGAAGAAGAATTCATGGAATACCAGTCCCTTGTGAAAGATGATATTCCACAAACAATTTGGGACGAAGCATTTATCAAAGACACGGCTCACACCGATAACCATCACATGGATATGGTGTGGGGTTACCTAAAAAATAGGTTTCCTTTGCTCAGTGAGGTAGCGCTATCGATTTTAGTAATACCTCACAGCAATGCTGCAGATGAACGAGTTTTTTCGATGATTCGAAAAAATAAAACCGAATTTCGATCGCGATTAGAGTTAGGGAAGTCTTTGAATTCGATAATGCGGGTAAAAATGAGTCTTCCCGAGCAACTCCAAGCGTGTTATCGCGGGAAACCCGAAAAAGAACTTTTTAAAAAATGAAAATCTGCTTGCCAGGAATACAACAGAGCCCATTCAAGCAAAGAAGATAATTGAAAACAACATTACGAATTATTAATTATTATATACAGTAATTCACAAACTCTTCCCCAGGGCTGATGATTTCGTTTTCGGTTTGCTACCAATAGTTCATTTGGTTCAGATTATAAACACTGGAAATGCCGTTTCCGGCGATCTGAGGACCTCAGAATCTAAAAATTATTCAAATTTCCCTCTCAGGGCCAACCATGGTGGCCCTTCGGAGAAGTTTAGGACGGTAACCGGGCTCCGTGGAACGATTGAACTTCATTCTGCACTATAAAAGAATAATTTTCAGCGAACTCTAACATTACTATGAATGTATTTTGAGTAAGGTTATCTTTAGTATACTTCAGGTATTGGCTTTGTGATTTTGCTATTAAGTTGTGTACTGTAAGATTGTCTACACTAGTAACTAGAAGGTCAATGAAGTCATTTAAAAAAGAAATTTGTTTTATTAAGTTTTATCTATCGGTTGTTTGCCATTGACTAAAGGTAATTTCAGTGTTATCTGTCTCATCACATGCTAGAAGCTCGTTCTGGAGAAAAGTAACCAGTTCCTCGTTACCGGGACATTTGTCACATCTGTGAACCATACACATCAGATTACTTGTGTCACAAACTATCATTGACATCAAATTTTTATATGTTTTGTTTATTGGTACTGCATCCAGCAATAATATAGTGTTCTGATGTGCTGTGCAAACACAGACAGAGTGAGTACCTGATGAACTTGCTGATACACACCACTTAGGTCGCAAACTAGCGAACTTAGAAAATCCAATCTTTATGTCAGGATGTTTTTCCTTGAAAAGGGCATATAATTCATTAAGATTGCTCAAAAGAAGTCTCTTTTGCACAAGTACATTTTTTGAGATACTCACACAGTCTCTTTTTCCTGTCATTTGTGTTGAGTATTCATCATCTTCATAAAAAAAGTCGAACTGTGTTTACTACATTCACTAACATAACTTTTCCTTTTTTTATCCCAGGAATACTCAAAATCCCATTTTCAGCTTTTTCTTTACGGGCTTTTCTAACAAGGTAGTCTGAAACACCAAAAGTATTAACAACTTTTTTTCTCGACCAACTCTCAGGGACCAACGTCAAGATTTGAACTTTTTCTCTGTAACCTGTAAGTTGAAGCTTTTCATAGAGTTGCTTGTGTAGGTCATCTAAGACGTTTGCTTTCTCTTGAGTCTCTGAGGAGGTTGAACAACACTGTTGGTATTCTTTTAATTCATCAATGTTAACGTCTATCACAGCAGATGCCTGAATAGTTAATAAAAGTGTGTTATATTTTTTATTTAAATCGCATGATGAATATAAAAACTCTACTATAATTGTGATCTATGTCTCATGTAAAAACAAAAAGCGAAAAAAGCTAAATTCTCTTTAGATTTGGTTGTATTTTATTTGCATCTATATTCACTCCTTACTTTTTCTTGTAATGTGCCATAAGCTTTTTCCAGTTTATTTCTTGTGGCTGTATGTTTTGCACGTTTTGGTAGACTATGAATTTTTAAAGGTGAAACACCAACCGCCTCAAAGCTTTGTTCAAGATCCCTTTTAGCCTCTTCTTTACTATAACTGTTTTCTAAATCTCCAATTGCTTCATCGTCTACTTCCATTTGTTCAGAATGACCTAACTGAGCTGTTTTTGTGTAACATTTCCGGCATAATTTCCAGGAACAACACTGTAGCTCTTTTCTTTGAGTTCTTTAGCAAGTTCTAACGTAACTACATGTTGACCTATAGCCAATGTAAAATTATTAATAAATATTTATTATACATTATAAACATAAATATGAAGCAATCAATTTATAAAGAAATCCAAATCTTTTTTACTTTAATTTAGACAATTACAAAAACGTCTAGAGCCTTGTTGGGCTGTGGGACACCATCTTTGAAAGAAAATTTGTATTTATAACAGCATTTTTTTATGTTGAAGTATATGTATATTTTTGTATAGGAACAACACTGTAGCTCTTTTCTTTGAGTTCTTTAGCAAGTTCTAACGTAACTACATGTTGACCTATAGCCAATGTAAAATTATTAATAAATATTTATTATACATTATAAACATAAATATGAAGCAATCAATTTATAAAGAAATCCAAATCTTTTTTACTTTAATTTAGACAATTACAAAAACGTCTAGAGCCTTGTTGGGCTGTGGGACACCATCTTTGAAATAAAATTTGTATTTATAACAGCATTTTTTTATGTTGAAGTATATGTATATTTTTGTATATCCCGTATAAACATTCCTTAATAAATAAAACAAACAAACCTTTAACATTCTTCTTTTTATGATTTTTAAAGATATTACAACATTTTTAGTTTGATACTTTCTGTTCGAATTTTTTTCCATAATGTGCTTCATGATGAAAATATATTGTTTTTGCATTAGCTGCTCTGGCCCTCCACAAATAACTTCTTTCTGACTTTCTCTAAACTCGGTAAAATTTAAAACTCCAGTTTTTCGAGTGTGTGTTAGTTTAGTGCATGGTTCCATTGAAAATACTGCAAAAGCACAAGTCTCCATTTCCATTAACTGCTTTTTTTACTAGTAATTTAAACAAAAATCTCAGAGTCACATTAACTGTAGTATCTTTGTTTTATTATCGACTAAAACTAAAACTACAAGTTTAAATACTGAAAAGCTATAAATTTCCTTTCAAGAAAGAAACTAGTTAGTTAAAGTTTAAAAATAGCAATATAATAACAAAAACATTGAAAATTTGTGAACTTTAGACAATAAAATGCAGCTTCAGCAAACATTTCCAGACTTTTTTTCATCAATATAAGGCCCTGAACATCAACTATAAAATACCAAAACAAAAATGAACAAATAATTACAACAATTAATAATGGTTAGTTACATTTTTTTCTTGTCCATAATTCTAAAGGACTTAGAATTTAAAAAGATCGAACCATTAAAAATCTGTAACAAAACACTGAAAACTGTTACAAACTTTGACTTAAAATTGCAACTCAAGAAAAGATTTGCAGAACACAATTTTTTGATTAATATTAGACCCTATGTATATATTACCAACCACCAAAATTTGAAGCAGCATCTTTTTTCCAATGAACTACAAGTATGAAAAACAGTCAATAATCTCCTGGGATACCAATCAGTCAATTAGACAACTTGAGCAACTTCACTTTCGGTTCATTACTTGAAATCGGTGAATTCAAACGACAGTAGTTATTCAATAATACATTTGACAAAATTACTGCATGCTTTCTCTCGATATTAAAATTAAACGATTCTGCCACGTTCATAAATATGTCACATAATGAGGTACGACAAACTTCTCTTGCAACAGAGTGAAACGTAATGTAGCAAAAAAATGTCCATTCACAAATATTGTCACATGGAATGTTCAAACCACCTCTATCTAAACCAGTAGTAAATGTGCCATATTTCTCAAAATATGAAAATGTATCATCAACACCACTTTCATCCTTTCTTGTCACATAACCAGCAATATAAACCAATGGTGACTTTAGTTCATCACCAAGTGTTTCTTCAAGTCCTGGCAGACTGTCAAATACATAGCACTGTTCTTCTGACAACATATAAGAACATTTACTACAACAATGTCCATCTTGTGCAATGGAATTGGGAATGTCAATGTCGCATCTTAGCATCAATTTTGTCTTGTTTATATTGAACTTTTCCAAAACTTGTTGAACATTGATGAAGTAAGTACCTCCACTACCTTGCCTCAACTGGCCAAACGCTTTCTCTAAAGGATCAGTTGTAAAAGTTCCTAACAGGACATACAAATGAGATGTTTCCAATAAGTATTTTGTCAACTCTACTAATCCTTTGCATGTATGTTCTAATGCAGTACTTGTGTCTTTTGTTAAACTTTTTACTCGATTTTTTCCTTGCTGCCCCCTTAATTCAACCGCTAGTTCAGCTAACTCCAGTAGATCGTTCAATCGCCAATCTATATCAGATGATATCACATCACGTAAAGAATCCTTTAATCGTATTCCTTCAAATGGGCTTTTGACATTAACTATTTTCCAGAATTCAATAAGCTTTGTAATAAAAATCACTGTACCATCAACATTTTCGTCTTGCATGCCTGGGTGAAACTTTAAGGCATTCACAGTTTCCTCACAAAACACCTTCAAACAAGTGTTCACTTTTTGCCTTTCAATAGGTTTGGGATTTGCAGCAACGTAATTTAGTTTTGACATTTTAACTAAGTGTCCTTCCTCTAATTTCTGAAGCTTTTTTATATGATCCCATTTAGCAGAATAACTTTCACCTCTATAATTAAATTGTATTTCTCCAGTTTTTTCAGTGATCCAATTGTTTCTTATACTTTTAAGAATATGGACAAAATCAAAAAGAAGAAATATATTATCTACTGTTCTCCAGGGTGATGTGCAAGAAAATCGTTTAAAAAATGCTTGATTGACTCTGTTATTATCACATAAAACTGCTACCAAGTTACCACCAGAGTCTTTTATCTGATTGATTAGAGACTTACTTTGGTCATACAAGAAATCAGTGTCTAATTTATTGACAGGTAGCATCTTCACCAAAAACTTAGGTCCACCATACAAGCAAACTACCATAAAAGCCAAAACTGTTTTTGCAAGTTCCGAATTATCATTGACTGAATTACCAAATAGTTGTCCACCATGGTATGTTAGCATTGGTTTTACATATACTTCATCAATCAATAAAATGCAGTTTCTTTGTCCATCATTGAGACTCTGAAAAATACTTTTTACAAAAGAATCATCCTCTACATTTGAAACTTTGGATGTCAATCGTGTTAAAGTTGTTATGCTTGGTAGTTGAAAGTCATTTCTCAGTTGTTTATACAAACTTCGTGACTTTGCAAAATACTCAAATCCTCTAATTATCATCTCAGGTGAGTATTTTTGTTCGCAAACATTATTTGAATTTACACGACTCATAGCATCAATCTGCTGCATCAATATACTTTTCTTTGTATCTATTTCCAACGAGTTCAAAAATCTTAATGCTTCTTCTACTCTCGACCATCTGTCCAACAAAATTATGCGGTTTTTTGAAAGAGTGGCAATTTGGCATTTTATTCCCATATGATAAGCATCGTAACAGAAGTCTGGTTTTACTTTCAATGTAAACTTTGGAATACAACCATTATTATTTTGGCACAGTTCTTTTGATTGTATAAATACATCTTCACCAAATGTGTATGAAGTTACATCTGATTGAAATTTGTGACCGCCTACTTCAGCAGAAAATGTCTGAAATGATGGAATTGCATCGTGCTTTAAAAATGCTGTCAGCTCATCATCTTTCCGAGATCTTGTTGCACTTGCGGCTTTATTTGTTGACCTTTTTGGAGGCAGAGGTGTTGGAATCATACTTTTTGGTATGTTTTCAAAAACTGAGGGTGGATCTCTTGGTCTTGGCTTCCCATTGACTTTCACAACTGAAAAATCACGAGGAAAATGTTTGGCACAAACAACTGTATCTGGTCTATCAGGAATATTGTCCCTTGGAATGGCTTTTATCCATCTTTTTCGTTCTTCTGGATTATTTGGTAGGCGGTATACAGATATCCTTTCTTTTTCTTTAGAATAATTTGATTTACAACCAGTAACACAACACTTTTTAACCATTTTGTCTATATTCCAAGCATGCAAACTGCTCACACGGCTTTACTTTCTCGAATCTCCCGCTAAAATGCTCAGCCCCCAGTCTCGGCGCGACTTTGCACGATGAATAGGCCTGTTATTTTAGTACGCCATGGATCATGCTGAAACATGTTTTTCAATACATCAAGCAAACTGTTGATTGTGAACTAACATTTCGTAAAAGTCCCACCAATTTGAGATTATTTGCTTACTGTGATGCAGACGGAGCTTCGTCACTCAGGGTTAGGATTTCCGGTTATTGTAGCTGATGACAGTTGCCCATAGTATTCAAATCAAAGAAGTAAAAGTATAAAAGAAGGAACCCGAGACGAAAAAGGAAGAGAGAGAGATGCCGAGAGACGACGAATAACGACGAGACTTCGGTCTAAATGCGACGGGTCTCGTCTTCCTGGACTCTTAGTTCATTGTGCAACCATTACACAAAGGAACCAATACACGAAAGAAGAATTCGATACAGCGTCTTAATCCAGCAGTTCTACCGGGGTGGACTCATGAGGAAAAACCCGTGGTCACACTTGAGGTTTCATTGTGACTATTATTATTAGGGTACTTTCCTGTTAGTCCCCCGCCAGTTTTAGAATACTGATCTTATCACAATGGCGTGTTTTTCCAGACAGATAAAATGACACGTTATGTTTACGTCTACTGTTAATATCTTTCATTAAGCAGGAGGCCAGTACATGACAATATCAGCAAAAATTTGATCGAAAAAATTATTGTTTCATTTCTCTGCCTCCACATCCACTCACATTGGTACGAATCAAGCATAGCTCTGTGAGTCCCGTTTTGCTTTGTGTTTGTTTGTTTGGACAACTTCCAAGTGTTTTCCACATTTTGAGTGTGCGCGCCAGTTGTCGGGTCATCGTCATCATCATATCCGGAGCTTAGATTATTCTGCTGCCTGTGTCCCAGCAGCTGGCGTAGACAGCAGTCGGCAAGCACGTCGCCAGTCTTCTCGGTCGAGCGGGCTTATCCGGGTAATGTTGCAATTGCGAACATCAACGTCAATGCAGCTTTGCCAAGATTTGATTGGTTGTCCACGGTCACGTCTACCAGGGAGTGGAAGGTCAATCACCTCTTTGATGTACTGAGATGAACGTTGTACATGTCCATACCAGCGAAGGCGGCGCAAACGAAGCACACTTAAAATGTCAGCGACACCAATTTTGGTCAATAGCTTCGCAGATGAAACGGAGTCACTAGGTTTTGTACCACAGATCGACCGAATCATGGCACGATCGTTTCTTTGCAGACGTTGGAGGACAGTTACTGTAGGAGCCCAGGTCTCACTACCATACAACTTCACTGAACGGACACAAACAGAGAAGATCTTTCCACTGGTCTTAAGCGAGATATGTTTCAAAGTCACATCCACCACCCGCACATAACACGTCACCAAGGTAACAGAAGGAGGGATCCACACAAATCTTCACACCATCAACATCAACTTCCTCAAGTGGTCTACCATCAATAGGTCTGACAATACCGCAACATCGAAGACACACATAGTTAGGATCATCCTTCAACCTCCTCTTAATGCCACTGCACTGCTTGTGTATCCAACAGAAGCACTGTGAACACATAATAGAGTTGGCGCCCACACCACGTCGGCAAACACCACAAGGAAAAGCACCGGGGTCACATAATGACTCAAAACGACTACCAGAAATCATGAATTTGGTTTTGTTGCAGTTGACACGAAGCCCTTTCTGTTCCATACCTGCTTTCCACACCTTTAGTTTGGCAATGCAATCTTCAAGCGTCTCAGCAACTAAGACCAAATCGTCTGCATATAGCAGCTCCCAAGGTACACCCGATCGGAAATCACGGAACAGGGCTTCAAGGACTAGGATGAATAACAAGGGACTCAAGACAGAACCTTAATGCACACCAACATTAACATCGAACAAGTCACTCAAACCATCATTAACTCTAACTCGACTTTTGGCATTGCTATACATGGCTTGTACAACACGAACCGCCCACTCCTCAACACCCAATTTTCTCATTACCCACCAGGTTACCCTTCTAGGCACCCGGTCAAACGTTTTTTCCGGATTGACGAATGCGAAATAGAGTGGTTTTTTTCTCTTGCAACTGGCGAATGATGAATATGGCGTCTGTAGTGCTTCTACCTGGGACGAAACCGAATTGCATTTCATCTATATCAGCCATTATTTGTTTCTCGACCACACGTTCAACAACCTTCAAGACATGAGCTGTGAGTTTCATTCCTCGGCTATTTCCTCTGTCTAAAGCATCACCCTTACCTTTGTAAAGATTCAGGATGATGCTTTCCTCCCAGTCATTAGGAACTGCAGTTTCACGGATAACAGCTTCCACAAGTCTTCTCACCAATTCAGCACCTGCATCACCAGAAGAGCATAGCATCTCACCAACAATGCCAGAGGGACCAGCTGCTTTGCGTGATTTCATTTTCGCAATGGCTTCAGTAACAAGGGCAGTTGTTACTGGAGGAGGGGGCCCTGCAACAGGTTCAACAGCAGGGAGGGAATCAGACGGCCAATCAAATTCAACATTCAATAAACGAGCATAGTGTTCCACCCACGCTTTAAGTTTCTGGTCTTCAGATAGAGACAACTCACCAGCATCATTTTTTACACATTTCTCGCCAACCACATCTTGATTTGTTTTATCCATCTGCTTGGCGATTCTAAACACTTCAGTACTCTTCGGAGAAACGTTGGCAAATGTCTCCTTTTCGGCTTCAGATTTAGCAAGCCAAACGACTCGCTTAGCCACACGCTTGGCCTCGATGTAAGCAGTCTTAGCAATTTTTGTGTCTGCCAACACCCCCTGCTTTTTTATTCTCTTGAAAGCCTTATATCGCTTCCTTTTCTCCTTTATTGCATCGTCAACCCTATCATCCCACCACCACGTCTCAGCTCTCCATTGGTGAGATCTAGACGAGCCACAAACCAAAGAAGTCAATTCTAAGAGAGCACTCTTCAACGTAGACCAGATATCCATCATCACAGCTGAAGTGTTAGGTAAGTTCTCAACTTTAGAATTGAAGGCATCAGAAAACGTACTTCTTACGACCGGATCTTGGAGCTTCCAAGTACAAAGACGAGATTGAAATTTGCGTTTTTCCGTCTCGGGTATTGATACAGCCAGATCACAAACCAGGAGGTGATGTTGTAGAGCACACTCCTCACAAGGAATAACTTTAACGTTTGTGACACTACTTTTTAACCTTTTACGATATAGAATGTAATCTATTTGCGAGTTATTATTTCCAGAGCTATATGTCAAAAAAATGCGACTCTCTCTTTTTGAACTGAGTATTACCCACAATCAAGTTATTAGCCATAGCAAAGTCTAAGATTCTCTCACCCTCTACATTTCGTGTTCCGCATCCAAAACCTCCATGTACCACACCAAAACCACCAGAATCTTTTCCAACATGACCATTCCAGTCACCAACAACAAAAAAGACTTCAGATCGTGGAACATTAACAACTAAGTTTTGCAGGAGATCATATAATTTTTCTTTCTCCTCCAATGGTCTTCCAACTTGAAGGGCATATAAAGAAATGAAGGAGAACACAGATTTCCCAATCACCAGCCTCAACAGGATGATTCTATCCGATGTGCGTTGTACCTCAAAATACCTTCGTCGATCCATAAAATTGGCCTTCAGGCCCAGACAATCAGCCTTTGTACTTTCCTCCTCTTTAACACAATCGGAAACATTCTTTATTACATTCCCCAAATGTGTGCGTAAACCATCGCGTCTCCCTATTTTGTAAAGACGTGGCCATTTCACAGTTGAAAAACGATAAAGAACTATACAATCGAAGAAGGAGCATACAACTATGAGTAATTAACGTGACTAATTGCAAAATCACAATGAAATAATACACAACAACCAAATCAACAACTCACCAAACAAACGTGAAACAATGTCGGTAAACTGCAAAAAACAACGTCAAACTTTCAGCAACATTAATTTCCAAACAAAAAACGTGAATCAATGTCCGCAAACCGACCGACCGAGACGAAGGTTCTCTTTTGTTTCTTTATTGTCACGTAGTTTCAAACAAATTTAAAATAACACAAAAAACTGGCACTAGCGTGTGCACTAAACACGTCATTTTTTTATTCAGTTTTTGAGAAGGTTGTTTCTAACTTGGACACGTGCTCAAACTTAAACGTTAAGGCCCAGGCAAACCAATGCTACATTGTAGCATGTAGCACGCTACAAAGTCGGATGGCTCTATGCGACTTTGTAGCATTCGTTTCGCCGCTCTTCGAAAAGTTGATTTTTAACATTCGTAAACAAAAACAAAAACATTGAAAATCGTGAAAAAATGGATGATGAAAAGTCTGCTAGGAAATTTTTTAAAATTTTATTCGTTCTAGAAGCTTTAGAAGAAGACCCAATAAAGCACAGAGGAATAACGAGGAAATGGATAAAAAGACGAAAAGATCGAGGTTTCTTCACGAATATCGTTAGAGAGTTGCACATGGAAGATACGCAGGGTTATAAAGAGATGATGCGAATGAACTATAAATCTTTTAAATTTATTTTATCGGAAATCGAGCAAGATATTACACCCACAGAGTTACCAAAAAGTGGTTTAAAACCTATAAGTCCAGCTGAGCGCCTAACGGTAACTCTTCGATTTTTAGCTACCGGAGAGACATACCACTCTCTGTCTTATCAGTTCAGAATTTCAAGAAAAGCGATTTCATACATTGTGCAGGAGATATGCAAGGCAATCAATAAAAATCTTTCAGTAGGTTTTCTACAAATCCCAAATACATCAAAGCGCTGGCTTGAAGTTGCAGACGAGTTTAATTCAAGGTGGAATTTTCCAAATGCTATTGGGGCAATAGATGGAAAACATGTGACTATACAAAAACCTGCTGGGGGAGGGTCATTTTATTATAATGATAAACACACACATTCAATTGTCCTTATGGCCGTTGCAGGGCCCAATTATGAATGCCTTTATGCCGACATTGGGGCGAATGGAAAGTGCAGTGATGGGGGGATTTGGGGAAATTGCAAATTGTAAAGCTTATTATTGATGATAAGTTAAATATACCAAATACCAGACAGTTACCTAAGAGTGACAACGTCAGCACACCGTTTGTTCTTCTCGGAGACCATGTCTTTGGGCTAAAGTCGTACATGATAAAGCATTTCCCTCAAAGACATCTAACGACCGAAAAACGAATCTACAACTATTGTCATAGTAGAGCACGCCGTATCTCAGAGAACCTATTTGGAATAATTTCAAATAGATGGCGTTTATTAAGAGCCCCGATACTTTTACCCACGGAGTCAGTTTCGAACACTATAATGATCATTCTTGTATTACACAACTACCTGCGTCAAAGTGCTTCAAATAATGTCTACTGTCTTCCGAGCTTAGCTGCTGTAGAATTGATTTCAGGGGAGTATGTTCCAGGACAGTGGAGAAGTGAGGATAACGAAGAAACGAACTTTTTTGGATTAAAATCTTTAAAAAGCACTGGTAATCTAAATACTAATGCCCGAGAAGTTTGTAATAACTTAGCTGAATACTTTGTTAACGAAGGGGAAGTCTCTTGGCAATGGGAGTATTTTTAACAAAAATAGAATGGTATAAAAAGCATATTTAAACGTTAATAAGGACTTCATTAATTTTTGTAAAACTAGTTGTTATTGTTCATCATGCTAGTCTAGTAGTTGAGGGTTTGTAGTGAATGGTTAGCTAGAGGGTGAACATTGATGGTTGGTGTTTGATTAAGATGCGGGGACCCAAATTCAACTTCGTACAACACATCCGTGATCTTTTTTCGGCTATTTTACGAGTTCTTGGCTCAAGTAACTTCAGGCTTTCATCAATATATAATGCAAATGCTGAGACCTTTGGTGTAGGGGTAGATGGTGGAGGAGGAGTCTTCTCGGTAAGCAAATTTGAGCAGCCTTGTAAAAGCTTGATTTTTTTCTTCTAATGTCTTTCTGGCATTTTTCCGACGTTTTTTCAGCTTTGGAGGACTAGAACTTTCATCTAGTTCTTCGTCTTCATCTAAACCGTGGTTAATATCTTTCGAACGTTTTCCATTCGACTTTGTAGTATAAACCGGCGAAACGAATGCGATTTTGTAGCATCCGACTTTGTAGCATGCTACAATGTAACATTGGTTTGCCTGGTTTGCCTTTACGTCACACCTTTTGCTTATAGGAAGTTGTTTCTGCCAGACAAGATTACAAAATTTTATCGAATTCTCCTTTATAATCCGGTCAGAAAGTTTTTGTGGTACAACGACTTAGCTTTATAATATGTTTAACTTCATTTCGTTTATGCAGAGTAGTCAGCTTCGTTTTTCGATTTTTTGTAACATCGTAATTGTCGGTCGCGTTCGCTCTTAGCAGACTTTATCTCAGACGATAACCATGGTGACTGCTTTCCCTTAACTCTTTTAGTAACTCTTGGTGCATGCTCATCAAAAGCTGTAGTTAAAATACGTCTCATATTTGGTATAGAGCATACCACTTCATTCCAATCAACTGATCGTAACTCACTGCATAGATTATTTAAGTCGTAATTTTTGTAATCGCGACACGTAATTGTTGTCGGTTGATATTTTGTGTTATTTAGTTTTCTAGTACATCCGACCATTTCGTGATCTCCAACACTCGTTGGGATTACTTCTGTACATGATATAAAGTACGGTTTATTTGTGGCAATCATGTCAATTAATGTACTGGTGTTATCAATGATACGAGTTGGTTCCGTTATTAACTGTTTAAAACCAAAAAGGAGGAGAGTGTTTTTAAACTCTTTTTTACATTTTTTGTCTAAATAGTTGACGTTGACGTCACCCATAATAATGATTTCTTTTGATTCATGATTAACTCGTGATAATATGCTCATTTAATAACACTGTGAAGTTTTTTCTATATATTTGGATGTATCAGGGGGTCTGTAACTGTAAATAGCACCAAACTCTTCGCTTTTTGTGGAAAAATCTCTATCCAAATAACTAATTTGGAACATTCCAATTCGACAAAGTTGTCTGAAATGTAGAGACCGACTCCTCCACCTTTTCCAGAAGCTCTGTTTTTATTAATGAAGTTGTACCACGGAATATCAAATAACGCGTTTGTTTCAGTAGTTATGTGTGTTTCGCTTAAGGATAAAATGTCGATGCTTTATAACTTACTTGAAAGTTGCATATATAATCTTTATTCCCGAAAAGACCTCGAACGTTTTGGAGAAATAAATGCATGTCCCTAGTTGACGTGAGGGTAGTCAGTTCAGTGATATTGTAAGTAACCGGTACAGGACAAGACGATTGATTTTCTCGATTTTGAAATGCAAAAACTGTTTCTTTTTAACCATTCCATCCATAAACTCGACACAATAAAGGATTCTCTTTTTATAACAGCAGACATGCCAATATTTTGATATTTGAAAGGGGGAGTTTAGGGTAGGAAGTTTACCCATGAAGGGTTTGGGGGGGGGGCGTTAATAATATTAAACATATATCGCGAAACGCGCGCGTGTTAGCTCGTATTTTATACATTACTTTTAGTCAGAAACATGTTGTTTTGAATAATTATCAAAATCGGGAGATTTGAAAGTATTTTGTTTAATCGGGCGGGAGAAAAAAATTAGTGTAAAAATCGGGAGTCTCCCGCCGAAATCGGGAGAGTTGGTGTGTCTGTAACAGTTGATTCAACATTTAGCGTTACTAATGCCATCTTCGGTTATGTAACACGGATTTTTAACTTGTAAACATAGTAATTATCACAGCGATAAAAAACACGCCCGCTACTTTCGCCATTTCGCCACAAAGGTACACCGAGAACACATTTGTATTCGTGTATGACTTAGGAATATTGTCTTTCAGAATTTGTATCAGCTTAGATTACTCCACGTTTTTTTGCTTATCGTACATTGCTAAATCAACTAGTAATGTTCGAGACGATGTACGAAGATTCCAATAACAGAGTTAACTCATGAGTTGAGAAACTTAAAAGAGTGCCGACATCGCACGTGATGTATGTGACGTCAGAAAACAGATTTTCGACTAAAAACAAGATTTCGAACACATTCTGCATTCGCGAAAGTTTATTCTTGCGAAATCACCACACAAAAAAATTCTTGCTTATTCGAACAAAGTAGTATTGAATTCAACGCGAGTGCTCTTTGTATTCTTAGACATCGTTTTTACAAAGGATTAATACTCATGATCTTATGAACAAGGACCCGATATAGCAACAACAATTATTATTATTCCTAACAAAAATTTTATCGTGTCTTAGTCGATGCATATTGCTTCATCAGAAGCATTTCTTTTGTCAAGTTTGTTTCTTTCCGTCTGCTTTTGAAACAGCACCTTGATGTTTTTGCACCTCGCTACCTTAATTTTAGTGTCAGCAACCTTATTTTTCTTCGTAACGTTAGATCGAGGAGCCTAATCTTGGGATAAAACTAGGTTGTCCATTAGGATCGATCTCAGAATCAATGGTATTTCAGGTTCAGCGTACATCGACGTAACCAATTCCAAGAGACGTTTCAGTATTTTGGAGTTTTTGATTGATTAATTTCGCATTCATAACAGCTCCTCTGTCCAACAGAAACTTTGATGCTCTAGACACTTCTTGAGGGAGATGACCAACGATATCTCTTTCATCAGTACACGTTCTAATTGTGAAAATATCAAACGGGTTTCCAAACTCATGCGAGCAAGATTCTTCTTCTTTAGTTTCCAGTATACTTACGATAATAATGAAACCCACGAACGGCTGCTTGAAATTCTATTTCTTTTTGACAGACATAACTTCTCATACGAGTAGAATAATTTTCTTTCCGCGCGACATAAGAGAAGAAAATATTCTAAAATAATTCCTTTCTTTTAAGGGCGTATTACGAAATAGGTTAACCTGAGCTGTAATTTTTGAACTTCCCATTTCACCTGTCAAATTGCGTCCTAAATAGTCTTCAGTACCTATATTTTGAAATTTTTACAATGATTATTTGTCAACTTTTCCAATTCTCCAATTTTTTTTCATGAAGTTTGGCTACCTAGTCAAAACTTTATGTCGGATGGAAAATCCAAATTACCTCAATACTTATAAATGAGAACAATGATTTCCATTAAAACTTGCTTTTTGTTTAGTTTATACCATTCTGAAAATAGAAAAATCCATTTATTGTTCCTAGTAACCTAATTTAAATTTTTATTTAAGAAGTACACTCGAATTTTTCCGTCCGACATAAAATGTTCTTATTTTTTACGACTCTCAATACAAAATGTCGTGTCATCCTCTTCAAAATACTCATTCCTATCTCGATTTAATCTAACAGTTGTAAAACAGTTACAGTTTCATTGCATAATCAGCTTGTTGTTAGAGTTTTAGTTTAAAACAACAGAGAGAGATCCAAAGTGCGTACTTTGGCTACACGACGTTCAGCATTTTCACCGCGTGTTGTTATCTACGCAACAGCGAAAACAAGGTCATTTGTGAATCCGTCACAATAACCAGCGAGCTACCTGACCATTCTAGAGCTGCTGCGATCACTTGTGTCTTAAAGGTTATCGAGCATATGTTCATCTCCACCTTCCGTTGAAGATTAACGCCATGGTGTGGAGTGATGGTTTTGCGGCCCAGTTTTGTTCTCGTTTCGTTTTTAAATTACTAGCGGGTATTGACTCCTCGCTGAATTTAACATGGTGTTATAACGAACGCCATCACGGGAAAAGGCCTATGGACGGAGTCGGAAGAACCTTAAAGAACTGTGTGTATAGAGATGTCATGTCAGGGAAATGTGTGATCGACACGCCGAAGCAGTTTGCTGAACACGCTGACAAATCGATTGAAGGAATAATCTTACCTGCCAGCAGATGAAGTTTTGGTAGAACCTGATAGAATGGCCGAAGATTCTGGAGACACTCCAAATTCACATGATGAAACGCCAAAGGTGCCTTACATTGAGTTTTATAAAACAGCCAGTGACCCTCAACCATACTACACTCGATTTTATGGCGGCGGAGCGCGCGGGCATCCAAAACATGGCACTAATGATAGTCATTGTAGAGGATGCCTATGTGAATATACCCCTGATGAAGAGTGGCTTCAATGCCCAATTTGTAATATTTGGTTTCACAAAGATTGTTTTTAGGTTTAATTACATTAAATAGATTAAATTTTGTTCAAGTTTTACGAAAAATTTCTGTATAGCTTTTTCAATTTTAAAATTCTTTTGATATGACTTCTTACGAAAAATGTTCACTTTTATGTCGGACGGAAAATACTTTTGATTTGATAATATTTTGAGTTTGGCGATGTTTGATAGGCTTATATTGCACAAACAAATCGCCTACGTGATGCTTCTGCTTTCAGGATAATTTTTAAAGATTATTTCTGTGATTGGAAATTTTTCACATTTTTTCTGTCCGACATGCTGTTCCTAAGTGCCCAAATTCTTATAATATATTTTTTTTCTTTATATTAGCATATAATTTATACTTCTATGATAGATTGTAAGTTTTAGATAAAGTACATTTCATCAGCAGAAGCTGATTATTTCTGATAAAATTCTTCTCTCGCCAAAGTTGTCAATTTCTTAATTTTTCATCAATTCCGTCCGACATACTCTGTATTAGGGCTATAAAAAATTTTTCTCTCATTTTCAAACATCCAAATAAGAATGAATCACTTTTTGGGACGTCCCAAAACTCTAGAAATTATCAATTTGATATGTTTTGTCTTCAATCATTTTTGATTAATGGCCAAAGTATCGATTTTCCGTCCGTCATAATTTTGTATTTCGTAACAGGCCATTAAGTACTTCATCGCTAGGAAAAACTTAGATAAGCCAACATCCCGCAAACTTATTCAAACAATATTTTCCACATTTTTGGTCAATTCACGAAAGTTTATACTCGCAAAGGTCGCAGATAGACTCCATTCGCGAAAGTTTATATTCACAAAATGAAAATTCGCGAATGCCTTGTTTCTCCTCTTAAAGTATAAAGAGAAAGATGCGGCAGCGAACTCTTGGGGAAAAGTGTCTGAAGGACTAGATCAATTTTTTCAAACGTGTTTTTTCTACCCTCAAGTTAAATCTGATCGGCGAAGTGTCCGGTCGGAAATTGTTTTGTCGGGGACCTGTCCGTCGGGGAACAGTCTATCAGTGATCTGTCCTCTGGGGAAGTTACCAGTCTGGGCAATGTTCTAGAACTAATGTTGAATGAAGAATGAATTTTCATATTTATAGATCTTAAAGAAACTTAAAACAAGTAAAATAATATAAGATATCTTAGTCTTAAATATTTAACAAGTTAAAATGTAAAATAGATATAAAACATGACGTCAAATTGATAGTTTTGCTATAAATGACGTCAAATAAAAATTACGGCGTCAATTTGCACAAATCTTCGAGGCGTGTAACTGCTGACTTTAAAAGTTGAAAAAGCGAAAGTGGTCTTGAGCGAAAAGATTGGAAAATTGGGAGGATATGATGATGGTAGGTTAAAAATCGTCGTGAAATTAAAAGCGTTATTTACAATCGGTATTACATTACAGGTGGAAATCACATGGGATGATATTCGGAAAGAGAATCATGAACTGAAAGACGAAATAAAAACGTTGATAGAAGAGCGAAGAATAAAGGAAGATGAAAACAGCGCGTTAAAGATGCAACTAGAGGAAATTGAGAAATTAGTGACGAAGAAGGAACTTGATGCTGCTGCTAAAATGTTAGCAGCAAATATTATTAAAGATGCTGAAAAAGAAATTGAAGTGTCGAAGATGCAATCAATGATAGAGGAAAACGGACGTTTATTAGAAGAAATTAAAAACAATAAAACGGAAATGGTTAAGAGAATGAAAGAACTAAAGAAGGCCAATAAAAAGTTAAAGAACGATCTCCATAACGAAATCATTGTAGGGAGACAAGTGGAGAAAAGATGGAAGGAGGAGCGACGGTTGAGCGACTCCTTAAAATTTGATCTTAAAGACATGCAATCTCAAAAGATCAAAGCTAACAGCCAACTGAAAGATGCTAAGGATGCTATTGCTCAGTTATCAAAGAAATACCATCGCGTTCGCAGTGAAGCAGAAACAATGTTCGAAGATCTGAAGAAGGAAAGAGAAGAATGTTTTGGTTACAAATTAAAAAGTCACCAACTGCAAGACATGCACGCTGCTTCTAACGAACAAACACTCGGCGATATATATTACATCATGGAAACATTTAACATCACTTGTTTCACATCAAAAGTTAACAGAGAGAGAATGAAGGGGTTGAAAGCCATTGCAACACGTTTACAACCAAAATACCACACACTAATCCAATATTAAAGAGTCCTAGCACATGCAACATGGACTTGTTCGGAAATGGTTGTAAAAAAACACTAAAACTCAACCTAATAAAGCAAGAATGTTTGTTTGCATGTTAGCTAACCCCTCCTAAACTCCTAGTTTTCTATAATAAACTGGTAACAGAATACATTAAATTTACAATAACATCATCGTATTTTCGCAAAATGTCTGGTCGGGAAAACGTCCCATTGGGTGAATCGTCCTCGGGGAATCACTACAATACGTATCAAACATCGTACCAGTGGAAGTGGAAGTGGGAACGGGATTAAATTTACTTGCGATGTTATTGATTTATTGTACTGTCATCTTGAGTTTATTCAATTTGGATTTATTTTCTATGCTTTGGATTTATTTTCTATGCCTGGCTTTGTGCCTAGTTCTGATACATTAACAACGAAAAATGTCGGACTAGTTTCATTTCGGACGAGCAAGTGGTCCGAAAATTTTAATGACCGAAAATTTTGGTATCCGAACTTTTTAGTGACCGAAATTTTTAAAATGATAGAAATTTTCAAATTTCATATTAACGTCAAACACATGCTGTAATTTAAAACTTCTAAGCCATATATAGGAATATTCTCATTGCCCCAGTCAATATGGCAGTAGATAGAATGTAATTGAGGAACTCTTCGCAGTCGATTATACATACGATAACCTTGTCATCTAATACATCACAATTTTCTTGATTAAAATCGTCAATTTTTATCTTATCTTCACTATTTCCATCATTTTCAACTCTTGGTTCATCATAGCACTTATGACATTCTCACTGATGGGAGACCCTTTTAAGCGTAAACACCTTACTGTGTCTATCGTTTTCTTCAAAAGATCTTCTGGTAGTAAGGTAGGTCTGCCACGCTTTTTGTTTGAAATCTAGCTACTGGTTGGTTGTTCTTTATCCGCTCTTCATATGCCCTCTTAAATTCACTTGCTGTTTCCTTCTTCAAATTAAGATACTTTTTGTATAAATGACGCACAGCTGAGTTTACCCAGTGCTTCGACACATACCCTCCAATTTCTGCTCTCTGTTCCGGTGTCCAGTTTGCGTAAGGTTTTCTCATATGTACTTCCATCTTTAACTTTAATAAGCTGGCTTCTCACAGAAGCCCTTTCCGGCATCACGATTGAGAGCGAGGACCTCTTTTTGGACTTGCATGGCCGTAACAACCGAGGCCATGGCCCCCAAAAAATCTTTTCGATTATACTTTACATATTATTTAAATTATTATTTACAAGTTTCATGGAAGTGAAACATTTCACAATTAATTTTCTTCTCAAGGGATGAAAATAGTATTATAATGCCGGCCTACCATGGTGGTCGACATTTTTTCCACTCCCTTATCCTAAAGATTTTTTCTAAGTTTCCAACTTGAAAATGTTTGTCCCCCCAAATAAAAGTTCTTACGGCCTTGACTTGTAAACGTTTTTATGATTTTTTGAAACAATATTAATGGGAAATTCTATGTCTAGCATTTTATTCTTCGACTTAATCAGCAAAATTATAAAACTTTTTTGTTTTTTTATCATTATAGCTGAGTCCGAAATTTTGGATAATTTAGTCCAAAATTCGTCAAGATTCCGTCCGAAATACGTGACGTATAACGTGAGGGATGCTCGACAGAAAATAGCGTTTCTTCTCAATTATGTTGGTGAAGTAGCCTACAACGTTTACTATCCCTAGGTGAAAGAGAAACGTATGACGGTGCTATTAGCCTTATAGTGTGCTGTAGTATTCAACAATACTGTGTTCGCTTTACTTGGATTTGTTTCAAACTGATTCCCATGAAAATTTCTCCTTTTATTTCTTCTACTACGATCTTTATTTCCTATCTTTCCTTTTTTCTGTTTTTTTAACGTTTTTGGTATAAGAAATAGCTATTAGGGCTCAAAGTATGACTTAAACAATTCTTGTGTTGCCGTAGGTACAAGGTGGGTTTACCCAATCTTAGGTGGTTACTATATAAAAACGCCATAAACCAATTGCAGTAAGGGGGGTGCAGTAAGGGAAATCTTTTCTGAAAAGGTGACTACGCTTTACAGCAAGCATAAGAAAAATGAAAATAATAACTTTTCTGTTATAATAATAATTTTTACGTTATTCTGATGCCAGAAATCGATTCAGCAATGACCTTTAAACTAAGAACAGTCCTTATCAAAATTTATATATTATTGCCTGAGAGATAACTACTAATTTCAAGGAAACTCTTAGCGGCTCTGGTATCATTTTGTCTCTCCATATTTCGTAAGCTTCTACTTTTTATTGCCTCGGTTTCATCCCTTGCCTGGGGAATACATACCCGTAGTATCTCTTGGCGATCGAATTGGCATTTTTTGGGTTTAGAGTGATTCTATTTTCGTACCAACCTACAACTTCCGCGTTTCGTCGTGTTATTTAAAGTCTTTGGTGAATATTAGTATGTCATCTGTAATGTTAATTGCTGTTGGCAAGTCTAATATTATTGTTTGTAGGGATTGCTGTAGTTCTACAGCTGCATTGTTTGCTCTAAAGATGAAACGTTTATATTGTTTTATTTTGTTCTCCGTTTGGAAAGCGGTAATGTAACAAGAATTTGCATCCAATTCAAGTCTCGATTAGTCGCTGAAACGCCGATTTCATGTCTTGTAAAGTGAAGTTTTGTAAAGTGATTAGCACGTTTCAATTTCACGAAAAGGTCGTGGACTGTCGGTGTTAGACATCGTCTTATCGCATTGCTTGCATGTCTCATGTCTAGACAGATTCGAATTTTGATCCAACTCCCAAAACTGTGGAACCAAGGATGGTAAACTGGATGGTATGTTATTGTATTCGGACATCGCTGTTGCCTTTGTCTAGCTACGACAAGAGGATTTAACTATGATGTTGAGGAATTATACCACTCTGTGATTTTAATTGTTCAATGTTCAATAACCTTTTTCTAAGGGCGTAGGGTATTCTTTTTTCCGGTTGCGCCACGAGCGGTATTTTTTCATCAATGTGTAATTTTATTTCAAATTCCTTGAATTTTCCTACTCTCCCGGTGATAAATTGAGTTTAATGTAGATCGTAGGTGAGTAGGATAATTGGTGTTGTATTCGCCCTTGATGATGATTTTTGGTGATGATGGACAGGTGATGTTTTCGGTATTTTGAGGGGCTTCGGAACGAAGGAGATCGCACCATTCAGCAGATTTCTAATGTTCAGTATTAATGACATAATAGTCTGTTGTTAGAAAACTGTGGCAAATGTATTGATTTTGCTGTATTAACAAAGCTATGTGCATCCTACAAACATTGGGAGAAATGAAAAGGTGGTAAATGCAGATCCATATCCTGGTTAAACCATACAAAAGGCAGAGTGTGTTGGGCACGTACAGAAGAGAGTCGGTTCGCAGCTGCCAAACTGGCTAAAAAAAGGCTTTGAGGAATAAAAAGGGGTATCAGGATATAGCAAATCAACAAGAGGGAGATGTGTATCTTGCTGGAGGTTTAACTTTTTTTGTTGTTGTTTTTTGTATATAATTTACTAACTTAGATTTTTACCACGTGATTTCTCAAATGAGGTTTTTTCGATAGTTCGGCCGGCATAACTTCAGAACCACAAATGCTATTGCCTTCATTTTTTCAGGGTGTTTTTAATAGGTTGATCCCCTGAACCTATTTTAGCAGCAATTACTTTCATAGTTGATGTTTGCCAAACCTTTGAAGATACAAATTTTTGACCAAATTTTTCCACTAGATTCTAATATCAATCAGAATCCAAATATTTATTTTATGTAAGATATTTTAGGTTCAGGGGATTTTAATACATGTCTACTTAATGATTGCAAAGTTTCATAAAAATTTGATAAGCGGTTATCATGCTACAACCTCTAAACTTTTGTTTTTCTTTTGCATAAATTACTTATTAATTATGCGCATAATTAATTCTTCTAATTTTTTTATTATTATTTTTTTTGTTATACTGGTCGAATTGAACACTATTAAAAATGCAATTTAAGTTTACAGAACACGATTTAGTATTTTCGGTGTGGAACCACCTTAACGAAAAAATGGAGTTTCCTCTTATCAGAAAAACACCACCACTACCTTAGATGCCCAAATCGATCAGGCGACATTCGGAAATACCTAAAAGATATTATAAGAAAATTAATGTTAATTTTACGTTTAATTATGTAAAAATAATAGTAATAATAAATAAATATAAATATTACGGTAAAAATACTATTGCAACATTATCTAGTTCGTTTTTCTTGAGCGCTCAATTCGCAAAATGATTTACACTAAAAAAAGTAAACTAATGGAATATAAACTTATTTTGTATAATATCTTACCTAACAAGACTTGATTAGTCTTAGTTCTAACAAATTTTGGGCTGATAAAAGCATTTATATAATAATGTCACTGTTCTAAATAAGATTTTTAAGGCATATAACGAATACAACGTATAACGTATACAAGGCATATAACGAATGTTTTTTTATAAACTTTTGATATTACCAACTTTTTCATTACCATAATTTTAAAAGTGGCGTAAAAGGACGAAAGAAAATCGCTAAAACACATTCAAATAATTAAAAGAGACGCATGCCAAAAACAAAAACAAATAGATCCAATCCAGAATTTTTTTTATCTCAAACACACAAAAACGGGATGGCGCAGCATTCGCTACTTTAGCAGAAATGATGCGTGAAATTTGCACGTGCATATGGGTTGTTGTCGACGAAAGTTACTGTGTGAAAAATCTAAAGAGCGTTTTACAACAAGAGGACGAGTTGAAGCGGAGCATTTAAAAAAAAAAACATTTGAAACCAAGTGATTCTCGAAACTTATTTTTGAAGCTTTAAAAAAACAGATGGACATAGGCATGCATATACGCATTTACATACAAACAAAGAAAGGTAAGTTCAAAGTTTTTTTTTTCATAGAAGTGTTGAGTGCATTTTGCACGCGAGTTTTTTTGCGAGTCATATAATAATATTAAACTTTTACCTAAAAAAGTACTCACACTTCTGTACACACATTTCTCGTATCAATCGATGGTATCCCTAAAACTTTCACGCTTCTTGAAAACACCCAGCATCCAGTTTTTTCTGATCATGTTTTGTCTTCTTCTTTTGCCTTCGTCGAAGCAAAACAAGTGCACATAAAATATTTTCATCATCGGACTTACAATTGTTGCTTCTTGTCGGCGTAAAAATAAACTCACATTTGAGTTAGTGAGTCTGTACAAACTGTTTGTCACGGATAAAATCCCTAATATACAATAGTTTGCCAGTAAAAGGAGCTAAATTATTCAATATTATGCCAAAATCGTTACGTAATCTATCAGGGTGTACCCTTGATTTATTCAAGAGTAGATTCGATAAATGGAGCTCATTAGCACGAACTGTCCAACGAGAAACTGATAGCTTCGATAGGGCTATCAATATTTCCATCACTCGATGTTTTTTTTATCGCTTTGGACTGGACAAAACTTGATGAGCACGATAATCTCGCCGGCGGTTGCCATAGTTTCGCTAAGAATTCGGCATTGCTTATCTGCATATTTGATGGTAAACTAAGGTAGTTGAAAAAACGTGCCCGCAAACAAGACTTGATTTATTCGAGATGGGTGGTAACCTTTCTTCCGTGTAGAAACCAGTTTTATCAGCCAAACTTGTTCGCACACAAGGCCGGTTTTTCTTACATTATATATGTTTTGAGTGCATGGTTAAACATCAAACTTGTTAGCAAAACAGGATAAGATTGGTCAAGATATACTTCTTTGCCAAAGTAATTGATCTAAAGTAAAACTTTTGCAGAATATTTGTTTACTAAAATCTCCTTCAAAGAGATGACTGATCCGAAAATCTCAATGTTGTTATTATTATTATTATTTCGAATTTTTATATAGGATATTTACACTTCAGTATATAAAATACTGTTATACTTGCGTGTCCTGTTGGTTAGTCCTGGCGTACTTAGGACGCCCGTTTGCGCCTACGAAAATCGCTCAACCAGACAACTAACTTATTTAAGCTAGACTTGCATTACGCAACGAGTTGTTCCCCCCAAGAACTCAACTGAAATAAAGATTTGCCGGAGATGGGATTCAAACCGGCGCGGTTCGGTTTCGTGAGCCGAAGAACTTATCCACTGAGCTACAGCCCCTTTTGTGCATCACTAAGCTTTCTTGCTGTTGCTCTTTGGTTAAGTTTATTTGCCTAAATAATGCCAAAGAGTGTGGTGCATTTGAAGCCCTACAGTGGCATCGCAGATTTTCTATTCTGTAGGAGACGGAACCAAATACAAATGGGTGATTATTTAATTTTAAACTTGTAGGACAATATTCTGCCAGTAATTTGCAAAGTTATCGCGTGCTTGTTTCGCTTTTCTTGAGTAATTGTTACAACGTGTTTGCTATATTGGTTGGAGTCCACTGATATGTTCGCTTTCTTTTCTCCAGTTTCCAAGTGTTTCTTTAATGTCGGAGCTAATTTCTTTGTCAGTGTATGATGGTGGACAGTATTTTTTATTGTTTATTTTTATTAGGTAATTATGAAGCGCAACGTCTTTGTTATTAATACGACTTTTTCGACTTTAGCAATGATTGGTCGACGAAATAATTTTGTTGTTGCTATGCCAAACGTGTTTTCAATTAGTCTTATTGCCCTTGAAAGCCTGTAATTAAAAATTCGTTGATCAAAGGGTAGATTTTGGTGCGGGTATGGCTTCATCATGTACCTTTTTAATCCAAAGGCATCATCAGCAACAAAAACGTAAGGCAATACTTTGTCGTTGTCAAAACTGATTCTCTCTGGTGCAGGAATGTTTACAGTGTTGTTTTTGATCGCATAACCAAGGTTACTGTTATTATATACACTACCATCACTCTGTCGTTTTGAGTCCCCAATGTCTACCATGGTAAACTCGTACATTGCGTTGCAAACTGCTATGAGAACCACACTATGGGTTTTTTTATAGTTGAAATACTCAGAGCCGCTGTTATATGGGGCTTGCAGGGCCACACACTTGCCGTCTATGGCACCTAGTGTATGTAGAAATTGCCATTTTTCTTCAAACTCTTGAGCAATCAGTTTTCATTCTTGTTCTGTTGATGGTGAATTGAGACCACCACTTGTTTCCGTTACAATCTTGCTAATTGCAAAAGGGCTTATCTTGTAACTAGCAGCTATTGTGCAATGCGCATCTCCTGTAACGAGATACCTCAACGTAACTGCCAGTCGTTCACCAGGGCTAATAGGATCACGCATAACAGCAGATTTGGCAATAATTGGAGCAACAAATGACAAAACCTTTTCAAAGGCGACATACGGTAACACCTGCAAAGATATAGACACTAAATGTTAGAAACCTTTTGATACCGGGGATGGTGGTATAAGCCAAAAAACCTTTCAGCATGATTTTTTGCACTAACCTGAAATAATATTCATGATCATCTTTAAGTCCTTCACCAGCAAGTGATACTCTCCTTTTTGAAGGCGTTCAGCGTATATCTTCCTCGTCCAAAACTTCTTTTCTTTTTTGCGTTTTAATTTCACTAATTTTTATATCAGTGATTTCTTTTTTACCAACAATAATGTTTTTAATTCGCTGCAGCGAATATTTCGCCTCGTGTAAATCCGCCTTTACGCAACGAGTTTCGACGATTGATCATTTACCGTGCACAACT
The DNA here is from genome assembly GCA_963930725.1 of Candelabrum cocksii. Classification (NCBI taxonomy): domain Eukaryota; kingdom Metazoa; phylum Cnidaria; class Hydrozoa; order Anthoathecata; family Candelabridae; genus Candelabrum; species Candelabrum cocksii. The sequence continues at coordinate 12,715,748 of OZ005672.1, read as the reverse complement.
GTTGTATTATATTACTAGATTTTGCACAAGTCGACTGAATATTTTCCGTAAGTTTTTGAAGTTAATATTTTTCTCCATCCATCTGAGTCCATTCCTATGGTCCAGAGCAACCTTTCAATTTGATCGCAGCTTTACGTACTCGTTCAGCATCTATTATGGCGAACTTTATTGGATGAAACTTTTCAGAAAAATCAAAAATTTTCGTTGGCGTTTGTCTGTTGCGGATGCTTTAATTTTAATAGCTTTAATCTGCTTTCGTTCAATGGAAGAATACAGTTAGGCATGTTATTACTGAGTAGTTTAATAATAGCGCCGTTGACATTTCCTTTTTACATTCGTTCGGCAAATTATTTCGAAATTTCCGTTATAGACTTCAAATTGTCGACGTTTTTAAGCGTTGAATGGTTTCTCCTTCATTAATAAGATCCACTATGTCTCCTTTAAACCATGTTCTTTCGAGTGCTAGCAGATGATCTTTTGATTTCAAATTCTTTGATGGTTTCGGTAGTAATAAACTAGGCATAAACATAATTACTTTAAAAGCTATATTCTTCTGAGGAGAATCGTGAACCATTCATTCATTAGTCGCGTAGTCTCTTTGATGAAGCGATTACCAGTATTCCTGTAGGAAGGAGGAATGTTTTCTTTCTTCAATACACAACTTTCTCGTATACTTGATTCAGATTATTCTCAAACGTAACATTATCAAAATCTCCCCATTTGTATGCAATCCAAGGATGTAAAGCAACTTCATGAATTATCTGAGTCGATTGCTTCAGCGTCAAAGTCTGAGAAGATTTCTTTAGACAAGTGTGAAGATGTGAACAGTCTTTCTCACTTCTGTTAACGGCAACCATTCGTTTGGATTTATCTTTTGACATTTCTGTAGTACATTTTATTGTATAATAATGACATTTTCTCCTGAGTCATTTTGTCATTAAACTGATTTACATTTAGGGTCTGTATATATGGGCCCTCCTTCCAGCCTAGATCTTGCTTATATAATAAGTCACTGTTGTTTTCACATTGCATATATATGAAGAGAGGGCTAGCCCTCCTAACCAAGATCTCGCTTTGTTTAACCGAGATCTCGGCAAAGCGGGCTGGACATTCTCCATATATATGCTCCAGCCCGGTTAGGAGGGCTAGAAAATTTGTCTCTGTGCACGCGCATTGGCGCATCTTTTCTCCTCCGTAGATATTATTAATTTAGGAGGGCGCTCGTTTAGGCGGGCCAGTTTTCCTAGGAGGGCTCATATATACAGACCCTAAGAAACATAAAAAGGCGTCAATCAAAAAAGACAGCTTATTGTTAGAAAGCCATTCCATTGTTTTTAATGAGTCGTTGCTAACTCAGTTGATCTCTTTGATCAAAAACCAAATCGGTTTTTGAAAGTAGTTTATTTTTCTGAAGAAAAACAATAATTGTTTGTGAATTGCTTATTCAATAATTTCCGAGACAATGGGCAATATAGAAATGAGTCTGTAAGTAATTTCCAAAGACATTTTTGGGCCCGATTTAAAAATGAGCGCAACTCTCGCTGTTTTCCAGGGCGGTGGTTTGAAGTTTGAAGTGACATGTTTATCAGGTGAACTCGGGGAGCAGATATAATAGTTACGGTATCTTTTAGGAAACCGGCAGGAATATTGTTCATACAAGTTGCTTTCTTTCGACTGATCGATTTCAAGTAATCGATGACTCTTAGACTACTTGAAAGGGAAGATTTTATTTTTTGATAAGATGTGAAAGCCTTTTCCGGGTAAGGTTTAAGAATGGAAAAGCGATTTTCTTAAACTGTCCTACAATGGTAGTAAAATAGGTGCAAAGCCATCTATGATGGTGACTTTGTTTGATGTTTCCGTGCCATTTATCTTAAACGTATGACTTGTTACTTTAGAATGTTCTTTCACTTTGTATCTCGATTTAATGACTAAAACTTACCACGTGGTTCGTATTTTTTTCTGACATTGAAGGATTTTATTATCCCATGAAACTGCATTCCAAACCATGAGGTTCACTCTGTTTCTCATAGTTTTGTAAGTAAGTAAGTTAACCATCCAAACAAGAACTTGCCTAGACAGATTAGCGCTATGACAGATTAGACTAGATCAAATAGAAACTAAGTAGAATAAATTAAAGTTTAATATATAACAATCACAAATTTTTTAACATATTTCTCCAGGCATTGCGATCATTCGCCAACTCGACCCAGCAATTTCTATCAACATCGGCTTTTTCAGCGCTTTATATATGTCACGTCCATATGTAAACTCGGGTGAGTCTTTAAGTCGACGGTTGCACACCCAGGATGACGGTTTTCCTTATTTTTCGTGTCATGTGTGCATGGGTCTTTATTGTTTATAATGAGCGGATAGGATCCGAATTTGACGAATCTTCTATAGAGATTATAAAAATTCCCTGTTTTTAGCATTGAGATCGTTTGGTGCTAATTCAGGTTGATAGTTCTTCAGCACGTATTGATAATGAATTGTAGCGGTAATGTCAATTAAAGTACTCTGTGTTGTCCGTTATTCTAGTGGGAGCTTTAATAATTTGCTTCATCCCGAATAACTTCAAAATAGATTTGAAATCCCGGAATGTCATGTGTACTAATCCAGGCAAACTGCAACATGTTTGCCACAGCTCCCTACACTCACCAACTTCACATTTGCATTTTCCATGGAGTTTCACCTGTGTTTTGGCGAACATGAACATAACCTTTATACAACGCCCTCTTCGTTGAGGCTGCCACATTACACTTGATTAAAAACACTGTTTGTTGTTGTGATTTTATTTGGTTTAACTTTTTGCACGTAATATTATTCTCTGAAAGGTTAATATCCGTCAATTTTATGTTTGTTTTCTCCTTTTTCCACTTGATCGCTAGCTTCTGTGTTATTAAGTGGGTACAACACCATTCACTACAAAATGATTTGAAAAAGACTTTTAAAACTTTTTCTGTTATTAAATGATAAAATACAATTAAATATGGCATTTTAACAACAACAAAACATTAAAATATTAATTATGCGCATAATTAAGCCTGAAAGCATGGTTTTTAGAAAACGTTGGCGCATTATAACTTGAGTTAAACAGATCACGATCACTTTAAATTGTCACAAAATATTTAGGACAATATAATCTAGTTATTAAATAGAGGATTTTTAAAACTAATACATAGAAAGGATATGTGACTTCTTATGAATTTTACCTCCCCGGCTAGGGTTAGCGGGTTGATTGTATTGGTTAAAAATTAAATTGAAAAGTTTCCTCTATGTAAACACTAGATGATAATGATATGAAGCATCTCTGAAAAAATCATGACATAGCTATAATTATTTCTCAAAATATCGCGCAGGAAGTTCAAAAAGCCTGAGAAAATGACAGATAAAGTAAAAAGTATAAATTTACAACAGGAACAAACTTCATCATATGAAGTTAAATCAAATAAGTTGGGTGGTCTTTCTTCTTTGACCCGTGTTGACAGGCTTCACATGATAACACTTCTGTATCTAAGCACTTGCCAGTGTCCGATGATATGAGTGTAACAACGTCATTCAAAGGGGCCCCTTTTTTGCCACGTCCCATCGATTGATACTCTATTATCAACAATAGCATAAGTTGTTGAGTCCGATTTCAACACTTTCACCTCATTGGCTGCAGATTTTGTACTTTTCCGAGCCTATTCTACATATGCATTGTACAGAGTTTATTTTCTGGTAACTGTGTACATTGGCGGAGGTTCATGCAGCAGTATTTCTGCTATTTCAGTATTTCTCATATTTACATCAAAGAAAGCTTTACCAGGTTTGGATGATTGTTTTGTTGCTGGCTTCGAATTCCAAAAAGATTTTTCGACAAATGTTTCAGGAAATGTTTTAAATCTCGTTTACAAGTGTCAGATCCAATACCTTCCGAATAGAAATGAGAATTCCACTACATTTCGAAACTGCCCTTTCGATTCAAAACTGACGGTTCGAAACCGAATTAAAAGATATTTATATTCACGATTATAATCCAAATTTTTGCCTATAGACATCTTTTTATTTAAAAGTAAATAAATAAAACATTCCTTATTTTTCACTCTCCGTTAAATATGTTCATCAACTGTGGAGTTTTCCTTAATTTTTAGATCACCTAAACGTTAATAATCTTGTAAGCTAGCGGTCTGGGCACGAAACCGTTTTCTAGGAACGTGCGGAAACATCTCAAGTGCATTTACATATATCCCGAAAGGCATCTGTTGCGGAATACCGTATTGTTGTAAAAGCGTTCCAAGTAAATTACTTGATTGATTCACTGTAATCTTGATAAAAACATGAGATCCTTTTAATTTCTTTGCTTCTCGCAATATAACTTATTTATCCGTGTGATTCAATAACTTAAGAATGGTCGTTCTTTTCATTTTGAACTTGTATCTTTCGGTTAGACTCGATTACATTTTCGTTGGTTTTCGCCCATTCTCCCTTTCCCGTTTCTTTTACCCCATATGTTCTCAAATTGTTTCTCCTGTTTCTATCTTACTCAATATGTTTTTTTTTTAAAGTTGTCGTTTCTTTACAAGCTTGCTTGTAATTTGTTCAAAATTATTAACAACTTCTGTTGTTTTTGTTTTTTTGTTTGTCTCTTCACTTAAAGCAAGGCGACGAAAGTCACATATGCGCAGAGGGTTATATATTTAATTGGGTCTATTTATTTATTTATTTTTTTCAATAGACCCAAACAGAAATTTGATGTTATATAAGGTCCAATCCTCTCTCAATTCTTAACCCAGAAGCATGAAACAAATCCTAGAAACTCCAGAATAAGCCACTTCACCGAGAAACAAACTGAGCGTAGTACTTCCTGGGATGTGGCAAGATTCGACCTGAGTGGGAGTCGAACCAGGGACCTCTTGTTTCTGAACGCAACGCTTAGACCACTGTGCCACTGCTGCTGGGTCCATTGCGCTAACCTAATCCCCGCTTTTTGCCGTTCGCCGTTCAACTCGATATTTTTTCTTTTGTAGAACCCAACGAATACAAGTATAATAAGTGAAATACTTGTCAAACAATTCAACAATTCCAATCTTGGAATTGAAAATGACTTCGTAGGAACCAAACCACATTTACTAACCCATAAACTGACTTTATTGCAACAAACCGCTTTAATATACACACATGCGCAATAAGCTTTCGCCGAGCTATTGCAAAAACCATGTATCTCAACTTGTCTACGACTACAGTTGCGCAGTACATGTCGGCCTATAGAGACCTTATCAAGCGTTTCAAGTTCATTAATAAATTTTTCCCAGTGTTTTAGTAAATTTTCCTTTTATATGTGTGTCCCAATCGTATTTTTCCATACATAACTCTTTGAAAATAAGTTTCGGTTGTAATTTATTGGCGATGTTAAACTCAATAGATCGAATAATGTGGCACGGATCTTGAGAATATTTACTTCCTTGGTCATCACATTTCTGCTGCAGGAATTACGCCTCTTTCAGCAAAAGTTAAAGCAATACAGGATTTTCCGCAACCTAATTCAACTTCGCAAATTCCTAAGACCTTTCATTCCGCAATGTGCCCGGATAGTACAACCCTTAACGGATCTACTTTCAAAACTACTATCTACTTTGGCTTTTATTACAAGTTTGATTGTATTACCGAAACTAAACACAAATTCATCGGTAAAGGTTGACCAGGAAATACTTTACGGTAGCCATCCTTTGACCAAGTTTTAACATAACCAGAACATGGCCTACTTTTTTAGGGATTTAAACAATACTGATAGTGAATAGGCACACTCTGCAAAATCAGGAAGGAACTTTTTTTAAATTTTTCTTTGTTTTTGACAATTTTCACACGTCTTGATAAATTCCGCTACGTCGTTTACAATATTATGCTAAAAGAAACTTTCAGATACTTTTTGATATGTTGATTCTCGACCTCGATGTGAAGCCATGGACTTCGCTTTGAGGTTTTCACCTAGACTCTGACTTTCGTTGTCTGGCGATTTTCTTTGAAAACTGGACAGTGTGGCCATGTACCGAGCTGTTTTCACTTGGGTCCGTGACCTTTTCTAAGATACCGTCTTTTACGTATTCGTTAATAATTGCGTCATATTGGTGTATTAAAAGTTGACCATTTTAGAGTGTTTTTAATAACTGAAAGTCCGTTTTATCGAGAGAGAATAATGATCAGGTAAAGCATCTGGATTTTTTGTAAATGGTATTTTTGTTTAGTACCGAGAACCGTTAAACGATGGATTTTTACTTTTAAGCGAATGTTTTTTAAAGAATGAAGAATGCTAAATCGAGGTTGATTGGCTGTTTGTTGTCCTACGTATGTCTCAAATTCTAAAACATTCGAATGTTATTTTCACTTTTTGCGCGAAAACCATGTGTTTTTTTGCAATCGCAAAGCGCAATTTATTCAACAAATATGATTTCTCGTCATTATTTACCGCCATTTTTAACCTTATAATGTTTTTAAATTTGCGCTGACACACAAAAATATTCCCCACTTGCGCGAAATTGTGTTCATATCGCAAAAAGTGTTTCCTCGGTAGGCGAGATCTCAGTTATCTTGGACCTCAGTAAGCTGGGAAATGTTTTTAAACATGAAGTACTTTAATATCCTATACGATATCTCTTTCCAAACGATGTAGGAATAATTCCCCATTTACCGGTTAGGAGGTGATCAGAATATTGGATAAGAATATCGCATTGCCGAAATTCTCGATCACTCATGCTTTGATCATACTCATTTCATCGTGGAATGAGGTCACAATCGAGACAATTGTTAATTGCTTTATAAAACCGGAATCACCAGTAAAATTTATCGTTAAAATTCACGAATGGGGAATGAAACAAGAAACCATCACGGAAAGCAACATGCTTATCATCTTGTATTCGGGGAAAGTAATATTGTTACAACGTCTAACAACAAAATCGTAAAGCGTAGCACTGAACAAAATAGACATTCGTGGTACTCGTATACATTAAACGATTTCGAAGTATGGTGCTCAACTTTGTCCTAATCATGGCGGTTTGTTTTTAACCAGGCTTCCAGAACGCTTATTAAGCATTATCATGAAGACCTCGACCCGGAGTTTCAGTGTATTTAATGCTTCCATTTGTGCTACGGTTATTCTTGATGAAATACGACGTTGTTTAGTTATAATCGCTCATTAAACAACTTTGTGGTAGCATGTCTCTTTTAGCATTTGAAAAAAAACAAAAACTGGTATTATAGCTACCTCGCGTGCTAATGGCAAACAACTTAAAAAGGCTGACACTACTTCTGTTAAAAGACACCGCTTTCCACTTGCCCCTGGAATTTCACCAACGAACTGCCAATTCGCTGGAAATTGTTCCTTGTGATTCGTTTTCTCATGGTTTCTTTTCTTAATACAAAAGCACGAATTATTGTTTCGATGTCCTAGCCTATTTACTACCTCAACGAATTACGCGACTTACAAAGTCTAATTTGTCTTTAAGTTAAATTCAGTTTTCCTTCTAGAAGAACCTCTCTTAAAGATAAATCTGAAACTCGTTACCTCTCGCAATTTCTCGTTATTTCTCGTTACTTCTCGCTATTTTTCGTTACTTCACGCTATTTCTCGTTACTTCTCGCTATTTCTCCAGGGCCGTAGCTGCCTATGGGGCCGGGGGGCCACGGCCCCCCAAATTTTTTGCCAAAAATGGTAAGTCAAAATTTACAAATTAAAAACATTATAAAAAGCTGAAAAGAAAGACATGGAAATGGCGTAAACAGCCTAGAAATATAAGTAAGGAAGGGATCACCATTAAATAATCAGAAATTGGCAAAATTACTTCCCAAGAAATATTAAGGTATCACTACAATGAATGTACTACTCTGTCACATTCAAGCGGAAATCTTGAAGCATTTTTGTTTCTTTTTCTATGGAAGTTTCTCCCGCCATTTTTTCATTAATCTTTTTTCATTCATTTTCGATAATTACAATTGTGTGAAGAAGGGTCAAGAGAGGGAAAGAGTAAACCTGCGTACACGTGTTGTGATATTATGAAGCAAAAGAAATTAACTTGGGGAAAAAATAATAACACAGCAAGGTATGTTTAGTTAACATTAATGTTACGTTTTTTATTCTTTATTCACCAGTATCATTTTAACTTTTATTTTCTTTACCAACTAAAAAAATTTGGGTTCTGAAATCCTGAAGATTTTCTTTTCGTTTGTTTGTCTAGTGTTGCCGAAACGGTTCTTCCAAGCTTTTCTGATTCTACTGCCCCGAAAAGAGAGACAACCGAGTTCTACAGAATCGATAGCGATGCTCCAAATCAGCCAAGAAGTATTAAATTTTCTAAAACTAGGGACACGAAAGAGAGTTTCAGCCAAGCTGGTTCGATTCTTTCCCGTGGCTACATTATGATGAAGATAAGAACTTAGCATACTGTTTTGTATGTGTAAAAGCAGCAGTGACAAATTCGTTTTCATCTCAATTATTATCTCAAGGCGACGCATTTGTTAAACATGGCTTTCAAAACTGGAAGAGAGCTCTCGAAAAGGGAAGAGGATTTGACAAGCATAAAAGCTTCAAAGTTCATCGAGAGGCCATTGAACGTCATGTTAAAACAGCCAACCAACCTGACATTGCGGATAAAATATCAACGGAAGCAGCAAATACTCGAGCTATAAATTGTCAAATGCTCTTGAAGATCCTAACCAACATCCGTTTTTTAGCACGCCAATCTTTACCGTTATGCGGAAACTGGAACAAAAAATCTGGAACCGTGTTCGACCAGCTCCTGCTTCTTCGTTGTGAAAACCAAGAAGTATGTACTAAATGGCTTAATCAGAGTGCTTGAAAATATATTAGCCCGGAAATCCAAAATGAAATGTTGGAGGTATTAGCACTTGGGATTTTGAAGGAAATTTCAACAAGTGTTCATTAATATAAGTTGTGTACTGTTATGGCTGATGAGTCTGCTGATGTTTCGAATAAAGAGCAAGTGGTTAGTTGTATTAAATGGATTGATGACAATACACTTGTTGCTCACGAAGATTGTGTTTCGATTAAACCCGTGGAAAGGTGCACGTCTGAAATGCTGGTTGAAGTAATAAAATCGATCATTGAGCAAATGAGATTAAAGGTGTCCGACCTACGTGGACAATGCTACGACGGTGCGTCCGTGATGGCAGGTCATAAGAACGGTGTTGCAGCTAAGCTAAAGGAAGAAAATCAAAAATGTCTGTACACTCATTGCTATGGCCATGCATTAAATCTTTGTGTAAAGGATGCTTGTGAAAATGTACCTATTCTGAAAGAAACTTTTGGCGTTTCCAAGGAGATTTGTAAGCTTATAAAAAAGTCACCACGAAGAGAAACTCTTCTCAGAAAGCTTCGTCTTGAAAATGACAATGCTGAGAAAAGCGTTCACGCTTATTGTCCAACAAGATGGACTATCCGTGCTGAAACACTCCTTTCCTTGGTTAACAACCATAAAGAATTGATGGCTGTCTGGGAAATCGGAATCCCGACAATATCTGACACGGACATGAAAGCAAGGATGATCGGAGCACAAGCCACTATGCGTAAGCTAACATTCTTGTTTGGCTGTCGGCTTGGGGCTATAGTCCTGGCTCAAACTGATATATTGAGTAAAACACTCCAGTCACCTGACCTTTGCGCGACTGAAGCACACGATTGTGCCGAGGCAGTCGTCAAAAATTTGAAGATTGAGCGATCTGACAAAGAATATGATTTGTTTTGGAAAACAGTCGCCTAGAGGTTGACGAGTATGAACTTCCTGGAAAACGACGGCATCCTAAACGTCTGGCTGATTATTTTGGATATGTCAAACAACCTGATAATGATTTTTCCACAGTCAAAGATATGTTTCGGGCAAGCTACTTCCAGTGCTACGATTTTATTATAAAACCCATCGCACAAAGGTTTGACCAACCAGATTATAAGATGTACGGCGTTATAAGGCGTTACGGCCCATAAGTAAAAACTCAACGCTGAAAACTAATTTTTTTATGCAGGAATTAAGAAGAATTAAAAGTTTTGTTCAACAAATCGAGTCGTTCCTTGAAACCGTTTCCGCTAAAATGGGTCGTATTTGTAGTAACTTTTGATTCAAATAGCAAAAAAGGATGCGTTTTTAGTCAATCTAGAGAGTCAGATTTTCAAAATTTGCTATACGGCCCTGTTCTCGTAACTTCTCGCTATTTCTCGTAGCATCTCGCTATTTCTCGTTACTTCTCGCTATTTCACGTAACTTCTCGCTATTTCTCATTGATTCTTGCTATTTCTCGTTGCTTCTCGCTATTTCTCGTAACTTCTCGTTATTTCTCGTTACTTCTCGCTATCTCCTACTTCCTGTTGTATAGACGGTCTACGTAAACTTTCCTTTGTAGCAGCCCACTTAAAACGACTTACTTATTTCATTTGAGACAATGTGCAATAAAAATTCTTTAATCGGCTTTTGACGAAACGTTTTTGTTAGTAAACAAGTATTTGCTTTAAAAGAACATTATATACAGTAAACTTTGACAATAACAAAAATTCCCATGTGACAATTTAAAAACGTATCATTTCAAACAGTTGTCTTCACTCGGTTCATTCTCGCAAGAGATAATAAGTCCAGTAAAGTATATTGAAGACAATGAATGATATCGGGAAGAGCAGACGTGCCACATAATCCACGCGCGAATTGTAGGTCTGCACTTTAACGTCTTCGTCGTCGGAAGATGTCAAATCAATCTGGATCACCTGGTTGTCTTGCTGCGGGTACTTTGAGGGTTTTCTCTTTGGGAAGATATTCTCGTCTTGGTAGACGCCTTCGCTGCACGTTTGCTTTAGACTTTTCGAGCGGCTTATCAGATTGTACGAGTATCGGTAGTGCAAATTGTTCTGCTCAGCTATTTTCCGCTTCTTCTTCGGTTCTAACGCGATGGTGTGTTGCTGAAAAAAGAAAACTCCCTATATTACCACAATCAATCAACGTTTCCATACCTGTTGCTTCTTCTTGCATTTCTTTTTCTTTGAGCTGGTGCAATTGAGAACGAGGATGAACTCGAAGAGCGCCATGAATACAAAGAGAAACGAGATGAAAAGGTACAGATCGAGAGCCTTGATGTAGCTGACTTTAGGCATGTTGCTGTTAGTGATCCCCAGCATCGTGATGAGCGTCAACATGGAGGTGACGCAGATGCCAGAGCGTGCAGGGATCGCTGACGGGTTAATCCAAAATGATACCCACGTTACCATGACAATTAGAATGCACGGTAGGTACACCTGCATTATGAAGTACTGTCTGCGACGGTAGAAATGAAATTCAGCGGTTGCGGTAGAGAAATTTGCTGGAATGATGGAAAATACGATCTTTACAACCTCTCTCAAATCTTCCGTATTATTATTTAAGAAGGGAAGGAAATTATTTTGGTGGGAACGGACCTTTTTCAAATTAAAATTTGTTTTATTCAGAGATTTAACGCAAAGGATTCTGGTAGTTGTATTCATGATTTTATAATTGTGGAAAAAGCCCATTATTATTTGGGGATAGTACAGTTCCCTAAAATCAAAGTTAATCTCGATATTCAAATTTGACTAACCCGCGTGATACGCTGTCTTTTTATATGACTTGACTGCTTTTTTGACATCGAAATTCGACATTTCGGTATCATACACGAAAATATCGTATGTTTCCAACCCGTTGTTCATGAGGTACCACTTGAAAACAAGATCCCTGCTATCGTGACCATCTGTAAAAAATGTGTTAGTTCTGTATTTCTGTGTTATTTTTCGACACACAAGCTACTACATTTGGCTAAGTTAAAGTGTTTTTTGTTAAGTATAACTTACGCATTTTATTAAGTCTACGTTTTGAAAAAAAGCCATATTGTTATTAATTACGATTAAATACGCCGCATCTCAAAGAATGAAATAAATAAACAATTGCTTTTGCGATCATTGGACATGTGCCAATTTCAAGAAATCTCTGGTATTCGTGGAATGCTTCAATTGTTCCAGGAAACGTGATCGGGCCGTCGCCTAGAAGGTCACCGCTAGTACAGGGTGACTTGGAAATTCTTATGGAAATGACGGTCATGTGTAGCAATGGCAGCAACAATAAAATTTTGTGAGGAAAGATAGAAATTGTAAGCCAATAATAAGGCGATAGCAAAGCAACATTGAAACAGTTAGGGCAGTGGAAAGAAAGAATGAAAGATGATGAGATGGTATGTAATATCTGCATTTTTCGACAAGTTGATACTTATTTTCTTTTGCCTCATAATGTGTCACGCGTGAAAGCAAGCTTAAGGCTGATTTTGACTCCAACAATTTTGTTGCGGAACGGTAAATTGTCCGTGTTGCGCATGTGTAGTTCATACAATACGGATTGTGAAGCAACAAAATTGTTGTGTTGTTGTCTGTCCGTGGACAGAAAATAAAGTTAAAATGAAACAAACTTTTTTCCATTTTCCACGCAACAAAGTTATAAAAGATTATAATCGACCAATCAGAAAGCGTTTTAAAATAAACAAACAACTCTTTTTGAGTATTGAGCAGGTGAGTTTTTTGAAGTGTCACAAAATAGATTATAATTTTTTTTTTAAAGAGCACAGTACAACGTTCAGAGTTGGGAAAAGAGTTTTTTTTTGGATGTTTTGCAAAAATAAGTGTGATTTTACAATGTCTAACGAAGAAACAACGGACGAGTTCAACGCCAGAGAAGACAGGATGATTTTGAACAATCGTGCATACATCCAGCAAGCACGACAAGAAGCTGCGAATCATTTTCAAAACCTCCTACGACAACCTTACCAACATCAACAACCACAACAACAACCCTATTCTGAAAGTCAATTTAGCCTTCAATACTTTCCACAATCCCAACAACAAGAGGAACCACAGCAACAACAATTTAACAAAGATTCACAACAAGAACGAGGTGAACAAAACGAAGACAACATCGATGGCTATAGAACTTCGTTATTCATAATTCAGCAAGTCCGCGGTTATCCTTGTCTCTGGGATGTTCGATGCAGGTCGTACAAGGAAACCCCTGTAAAAACAGAAGCGTGGCAGAGGATAGGGTCAATGTTACATATGAATCTAAGTTTTATGTATTATGAAGTTATTTAAATATTTTGGGTTATTCCTATTGCGTTTTTAGATAAATGAGAGAACTTAAAAGGAAGAAATGAACAAAAAATAAATATTGCCTTTACACGGGATTAGAAAATTGCCTCATATCTAGAAAACCATTTAACCTAAAAAGCTTTTTGAAAATGTAATACTTTTAAGTTTTGTATTATTTTTCATTAGCCAAAGACGTTGAAAAGGAATGGAAAAGGTTTAGAGAGAACTTCAGGAAATGCCTAAAACGGAAAGAGTTGTCGACAAGATCAGGTGCTGGAGCAGCGAAACAAGAAACCTCCTGCAAATTCTATAGCGAATTGATGTTTCTGAAAGAAATATTATCAAATTGCGAAAGATCGTCAAATGTTTCTTTTACATCACCTCAACAAACCCCTGATTTCCAACCACTACTTTCCCCATCATCAATCCCAACTCCAACACCCGATGGCAGTACTAGTTCCACCCCAGCACCATGCTCTTCTCCTGTTTCTTTTCAAGTCGATAGAAAATTACCAACAAAGAAACGTAAAGCAAACGACAACTTAAGAGAAGCATTGACAAAATCGCTTCTGGAAGACGACAGCAGTGCCTCAATTAGCCAGAAGTCACTTTCAGAACTAACTGAGGACAGTGACACGATGTTTTGTTTAAGTCTGGTCAAAGACCTTAAAAAGTTAAGGCCAAAAGCTAACAAGAACACGCTTCATCACCAACAAAGACAAATGGTAGAACTGTCGTGCCTTTAACAAGTTCTGGGTCAGGGATATTGAAAAGGTTGTTTTTGATAGCATACCCTACAGAACTGCTTTTGAACACTCCGCCATCGCTGTTTCTCCTTGAGTCACCTATATCAACCAAAATAAATGAATAATCTGGATCACAGACAGCAAGCAAAACGATCGAGTGTGATTTTTTGTAGTTAAAAAAACTTGTCTCAGATCTAGCTGGTGCCTGCATCACAACGTGTTTACCATCAATGGCACCAATACAGTTTGGGAAATCCCATCGTGTTTCAAATCGGTTTGCCAAAGTTCTCCAACCACGTTCATCTTCAGGGTGCTCGAGAACTTTATCTTCTCTCAAGACATCCCACAATGCAGAAGAAGTTTCGTTTATTATTCTTCCAACGGTAGCTGGACTAATTCTGAAACTCGCAGAAATGGTAATGTGGGAATCGCCAGTTACAAACTTAATGTCACACATAGTCTTTCACTTGCCTCTACTACATCATGCCGCCTTAGATTCGATTTTGTTATACGAGGTGCTACCTTTGCCAAAAGTTCTTCAAATCTCGTAACGTTCATTCGAAAGTACTTGTAAAAATACTCTTCGTCAAACAGTTTCAAATCTTGTATCAACAAGTGGAATTCGCCTTTTTGCTTTCGCTCAGCAAATATCTTTCTCACCCACATCCTTGGTTTTTTCTTTGTCTCAAAGTCTTCTTCGTCTAATAAATGTAGTAAAAGTAATAGCTTTATTTTTTTTCTTCTGCTCATTCGCTCCATGTTAATTTTTTTTACTTCAAAAGTGTTTAAAGTTTCACAACAAAATCTTTTGAGCGTATTGTGAGTGGAAACCGATAATAGAAATTTTCCGCGGACATTTTACCGTTCCGTTTTCTGTCCGCGGTAAAATTGTTGGAGTCGAAATCAGCCTTTACTTCTTCGAACGCCGCTTATTAAAGTCTTGTTCTAATTTAGCATAATAATTATTTATGACATTACAAAATACGTTTTTGTAATAATAATTAATATTAATATTTTTTTAATGAACAATTCTGAGATTCAACAAACATAATATTTACGAGATAATTGAGAATAAATATTGTTAAATATTTTGGCAACTTGTGATAGCAAGTACAACTTACAACTCTCTATGGCCAAGTAACATATCTGAGTGTCAAGTGGATAGTCCCTTAGGTTCAGCCGACACGAGGCGGTTGTTGTGATTCTGAAAGTCCAACATTTCATCAATTTGCAGTTAATTTTAATAGTGGGTTGCATATCATACAGCATAACACAAGCCGTATTCAAAAATCTCATTATTTTAAGAAATCTATATAAGGGAATTAATTTTGTATGGCCTTCCTCTTTTATTTCGTATTTTATTTTGTCTACATCGTAAAAATGCTAGCTCAAAGACGGAGCTGAAGACTTTCGAAGATTCTGAACGAGAAGGTGTTATTACAGTAGAATTCCGATAACTCAAACCCCCGATAACTCGACCTCGCGTTAACTCGAACTGTTTTTCAGTTCCCCTTCCCTAATGTTTTCTCATAAAAACTCCCGATAACTCGAACATTCGTTATGTCGAACTATTTTACTCGTGCCCTTGGGGGTTCAAGTTGTCGAGATTGTACTGTACTTTTATTTCGACCACATCATGCCTTAATCGCATTATTTATTTCAGTGGTTTTCGGACGTATGAGACTTTAGAGTCGCAAACATGCAAACCTTGAGTGATATAGTATCATCCCATCGGAGAGATTCACCGTCAGGAATCTGTTGTTGATCGTGATGGAGTGAAACGAGGAAGTCTTTGAATTCACGAACACGGTGTCCGGTAGCCAGAAGTTCTCGACGTTGTTCCCGACGATGTTGATGACAGCTTCAGGTTGGTCGGGCAATAACTTCATTCTTTCATCGCGCCAGATTTGCGCGAAATAGAAATCCATAGTGTACTTCTATAATAAACCGGAGAGGACAATTTTTGTTTGGCACTATTTCACGAACTTTCGAAATATTGTGACAAAGTATTTTTGACATATAGGTTGGCTTTGAAATTGATTGATTTACGTGAAATTGAATATTTCAATGACTGCACGATATTGCTGTTATGAAGTCACGATCTTATGTTACTTTTTTTACTGTAAACAACAAATTTATGTGGGAGAATTTTTAAACTAATGAAATCCGGAAAAAGAAAGGAGGAATTAAATCTCAAACCGTTATTCTCCAAAGAGTTTATTTTTCTCAACAGCTAACCCGTTGTAACTGTGTTTCTTATACTCGAAACACTCTACAGCTCCAATGTTTTTGGAAGAAATCGTGACCAAAGAAACTATTTAAAACAACCCTCTGTAATTCGATCCTTCCATAAATTGGGACACTTTGAGTGTTCGGAACCTGTGAATTGAGAAGATATTAAATTACTTACCATTGATGTTTCCTGGAGGTTATCAAAAGACAACACGTGGATGTTCAACTGGACATTGATTGGCCCTTAAAGACAAGACATAAATGTTTAATTCGACATTGATTGGCCCTTAAAGACAACACGTTGATGTTCAACTCGAAAATGATTGGCCCTTTAAGACAACACATCGATGTTCAACTCGACAATAAATGGCCCTTGAAGACAACACGTGGATGCAGGGGCGTACCGTGAAAATTAAAAGGGGGGGTCGAACTTAAGAATGAAAAGGGCACAATGTTTTTAAAACGTTTACTAATTTGGGCTCCGACGATGAAGCAAAGCCCCTGGCAAAGCCTGTTTTATTTAATGTACAATGTTGTAATTTTAATTAACCGTAAATATTGCTTTTACAAATTGGTTAAAACAAGAGCAACAAAAGAACAAAAACGGCGACTGTTATTGCACGGCGACCGCTTTTACCTTTTCTTTTAATCAATCGTTCAATGGAATGTTATCTTTTTCTCTCGGGAAAGTGAAACCAGTTGTTATATCAGTGCCGTAACCATCAATGTGATATTGGGGCGGGTCAAAACGTTTAGTATCTAAGGAGGCCCCAGCACGGTTGGGGCCAACGTGCTAAGAAAATTTTTAGAATTCTCACCCTCTAAAATGGCTAAAACAGCCCTCTTGAAAAACTTTTGTAAGAATTCTAAAGCATCATTTAAAAGGGGAAACCATGAAAAGTGTGTATTTTGAAACATTAAGACTATCTTCTAGGGGAAAACAATAAGAATTGGAAAGAAATACTATAGTCAAATAAGGTAAGGTGTTCGCAAATTCAAGTAATTTTGCAATTCGATTTATCCAGTTCCAGCTTCAACCAATTTCAATTTTTTAACCTGGTGGTTACTACGGCACTGTATGTAACCATAGATATACGACTCTCCTTAGTATATCTATGGTGTAACTTTTGATGTCAGGAGTATTGCATCTGAAGTTACGCCCCTGGGATGTTCAACTTGACATTGATTGGCCCTTAAAGACAACACGTGGATGTTCAACTCGACAATGATTGGCCCTTAAAGACAACACGTGGATGTTTAACTCGACATTGATTGGCCTCACCTTGAGGGTTTTCGGCTCTGTCGTAACTATCCATAGCTTCGTGGTACACGTCCATTGGTTTACGCGTTTTGCTAAATACAAAGTGTAAAAGAACACGTCATCGTCACGCATGCGTCGTAATCAAAGTTTCTGTTTACTTTATGTTTGGAGTATATGCAGGGCCGCCAAGAGAAAAAAAAGCATGGGGGGGCAGAAGTGTAGTTGGGCCCTAGAACGAGCGAGCTGCGCAAATGTTATTTTCGCCGAAGGCGCAAACAATTTTTTAGGGCGGGGCTATTGAAAAGGGCCTATGTCATTATTGGGTCCTTATAGGTGTTACCTATTGTCTGTTTAGTCTGTGGTATTAGACCAATAAAACTTACTACATTAATTAGAAAAAATCAACTTAAAGTAATATGATTTAATAAGTGATAAAACACAAAAGGTACTGTAATAGTAATTACATTGTAAGAAATAATGAAATGAATTTGATGACATTTGTGTATCTTCTCTGTATGGCTGCTTAACTCAAATTAGTCATTAAGTGCAGTAAGCATCTTCCCTAATTTTTATTACATAGCAATAGGCAAAAACAGCTGCTATTGATAACAGATTATGTAAGCTGTTATTTGCATTGCACTTTAGGCCTACTAACTCATCAGACCAAATCATTACTTTTATTTTTTAATTTTAACGCATTAAATGCTTAAAGCCCATTGCTAAACAAAATAAAAATTGTTTCAAATATTTATGGGCCCCTGTTTAGCATGGGCCCCGGGTACTTTGCCCCCCTTGCCCCTCTCTCTCGGTGGGCATATATGAGTATATGGTGTTTATTTATTCATTTGAGAAACAAAAGTTATACTTTTATGAATTGTCAAGTTTTTGCATAAGTGACTTGAAAATGATTGGTTGATAAAAATATGTTTGTTTTTGTTCAGTTTTTTGCTGACGAAGTTTAAACGATTTCAACTTTTTTTAGTTGAATTATGAATGGTAATTTGTTGGAATGTTTTACGCATGTCTCATTTTTGACCAATCACATTTGACGAGTAAAAAAGAAGTGCGTCTGGCTTGACGCTTGCGTGAATAACTCATTTATAAAGCATCGTGCGTTTCAGACATGGTTTGTGTTAGTTAAAACACTTCTTTTTCTTTGTCTTCTTTTAAATTATTTATTAAATTAAATATTTATCGAGTTAATCTAAGAAACGATTTGCAGTGCAAAATTATCGGCAAATAGGGATATATAAAATTGCTAAAACAAACAATTTTTTGAAAATAAATACATGTTCTATGTACAAACTCAAATTAGAAAACAGCTTTCATAAAACGTAAAACTCAGAACGTTTTCTTTACCTGGTTACATTCCTAGAATTTGGTGTTGGTTGATGCAGCTTGTTTCTCAGCATGGTTGTCATGCCGACCAAGCTCCATAGCAACGCTGCGCAAACCAGGTTTTGTGCCATTCGTTGGATACACATGGATACCGACACGCCTAAATATTCCGCTTTATACAGTCGCGCGAAACCAACGCTCTCTCGAATCCTTGTTTCTTTTCACCTGGTGAACACAGAACGTCTATAGAAATTTCTGCTTACAAATGTAAACAATTTTTTTCAATCTTATAAATATGATTCTAGCGTTTGTGCGATGTCAGCATTTATGTTTATTGCTGTCTTTGGAGATGTCGTTAAAGCAACGTCCCACAAAATCTTTTCAACCGAAAATAGAAAATCATGTTCCATTAAGTTCGATAAAAATAAAATAATGATAAGAAATGTAAATAATTTTTGCGGGAAAGAAAATGACGTCAGAGAGAGAATGTGTCATCAATGTTTTGGAAATGATTGTAAAGGAAGGAACTCTATGGGAATTATCATGGACGTTCCGTCAACTAAAATTGACAGTTTAATTGAAATCAAGTGAAATTGCGCTAATCACCGCTTAAATATCCAACCCTAACCTCAGATATCTCATCGCTTATAAGGTATGATTTTTGTACTTCCAGGCACGTTTTTATGTACATCTCTCGACACTAACCTCTCAAACACTTTAAAAGTGTAAAATTACACGTTTTTTTTATAAAAAACCGCGTAGACTCAGGTTTGCCAAAAATTAAGAAACTCTTAAGAAACTTAGGCAGCCTGAAACTTTTGTCAACAATGAAAAATATTTTCTCATGCAATTGTTCAACCTCAATAATTCTTAGTATATGTATACATTAACAGCGAAAAATTTGCTCCTGACAAAATTTGGGCAAAAACTGTTTACATGGAGTCGATCAAACGTGTTTAAACAATCAACACATTCAAAGAAATTAAGCTAATTTAAAGGTAAAATTTAAGAAATTTTTGAGGGACAGAACAAATAAATTAAGAAACTTTTGAGCCTCAAAATGACCAAATTTTAAGAAACTCGAGGCTCAGCCCGTTGCTTAGATTTCTTATAAAAAAACAACGTGTATTACGCTATGAAGCAAATCTCCATTCGTGGGTTCAAGAAACGTAGTGAAATGGAATTCATTACAGCGTTTTCTTACCGTCAATGCTTCTTCGGACCTTTCCACGAAAACCTTCCCCTCTCAGCTTTGTGTTATGTTCCTTCTTGCATATACACACGCCGGTAAAGATGAGAGGGAATTCGATCTGGTGATTCTTTTGTGCAAGCGTTTAAATTTCTATGCTGCCTTGAAAAATTAAACAATTGAGGTTTTTTTTTGAGGTTTAAATATTTAAAAATAGGCGATAGAATGGGTTCAAAGATGAAACGAAACTGAAAAGCACCGCATGGGTTAATTAAGACCAACACAACGTCCTAACTTCGCTTCGTTACCAGAACTAATAGGAATCAGTGGGCGTTTTTAAAGTGGAAATTCAAACACAATCGGCCAGCCTGGTGCATTTATGATACGTAATTAAGGAATGTCGCCGATAATTCGTGGCAGCTACTGATTTTCCTAACAGAGTTAGGAGAGCTTATTACACGCTGTCAAAAATTCAAACTTTTTGAGATTTATGAATAATTCAAAGCGAATAGACCTTTACAATAACATACCGGTTACATAGGGTGAATTTCTTAAACGTAGTAACCTCACACTCTACTGCATATCCCGCTGTCGTTACGAATTGTCTTATTGGGAATTACAAGCTGTGACAATTTTTAAGCAGATGTACGATTTAAAGATTGTCTAAGTCTAGCCACAAAATAGAAGAAAGTAATAAAATATATTCCTTAAAAAAAAGTAAAAATGGAAGATTTTCATAACAACAAGTAGCCAATAATTGTTGATATTTCATATATATTTTCCTACTCAGCAATTTACAAGAAATTTTATAAAATAAAGTACATACTATTATGCATATAATATAAATAACAGCGACAAAGATATAGCTTGCTAAACACGAGTTGATTTCAAGGAGTGCTGGAAATTAGTGCTAAATAATAATTAACGGGGTAAGTATTCCAGATCATGGTAAAACGCGTTCCTGTGGGATAATGGAATGTCCGGCTGGTTTATGGTCAAGGACTGACTGTGGTGTCATGACATTCGATCAAAAATCTTTAATTTGGGTCAGATTCAATATGGGTGATAGGTCACTAAGGATTCTTAATGTGCCCACATATCTATCATCAAGTCGTTGTATTTCGATGGAAATAATAGTTTTGGAAGGCAGTATTTTGTCAAAATAAAAGTTATTTGGACGGTATACTACTGCAGAAAACGGTAGAGTTTACTAATAGTTGAGTTTGCAAACATGTTTCCTGAAACGTTTTGCACTTTAGGGGAGCAAACGAATGTTAAAAGTCAAATTTGTTATTATCGCATCTTTTGGGGATGAATTCACTTTCTTCTGGCTTCTTGTTACATTATTCGTAGGCCTTTGAGCCAAAGTCAAATGTCGGTTTAAGTTTTAGAAGTAATCCCATTTGGTTTGGAACGTAAACGCAGCAGGGTGTGAAATAAGGGTTTGATTGACCGACAAAACATCCTGCTTTAAAAGAACGGATTTGTGTAGCCTTTTGAACAAAATAGTTTGTGCGATCTTTACGAATTTCGGACACCTATTTTTGAAACATCGAAATACAGTAATATGCGATGAGTACTATATCTGATATTCGTTTAAAATTACCCTTTGCCGTAAAGCGAAGATTTTATGGCAAAAACCATATGAAAAGCCTATATGATCATTTCTGGATTGTTCCGTGGCCCACTAGCATAACCACCACAGAGTTAATATACCAGACATCTGCTCCAGCTTCAAGCATGACGACTTCACCAGCAGGCAGAAGCAATGTCCGGTCGGGGAAACGTCCGTCGGAGAAATGTCTGTCGGGGAAACGTCCGTCGGGGAAATGTCTGGTTACCGTTTTGAAATGGTTTTTAAGTAAAGAGACTGAGAATAGTTAATGTTAGAAAAAAATAGAATTTCAAATCACAGTCCATGGCCTTAGAAAAATTTGAATCAAGTATAACTATATCAACCCCATGCAAATTGTAATCGTGACTTTTTAAAAAGAGAATAGTCAACTTACCTTTCATCGGATGTGAATACAAATTATAAAAAAGAAAGTGTCACAGAAATTAATTGTCGATTTTAGCGAGCTCTTTCATTGCGAAATTTCTTTTATTTCACCCGCAAATCGAGTTTTTGAAGTGTCACTTTGAAGATGGCAAGCTTCCGTTTCAAGCTTCCGTTTCAACCTCACTTCTGACACGTCCATTTAGAATATTTAAAAGCCACGATGAATAATTGAACAGACATTGTAGTTATTTTTCAGAAATATTTGATTGGCAAACGTAACATGTGTGAACGCCTTCATGCTCTTCCGAAATTTATTGAAAACATCGCCACAATTCTCCAACTTCCTTTATTTTGAATGTTCACACAACACAGCCTAATCATTGTTGATATTTGAACACTTTTTTTTTGGACCTCCTTGAGGCGTACGCGCCTCAATTATGTTTGGTTCTTCCTTTATTTGATATTGAGAATAATCTTCATTCGGCTTTTGTTCGCAGTGGAAAATATTGTTATTTTTTCATGATTTGTTTAGTTAAAAATTCGAAAAGTATAACAAGGTTTTTAAGTTAAAAGTTATTTAATTAGCACGTGACAGTCAGTGGAGTGTGTCATTAATGAATAAAGAATACTGGAACGTATCAAGGAAGATTGCGATGCACTAAGAATAGTTTAGTTGCAGAGAGCTCTGCCCATGCGCAACACGTGCAATAGTTTAATGTCGCAAAGCGGCATGGTACATCTTTCACTTACTGGTACGCAAATTAATAAGTTCAGTTCATCAGAACCAAGAGCTCAGAAAATAATTTTGCCCAGTGTCACGACAACCGATACCACAGCCAAACAAAGAAAGAAGCATGTATAATAGTGCGTAAGTGTATTTTTTTAACGAGGCTTCCAGAACGCACATTGTCATGAAGACGTCGACCTGGAGTTTTAGTGTATTTGATTGCTCCCATTTGTGCTACGGTTATTTTTGATGAAATACGGCGTTGTTTATTTATAACCGCTCACTAAACAACTTTGTGATAGCATGGTCTCGAAACCAGAACCTTTCGGTTAAGAGCCGAACGCCTTACCATTGCGCAATCGCCGGATAAATTGCGCTACCGCCGGATGTATTGACGGCAACATTTGCAGCAACTGTTTAAACTATTTCCAAAACACACCAAAGCTACAAAAATACCGTTTTCTCCTTGCAGTTACCCAGAGTAAAACTGCCATGTACACAAAAAACGTTTTCACTGCAGTGGGGAAAAGATGTACAATGAACTATCCTTAAACGTTAGAAAAGAACAATTTTAAAAACTATTACGTGAGTATTTTATATTAATTTTTATTTGCTAATTTTAGTTCTATTTTTAGTTGCTTTTTTAATTTTACTTATAATCCCAGGACAAACATTGATAGCAATATATTTTATTTTTACCCTGAAGTTTTAATCCTGTATAAATATTTTTAATATAATTTCTGAAAGTGAAAGTGACCGTGCTTTAGAAATGTTGCCATGGTGATATGGCGTGAAAGTTGAATGTGTATAGTATATACAGAAGTAGATTCAAAGATTTGATAACCTTTTTGCAGATTTCAAAAACGAATTCAAGGCGAGCAAACCCGTTCGGTCTGTAGATTTCTTTGTTGCCGGGCGCACCATGTTTGTGGAAGACTTTGTGAAAGGATTCGAAACTATAAAATAAAAACAAAACAACTATGGACATTTTAATAAAAAAATAAATAAATAAAATTAAAATAAATAAATACTTAAATACTGAGATCATCGACAGGGGAAGATCATGACCCTTTCTTACCCCCTCACTTTCACACTTAGGGGCTGCTCATATGGATAAAAATTTCTTCGGTAACCGGGGAAATTTTCCCGCTGTCTTTAAAGCGAGATCTCACCTTCTTAAGAATTCACTGTTAAAATTTCGTTGCGTTCATATGAGAAGAAAATATTTCCGAAATTTTTATGCGGAGTTAGCAAATATTTAAAAATATTAGCATAAATCAAAATGGCAGAAGTACTCCGATTATATAACGTTTCTTTACAGCAGACATATTTGTTTTTAAATTTCCCTCAAAAACTATCACGTGATATTTCCGCTCTAACCGAGGAAATATTTGTGCGATCGGCGAGGAAATATTTTACCATGCGAACACAACAGATGATTTTATTTTCTCAAAATATTTCCCCGGTTACCGAGAAAATTTCATCCATATGGAGCAGCCCCTTACTTCGAATGATCTACGTTAAAATTCAAAAAGATGCAAAAGCTAGAATCCACCCCAATAGTTTGTAGCACTTAATTCAAAATTGCAACGCTTCGAAACGTTTTAAGAATCGTAAATTATTGTATATTTAACGTAGTTATTGCCTTAATAATTTGAAGTGCAATTCGTTAAGATGATGCCTTCAGTCGCCGCCGCTGCATTGTTTGTTACTGTTCCTTTGTATTCCTTTTGCCGTTACAAAATATTCCCGGTAACTCGAACCCCGTTAACTCGAACTCGCGACAACTCGAACATTCGCATACAAAACTTTATATCGAAATATTTTAGTCGGTCCTTTGATGGTTCAACTTCTTCGGTAAAAATGAATATGTACTGCTATAAATAAAAGGAAATCAATACATCAAAAATAATGTGAAAACCATAATTAATCATACCCGATTAACCGCTTATGGGCTCAGCACGCTTTCTCTAAATAGATCTTTTGACCTTGCGACATATTCAAATGAAGAAGCAATTATTCGTCAAAAGCATTCCTCACTAGCAATAAAGCCTGAGTTCGAATTTCACTCATTACTACTGTGACAAAGAAAACTGTGAATTAGCCTTTCTGTGTTTGTATATAAAAACATATTAAGTGTCTACCCGTGACAATCTGTACACGTTTTTTTTTTTTATAAGGAACCTCTTTATAAGAAACCTACATGTAGAGTCTTCAAAAATTAAGAAACTTTTAGTATTGTTATGACTAATTCCAAAATAAGAAACATTTTTAAGCCTTAATCAAAGAAGATGATATGAAATTCCTATCATTTAAGTGAAATCAAATGAGGTCATTGCGTTGCAGACAGATCACATTTCGTAACATTAAATTTTGTGTTTATTGTTGTTTTCTGTTTTGACAATCGACTGTGTGATCTACCATAGTCAATAGAAGATAACCTTGGATCTACAAATCATAAAACCATAAACTGTTTGAACTATGCTTGATTTGATATAAAACAAAATAAGAAACATTTAGAACACTAAAAACATGGTAATTCAGAATATAAATAAGAAACTTTTAGAACTAGGCCCTTCGCTAGGTTTCTTATAAAAAAAACAACGTGTATATTTAAACCTTCAAAAGTCAGTTTGAGTTTCTTCTCGGCTTAAATTAGCGCACTTTTGTAAAACAGTTAGATTTAAATTTAGATTTGTCACGCATTAACTTTCGTCAACAACAATGTCATATGCACGTGCAAATTTCACGAAATTTCAATTCAGATTCGCGAGTGTCTTTTCTTTGCTCAGATTAGCTCTCTTTTGTAAAACGATTAGATTTAAATTTAGAACACTCACACTCACACGTACACGCATATATACACGCGCGCATGCGCACGAACGCACACGCAGACACAACTTTACTTTATATGTATATAGAGACAAACTCTAATTATTACATAGATAATCTCGGCTACCGTGTGTTTAGAGATAATTCAAAATTATTATTATTATTATTAACTCTTCGTTTCATCAACTGTTTTTTGTATCCATCACCTGTGAACACCACTGAACTCTACCGGGTTGAACCATGAACCCCATTTGAAACATTTAACAAAGAAAGGTTTTTTTTTCAGTCATCCGTTATCAAAACGAACAAACAACCTCTGATACCTATAAGTGAATAACTTAGTAGAAGGCAAGGATGTGTTAAAAAATGCTGCATATTGACGTTGTCGTTGTTTTCATGCTGGCCGATCACTCTGTAAATATATTTTAAAAGCTTTTGCATAAAAACTTTAAAGTAAAGTTCGAATTTTGACTTTAGTTTCGAGAACAACTCTACATTTTAACTATTTTATATATTTTATTTTATGTTTATGAATAAAATTGGTTTTAAAATTTATAAGTTTTACAAATTTTAATATTTATTTATAGTTTTTATTATTTTTTTATAAGTATTTAATATTTACAATTATTGTAATAAACGTGATTTCTATAATACTCTCGTTGTTTTTTATTTTATTTTATATATTGTACGACATCGCGTGTATATTTATTTATATTTTATTTATTGGATTTTATTGTATATTTATTGTGTATTTGATAGAATATATCCGTTTTTAATTAAAGACATCTGTCCAGGCAATAACGAAACAAGTTAAAAGCATTGGAATGGAATGTGACTACTGGCCATATCTGAGTTGTCAATCTTTAAAAAAATCGGCATATAGTAATTCACTCGCTGTTTTGGTTATGCGATCGCTGCAAAGAAAGATGCATCAAAATCCATGATCTGTCCGTTACAAAAATCTTCTCGCTTGATATGAAACTCTAGAAATATCAAAATGAACTGAGTCAAACCTATGCAGAAACAGTCGAAACCTTCACAAAAGCCAAGGATCCACTGGCAATTAAGTAAACAGACCATCAAAGAAATAGAAACTAAAAACAGAGAACTCAACGTGATAATTCAGAATCCAATGTTCCTCTTTCAGGCTGTGATGTCATCTTTAGAAAGGCTGATGTTGCAGAATTCAAAAGACCTGGATCTGAAAACATCATTGAACACGATACAAAACCTCGACTTTTACAACCTTGATTTAAAAAGACAATTAATGTCTAAAATTCGAAATTCAAAGAAGAATATGTCGGGAAGCATTGATAGAAGAAAGGGATATTGAGAATTTGACAAAGTATCACGCAATATCCTTTTAAATAAATTCTTCTAAATATGACTCATATTAAAATAAGATTTTAGAGAAGGTATTTCATTAATATATGTTATATCGATCAACAATAAAATCAATTTTTTTCATTTCTCAGGTTCATTTAAATGTATAACTTTACTTGCCATTGTACTTTCTTTTTTCGCTTTTATAGGTTGACAGGAAATATTTATATCTACACAATATTGTCTTTAAACACAGGTAATCTTAATACCATAACACAGCAATTTTTTTCGCGAACATATTTTCCCTAAACAATTCTCCAATTCCACTCGCCTTGAGATGTGTAAGTTCTTGTACTGTTCAAGGAAATCTCCCATGTTATATTTTATCATTGAATCCATCATTTGATTACCGCTGATTTTAAATATACAGTTGACTCTCTCTAATTCGAATCCCAAGGGGGGGAAATTTTGTTCGAATTATAGAGAGATTCGAATAGTAGAAAGTCTCTCTTATTCGAATTTTCAGGTTTAAAAGGTGAAAATTCGAATTAAAGAGAGAAATCGGAATTTTTGAAAAATTGAGAAAAATCATAAAGGTGAAAAATAAAAAAGAATGATCGAGTTTTCTTTGATTCTTTTTTTTCTTTTCCTAAGTTTCATGGTCACACATGCACAAAGTGACACTAATTGCTGAAAAGTGTTCAATTCTTTATTGTTTCGTGTTAGATAGATTGTCTAAGTCAAACACACGACTCGCGTCGCTGAGGCCTTTCCACAAATCAACTGCAAATTTCGTAAATCTGACGCAGTTCATCAAACCATAGTCACAAGAAAATATGATCAAACTTCATACAAAAAATATTTACAAAAAATCAAAACATTCGAACAGAAATTCGAATTTTGAAAAAAAACATTTGAAAGTCTTAACGGTTAGTTTACACTCCGAAAATTCGAATTACAGAGAGGATTTTGCCGAGGGGACCAAAAAATTTGTTCGAAATATGGTGGTTTTCGAATTACAGAGATTCGAATAATAGAAAGTAAATTATAAGAGTTGCTTAAGGAAAATTGACGGTGACTTAGAATTTGTTCGAATTATAGAAAGTTCGAATAATAGAGATTCGAATTAGAGAGAGTCGACTGTATAATGTATATACGCAGTGCACTCCGGATACCTCGAAACACCCATGGTAATCACAAGAATGATTCGAGTTAACGAATGTTCGAGTTATCGAGTGATTTTATGAGAAAGTATTAGGAAAGGAATTGCAAAACAATTCGAGTTAACGCGAGTTCGAGTTCTTCGGTGTTCGAGTTATCGCGATTATGCAGTAATTATTTTTTCGCCACTCTTTTTCTTAAATGTCAGCAGTTTTAAAGCATCGCACGTCCAGGCGGCTTATTATCAATGTCCCCAGCAGTAATAATGCTGAATGTGTGCAGAGTTCAACTTTCTATCTATAATTCATGGTAATCTAATTCTAATCGTGTCAACTTTTCTTTATCTCGTCGATTATTAAAACCGTTGTTTCGGCAGTGTGTGAAGCATCAATACATTCTGCAATGTAATACATTATTTCAACCCGCATAAGCAACTGACATGAAAGGTTACATACAACGTAAATACCATGTTTTATTTAAAAATAAAGTTTTTATTTTCCCAAGTATTTATAATAGTATATTTATTATATGATTATTAAGCGAAATGCTGCATTTCCAGCAGGTGAGATTGATTATAAATACACTTCATGCGAAATGGATTATTGAAGCTTATAAGTACCTCCTTTTCGACGCAGGAGCTGAATTAATCAGGAAAGGAAAGGGTTTGTTAGTAGCCATATCACCGAAGCCATCAATAAAGCAGATGAATTTTCCAAGATGGACGAAAATCTTTCGTGTGACTAATTTTAATGTTTTACGAGAACAACATTTTCTTGTCATCAAAAGAAAACCGTTTTGTATTTTGGAAATTGGACCGCTCTTAAGCCAGATTTCTTTTTATTAAATTTTTAGAGCGGTTCTCTTGGAAAATTTCCAACTTTTTTGCGCCCGCAAATCAGATTTTTGGAATTTTATAGAATTTACAAAAAAAAATCGGAATGGAAATGTAGCATTAACTTTGTAACACCGCTGCACAATTTTGTCCTTTAAGGTAATAGCTAATAGGCTGAATAAATTATGAAGTTGGGAAATCAAGTCAATTACAAATTAAAGTCAATCGTGGTTTGTCATTTTGTTTTGTTATTCGTCGTGGTTAGAGTTCCGACAGCAAAGCATATATTTCTATAAGTAAGGTTAGGGATTGGGCTAGGGATAAGTTTGGGATAGGTTTGGGGTTAAGTTAGGTTAGATTTCTTAGTAAATAACTGATTTACAATGAAATGTCGGGTCTATATCCGCAGAAATACAAGACCGCTGTCGGAACAATACCACGGCCTTTATTATTTTGTTTTCATATTTTCAAAGCAAATAATCTCTGCATTGTGTCAAGCTCTTTATATGACTTCAATTGATAATAAAGCATTTTATAAAGATAACTCACCTCTTTGAGAGGTTTACATAGTCAATGATGGATGGTAGAAATGAGACAATTTCTTTGGTCAACAAGCGTTTGAATCCTGTACTAAAGGTGTTGTTAGCGGGTATCGAAGACAGTGGAAGTATCTTGCCATTGTTTCAAGGTAGAATGTAGAATACATCTGATCTGCTAGAAAAAGTATGGATGTATGTTACAACATTTTGGAAAAATCACAATCATATTTATGAGGGATTTGAATGGTACTTTGAGAAAGTCAAACCTGATATTATGGTGGATTCATTTGCATATTTAAAAGAAAATTGTTTTTTCGATTTTCCAACACCAACTGGTTTGAAAATTAACACGATGCCATTTGTCATGAGCACTTTTTTTGAGTTAGCACGCTTGCCTTGCAGTGTAAGACCTTACTGGGATGATATAATTATTTGCTGCACGAGACAGCAATCTGCATTTAACAATAAAAGTGAAATGGACACAATATGGTATTTAACGATACATGAAAGTTTTGTAGAAGAGGATGAATCTCAACGAAGACCTGGAATTCATACAGAAAGCCCTGGGTTTCTCTATATTTGCAGTGATAAAGTTGCTAACACAAAATGTTGATGCATTGGAAAAGGAGAGAGTCGCTAATGGCGGCGGAACATCAGAGATACAGCCAGTGTACATAGAATGGGGTAGTAGATACCTTTGTGAGAAGTTGCCTATTGGTGGCATTTACATGGCTTCGAATGTAAAAACCCTTGTGAAGTTTGGAACTGTAGAATGAAAAGGGGTGATCCTGAATACGACACTGTCGGCATGATGGGTGATATTGTACATTTGCGTGAATTTTTGCCAAATGGAACAATAATGAAGAAAAACCAGATGTATTGGTTGACAGACCGAACACCTCATGAATTTCTTTCGTTGAAGAAAGGGACATACAGGCAGTATATCAGAATCGTGACAAGCCAAGTAACTGTATGGTACACAGATCATTCTACACCCAACTCTCTTGGTGTTGTTCCAGACCCAACAATTACAAAAGTTATTCATGGCAACAAATTCACAAATAGCTGTTTTATATAGAATTTATTGAACTTGTATTTTCATATTTATTTTCATAATTTTAAAGAACTTTTCTTTTATATAATTAAATTTTGCTCCTTGCACTTATATTTTTCTCGATTATTATTCATATTTATCAGCATTTACTTACTTATGGTTTTTATAAAATAAACACACTTCTTGGCTTCAGCCTGAAGTTTCTTAAATTCGGGGCAATTTGAGCCTCAAATGTTTCTGAAATATTTCTTAATAGAGACGCTTAGACAAAGATGGCTGCTTGTTCAATTAACGTGCACAGTAGAACTATTTTAAAATGTAGATAGTTTGTATAATATGTAGTTTGTTAGAGAAGTGTTCCAAGCTTTATAAACTGTTTTCTTATATTTCTGGCTCCATGAGAACAGGATGAAATTATTTGACCATGCCATGTTTCTTATTTGTTTATTAGTTTTTGTCACATCTCAGCCTCATATACATGATGTTATTCCTTATATATTATGAATTAATATACAATTAGTTTTTTAAAAAATGCTCTCTTAAGAGAAATACGGTTTTTAAGCGTCACTCGCAAATTTCATGTTGCTAAATAATGAATCGATTGTAAGTTTTGACGTTTGAGAGTCAAAGTGCAACAGTTTATCGAGCATTACAAATCAAAGTCCAATCATAAATTGGATGAAGATTGAAAGTCTTTGAATGTGTTAACCATCAAGCAATATGGGTTTTCCGTGCGTGCGAAAATGTGATTGGTAAACAAATCGAAAATTATTCCACGCGGAGAAATAAAATAAAATCTAAATTTTTGAAAATAAAAGATATGTTATGCACGATCGATGGTCCGTTGATAGCGCAGCACGTGATCGATGTTCCGTTGTTAGCGCAGCACGTGATCGATGGTCCGTTGTTAGCGCAGCACGTGATCTTTGCAAGCAGCAATGTAAGTGTTATCAAGGGCTATTTTCACTTTTTCCGATATTGTTGAGATGTTGATGCCGAAATAGTGAGGACTGGCAAGTCTTCTTATAGCTGCTGACATATTTTAACGTTGTATTTTTTAGTTATTACATGGGTTGTATTGTCGGATGGCGGTTGGCACATCATTTCCACTTCACTGGATGAATTTTGCTTTGCTGGTGTAGCGTCATCGTTTCCAGACAGCACTTCCGGGATTTTGCAGCGGGATGACGACGCTTGAATTTAGGCAGGTTCTTCTTCGACGTCTCCAAGGTCCTATCTTCCTTTACAAAATGTTTCTCAGCTCCAGGATATAATGCTGTAGGACCGCTTTCCCTGAAGACAACGTGGTATGGAAAGTCTTTAACAGTCTCATGCGGACGCTGTTCCTTGCAAACATAATTCTGGGTAGCCACGAAGCCCTTGGAAATGAACATGTATCGCCGTCAATATTTTCATCTTGTTTCATCACAACAATCTTCTCCTCGACAGTCTTGTTACCTCTTTCAACTAAACCCTGCAAATGACGTGTCGGTCATTGATAAACGTCGATAATCGATCAAACAATGCCCTTTTTTATTGTAGTTGCTCAGAACAAGGCCCTAAAGGCCACTTGAGTGTAAAGAGCTAGAAAAGTTACAGGGAAAGTTACGCAGTTTTCAGATATCGATGAACGTTTGATTTGAACAGTTGAAAGTTATAGACCGATAGAAAGCATGTAGAAGGAAGGGAGTTCCAAAGTCTGGATGTTCGCGGGAAAAAACTGTTCTTATAGAAATCCCTGTGACAGTTTGGAATGCAAACAGTCCATTGATGAGAAGATGACGAAAACCTAGTTGTACGGTGAAAAATTCTGGGAGAAGGTGTAAGGGATGATAGTTCGCTTGAACAACGTCCATAAAAAAACTTGTAGAAAAGACAAAGAGAAGCTACGTTTCGCCGGTGTGATAGGGAGTCCAGTTTCGAAGATAAGTTTGCGCCGATTGCGTTGCAAACACGCCGTTGAACACGATCTAACAAGTTCAAGCAATTCGCAGGAGCACCTGCCCAAATGTGGCAGCTGTATTCCATGCAAGGACGTATTGAAGATTTGTAAAGGTAAAGGATACACTCAGGGGTGAGGTAGCTCATTTCTCGTAAAAGAGAACCAACCTTCATGGCAGCTGATTTTGCAATAGTTTCAATATATGAACGCCATGAGAGATCGCTTGTAAATATGAGACCAAGAAGGCGAAATGAATTGTTTTCAGGCAAATGAGAACCATTCATCAAAATTGGAGGTAAATATGCTTGCTTGAAATGATTAATGGAAAGAAGACTAGTTTTAGATGGATTGAAATTAACCAGCCAATTCTTACACCTTACCTTAATTCTTATCTTCATTGAAAACAGAGGCCAAATTAACCTTATCAATATCATCTGATTTATCAAGACAGGAATACAATGTGGAATCGTCAGCGTAAATAATGGATTTGGATGATAAATTGTCTGGGAGATCGTTTATGTAGAGTAGGAACAGGGTTGGTCCGAGAACTGATCCTTGTGGAACACCAGCATTGATGGAAAAAGTTGAAGATGAATGACCACTAAGGACAACCTTGAGTCTACGGTTGGAAAGGAAGGAAGAGATAATTTTGAAAAAGGAACCTTTTAAACCATATGCTTTGAGTTTATGCAATAGACCCAGATGCCAGACTTTATCAAATGCCTTGGAGATGTCAAGAGCAACTGCTCGCGCTTTACCGGAAACATCAAGGGCACGATAAAAACGTTCAGTTATAACTGTCAAAACATCAGCAGTGGAACGACCAGAACGAAACCAATACTGGGAATCATAAAACAAATTATTTTTTTCAATAAATTCCACTAAGGTCTGGTTAAGTAAAGTCTCAAAAACTTTGCTTAAAATGGAAATGAGACTAATCGGTCTATAATTTCTAGGATTAGAACGGTCACCACAATTTTTAAAAATTGGAATAACGGAGGCAAATTTCCAGGATGAAGGAAAACAAGATTCATCCAAACACTTTTTGTAAACAGCACACAAAACAGGAGATAACTCGGTAGAACATTTCTGAAGAACAATTACAGGAATTCCATCAGGTCCTGTAGCTTTAGTGGAATCCATTTTGGAAATTATCTTGGAAACGTAATCCGGAGATATAAAGCAATCCTGTAAAGTCTGGTCAGTTTTGGAGGTGAAATATGGGAGATCGTGTCCAGAATCATCGAGGGTAGAATGAGAATTGAAGAGTTTAGCAAATAGTTCAACTTTATCCTTAGATAAATTAATGACTTCAGGACCATTGAATAGTGGAGGCACAGATGATTTAGAATTGCCCCGGACATTTTTAATGATACGCCAAAATTTACATGAACCTATTTTGTTTGAATTGATATGATCTTTAGTTCTTTCAGCAAAAACAGTTTTTGCTTTACGAACAACATATTTACAGTTATTGCGAGAGACAATAAACAATTTTCTGTTAAGATTAGTCGGATGACGTCGGTAGCAATGAAAGAAATGATTACGATGGGCTATGGCTGCAGCACATGCTGGTGAAAACCAAGACGAAGAATGAGGTTTTATCTGATATTTCCTTGAAGGAACGAATAATCTTATTGCTTCAGATATTATTGAAGTAGTTTCATTAACACAATCATCAGCTGAGTTGGAAAGAATTTCCTTCCAAGGGACAGACTGAATGTGTGCTTGAAATTTTTGCCAATCCGCAAGATCATATCTAAAATAGGTTCTATGCATGGAATGTTCATGAGAAACTTGTCTATTGAAGTCAACTTTGACCGATATAACAACATGGTCAGAACGACCTAAAGGAGCGCCATGAGATAATTTACAGATGTCCGGGTTAGAGGTTAAAAATAAATCTAACAAGGAAGGCGATTGACTGGATTGATCAGGAATGCGGGTTGGAAAATCAACTAATTGCGAGAGAGACTGAGATACTGCAAAGTTATAGGTTTCAACACCAGAGCTACTTGTTCCGTTAGAGAATTTTAGCCATTGTTTATGGTGAATGTTAAAGTCACCAAATACAAAGATGTTGTTTGAGCAATGTTTAAGAATAGCTGAATCAGCGGACTTTGAGACTGATTTGATAACAGAATAGTCTTGGGAAGATGGAGAGCGATAGAGGAAAAATAGAAAACTAGTTGAATGTAGAAGAGACAAACGAAAACACAAACACCTTAGTAATTGGTTAATCAATTCTCTTCCATTATCAGAGTGAAAACTCTTGGAGATCCAAAGTATGGTAACACGTGTTGCTCCAACATTGTTGCTACTTTTTCAGCTGTCTTTTGCTTCAATGGAAACAGAACATGAAACTTACATGATAAGTGGTCCATAAAAAG
This sequence comes from Candelabrum cocksii, assembly GCA_963930725.1. Taxonomy (NCBI): domain Eukaryota; kingdom Metazoa; phylum Cnidaria; class Hydrozoa; order Anthoathecata; family Candelabridae; genus Candelabrum; species Candelabrum cocksii. The sequence continues at coordinate 12,681,069 of OZ005672.1, read as the reverse complement.
TGCCCAAGGTAGTTGTTAAAATTACCATCTGGCAAATGGCGCATTTCAATTAGATCCACCCTCTCTAAAATGTCTTTATGAATGATCGGGCGAAGGACTTTACCATTATCTCATTTTCCACAGCCGTCTCATTTAACAAAACAGAAATTAAACTAGAGTAGTAAAATCTAAAGTCTAATAATGTACTACATGCCGAGTTTCTTGTCAATAATTCTCCTAATGGATTGAGAGAATTGCAGAGTGTCCCCAAGGTATAAAAAGGACCCTAAAGAGATCTGGTTTAGGTAAGTTAAGACAAAACGAAACCTTTTTTTGAAAAATAATATCATTTTTACCATCAGCTCTTTAAAGTTCAGCCATCATATCTCCGAACAAGTCAAACCTCTATGGGTTCTCACACGTAATAATTAAATTTCATAATTCTATCCAAAGCCATTCTACGCACGTCCAAATATTCTTAACTTTTCAATCGTATGATGAGAAAGCATTCTTTCAGTTTTCAAAAATTTGCTTAGTTTCTCCAATTCGGAAGAGCACGTACATTGCATAAATTAAATTAACAATCATCGCGAAAACAGCTTCTGCAAAATTACGCAGATACTATTGCTGTTACTAAACTTCGGTATGCTTCTGTTATATATGCTTTTGTAGAATTTACCTTGAAAATACGCATTAAAAAACTCAAATTTGATTCCAAACATTCAATTCACACAGTACCGTAAAAACATGTTCCCTTCTGGTCTTTTTAAAAGAAATTCTACAAGTATGGGTTTTGTAAAGAAAATAACTTTGTTTTGTAGTTATCATGCAATGTTACCACGTGACAAGTAACTGTGCATTAGGGAGAAGTATATTTGTTTCATGCAACTTTCATTCAGGAACACTTTATAAAGTAAGCCATCGATGGTAAGACTTTCATATTCAAACTCATCGTTCGCGTTTCATGGTTTTAATGAAAGATCGAAAACCAAATGAGAGAATTACGGGGAGAAAGTTTCGCGAAGGAAAAAAACGCGAAATTTTAGAGATTTTTAATAATTCAAGGCTTCGTTGTTTGAACTATTAATTTGAAATAAAAACTTTGGAACTGTTCTTGCTCAACCTCAGTTGATGTTCTCTTTACAAAGGAGGGGAGAGGAAGTTTTTTATCGTTCAATATGTACAAATGTAGACGTGTAAACAAAAGGTTAATGAGGTGATAATGAGACCTGTGGGAAGCTGAGTATATGACACGTATGAGTTTGTGAATGATGTAAGGGTATGGGTTGCCTCTATGGTAGGAAAACAAGATGTAGAATGACATGAAATGATATGAGATATGCTACAAATTTTCTTTCGCGAATCACTCGATTAAATCTATTTCGCGTAAAATAATCTTTCGTGTTCAACTGGAAAACTGGATCTTTCATCACTGAAGCGCTTCCGGAACTTGTACAAACAAATAAAGCAAAAAAGCAGTCAGCTCCCAAGAGAAAGGAGAATCGACCAAATCATGATATTCGTGATATGTTCAAAGCGGTGGCGCAGAAAATATTCGCCGATGTTATTGATTTATTAGACTGCTATACATGTCCTATAGAATGAAAAAACGTGAAAAACATGAAATTTGAGGCTTCTTAGGTTAAACTTTCGCGAATCCGCATGTCAGTTTTTTTCGCGAGGATTTACTTTCGCGAAAATGACCAAAAAACGCGAAACTTTCTCCCCGTAAAGTATATGTGTTTTGTGTAGCGTGTTAAAACGCTAAACAGACAAAACAAAACAAATGCATTTACACAAAATTGTTACAAAACAAACGGAAATATTTATTCAAAAACGTTAAAATCATTAAAACCTCCGCAACCAAACCTTCTCTCCCAACTCTTCTTTCATCACTTCGTATAAATGTTCGTGTTGTGCGTTCGCGCGTTGGAAGTCATTAATTAAGATTCACTTCACTAACTTCATTGTTTTCATCGCATTTATCAGTTCAAAAATTTTGGCGGATAAACTTCGGCGGTAATAATTTCGGACACTTTTTCCAAATCTTAGCGGAACAATTTTCGGACAGATTTTATGACGTTACTGGGGGTCATACTTTTTTGACGTCCGCAAAAAATGGCTAAAAATTGGAACACCCCTCCTCCCCATTCACAACCGTCCAAATTAAAAAGATACAAAAATGTGTGTTTGATTTCCTACATTGATTTTCCATAGAAATTACAGCAAAAAAAGGTATATACTGTTTTCAAAAAATTTGGGCAGGAAAAAATTTTGGACAACTCAGAATTTCAGATGGATTAATATTAGGACAGAAAAAAATACGAAATTTTGTCCCGCCGAAATTTTTGGGTGTTAATGTATCTTCAACACAACATTCGATACGAAGGTAAATCGCTAATTCTTCCGCGTCATCAACCCACAGGTAGCAACTCTCGAAATGTTTCGATTGTATAATGGTCATATATGTCAGCCGCTTTATAGGAGGTTCACTGGATGATAGTTTGGAGTATGTTTGCGCCAATAACTTTCCATCGAAGATCGCTGGGAATCGATGAATATCAATCATTTCCGCTGAACACATGACCTTCATAACAATCGCTTGTAGATCACGTGACATCTGTCTTCCACAAGTCATATTTAACCGTTCAACGTTTAAACAACCAACTTTCATCAGTTTATCGGCGAAATATAATCATTGCGAACATCGTAACGCGTTATCATCTTTAATCATGCACACGTACTTTTGCGTGTAACGTTGTTCGTATTGTTGAGGGATGGAAGACTGGGCTTCAAAGAATGAAGCAAGAAACAAACCATCCATCTTGTGTATCCCTAAACAAATGACATGAAATATGTTTTCAAGAATATTAAAGATTATTTTGAGTAAATTGTTCAACCTTATTAAACATCTTAAATATTGCTAATAATATCACATTAATGTTACATTCGTCACGTGACGCGCAAGGTCATGAAATTGGAAATGTTATATTTATTAAAACCAGCGATTTTCCGACTGAAATAATTATTATTATTTTCAGGGCTATTTTTCGTAAAACCGCGAGAAAAAACACTAAATTATCACATAAAAACAATGAGACAGAAGTTTTGTTTTAATACATTGCATCATCAGTGTTTTCAGGAGATGTTAGAATGGAAACAACAATATTTTACTCAATAGACTCTCTGGTAAAATGTGCTAAGTCAGGATTTAAATTTATTGAAACAACAGTTAGAATAAAACTTATGTTATATTTTTATATCGCAAAAAGTAATGTTGGCAAAACTTAATAGGTATTATATGTCACTTATTGAACGTCTCTTCTGTTGTAATAAAACATTAGAAGCATCATCTAAAGAAATTTTTTTGTTAAATTTACGCAAATTATTTGAAAATTAAACAAAACATAGTGAGAGAGAAAATCTCCAGTTCGTTGAGAAACCTAATTTTAAAAAAAGTCATTTTCAAATGAGGTTTCCTGTGACGGGGGTGGTGGCAAGATTTAATGTTAAACGTAACGTTTTATTGTTTATTGCCGTATATAAGGCTATGAAGGTTTCTTTTAGTAGTAATAATGCAATTATGCAGAAACTTTTAAAATAGGCCGGTGATATTTACCCGACAGTCGTGTACATAACGAGGAAAATTGTTACTGCGTACCCGACTGTCGTGTCCCCAATGAAGAAAAAACTGTTGGGTGCCCGACGGTCGTGCCCGGACTGAAGAAATGGCGTGATGGAGGCACGACTTGCGGGTGCGCAATAATCAATTTCTTCATTGGGTACACGACTTGTCGTGTCCGCACTGAAGAATCCGACTCTTATGCGTACGCGCGGCAAAAACGTGGGAGGAGCTAAAACACGGAAGCCGGCGCGTTGGTCGTCGTGGTTGTCGTTTACTGTAATGTATGCCAGGTCCCGGCAGCCACAAAGATCAGTGTTTTACATAGCTTTAGCATGGGGAGAGGGTATCCTCCATGACAGTAGTACCCCTGGTGGCTAGGATGGGAGGTATGAAGGATAGAGGGCCACTGCCAGGGATGTTCAGCAGAGGGCCAGGGTGTGTGATGTGGGATTGGACCATGATGGGCAGGGGTGGAAGAGAAGTGCTCCACTAGTTGGGAGGGAAGGTTCTCATTCCATATCTCCCTTGGTGGAAATATATTGTATGAGACTAGAGGAAACTAGAGTCCCCAGAGGAAACGTAAGCAGACAGGCCCCCTCTACCACATGGACTTGCCCATGATCGGAAGTGACTGTAAGATGCGTTTTTGGCACGACGCTTGGGCAGGCGGAAAACCGATGACGTCACAGGCGAATTCAGTCGTGTACCAACGAGGAGTTTTATTCGTAGCGTACACGACTGTCGGGTAAATAGTCACTTTGTTTAAAATAACTTAAAACTCTGCGATTGCGCATTTATTGAAATTCACTAAAAATTTTGCACGCGTTTCCAAAAATACTTTTCCACGAGTTACTAAAAATATCGCTCTCATTGCGTAACATAGAAGAAAGGTTGGGAAATGAAACAGCAATTCATCAGATAAAAACAATGACTTTGAATTGAATATTATTTTGAAATGAAAAAAAAAAAAAAAATGATATACATCGCTTCTATATTTTGATTAGTTATAAAGAAAATGTTGAAATGTTAAAAAAAGTAAAATGGCAAAATCAAGTGTACTGTAGTAGTCCAAGGCGCTGATGATGAAAAAATGATGTTCACTTACAAATGAAGGGGACATTTCAAAAAGTAACTAGAAGTGACAGAACCGTTGAGAAAAACTCAAAATTAATTACTGGACAGATTTTCTGTAGCAAATCAAGAAGATATTAAGAAAAAACAACAACAAAAAATCAACTAACTCGAGGTTAATAATGCATGCCATTTTACAACACTCATAAAAAATATGTTAAGATGAGTCAGGGGGAAGGGATCTTTTTTAAAAATATAATAATCTTTAATATAATGTCAGCATTTTGACGAATGTAAACATAATCTTATTTCGCAATTAGAATGATGTAAATCATTTTTATAATGTTTTTATTTAATATCTGAATTTAATTTTAGCTTCGTTTTCTTAAAGTATACCCCCGTCTCTGTAAAGCTTCGATGCGATTGCAAACATGTTTTGCGCTCTACATAAAAGTATTCGAATATCAGTCAATCAAAATCGAAGGAAACGACAAATTATATTTTTACATTTGTGTTTTATATTATAATATTACTTATGTTTTTTCAATGGCATTAAGCCTAAAAGCTCCAGAAAAGCGACATCGACAATCTTGCAGTGTTGAATGTATCCTACATTTTCACCAATATATATGATGGACAGAATCTTCTGTTACGAGGTTCTACTGATTCTTTAGAGAAAATAAAAAAATGCTTGGTAAGAATTGTTTATATTATTTTTATTTTATCCCGAAATATTTTGCATTTGCTTCCCTGTACCTTCTTGTTTTCGCTAATATAGCGAAAACATTGAAACATTCTTACGTGAATTGTCCAGCAAAATTCTTTAAAATTACATGTCTTGATGAGGAGGTAAAAACTGTCTTTTCCTAGTTTTTGATTTTCCATTTCAGATTACGTTTAACCATAGTCTATAGAAAAAGAACTGGTCTGGAAACTTAATGTACTGTTTGATGAACTATTTACTGTTTAATGTACTATTTGTTTGCCGGTCACGTGTATAATCATGTTAAAATGTTGCAATGAATAGAATGTGAAAGAAACAATCTTCTTTGTTCCGCTCTAGACGATGGTTCAACCAAGCGGAGGTTCGACGTGTTAATCTGTTAACAAATACTTTCCCAACACGTGAAGTCCAAGATGATGACTGGTGTTCTAACTTGAGCGCTTTCACGAACATTTCCACAATAGGCGGTGTGTCAGCATTGTTGCTGAGAACACCTTCCAAACCACACGCTACAGGAACGCAGCCTTTGAGGCGGGGTTCATTAATGACACTGTCCACTTCATCGCTCTTAATGATATATATCGCAGAACAGAACTCCATAACGCTTATTAGACGCCGAAACTGGTATACATCTTCCAGTTGCGACAATTTCGTCTTAATAACAAGCCCACAGTTCTCCAATGACCCCTCCTCCCCCGGAATGTGACCAAACGCTGTCGAGTTGAATACAATGCGCCCTTCTTTTAACATTATATACGCCATTTTGCAGACATAATCCAATGTTTCCATGACGTCACTCTCAGCGAAAAGGTCACGGATGGACATCTCAATAAATCGAGATTCACCTTTAAAATCTTTAAAATGCTTTTGAATATAATAGAAGAGTTTGTTTTTTGTTTGTTTATTCTGCAACTCCGACAATCCATCCAATCGTTGGGGGGAATTCATCCAAAATCATAGGCGTTGATGAACTAAGCTTAGACGCACCATGCTTTATAGAAAAAAATTCCAGCAATAAATTTCATGTGATCTAAGAAAGTGAGAGCACCTGATGAGAACTGAGTTCTCCTATAGGTAAAGATGATGATGGTGATATTGTGTCACTTAGTGACAGTGACAGTGACAGTCCAATTATAGAAAATAAAGGCGATAAACTTAATGCTAATGCTTAGCTTGACCAAACTTTGAAATTTAAAATTGAATCTGCGAACGCGATCTACAGAATTTAAAATGTTCAGCCAGAGCATATACCATTTCGAATTTTATAGAAATTCAATCGCACGAAACAGAACTACCTCTCACCGAATCCTCTCACATTTTTCAAAACAAAGTAACATTTCAGTGAAAAATACGTTTTTTTAGTTTAAAAAATAATTTGTGTAACAAGCCGTGATAGATATCAAGACCGCGCGTATAAACATGGAAGTCAAAAGAGAGAACTAAAACAAGCCGAGAATGAAACTGCGAAGAAGCACCCGAAAATTACGGTATTCTTGCCATCGGACAAGGGCGAATTCGTGGAAGAAAGAATTGAAGAAGAAATGTAAGAAACATAAACTGTTCTACATTTTCAAAAATTGTTAGATACTACAAATATTTGATTTGATAAATATCCTAGCAAAACAGGGGGACTTTTATTTACTTTTTTTGTTTTAAATAAATTTTAATTACCATAATTGTATGAATGTCTTATGGTGGTCTATCTTGTTTAAAGTAGAACCAAAAGACGCAGAAGGGGCGGCGTTAGAGGACGAGAATGAAGAGAAGAAAATTAAAGAGAGTTACCTAAACGATGTTGGTTTGTTGCCTAGTGATATATCAGAATCGTTCCGCGAGTATTGGCTCCACACTGGAAGTAAGCAACGTCAGCATCAGAATTCTGATTTTAAGAACTCCAAAGTGATAGGGAAAGATCGGACCCGGCATTGTACACCCTCTCTTTTCACTAGAAAGCATTCGTTATCGGAGGAACTCGATTTGTCTTGCTGTGCTAAACCCAGGGAAAGTTCTATTGCTTCACTTACAAACCATTGCCAGAAACCGTGTGATAATCCGACAACTCTGCAAATTTTTCAGATCTTCAATTTTACGTTCTGCTATTACTTTCGTATTTTGTTAACAAGTCTCAGTAAAGAACCGTCCTATCGCTTTCAATGCTTTTTTCCAACTGCCGAAATACTAATTTACATTTAAGCTGCGCATGTGCGCTTTATAATATATGCTAATTTATTTCACAATATAAAATTCAACTTATCTTTGGGGAAATGCTTAAAGATGAACACAGGTATAAAACACAAACAACTTCTTGTTGTCAAACGTCTGTCAGATATCCGCTGGTCAGCAAGATACAACATAGTTTGTGCGTTAGGCCTTAGATACAAAGTGTACATCAACTTGTGAAAAGAGATATCAACTGATGAGGAGAACCGCAGTCACAAGTGCAGAATGAAGCAAAGGGCCTTGTCAAAAGGTTGAGCCAGTTGGAGAGATGCATTCTCCTGGCAATTTGGAATACTCTTCTACCGTTCTGGTAGTTGGAAGAAAACATGCCCGCAAATAAGAAAGCTGGATTCAGTTTTGTCATTAATAGCTATAAGTTGAGTCTACCCTGTCGCGCGAATAAATAACTTCGATGAAAACGTGTACGACTGACTTTGCTTGACACAGCAGCATGGCAAAAAGAAAATTAGATACTGGTAAGACTCTTCTTTATTAATTTGTGAGAATGAAATAAACTTCGTTCACTTAAGTGAAAATGAGAATGGCGACGACGAAGAAGAAGTGGAAACAAACGAAGTGAAATGGAACCAATTTCGCGAGCTTTTGGTGGCTGACGAAAAACGTATGACAAATGGCGCTAACTGATTCTGTAATTGAAGTTTCCCAACAAATACTCCTTAAACAGTCGCCTTTAGTAAACGGCCTTCAAGACCCGGTCCTCGGTGCAGGTTCAGGTTTAAATTTCAGGGTGATAGCCTCTGATCCATTCATTTGCCGCATAGAAATGTTACTCATTCGCTGAGTCGGCGGGGCCGGGAGGACTTGAACTCGCGACCTCAGAAATCTGAAATTGCAAGCGCTCTACCAACTGAGCTATCTCGGCCAAAGCCGTATAAAGAAACATCTAAGAAAAAAAATTTGTTCTATTATTTGCTGCGAGTAATGCGAGCTTTCCATCAACGTCAAGACCATTCAACGGCAAGCCAACAGAGTGGATTGTGGCGAGTTACGCTACGGCTAGAGACGCAAAAGTTTCGAGCACATTTATTTAGTGCTTATGAAAAGGTTGAAATGTCTGCATTTCTATCCATCAGACTATCAACAAAAGATCCGAAGGTGGCACCGAACACTGGGAAAAAGATAACACTAAAGCTTTTCTGTCGAATGCTTTATGTTGAAGGAGAGAAAAATTTATTGTTTTGTAAACATTGGATCGTTACAAGCGTATGTCCGAAATCTGCGCGAGAGATATAAACGTTTTCAAGATCAAGCTAAAGACAAAGGTGGTAAGAAGACTTACACTAAGGATAATAGAAACAGCGGACACGCTTTCACGTTAGATCGGCAGTAAACCCGAATGCAGTGAGTGTTGCAGTGAGTGTTCAGTAGGGACATCATTGAGCTTCTCAATGAGAAAGTTGATAACTTTTGGTTCTGTCCGGACTGCACTAAACCTGCTCTAAATGCAATCTTCGTAAAAAAAGATATTGAATTCAGATGCGCAGCCTACTTTGAAAAAATTGAATCTCGCCTTTTTTCTCTCGAAGCGTCTCATTCTTTAAATAAATTTTCATTGTCCAGCATCAAAGACAGCATTGAGACAAACGCCTCATTAATTCAAAAATTAGTTGATGACAACTTGAATTTAAACAATCTAATTTCCAATTTAAAAAATAATGTCAAGGTTGATTGTTTAAACTCCAAACATACTCTAACTAAAGAAATTTTTCAAAAAAATTGAAGATCACAACTGGTGCAAAAATAATTTGATAATCTATGGTTTGAAAGAGGCTGAATCGGTTAGTAACTCATTGCAGGTATTGGGTCTCATAAAAAATCAGCTTAGACTTAATATTCGCATTGACGATATTAAAATTTGTGAAAGACTCGGTCCTTTGCAATCCGCTAAAATTTGATCACAAATGGATTTTGAAAGAAGTTGATGGAAATATCTTTATTAATCCAGACAGGAGCAAGGAGGAAAGGGATATATTCAACAAACTTCGAGTTAAAGCTAAACAGAGGGAGGCTGGTGATAGTTCGGGGGAATGGGTCTACCGAGTAAGAGGTCCGCCGTGGAATTTGTTTGTAAAACAAATAAAGAAAAACTCCTCTTTAAATTAAAACGCAACAACAAAGCCAAAAAAAAGTTGAATACTCCTCCTCCTTTCTCTTTAGCATTTAGCAACATTCGTGGTTTTCGTACCAATTATTCGGATGTGGAGGCTTTTTTGATTAAAAATAATCCGGATTTATTAGCACTTTGCGAATCTAACCTAAATGCTGGTATATCTTCTAATGATTTCCGTGTTCCTAGATACCTACCTCTGTTTAGATTGGACTCATCTATTCATATGCATGGTCTAGCAGTTTATGCCAAGGAAACTTTACCAATATTTCGTGAAATTGACCTGGAAGACCCCAATCATCCTTTCATGTGTTTTTGTTTGTCTCTTCTTCATTCAGCTAGTTTTTTGTTCTTTCTCTATCGCTCTCCATCTTCTCAAGACTCTTCTGTTATCAAATCAGTTTCAAAGTCCGCTGACTTAGCTCTTCTTAATCATCGCTCAACCAACATCTTTGTATTTGGTGACTTTAACCTTCACCATAAACAATGACTAAGATTCTCGAATGGAACAAGTAGCTCTGGTGTCGAAACCTATAACTTTGCAGTATCTTAGTCTTTCTCGCAATTGGTTGATTTTCCAACCCGCATTCCTAATCACTCAAGTCAATCGCCCTCCTTGTTGGATTTATTTTTAACCTCTAACCCTGACATTTGTAAGATATCTCATAACGCTCCATTGGGTCGTTCTGACCATGTTGTTTTGGAGGTTAATTTCAATAGGCAAGTTTCCCATGAACATCCCATGCATAGATCCTTTTTTAGATATGATCTTGCGGATTGGCAAAAATTTCAAGCACACATTCAGTCTGTTCTTTGGGAAAAAATTCTTTCCGACTCAGCTGATGATTGTGTTAATGTAACTACTTCAATAATATCTAAAGCAATACGATTATTTGTTCCGTCAGGGAAATATCAGTTAAAACCTCATTCTTCGTCATGGTTTTCTCCAGCATATGCTGCAGCCATAGCTCATCGCAATCATTTCTTTCATCGCTACCGTCGTGATGCAACTGATCATAACAGACAACTGTTTATTGCCTCGCGCAATAATTGTAAATATGTTGTTCGTAAAGCTAAAACTGTTTTTTGAGAACTGAAGAGTTTATCGAATAGTTCAGCTTTATCCTTAGATAAACTAATGACTTCAGGACCATTGAAAAGTGGAGGTACAGATGTTTTAGAACTACCCCGGAAGTTTTTGATAATACGCCCAAATTTGCAAGAACCTATTTCTTTGGATTTGATAAGATCTTTAGTCCTTTCTAATCTGGTCATGAAAATCATCATTCTGGTCATGATCTCCCTTATTTCTCCTCCAAAACTGTCCAGACTTTACATGTCACGATTGCTTTATATCTCCTGATAAGGTTTTTAAGATTATTAACAAAATGGATTCTAATAAGGCTACTGGACCGGATGGCATTCCTGTAATTGTACTTCAAAGGTGTTCTACTGAGTTATCTCCCGTTTTGTGTGCTCTTTTCAAAAAGTGTTTGGACAAATCCTGTTTCCCTTCATCTTGGAAGTTTGCCTCCGTTATTCCAATTTTTAAAAATTGTGGTGAGCGATCTCATCCTTCTAATTATAGACCAATCAGCCTCATTTCCATCTTAAGTAAAGTTTTCGAGACTTTAATTAACCTGAACTTAGTTGAATTTATTGAAAAAAATAATTTGTTTTACGACTCCCAGTATGGGTTTCGTTCTGGGCGTTCCACTGCTGACGTTTTGACAGTTATAAGTGAACGTTTTTATTGTGCCCTTGATGTCTTTGGTGAAGCGCGAGCAGTTGCCCTTGACATCTCCAAGGCATTTGATAAAGTCTGGCATCAGGGGCTACTGCACAAACTTAAGGCATATGGTTTAAAAGGTCTGTTTTTAAATATTATTTCCTCCTTCCTTTCCAATCGTAAACTCAAGGTGGTCCTTAGAGGTCATTCATCTTCCATTTTTTCCATCAATGCTGGTGTTCCTCAAGGTTCAGTTCTCGGTCCGACTCTGTTCTTACTGTACATTAACGATCTCCCAGACAATTTATCATCCAAAACCGTTATTTATGCTGATGATTCAACATTGTATTCCTGCCTTAATAAATCAGTTGATTGTGATAAGGTTAGAACGGCTTCTGATCTGGAAAAAGATCTCAATACAGTAGTTAAATGGGGCAAGAATTGGCTTGTTAATTTTAATCCATTTAAAACTAATCTTCTTTCCATTAATCTTCTCAATCAAGCTTATTTACCTCGAATTTTGATGAAAGGTTCTCATTTGCCTGAAAGCAATTCATTTCGCCTTCTTGATCTTATATTTACCAGCGACCTCTCATGGCGATCTTATATTGAAAATATAGCTAAATCAACTGCCATGAAGGTTGGTTCTCTTTTACGAGAAATGAATTACCTCACTCCTGAATGCGTCCTTTACCTATACAAATCATCAATTTGTCCATGCATGGAATACAGCTGCCACATATTGGCAAGTGCACCAAAAAATTGCCTGAATTTGTTAGACCGTGTTCAACGGCGTGTTTGCAACGCATTTGGCGAAAACCTTTCTTTGAAATTGGACTCCCTTTTACACCGGCGGAACGTAGCGTCTCTTTGTCTTTTCTACAAGTTTTTTTATGGTCGTTGTTCAAGCGAACTATCATCTCTTACACCTTCTCTCAAAATTTTTCTCCGTTCAACTAGGTTGTCTTCTTTGTCTCACCAATGGACTGTTTGTGTTTCAAATTGTCATAGGGATTTTTATAAAAACAGTTTTTTTCCGCGAACGTCCAGACTTTGGAACTCCCTTCCATCTACATGCTTTCCTCCTGAATTTAACCTTTAACTGTTCAAATCTAATGTTCATCGCTACCTTAAATCTGTATAATTTCTCCTGTAGCTTTTTACTCGCAAGTGGTTTTTTAGGCCTTGTTTTGAGCAATGTTCAATAAAAAAAAAAGAATGAGCGAATGTGAGAATCACTTCCTATCGATTATTGACTCGCTATTTACGCGCTTTCAGAGAGAATTAAAGAGGATTTGAAGCCTGAATTGGAGACCAGGTTATTAGTGCATTTCAATTGATTTTTCAAAGAACTGCGATAATGAGGCGCTCTTTCCTACGGCAAGATGACTTTTTTAATTAGTGAAAATACCGTTTAATATTTGTCTATTTTCCTATACTGTATACTGTACTATATACGAGTTTAGCTACAATTCTTTATTATAACATTTCACATATTTATATACTAACAAACTGATCATTGTACATTTTTATTGGTAAAGAAATCTGCCAACGTCACGTTTGTACTAGTGGCGTTTTTGAATTTATCACTTAATCCTTTCTCATAGTATTTATTTTATCATTTGTTAAACAGCTTTTCTTTTATGTAAAACACATCGTTTTTAATGGAAACAGATACTAACCAATCCGCTTTAAATAGGAAGTTATAAGGCACAAATTTTTCCGAAAGATACCTTTGGTTATAACAGGTCCCACAAATGTTTCCGGCTCTGAGCCCCGCAGTCGCTAAAACTGCCTCTAGTACCAAGTTTCATGCTTTAATCACAAACTGAAGTACGATCATGTTTTCAAGCATAAGAGCCCTCACTACACCAGGCTCAAAAACCTACAAAAAAGCATAATTTAAGCGTCACTCGGACGCTCACATTTTGTAAGTCCATAAGCTCATAAAGCGGGATTTACACACGCGAAAAGTTCGAACGAACAAATCTGAGCGACAAAAATTCTTGAATCTGATTGGTTAAAAAACATTGTTTGCACGAACAAAAAATTCATTCGCTCACTACCATTTACACGAGTGAAAAGTTTGAGCGAAGAAATCGGAGCGAAAACGTGCGTGCTAAAATCACATGATTTTCTAAATGATATTGTTCAAAATGGAAGGAAGTAAACGCGAAAGTTTATTTTTAATGTTAGTGCTATTAAGAAAGAGAACAGAGTCGAAATGACGAGAAAAATAAAAGAAGAAAAAAATAGCATAACGTTGTTGGACCCGGCAAATCTTTTTGGAACGCCAACAAAAAGGAGAATATCACAACTTGGTGTTTACGAAATTATTTGATCATGAATATTTTTATAAACAATTTCCGATGACACCCACAACGTTTAATAAGTTATTGAACTGGGTTGCTCCAACAGTTTTAAAAGTTCTTCTTGTTTCATGTTTTTTGTTTAAAAGTCTTGTTTAGCCAGAAGTTGTTTATAAAAATAATGAATTTTCATTGGCTCAATTTATTTTTCGCTAGCTCTTAGTGCCAAAAGTTCACTCGATTTGAACTTTTTTTGAACGCGCGAAAATAAAAACTAAAACTCTCGAGTGAAGCAATGTTCTGTTATGAACCAATCAGATTCAAGAATTTTTGTCGCTCAGATGTGTTCGCTCGAACTTTTCGCGTGTGTAAATCCCGCTTAAGTGTTTTTACGAAAAAACTGCATTACGCAGTATAGAAAAACTGGAGCAGTAAAGCTCGTATAAAATGGCGTAAAAATGTAGGCTGTTGTTCCTCGTTCGCAGTAGTTCATTTTCATACTGCAATAAATGTTACTTAATTACGCTCACTTTGTGTTTGATTTGTCTTTGTTTCTCTCATTTTCATTTCTAATCCTTTTTTGCCGCCTGCCATGTGTTTTGCTTTCGTTATTGAATGAACCATAACATTGCGTATGCATTCAAGAAAAAAAGGAAAGTTACAACAGAGTAGCAGTTGTCTTCAACGGAAGAAAACATAAGCCAAAATATGTTAACTGCGTACTACAGAACTGCAAATAGTGAGCTTTCCAATAAAAAGGTAAATGAGAAAATTAGTAAGGATTAAAACAAACAACAACAAGAAGCACAACAAACTACGACGGAAAAAAGAAAAGACCATTGCGACAGATGTACCGTTTCACCCTTTGCCTTCGTTCTGTTTTCCTAAGAGAAAAATTGCAGACAGAATGCGATCTTGCCAATATCAGTGGTTTAAACAAATCCAACAAATTCAACTTGATAAATTTTCAAATTTGTAAATGCAGTCTTTTGTATGAAGTTTGATCATATTTTCTTGTGACTATGGTTTGATGAACTGCGTCTTATTTCTCATTCAAAATGGCTAAACGACTCCATATAGATCAAAAGCTGGTGAAAAAGTGTAAAGCTTTATTGGAGTTAGAGAAAGGGAAGTCCAATAAAGAAGTGACGCAATCTTTGGTATCCAGCCTATACGCTTTCGACCTGGAAAAAAGTAGCTATCAAAGAAAACTCGATCATTCATTTTTATTTTTCACCTTTATGATTTTTTTCAATTTTTCAAAAATTCCGATTTCTCTTTTTAATTCGAATTTTCACTCTTTAAACCTGAAAATTCGAATAAGAGAGACTTTCTACTATTCGAATCTCTCTATAATTCGAACAAAATATTTTCCCCTTGGGATTCGAATTAGAGAGAGTCAACTGTATCTTCAAATGTCTTCGATAACGGCGAAATTAATTATGAGGTCATATTTGAACTTGAATTTCTATCAGTTGCTTTTGCAATTGTTTTGGCACAAACCATTCAGTCGTTTGGTTAAATCTCACAGAAAGGCAGCAACAAAATCCACGCGAAGGAATGCTTTCAAAAAGAGGAAACATGCTCACCTGATCTCAGTATCATAGATGTCCGACATAACCTAATCAAAGCAATACTCCTCATCATCATCTTCCGAAAATGAACAAAGCCTCCCGGGAAAAACGGAAAACTAGATGAGAAGATTCAGGAAAAAGATCTATGCAATACGGTTGAAAAAGTGGCGAAAGAAAACTACCATCAAAGGCTGAGCTGGCCACCCATACACAAAATCAAAAGCGGAGAAACCACAAAGAAGGGTGTGAAAACTTGTGTAATCGTTTAACTTTATTCCACAAACTAAAAGATGAGAAGTACGCGGGTTAACATTTTATAATTTCGTTCTTTCTTCCGTCAACACAAAATATAAACTCCCTCCTCCAACACATCAGTTTTAAGAACAATATTACAAAAGCTATTATTGTAGAGAATATAAATTGCCCAAACAAGCAGAATCAATTCAGTTGAGGAGTTTTCACATCAGGGTCCCATAAGGGGTTATCTCTACAAAGGGGATAGTAAAAGGCAACAGCAAAACAGACCGACTGGTGTGAATACTTGAAGAATCTACTTGTCAACGAACCAGTAATTACAAACAGTGAGGAAAAGATAAAAACTATCTGTAACAAGTTGGACATACCAACATGTCCGGGCCGTTTACTGGAAGAAAAATAATTTTGTCAGCGAAAATGTTTTTGTACTTGTTCTTGAGGATAAGGAACGTCGGAAGAAAAACAACACACAAAATACAAACAACGTGCCCATTTGAAGCATCATTGTCAACTATGAACCGACCGCACAGATCGAAATTTTAATCGAGGATAATTTCGTTTGGTTTTACCGCTGTAAAAGATTCGTTCGAACATCGCAAATATTGCAAGTCTAGTCCTTTTTTCTTAATGCAATTAAAAACTTCTTCACGGTTTCATCAATTGTTCCTAACAAAAGCACGTCTTCCACGTGTCAAAGAAATAATCGTTTTGATTGGCTGGAATTCCGCAAAAATTAATTCCCTTAAGGTAATCGGGCAATCTGCAGAAAGGAAAGACAAAGGAGACAGGCACAACAACCAGAAGTAAATAAATTATAAATAAATTAAGAATTTTAATTTTTAAACTGTAGCATCTCTCTACATATCATTTTTCCATATCATTCTACATTTTGTTTTCCTGCCATGGCAACCCATACCATTACATCATTCACAAACTCATACGTGTCATATACTCAGCTTCCAACAGGTCTCATTATCACCTCATTAACCTTTTGTTTACACGTTTACATTTGTAGATATTTAGAACGACAAAAATGTGGATTTTGAGAAGTAGATTGTGAAGTCTTTTTTTTTAATTAATGGTTCAAACTCGCGAAGCCTTGAACTATTAAAGTGGTGACCTCGACGTGATTATTTCACGTTTGTTCTACCTTCGTTAATTTCACTAACGATCTTTGCCGCTGATCTCCTCGCCGTTGTTCTTGGTTTTCTCTTAACTCCATCGCCGTTATGAATGACTCAGAATCAGCCTCGTCTACATCCAAGTCTTCGGCAGCCACTGGAAATACTCTTACTTATGCCGTCGCAGCCGCCTCACTCCAGCTTCCTCCATTTTGGACCCCGCCGTTTGGTTTGCTCAGATCGAAGCCCAATTCCTGACCAGAAATATTACATCCCAAACTACGACGTTCGCATATGTTATTTCTACACTCACGCCAGATATTGCCCAAGAAATCGGGAATCTGTTAATTTCACATCCAATGGACAACCCGTACAACAAATTGAAAGCGGAATTGATAAAACCTACTTCCGCCTCTGGCAGACCGAATTCTGGAGGTCACTCCGACGCAGCAATTTCAAATCCTTTGTCCCCCTTAACAGCGAAAGAAATTGATGCTCTTCGCAACTAAGTCAACAGTTTCACAAATCAGCTTTCGACTTTGATACGAAAATACTTTGTTTTACGTTGTTTTTTTTTGTTTTTTTTGTTTTACTTCCTCCAGCGATAAATACCTTACAGAAGGGCGTGCTAAAATATATTACTCAGGCTAGGAGTTCTATTTACAATCGTGATAAATATATATACAATTTGGCCGCTTCATGTTGTTTGGTTAGTTTTACTTTCTTTGTTTCATTTCGTTTGAGAATGGAACAAAACGAAAAGCGAAGGGAGAGAAGTTTCTTTATTTAGACTGATCTATGCATGCGGCTAGGGAGACCGCGGGGACTGCGTGTCTATCTATGTTAGCATTACATCGCAGTCTCCGTGGTGACCCGTTTCTCGTGGCGTAAAGACGTGCGATGTATAAAAAAGTTAGTGTTCATCGGAGATGGAGGGCATCGGGACATTGCGTGGGGTGATTGGAAGTTTCTCCGGCTTCTTTTTAATGTCCTTATGTGGGGTCGAGGGGGTCTTATTCTTTTTTTTGATGTCTGCGTAGTTGGGTCCACTCTGCGCCTGATTAGGTTAATCGGGATTTCGTCATCTTCGCTAATTATTATGCTGCGTACGTCGCTTTTCGTTTGACGTGCCTCCCTTATGTTCCGCTCGATCATAGCGACATTCGTTTCCGCTTTTTTAAATTTATTTTCCAATTGCATATACATATATAAATTTTGTACATACAACTGCGGTACTCGTAGAAGACCGTTTGATTGGTCTTATCGTCGAGAACCGTCTTTTATTGTTACAATCATAGTATAATGAACAGAATTCAAATTTACAAAAGCAAATGCCGAGAAAAGAAAAAACAATTGTCAAAGAAAGCGAAATTTCAATTCAAAAAGCTAAAAACATATAAAAGATCAAACAAATGTTAATGCTTCAAAGGTTTTGTTCAGCATTTTGAGAAATCAAAAGAGTTTTCAATTTTTTCTTAAAAACATTAAAACTTTCTGCATTTGTAAAAGTACTCTCTAAAAAGAATAATGCTATTCCATAAATGCGGACCACGATAATAAATACAAAACTCTTCGACTTTGGATTTACACTTTGGTTTGAAAAGTTTTTCTGTTCTCATAGTGTATTTGTTTTTCGGTTTAAATTTAAAAATGTCACTACAAATTTCAGGTGATAAATGGAATTTACATGAGCACATAAAGCATAAAACGGCATAAATGTTTATTTGATAAATATCCAATATATTTGCTTCAGTCAATCGTTCGTTGTTTATATTGTTCTTGAGCTCCCCCAAGGCTTGAGTATATTCTCCGCCTGCTCGCTCTCCCCTGCCATCTTCTCGTCCCTTATGCTGCAGTGGATCTTGCGCAAAGTGCTGATTATGTTTGCCATCTCCTCGCTCCCTCCTGTCGCTTCCGTCTGTTCGCACGCCTGCTCGCTTTTCTCAGCTGCCTGCTCGCCCCTTCCGTCGCCGTCACCTGTTCGCTTTCCTGTTTGTTTTCCGTCGCCTGTTCGCTTTCCTGTTCGCTTTCTGTCGTCTGCTCTCTTTCCGTCGCCTGCTCTCCTTCCGTCGCCAGTTCGCCTTCCTGCTCACTACCTTCTTCTTCCTCCGTCGGCCTCTCTTTCTCGCTCGCTCATCGTGCATTTCTGCCATGGTGTTGGCGGCAGATGCGGCACTGCACGCCCTTCCCAACGTAGAAGAGCGGATATCTCCGGTTGTCCAACACTACGTCTTGGGGCAGGTCGGAGACCCTTCCCAAAGGCGTGATGTAGACTACTCTCCTGCCATCTCGGATGTTCCGGTCCGAATGGTAGGTGCCGTAGACCACGGAGTGCATCTGTCCCCATTCTTTCGCTATCTCGCGGATCTCCCCGTCGCTTACTGTCGAGCCGCACCTAATTGTGATCAGGAGGCGCGTGTCTCTTCGGGGTCTAACGTATGTGGCAGTCTGACTGCGCTTGATGTCGAGGGACGTAGATGCCAGAGTGTGGATTTCCTCTTGTTCGACAGCTCTATCGTCCACCTGCCGTGGCTTGTAAACGACAAGCTAACGATCCTTCCGTGATCGATGATATTTTGCACTTATTCGCTGATCTGCAGCTCAATCTGATCTCGCGAAACACTCGCCATGTTGCATTTCAGGTGTGCGATCATGCGATTAACCGCTTCCTCCTTCCCGACTGTCTGCGTATCCCCTGCGGGAGCCGCCGCATAACTCGCAGGTTCGGTCGCGGACATCGGCCCGGGAATATATACAAAAAGTTTCTATTTACACCAAAGCGAAAGCGGAAAACGTGCTTTTTAAATGTGGTTCCAATTTGATCTTGCTTTCCCCCAAGGGACAGATTTCGTACTCTTTGGCTCCAACTTGATCTTCGCAGTCACAAGGGACGAAATTGACTTTTACTGCAAGCGTGCAAAGTGCACGAAGTCCAAAGTTCAATCCTTTTGTGTAGCAATCGGAGCTGTCGATCAAAGCCCAAAAGGCTTTGGCGAAAAGATCTGGAATGTATTTGTTGAAACCAATCAGTGAAGGTTAAATCTGTCTCCAGATTTTCTTTGACTGAAACGCCAAGTAAAATGATTCCATTTAAAACGTCGCGTTTGTCTGTAAAGGATACTGATCTTTGATAATATTCTTCCCGTTGTGGAACATACTATCGAGGATTTTCAAATACAAGAACGTATAAAGAGCTAAAGAAACTTAAAGCAATAAAAATGAACCATCTTTTCCACCCGTTTGATGCTTGAAAATCCTTTAATCAAATGTGTCAGCAAACTCGCGAGCTTTCTCAAGAAGAAGTCGTCCATTGAAAGGAATCATGTTCCACGCATTGAACCACTTCAGCAAGGATTGGTTATCATGTTCCATGCATTGAACCACTTCAGCAAGGATTGGTTATCATGTTCCACGCATTGAACCACTTCAGCAAGGATTGGTTATCTTTTTCGTTTACACCAACTTTTGTCGACTTAGTGACGAAGTTTTAAATGTGCCATTAATGTTTTCTTTATTTTTCTTCCGTGAAAAGGTTATTTCTGCTACCTTAAATTTGGCATCAACATCTTTTGCGGACTTCTCTTTTTCAAGTCCCTGCAAAGCTTCATATTTTCCTTTCAGAGTAACCTCGACGCGCTTTCTTTTTGTAAGCATCGCAAAAAATGTCAAAAATTGAAACATACATTAACAAAAGCAAAATCTAGCGCCTGGTATTGTGATTAATTTAAACCTGGTTGATTCTTTTACTAAGATGGGTTTCATTTAGAAAATTCGCCGGAAAGAAGCTTTTTATCAGAGTGACATCCCCAACAAGAACGACTAATTTAAAAAAGATAACATGCCACTTTCATCTGACGAGGAAAAGTCGCGTCACTGAAGAGCTTCCTTTGAAGAATGATAAAAGGCGCCATACCGGTATTCGGAGTCGAACCAGGGACCTCTTGATTCTGAGCGCAGCACTTAGACCACTGTGCCGCTGCTGCATCTGCATTATCTCAGACAATCTAGTAGGGTTATTAAAAAACCGCATGAAAACACCCTTGATATTGTGTTATCTCTTAATGGCGAAGATGAACAATTTGAGATGTCGAGCAAAGCTACACTTTAACTCCACAGTTATCCGGGCAAGTCGTTTCTACACACTGTATTACGGCGAATCTTCATTACTAAGTAAAAATCTTTCTTTCATCTTTCCTGTAAAGTAAATTTCTGTTTGTCTTGGAATGCGGAATAAAAATAGACTTTCTGCGTCGGAAAATGTCAATAGACTTCCTTGCGAGATAGCAATGCTATCCCTAACAAAAATAGTTCATAAATGATTGACAACTTAACCTTAACTAACCCAAAAGCTCAACCTAAGTTTTCATTTTTAAATTTGCTCCCTCACAAATGACCTATTCTGCGGATACTGGATGTCACGTGTTGATAGTAATCAGTGTTGGTGAGGTGTACGCGAATGACACAGTTATGTTAACAAATATGGTGGCAGCCAACGTTCCTGGAAGAATGATTTCATTTTTCTCCTTCCCTTAGAAATACAATCAATTTTCTGAAGTTCACCGAAAACCGGCTGACTGATCGAGTCACATTTTGAAAAAGCGAGACAAAACGAAAACGAGGCAACGTTCATACAATCTGGCTTCTAAAAAAAGTGTCGGTAGATAATATTCGCTAAATGCAGTTTTTGCGGTTCATCTGATGGCGTCTTCAATGTCAGGATGTTGGGTTCAATGTCAGGATGTTGGGTTGTACTTCTTTAATGTCTGATATACGCCAACCAAATACCAATAGCCGTGATGGTTCTCGCAGAATTCCTTCACATAAAAACATATTATCATACGGTAAAAGTTGTTCACAAAAGCCAGAAACAACAGCGAAAACATTGCTTTCAGCCTTTTTGATGACGTCACAATAGGATAAATTGAGGATTTCATAAAAATTTACGAATCCATTGTTTATCTTTTTATAAATATAATTACCTTAACATCTGTAATATAACATAATTATCACAATTAAATAAGTAAATAACTTTAACAAGTGAACAAGTTGATGATAATGAAGGCAAAGTAATCGAGGCACATACCGACATGAACTTCGAATAAGTGTGAATAGTGGGTTGGTCGTTCAACGCGGATTTCAAGTGCTCGAAAATATCTTTTCGTCTGACGGACAACATGGATTCGAACAAGCAAATAACTTGTTGACGGTACTGACGGTAAAAAATAGGACGGTTAAATTAAATATCCATTGATATTAGTATAATTACATAAGATTATGATAATATATTCCGCATAAATTAAGGCTCTCAAAAGCAGTTTGAATGCTTGAAAAACTGTGGGCTAAACAAAACGAATGAAAGAGTAGATTCTATATGAAGGATTGGGTACCATGTCTGTAGATTCGTTGAGCGTAGGGTATATGAACAGCCTGCGTCTCTCCTCCGGAATCAACCGAATGTTCTCTTCGCCCCACTAAACACATAATTAATTAACTATTTTAAGGCCAAAGGGTAACAAATAGACATATATAGATAGTAGAAGGAACCCCTATGTTCAGTATTATATACACGCCTACTAAAGGTTACCCAATTTAAACAATAAATGCTCTAGTTAACGCCCAATAAACGCCCACACCACAAATTCTCATATGAAAAGTCTATTTAACGCCCCTCTACACCTACTCCAGACTTCACAAATTTTACAAACGCCCTGAGTCGATTTAACGTCACTCTACAATAATTGCCCACTCTAGACTTCACAAATTTTATAAACGTCCTGAGTTTATTTAACGCCCCTCTACACCAAACACCGACTCCAGACTTCACAAATTTTAGAAACGCTCTGAGTCTATTTAACGCCCCTCTACAATAATTGCCCACTCCAAACTTCACAAATTTTACAAACGCCCTGAGTCTATTTAACGCCCCTCTACAATAATTGCCCACTCCAGACTTCACAAATTTTACAAACGCCCTGAATCTATTTAACGCCCCTCTACAATAATTGCCCACTCCAAACTTTACAAACGCCCTGAGTCTATTTAACGCCCCTCTACAATAATTGCCCACTCCAGACTTCACAAATTTTACAAACGTCCTGAGTCTATTTAACGCCCCTCTACAATAATTGCCTACTCCAGACTTCACAAATTGTAGAAACGCCCTAAGTCTATTTAACGCCACTCTACAATAATTGCCTACTCCAGACTTTGGGCGTCTATTAGAGCGTTTAGGGCAACTGAACAATGAACTAACAAATATGAGATAAAATTGCGAGGCGGAAATCTTAACGTTCAAATATTTCATAAATTTTTTGCATTATTTTTATAATAATTACTTACTGTTTGAATAATTAATTTTTTAGAACTTGAGAAAATTTATTTATTTATCTATTTATCAACAGGGCTTCTCTGATAACAGTGTAGATATTGTATATTTAAATGTATATATGTTAAATATCATATAACTGATGAACCATCCTGTATAAATTATTATTAAATTATTAGACTATTATTAAATTGTAACATTATATAAAACTAAATTATTCATTATTTCACAATTTCTCTAAGAAGCGTTATGGAAAACATGCTGACCTTGCAAATAAAAACAACAACATTGCAGCATCAGAGAAAAACAAGGGGGTATAGAAAAACGTGAAACCTACCGCGCATTTGATTTCCCGCCCTCCTGTTGCTAGGATACAACTGATCAACAGGTCGTCCGTCACTCCCGTGCATAGAATACTGCCAGCTTCTAAACACACCAATCACGTGTTATGTTTTCCCATAATAATAGCGAACTAACCAATCACGGAACAGTTGTTCCTCCGCGAAATATAATTGGTTTATCATTACGTATTTATAAAAGAACGAGAAGGGAATCCCCGAATAAAAATATTAATGTATGGGTTTCTAACAATTTTTAAAATGTTTTCTTCCAAGGCAATACAACATTTAATTTGTTACAAAAATAACTCCATTATTATTATTAATAAATAAGAATTAAAATTTCCAAAATTAAAAAAAAATGTCTACGAGAGCATAACAATGGCAGTATGTATATATATGACGTCATAACCTTGTTGTTTGTTGTGCAGCAGTTCCTTAAGGTCCGCAAGATTCAGGCACCCAGAAAGTATCGATTCCCTGCAGAACCTTTTGAGTTCGCTCAAGAAGATCGACGAAGGAGGTTTAACTTGGCTCTCCGTGGCAGATAGTTTCGGAGGAATAAATATCTCTTGCGAAGGAATATCCAATGTCGACTGTACTTCGATCTACGTGCGAGAAATATACGCAGTCAGTTACAACACTCAGGTGGTTATGATACGTAAAAGGTTATGATACTTACACAGTTACGATACTTTACAGTAGTGATACATAGACGGTTATGATACTTAGACGATTATGATACTTAGACGATTATGATACTTAAACGGTTATGATACTTAGATGGTTATGATACTTAGGTGGTTATGATACTTAGGTGGTTATGATACATCGAAGGTAATGATAGGTAGAAATTCTTGTAAGAAAAATCCAATAAAAATCCAAAGAAAACAAGCACGGCAGGTGTTTTATCGAGATTTAAGGAGAATATATGAGATGTTGGAAGATTTCTTGGCAAAAGCAATATATTAAAAACAAAATTTAAAGAACAAAAACATCATATATTGTTTGAGCACAATGAAAACAAACAATTTGTCGTTTGTTCAACAATCAATCCTCTTTGCAGCCACCACAAAAGCAACTTACTGTTGTACCCAGGGAAGAATAATGATAAAAATGCTGAGAAAGCAATTTGTAACAACAAAAGATTTGATAGTTTTTCATGTTTTAAGGATAAGTGGACATGCTAGGGGAGTAACGAACCTCATTGCAGTTTTTTTCACTGGCTACTGAGTCCATTTGCATCTCCTCATCCTCGGAATCGCTCTCGACAACTCTCGCTTTTCGTCGTTTCCCTGTCGTCGTTTTGGCGACTGCGTCCTCGGTAAGCGACTCTTCTTTCACGACAATTGTCGGCCGCGCGTTAGCGAAGTCAATTTTTTTAATGCTCGCCGACTCTTCGGAGCTCTTTCTCCTTTCTGCGCTATTGGAGCACTGAGAGGCTGTTCTCCTCCGCGGTGCTTTCTTCTCGTCAACTATCGTCCTCCTTCGCGGAGTCGTCGGTTTACGGTAGGGCCCGTGAAACAACCCCGGGAATGTCGTTTCGTCCCATTGCACACTTGAGAATTCGTCGGCGAGGTTCAACTGGTCAACCAGCCTTCACGAGACAATGTATTTGTTTTGAATAAATAAACATTTATGAATAGGATATGAACAACTAAATTATAATATAAATATAGAGTAAAAAAAAGTAAGAAAAAATAAAGAGTTGAAAAAGATTGATTTAAAATAGATTTAAATTATAAATTATAGAAATAATTATCAAGTTGAAAAATAAAAAAGAAACATTTCAATGAAAAGAGACAAATAAAAAGTGATCATCACTATAAAAGTTCTAACTTTATGAAGCAAGAGAACTGAAAAATGGGAAAATAAAACATGCAAATAAAAACTTAATAAATTACTTGTAAATAATCGATAATAAATAACTTTGTGGTTTAATTCATATTTCAAGATTGCTTACTTCTTGTACTTGTGCTTCCATATAGCAGCTTGTTCTTTGCAGATATCAGCATGTCTACGGAAAGAAATTTATAGGTGTCACTACAAAATTGAGGGTTTGTTGGGCTAGAGTTGTTCTACAAAAGGATGTTCTCTCTTCTACTTCTCTCCTCTGGGGTTTGTTTCAGAAAAACAGCAAAATAGTAAATTAATTGATAAATATATTTATATAAATTGTATTATTTAATAAAAACAATATAACAAAATTAATAAATTATTTAAATTAACTTTGATTGATTATCGCTACCCTCTCCTCTCATAAATAAAACTTGAAACGGAATATATGTTTTGATAATTTTGATCAACACATACTTGTGTAAGAAGTCAACGTCCGGGCTAAGCCGAAAAACCCACCCTTGGGCGGGGCGATGCCGGGCCAACTAAACAAACGAAGGATGTAATGGTAAAATAAGGAACAAAATATCTGTTCAAGATAAAGTGAACTTTAAAGCGAGTTCAATAAACCAAGAATATTTGCGTGGGTAGTTTTAGTTTAATCGCCAACTGAAACTCACCTGCTCTAAGACCTCACGCAATTCCTCGGTGGGCAGCTAAACGAAAAAACTCTCTTTTATTTGAACACTCTACAGTTATTTTCAGATGCTATGACACCTAAAATCTTTTTGTTGGTGATCTATCAAAGGCTAACACAGTGACGAGACCTTGTTGAAATTGACAAACTCTTTTTAATCGTCACGATTAGATTAGATTGTTTTGTTGTTGATTTTTTTAGTGAGGAAATACACAGGAGAGGCAGGGCCTATGACTCAACAAAGTCCTGTGTATTGGAAAGAGAGATTAGTAAAAGAGTCATAGACTAAGTGGAAGGTAGACAAAGGAGTAGATAAGAAATAAGTGCAGAGGGCTGAAATCAGGTTAAGATAAAGACGGGAAATCATTCCTGGGGTTAATTTTTCAATGCTCATAATGGACCGCAACTATTAAACTTGTGGAAGATGTATCAAGAGAAGAGACAACAAATCCATGAGATGAGGCACCAAGTTTACCTCCCTTGTAACAAACAATGACAATAACAATGAGAGAACAGAAATATTGAATATATATTGTAATTATTCTACTTATTTTTGAATGAATCCTGTATAAATATTCTTATAAATAAATAAATAAAACAAAGGAGAGAATCAAAGCCTGCATATGAGTTGAAAACGTTTTAAATGATACGCCCTCACTAAATTCTCCATCTCATCTCATCAACATCTATCTTTGAGCATTCCAAGAAAAGTTTAGACAAAATCTAGATTTTTGTAAATTTCATGGGTTTATTGGCATTTTAGAAGGAAATTTTCTTTTCTAATGAATAGAAACAAATATGTGTTCTGCATCTTTTGAGCCATTAACCAGCTCTCTAGCACATCAGATAAAAAGGTTTTGGCTACTTTGACCTCCACGTGACCTTTGGGGAGAGGTAGCCAGTAGTTAGGGGGCGCACCACTAAAAAGACAACCCCAGTGCCTTTTGTTTCAATCTCAACCAATTAATTGCGTTGTTGATTGACACTGTTGCTAGGTGACATGAATAGTTATTTAAGCTGTTTGAGATGACTGTAAAAATCCCACGAGAGAATTTTTTTTTATAAAGAAATATAATTTTGCGAGGATAAATTTCCAAAAAGTTTCCAAGAGCCATCTTATTATATTTTGTTTTTTCGTTTTTTTTACTGTCTCATGTACCATTGTTCAAATGAAATATTTGAATATTTTTTTCTATTAATAACTCACTTAAAAAAGCTTAATAAAACGATTACGAGAATTTGTCAAAGATGACGTCACAGCTCAAAAAAACAAAAAGATCGAGATTTTAACAAATTAATTTTCCTAAGACTAACAGGATTCCAAATCCAAGCATGCTTTTCTCAAAAAGGTTTATACAATAAGAGAGCAATATATATTTACCCTGGTGTGTGCAGCCACTTCTTTTCGCGAAAGGACATGTTTGCGATTCAAACAAAACATCTGAAAGAAGCAAATAAAAATAATAAATAAAAATAATAAATAAAATAAAATAAATAAAAATATTTAATGACAATCAAAAGAAAACGATTAATAAAAAATAACAAAAAAATTATTCTGACTACACATTGTTTATTTTATATAAGAAACGTAAGCAATGGACTGAGCCTCGAGTTTCTTAAAATTTGGTCATTTTGAGGCTCAAAAGTTTCTTAATTTATTTGTTCTGTCCCTCAAAAATTTCTTGAATTTTACCTTTAAATTAATTTAATTTCTTTGAATGTGTTGATCGTTTAAACATGTTCGATCGACGCAATGTAAACAGTTTTTGCCCAAATTTTTCATTGTTTATGTATACATATACTAAGAATAATTGAGACTGAACTGTTGCATAAGAAAATATTTTTCATTGTTGACAAAAGTTTCTTGACTCTAGAAAAGATTCCGCCTGCCTAAGTTTCTTAAGAGTTTCTTAATTTTTGGCAAACCTGAGTCTACGACTTCTTATACACTGATTTCTTATAAAAAAACAACGTGTATAATTCAACTAGTCATATTAATTAGTCTAAACTATATAAAAACAACAATTTTACCACGTAATCTCTCGAAGGCCATAACTTCTCTGCATCCAGTCCACTAACATTGCTTTTCGTTGACACTGGGTAAAGCACTTCACTAGGAAAGATGTCTGTATGTCTACACCATGTTTCACAGGTGTCGTATAAAAGAAACTTATAACATATTGTATATTATTATTTATATATATCATATTTAAAATGAAATTATGATGCCGCGGAATTAATATCGAAATCCAGTAATTAAATTTTTCAAAAACTTCGCATTTTGATGAATTCAAGACAAAACAACGACAAACTTTACAAAATATAAAACGTTTACCTCTTTACCACCCAGCAGCCTTGCACTAACATTGCGTATTGAGCGAGGCCCCTCAGCACAACTTGCTCATCCAATCCACCACCCAGAAGACCGCACAGCTGTGAGAACTGAAAGACTTTCGCTGAAAACAAATTTATGAGTTCTTAAAAAAATTAAATAAATGAATCAATCCTAATTACAACAAATTAAATTCTATTACTCTTTCTTTTCTTTCAGAGAAATAAAAACTACTTTTATTTTTTTAAATATTTTTTTTTATGTATTTCATTTATTTATCTATAAACGAATATTTATACGGGATAAAATACACTTCAACAATAATACATGCTGTTATTAATGGGCGTCCTGTTGAAAAATTAAAAATAATTATGTTATATGAGGTCCATTATTCATCAACTCAGAAACAAATCCTAGAGACTCTGAAATAAGTTACTTCGCAGAGAAAAAAAAACTGAAAGCAGTACTTCCAGGACGTGACAAGATTTGACCTGAGTGGGAGCCAAAACAAAGACCTCTAGGGGTTCTGAGCTCAATGCTTAGACCACTGCTGCTAATCCTGCCATGGTGGCAAAACATCAAAACATCAAAATGTCCGCGTGGGTCCGGTGAAAAAAATAGACCCAATACACAGGACTCTGTTGAGTCATAGGCCCTGCCTCTCCTGTGTATTTTCTCTCTAAAAAATATATATATATAAAAAAAAAATGGTAACACACATACCTGTTATCAAAAGAGCTTTAATCTGATCAGACAAATCCATCATTTTGAGTTTGGAGAGAGAAAGAACTCCGTGAGGCATATCAGCTGGTGATCTAAACCAAAGAAACAAAGTAAAAAGGAACATCGCAAATATTAAAAATAAATAAATAAGAAACATCAATAGAAATAAAAAGGATGTTTGCATGGGATATATAGCTAGTAATAATTTTAATAATTTATATAAAAAAGAACATAAATATGTTAAATGTACTATAGATAGGTATAATTATTATTTCAAATATTAAAAAGGTGACACAACAACAATATCTTGTGAACGAGATCTTTGTTCAACAGACAACAACCTACAATATATCTTGCTGTTCCTGTGGCGATAAAAGCTGGAGGTAGTCCCTGAAAATAACAAAGTTTTACAGCGTTTTTATAAAATGTTCAAGAATCAAGATGCCAGACAAATCAACTGAAAGCAACAAACCTACAAATCATCATTGTTGGTTTTGTCTGAGATATTAATTAATTATTTAGCACTCTAATTAATTGTATTAATTATTAATTATAAAAGAAAATTGAACACTTTAAATATTAGTATCTGAAAAAGTCTTCATCCCTTTTTCGCCAACAAGCAGTACACCAAAAAAACAAACAAACGTAAAGTTTCACATTGATCAACCAACTCTACAAACTTCACACACAAAAGTGGTGTCAAAATATACCTAATTTAGGGCCATATATGGTCAAGTAAAAGCTTTGACATTATTACGTAAAGACATGTGTGGTATTAGCGTTACAAAAGTATTTGTAGCAATATTATAAACTGTATAAATTTTATTATTATCATTTTATTTTATTAGAATCCATTCTTTGGTGATCTAGGATTAAAAAGTTAACGATTATATTCTATATAATAAGGGCTTGCCAAGGATTACATCGTCATGGTGACCAAAAGCGTTTTGGCGGGTTAAAAATGAAGCCATTTTGAGATGTGGGTTTAAAGATTTGGAAATTCAGGGGGTAAAACATTTGAAAGTTCAGGGGGTAAAACATTACGATTTTGTAAATCAATACTTTAAATTATGAATAAATAAAAATACTAAAAATACTAAATTATTGGAAATATTATTATTACGTGCATTTTTTAAAAACAGTAAAAAACTAAAGAAATAAATGCAAATAATAATAAACAAAATTTACAAACACAGGCTGGTCACGAAAACGCAACAAAACTGCTTGATATTTCGAAATGAAACTTCCTCTTCATATAACATAAGTACCTTGAAGTAACAGTGAACTCCGGAGACTCAAAGTCCTCTTGCATACAATACATGAGATTTCGTTCTAATAACGAACGTTGGTCCTATGGAAGAAGGAGATGAAAACATAGTAAATCTTGACATATAATTATTTGTTTGTTTGTTTGTTTTTAACGAGGCTTCCAGAACTCTCATTAAGCATTATCATAAAGAACTCGACCCAGAGTTTTAGTGTATTTAATTGCTCCCATTTGTGCTACGGTTATTTTTGATGAAATACGACGTTGTTTATTTATAACCGCTCACTAAACAACTTTGTGATAGCATGGTCTCGAACCCAGAACCTCAAAGACAGACATATAGAAAATAAAGAAATTTATAAAGAAATTTGTAGGTGCGTGGTGCGCGATTGTTTTTTTGTGTGGTGCATGATCGGTGATTTTGTTTTATACTGTTTTTTAATGTTCCAGTTGTATTGATTTTTTATATGCTTACACTGGCCATGACTAAAAGGTAGTTTAGACAGAGCGTTATGGAATGACAAATTAAATTAAAAGTAGCTTGCGATAATGTGCCCCATGTCACCCTTAAAAGCCAACCTCACCATTCAGGATAATTCACCGACTTCTGAACTACATAGACCAGATCACATCTACCAGGTGCTGTTGTCTTTGGTCGCCCGGGTTTAAGGATATCACTGACAACACCAAGAAAAAACGAACAAGGCAAGTCTGGGACTTACAGGTGAAGCAGAAATTAGAACTGGGTCAATTGTTTGGGTATGCGGGTCATGTAACATCTTTGACCTCATGGATATATGCACCCATGCTCTACTGCCACAGAGTTTAAAATGCAAAGTTGGTACCTTGCATGGGTTAACTCACCACTGTTTTCCCTCTCACTGAGGTTGGCGTTAGAAAGGGTATCCAGCTGTAAAAACATCTGCGGGGATTGTGGGGAATATCATCTGTTGAAACCCCGTCCAACCCATGCTAGCATGGAAAATAGACGTGAAACGATGACGATGATGATCAATGTTACAAAAATTACTGTCCGTGACAAAATGTTATTATTGAAGCGTCATCTACTTGGTTATTTTAAAAATATGAGATATATAATTTAATAAAAATGTAAATAAATAATAATAATAATAAATTTGTGCATTGTTGTTTATTGGTTGCCTGGGTAATGATGATCACTGACCATGCAGTCCTTTACTAGTACTAAGGTTCATGTTTTTGTAATTGTTTTTTTCTTCTTTAAAGCGATTGAAACAAAATGTAACAAGCAAACAAAAGTTTTAGTAAAAAAACTTCCTCTAAACCTGAAAAAGCAAAAATTTGACTTGAACCCTCATTTCTTGCACACATTTAACATTAATTTATTCTGAAATAAATAAAAATTATATATATAAAACATTGCTTATTTTTAACATCGTTTGGGAGTGTATTCCATATTTGAGGCGCAATAAACTTAATAGATTGAGTTGCAAGTTTATTAGGAGAAAAAGTATAAAAGAGGTTATTAGCGGAAGCTTGTCTTGTATTATAACGATGATTATGTATTGCTAAAGATAACTTACTTGATAAATAATCAGGCGAGAGCCTATGAATTGATTTAAAGATAAGAGTTGCCAGGTCAAAATGCAACCTCTGTCTGACATCAATGTTTGGAATGTTACGAGAGAATAACTGAGTACTATCACAAGAAGATTGGATTTCATCATTGGTGTGATTAACAGCTGAGGACAATGTTGGTAAAGCTCCTTTTTATTAGAAATCAACTTATTCATAGCAACCCAAGTAAAAAACAAGCTAAAAGCTAAATTTCAAATTTCAAATTTTATATCAATATTAATTTTTATTAAAGTGAATATTTATACAGGATAAACTGTTCAGTACTAAATACTGTTATGCTTGTGTGTCCTGTTGGTTAGTCCTGGCGTACTTAGGACGCCCGTTTGCGCCTACAAAAATCGCTCAACCAGACAACTAACCTATTTAAGCTAGCTGGGATTCGAGCAGGTTTGGTTTTGTGAGCCGAAAAACTTATGCACTGAGCTACACAAGCTCATGTAGGACTGGCACATACATATATTTTGCAATTTCAACGTAAACACCTGCCAGGAAAGCAAAAGTGGAAAAACGATAAAATAACAATAGGAATTCAACATCAAACGCATCAAAAATTACTTAAAAAAGAAACTGTGGACATTTTGGACATGTATTTAACTTTGATACTGACAAGATCATTTTCATACTAAAAAAATACATTAAAAACATTTGTTTAAACGTAGAGACTGACACCTTTTGGAAGGTGAATCTATTATATAACGACTAACCTGAGGCGAGAAAAATTTCATTCTCGTCCACTCTTCATCGTCCACTTCTTCCGTCTTTTGTTGTATGTTTTGTTTCACACGAGAAAATCTCAACTGCAAAAATAAAGGAAAACTGAACCAAAAAGTTTCTTTCCTTAAAAATCTTTTGGGTTATACAGCGAATAAATTCGCCATTATTAAATTATATCATTATTTTTGTTCAAAATTTTTATTTATTTTCAAAAGCTTTTCGGACTATGTCCATCCCCAGCGAAACAACAATGGACAAAAAGCTTTTGAAAATAAATAAAAGTTTAAAATAAAAATATTGTTTATCATTATAACAATAATATGACAAAATTATAACTATAATTATAACAAAATGACACAAAACAAGAAATTACAGATCGAAAAATACGACAACTGATTGGTGAAAATATGCCAACCCCAGTGAGAAAGAGAACAGTGGTGAGTTAACCCACAAAAGATTAAAATGTTTGCAGCGTACGTTCCTATATAAAAAATCTCCTGTCTTAGATTCTAAAAAGTGTTTTTTTCTTCAAATTGAAACAGAGTAAAGAAAGTTTAAGGTTTAGTTTTATCTCTCTACAAGTGGTTTTTGCTTGAAAAATGAACCTTAGAGGTTAACAAAAACATGGGAACCTTCCAGAAGGAAGAAAGGCAACATTAACATCTGAATGTTTTCTTTTAATTGTTATTTCTTAATACTTCTATAAATTCTATAATTTATCATAATTATCAATCAAAAGAAAATTTTACTTAAAAACAAACGTATGCAAATTTAACCAGACACATACTTGAACCGGTTTGGCTTCTTCTTCATCCTCACTCTGGCTCAAATCTGCGAGAGAGGTTGCTATATATATATATAATGCAATGGTGGACAATTCAAGTGTATAAAAAACATGGCACGGCTGCTCTACGAGGCCCTTAAAATTGGACATGAAAGCTGGTGGCAATCAACTGATCAAGTTTCACAGAGAATGTAAAGTGCCCTCTCAAAGCAAGTTCAACTTACAAATACTTATTATAATTATTACTTATTTATTTTTTCTATTTTTTATTAATTTTTTTTTCTATTTTTGCTATTTTGCCGCTACAAATCCCCCTATACAGGACCCCTACCATGATAACAGTGTATTTAGATTTTGAGGTTTATTATTATTATTATTATTATTATTATTATTATTATTATTATTATTATTAATTATTATTATTATTATTATTATTATTATTATTATTATTATTATTATTATTATTATTATTATTATTATTATTATTATTTATTTCTGTATAAATTTTGTTAATAATAATAATATAAATGATGACACACCTTTGGAGGAAGGTTCCGGTTTCTTTTGGTTCTCCTCTGCTTTGTCAAAATAATTGAAACCAGGTCTTAACTGAACGATCCCTTTCAAAGGTGTTATGTGAAGAGCACCTAGAACAACATCAACTCGTACAAAACCACTTAAAGTACAGAAAACAAAATCCTCATGCTTTAAAATTTATTTTAAATTAGAAGAAAAATCTGAAAGTTAGAACCCATGAAAAGTGGATGGAACAGATCTACAGAATAGAAATTCAATATAACCATTATTATTATTAAAGTAAATATTTATACAGGATAAACTGTTCAGCACTAAATACTGCTAATAAATACTAAATACTGTCCTGTTAAAATTATAATACAAAATAAAAATATAAAAGCTAAAAGTTATTTATTTAATAAAAATAACAATTAATAACAAATAAAAAACAATTTCAAAAAGTTTATTTTTTGAATTAATGGTTCAAATCCACGAGTCTTGAACTATTCAAAAACCACTTGTTTGTTGTTGAAAAGATGGTTTTGTACGAAAAAGATCAAAAAAATATTTACCATTGTAGTAGACAGCTGCTGCGTATTTCATACATTCCTCAGTTGCTCGGACCGATGTAAGAACATGTCGGTCCATAATCCGACTAAGTGAGAACAAGTTTATTATGGCAAACTAAGAAACGACAGGGAAATTAAATAGTGGAATTTAAAAAAATATATGAAAGGTTGTTAACAAATTTCTTTATAACCTCAAGTTCAAAGCAACCGATGGTCTACTAAAACACGACTTTTAGGTGGAAAACTGGAACGTTCATTTCGTAATACACATTGTTTTTTATAAAAGAAACCTAAGCAATGGGCTGAGCCTCGAGTTTCTTAAAATTTGGTCATTTTGAGGCCCAACCGTTTCTTAATTTATTTGTTCTGACCCTCAAAAATTTCTTAAATTTTACCTTTAAATTAATTTAATTTCTTCGAATGTGTTGATTGTTTAAACACGTTCGATCGACGCAATGTAAACAAAAAAATCTTCGCCCAAATTTTTAATCGTTGTTTATGTATACATATACTAAGAATAATTGAGACCGAACTGTTGCATAAGAAAATAATTTTCATTGTTGACAAAAGTCTTTTAACTCTAGGAAAGTTTCAGGTTGCCTAAGTTTCTTAAGAGTTTCTTAATTTTTGGCAAACCTGAGCCTAAGACTTCTTATAGACTGGTTTCTTATAAAAAAAGTAGGTCTCATAGCATATATTTTACAAACCTTGGAAATGTCGGCCTTTGATTCTCAATGCACCGGTCAACGGCGTCAGCTATTTGTTCGCCACGCGAATAACAGTATGTTTCTGAAGATACGTCCATGCCAAGCTCCAGTTCAACCTAACAGTAAACAATGTTTTTAGTATTGCACAATCGAACGTATTCATTATCGGAACAATAATTTATATGAGAGACATGTGTTACACCAATCATTACATCATCATTTGGGGCTGAGAAAACAAATCGTAGCTGAGCCGGATGACCTGGACTGGTCATTTCTGTATAGTAACACTCAATTACGAAATATAACAAAAACAAAGGACATCAGAAGTTTTTGTAAACTACAACATCTAAAATATATAGCTCATGTCACACGTCTTAGCAATGATTCTTATCAAAAGCAACTCCTTTAAATAAAAAATTGATAAAAATTGAAAAGGAACTTGGTGTTTCCAAAATACAAGTGCAAAAATCCATACAAAATAAGAAAGAATTCATGTCGCTACTTTACCACACTTTTACGTAGAGACACTCTACCTAACAGATGATGGTGATTTAAACCTGACAATTTTCCTTTTATGCAAAAGTGTTTTAGGTGAAATTATGCTGCCATCGTGAACGCAATGACGATTTTTTAAAGCCTGGTCACACATACTAGAGATCAATTATACCTTCTGCTGTTGCACTTTCATTTTGGCCTCCAAAACCGACGCATGGTCATACGTAAGCATGCCAGGTCGCACAGGATACTGTAAAAGAAAACGCAAATTAAATAGTTGTTGTTGAACTTCAACTCTGATTGCAATACGATTAAAAACAACTACTGCTACAGATATTCTCAGAGGTACAAGAAGTAAAATTCACCTGATAAAGAAATAATTTTTCCGAAAGGCTCTTTGCGAGACAGATATCAACCTGGAAACAGAGTAAAATAATCATTTAATTTAAAATGACTCAACGGTGGTGTATCATAAGAAAAAAAAAATTTGGAAATGTTGATGTCACATTAAAATCAAAATATCAAAACAGCGGGAAATAAATTACATTAACACCCAAAAATTTCGGCGGGAAAATCAATATAGGAAATCGAACACACATTTTTGTATCTTTTTTTATCGTTTTACATTTTATTTTAACACAAAAGTATTATTATTATTATTGCATATTTATATTATTAATCTCGTCAGATATGAAATATATGGTACCCGGTCATTTGTTCGACAGTCATTTGGTCGACAGACATTTGGTCGACAGACATTTGGTCGACAGGACATTAGGTCGACGGAACGATTCATTTTATTGACCATTATAATATCTGGTATGTGTGTTTATTGATCAGGGATCTGGTTTGATTCTTAGATGGCCTAAAACGCTTTTTCTGGCATTTTCTGGACGAAAAACAACCATTGTAATCGGCTGGCATTTGCTTGGTTTTGTGCGCAATAAACACTATACAAAATATTTTTATAAAGAACTCTGTAATTTACCAAGTATAAGCCGCACTTGTGTATAATACGCACGCCTATTTTAGCCCTAAAGTGTACTGGAAGTGCGAGGAGCGAAAAATATGTTCCGGCAGGACGACGACAAGTGGCCACGTAATCTGCAATGGACAATCTCAACATACACATGCAGGCGATCCTAGCCATGTCGCCGCTCTAAAAACGATTACTGCCATAAAAAAACAAGCCGTGAACTCCGAAGAAGCCACCAGTACGTTAGTGCAGAACTGTACACAGAACTTTCCGCTTGCCGCTGCAGGTTCTCTACCGAATAAAGAAGCATTAGCGCGGATGGTGAGACGGAAACGAAAGGCCCCAGACGGTGCCGACGTTCCACACGAGTTATCCAGAACAACCAAAGGAGATGATTTTTTGGCACTTCACGACAAGGATATGGACTTGTACATTTTTACAACTGATGGGAATTTGGATCTTCTGGAGAGAAATACGCATTGGTTCTGCGACAGCACTTTTGACAGTGCGCCAAATAATTACCAATTGTACACCATTCATGCTCTCATAGTTGGTTCGCGGACTGTGCCTCTAGTGTATTGTATTTGTCGGAATAAGGACCATGATACATATCATCGCATTTTCGATTACTTGAAAAATCGAAGGGCCAATTTAGCACCCATATCAGTCCTTTTAGATTTTGAAGTGGCTACCTGCCAGGCATTGAGAACCGCGTTTCCAACCGCGGACATTCAAGGATGTTTGTTTCATTTTGGACAGTGTCTTTGGCGTAAGATTCAAGGTCTTGCTCTCAAAGCCTGGTACGTGGAAGACCCCAGTCATTCACTCACAATTAAAATGTTTCAGTCTCTGGCATTTGTGGCACCGGACGATGTGGTTATTGCTTTCGAAGCAATGATAAATTCGCTGGACGACGATACTGATGTAGTGCTGGAGAAGTTTCTGGTCTACTTTGAGACTACTTGGATCGGTGTCATGCAACGGGGACGGCGTCCGTTGTTCGAACATGCCCTCTGGAATGTCAACGAGAGAGTAGTCGACGATCTTCTGCGAACGAACAACTCCATCGAAGGGTGGCACCATGCTTTTGCAAAGCGCGTAGGAGTCACCCATCCGACAATTCGACGCTTAGTAGTCAAAATCATTAAAGAACAGGACCAGAATGAACTCATACTAGAGCAACTAGTAGCCGGTATCCGCCCTGTTCCCGTCAATAAACGTTACAAGATCGTTAACGACCGACTGAAAAACATTGTTGCTAACATTGATGTGTATAATGACCATGTTACTTACTTACGTGCCGTCGCGCACAACTTATGATTATGTATAAGTAGAACGTATTAATGTATCGTATAGTATGTTTTGTTCATTGTGTTCTGTTTTGTTCATTCTGTTTTGTTAAAAAATAATCCTGTTTTGTTCATTAAAAAAAAATACTGTCGACCAAATGACTGTCGACCAAATGACTGTCGACCAAATGACTGTCGACCAAACGACTGGCAACAGAAATATATAAATATAATCTGGTAACAATGAGGGACCTGTAAAACAAAGAATCAATGGATATTTAAAGCTGTCGTCTGCTGCCAGCTGCACGCTATTCTTTATCGATGTCACTTTGTTTGTTTATGATGGTTTTTTAACACTTTTCTTTCGTTTAAAGCGCTACATTTTTCACATGTCCATGGGGAGGGGGGTCATAAAATTTGGACGGTTGTGGATGGGGGGAGGAGTGTTCGAATTTGAGCCATTTTTTGCGGACGTCATAAAAGTATGACCCCCAGTACGTCATAAAATCTGTCCAAAAATTTTTCCGCCGAAATTCGGAAGAAGTGTCCGAAATTTTATCCGCCAAAATTTTTTGGTGTTAATGTATTGTATAAATATATATTTTCGTTAACTTTCTGCACTAAACAAAGATGTTGATATTTTGATGTGCGCATAAGCTGAACAAGCGAAGCGAAAGTCTACCATATCGAATAACACAATGCACACGTGATGATATTGTTTAGGTTCCCACCACAGAGATTAATATTTGTTTATTTGTGAATGATATGAATCCGAAATCATTCAGTTGTTTAACTAGCAGTGTCGATGTTTGTTTTTAACAAAGCTTCCAGAAAGCTTGTCAAGCATTACCATGAAGACCTCGACCCAGAGTTTTAGTGTATTGAATACACCAATTCAAGCGAAGGTTTGTCATTGTGAATCCGACACTGGATTAGGCTGCTTAGACGAGAAGGCAGAAAGAAAAAGAAAGAGCAGAAAGAGAGGCAGTGCATGGAAACCTGGAACTGCAGACAGGGTATGCTCTGATCATTTCGGTGATAAAATTCCAACTGTTGGAAATCCATATCCATGTGTTAATATGTAGTAGTTATCGCAAGATACGAGAAAAATATGGCAAATACTTTTTGAGTTTTTTATGTTTTTCAAAATATTTCACGAGCCTTTAGGCGAGTACTGCCATATTTTTCACTTCATTCTGTCACAGAATAAGTTCTCTCTCGCAATAAATGTCTGGTTTAGGCACAGTTGATGTAATGATGCTATCAGGAGCTTTTTATCAACTTTTTCAATAGCTTCTGCAATTTGAAATAAATTTAAACACTTTAATTCACAATTCGCTAATAGGTTCTTTATGGGTTCCTCTTTGACCAAAATCATCTCGATCAAATTTGAGGTCGCAAATTTTTGCTAGGGCAACCATGCTGCGGTTTGGCAACCATTCTGCTTTTGAACTAGTGCAAGCTACATTTGTCAAGCCATTTCTGACAGCAGCTTCTACTCTAAACAATGCCACTGCCACATGATTGCATGTTTGCGATAATCCAGCCATACATGTACAATGTGCAGACATTACTTTCGCAGTTTTTTTGTCAAAAATAATCCATAGGTTATGGAGTGGATCATTTATTTTCTCTGATTTTCTGCACTTTCCTTTCAAATAACAGAAATCACTGTCTGTATCTATGGAATTGTACAACAGTTGCTCAAGCCACCCACATTTATAGTAGCTGTAAGCTTTACATGTTTTGTAATCTGATAAATTTTTACTAGCCAATTCAGCGGGGTTAAAAAGCAGGTAAATATAGATGTCTGGATACAATAAAGTTGGCCAATAAACCAGAACCTCATCCTCTGCTAACCAGCCATTCTCAAGCTTAAAAGGGTCAGGCAATTCAATTCCCGTTGAATACGAAAAGCTTGTAATTATACTCAAAATGTAACTCTTGCTCTACCTCTTCAGCAGTTTTAACAGGCAAGACATTGTTTTCCATTGCAAAATAAACTCGCCGTTTATCACCAGATGAGCGAAGAGACACTTACAAAACATTTTTTACGCAAGTGCAAATATTAACAGGTGGTGTAGTGCCTCAAAGCTGTATGACCGACTTTGAAATGGGAGCCATATACCCAAATGTTCAAAAATTTAGATGCCACTTCCACTTAGCACAATCGATATATAGAAATGCCCAGCAACTTGGATTAGTAAACTTATATCAGAACGACTTGGGATTTTGTACCAACATAAAGATGATATCAGCTTTGGCTTTTGTACAAATTGCAAACATTGTTCGCAATTTTTTCAATGTATTTTCGATGACCGGAACAAATTTATATTATTATTAATATTATATATTTATTCTTAAAAAAGATTGTTTATCATCTTACAAATACTAACATTTAATTTCGCAATTATTCTGTAACTCGCTCAGGATTGCTGTTCTTGTTGTCATGTTTATATTATTCTTGTTGTTCTTTAATATTCCCAGGATTATCCAAGCATATTATGAATTTAATAACTGTTTGTTGTATACATACATGTTTAAAATGTCGGCGGAATTTTG
Source organism: Candelabrum cocksii (assembly GCA_963930725.1). Lineage (NCBI taxonomy): Eukaryota > Metazoa > Cnidaria > Hydrozoa > Anthoathecata > Candelabridae > Candelabrum > Candelabrum cocksii. Next base: position 12,640,587 of record OZ005672.1, on the reverse strand, counting down.
TACGCACACACACACACCGCACATATATATTGCGTTTGAGTTGCTCCTTTTCTCTTTTATAATTAAAACTTAAAGGTGTCATTCCTTTGCCTAGTTTTACTATTGAATGACACCCTCCAATCCTGTTTCTTGTTTAAAAATAAAAAAAAACGAAATTTTGACTGTATATATACATTATTTTGCTAATACTGAAATGTATTTATTACTGATTTTATTTCTTAAAGAGTTTCTTTTTTTATGTACATATTGTTGATTGGAAAATAAAATTGATAGATTGATTGATTTAAAATATTAGCAGCTCAGTGTAGTTTGCCAGTATTGAACTATTTCCAAAACACTTATATTGGACAACCGCAGCGTGGCAGAAGAAATAATCCAAGATTTCCCCATAATTTATGGAGTATACATTCGCGAGTTGTCCAAGGCCTACCTAGAACAAAAAATGCCGTCGAGGGGTGGCACAACAAATTCAACTGAAGCTTGTGCATGACAAATCCAAGCATTTGGAAGCTTATTGATGCATTGTGAAAAGATTTGGCAGCCAACAATTTAAGCATTGCCCAGCAAGCCGCTGGACAATTGGCACCACCTCGGAAACGACGTTATCGGATAATTGATCAACAACTAGCAAACATTGTTGCTGATTACGGAAACCAAAACATTATAGACTTATAATAGACTTATAGTTTTATATACTTAGATATAGGTATCTCTTACAACTTAACATTCTAGTACTGTGAAGTGCTTTTACGCGTTTTAACATACAGAAAATCAACGCATTAATATAGTATTTTATGGAAGTGTGGAAGTGTATTGATGCAACAAAAATTAAAGACGTAATGATAAATATCCTAGGTGATAAATGAGAATGGTAAATGTCCTGGGTGGTAAACTTCCTGTTAATGCAAAAAATAAAACTTGAAATAAAATTTGCATAAACAGGAAAAGACGACTCTCCCAAAATATAGAATATTTGTCTGCAATAACGCTGTCCAAGAAAGAGTAACTGGAATTATGTCTAGTTGCACTTTCTTTGGACTGCTTTCAAATGGACAAAGAGATGGTATTAGTGCGAGTTGCGAAAAATGGTAATATTGTAGAACTGTTACCAAAGAACGTTTTTCGTTTAAATATAGATATTCGCCGCATGGCTGATTGGGGAAGTACAGGCGCATAGTCTTTAAAAAATGGAATTGACAGTATTTTCCAAGATGATGGGGAAATACCGCAGTGTGACTATAAAAGGAAGTTGATCTCTGTAACAACTGATGGTGCTAGCGTCAATACAGGGAGGGTGTCTGGACTCATGACCGGAATGGCGAGTAGTAGAGGTTGGCTGGTGAAGATAAACTTGCAGTAAAAAAGGCCTTCGCCGACACTGTTTTTAAGTGATGTAGAAAATTTCGGCAACTTTTTTATGTTACGGGACTCAGTGAAAATAGAGTCTGAAATAAAACGTGCCTCGGAAAATATAGATATTCAACATTGTACCCTTCCGAGGTTAGGTGGCATACGATTGATAGGACACCAAAAAAAAGCCTTTTCTTCTCTGTTTGAAGTTTGGCCAGCGTTTATTATGGCATACCAGAACGTGTCAGCTGCAGAAACAAAAGCAAAGGTTATGGGACTACTGAAAAAATTTCAAAATTCCAGCTTTTGTCTCCAACCTAATGTATTTAGACATTTAGACATTCTAATGTATTTAGACATTTTAGAAAAGGTAATTCCAGCATCAAAAATCTTTGAAGGAAATGATTTCTTGCCATTTGAAATGAAAACTATCTACGAAAGACCAGTTAAATGAATTTGTTGATGATAAAGATTCCAATTTTGACAGCCACCTTAAGCGTTTTTGCAGGTCACTAAAGAAGATGGCAAAGAAATACAGCCCCGGAGAAAAAGAGAAAATGAAATTATTTGCTTCACACTTCCCCTACCTTCAACTGATTATGATGATGCAAGACTGGCTAAAGAGTGGAAACATCTGGAAAGACATGTAGCAATGAATATGCGTGGACAAAACCCACATGTGTTATGGAGAAATATTCTCAATTATAAAAGGAAAGAGTTTCCTAATATATGTCTTTTAGTGGAGATAATGCTGGTTTTGTCTGGTTCAAATTTTGCTGTTGAGAGCGCTTTCCGAATTTTAACTTTAATGCTCTTGGACAAAAGGTTGAAATCGTCCCACGAACTACTAAAGATGCGATTAATAATCAAATTGAATGATCGCTATTGGAACGAGAAGAAAAGAGAGGACATATTAAAAAGATCACTAGAACTTTGTCCCGCAAAAAGTAGAAAGAAAAAGAAATCTCTATTGAAGCTTGTGTCACTCATGGATGGAAATCTAAGCAAATCATCATCATGGACAAGAATAAAAACAAAATGAAATGCAATCATATTGCGAGAAAATTTCATCGAAAAAAGTTTGGAAGATAAAGATGACTTTTTTATAATCTTTCATTTTTCTATTACTATTTTTCTAGATGCGTTTGGCAGAACAATGTGGAGGAAACTGCTTGGCATCATATGGAGTGACTTTGGCAAAAGTTGATAGAAGAAAATAAGAAATGTATTTATAAATTGTGAGAAGTTGTGCAATGTCTTCGATAAATACATACATACGCAATCAAAACATTAACTTCATTAAGAAATTTTTATTGAACAAAAAATAAGAATACAACCTATTTTAAGTAGAATAAATAAGAAAATGCTAAGAATATTTCAGCCTGATTTGGAGTTAAAAGTTAAGAATACTTGACCCTGGGCAAATCAAGTCTATGCTTATTAAAAAAAAAATGTGTAACTCCCCAGAATGCCAATAACCATCTCATTCTGCAACCTGAGGAACAATAGCCATAACGGAAATAAAATTGTTGGTAGTGGCAGAAAATGGTGCACAATCAGACATATGACCTATGGATGAGATCCACTATGTCATCTCATAAACCTATCACTAAAAACTGGTTTATTCCCATCGACATGGGAAAAAGCGAGAACTGTACCAATTTTTAAATCTGGAAAATCCTCCCTTCCAGAAAATCGTCCAATTTCAATACTTTCGGCACTTTCCAAAATCATTGAAAGAGCTGTCCACCAACAGACATCGAATTTCTTTGACCACAACAAGCAATTATCAAACAACCAATAACGATCAACAGATATGCCTGCTACATTACTGTGCGATAATATTCGTAGGCAAGTTGGACATGGCAAGCTTGTTGGTTCTGTTTTCCTGGATTTGAGCCAAACTTTTGATACCATCAATCATGGAAAATTGATTAATAAACTTGCAAGTTACGGAATATCACAGCATAACGATACTTGAACCTCCTCTGCTATTTGTCATATTCTGCAACGATCTTTCGGCACAGATTAAAAATTCGAACATCTTCCAATATGCAGATGATACTGTGATCTATCTCGCTCACACAACATGGACGAGATATCAAAACTGCTTAACGAAGATCTGGATTTGATATCGAACTACTTCGATGAAAATGAACCGTTGATGAATCTAAAAAAGGGTAAAACTGAGATTAAGCTTTTTGGTAGCAGTTAAAGATTGTCAAAGCTCGATTCCAATTTTGAACTGAACTACAGTGGAGAAAGAGTCAACAACACCGACAAATACAAGTATCTGGGAAATGTTGTTGATCCTTCACTTAATCTCAACTCAGACTTTGATCAGAAACACAAGAAAGCATCTTCGCGATTGAGACTTTTGAACAAAGTTCAACCATGCCTAAATGTAACAGCAGCAAGAAAGATTTTTGAAACCATGGTCGTCCCTGTAATCACCTACTGTCATTCTCTGCATGTTTCTGACAAAAACACTGAAAACAAAACTGAAGTCGTTGACATCAAGAGCGACAAAGATAATTGACAACAGCATTTCCATCAATGATATTGAGACAATAATGAAAGCAAGAAAGAAGAAGTTGTCTCTTTGTCAGGAAATGCATGGAAAATAAACTTTGCAATGATTTTAATGAATATCAAATCATTCAAAGTACACCCGGAATAATAAATCGTTGCTTGTATTACCGCGGGTAAAACTTGAATTTCAACGAAAAGCTTTTTACTATTTTGGAGCCAAAATTGAAAATGAGCTACAGGTATACGTACGTATTATTTTTTTGTGGTTTCATAATCATAAAATTGAATTTATTTATGTGAAGAACTCCTAAAAATGAGTTCTTCCTGAGGGGTATTATTATTTAATCATCAATATTGTCCATTTACTGTTATCTCAAAGTTCACTATTTTTTTGTACGCGTACCCCAAAAACCACATGGACATAAACGTTCGTAACTTTAGAACAAAACAAGATATCAATGTGAAATTTGGAACTAATTCATCATACTAATTTTACTACATATATAAACTACTATTGCAAACTTAGTCTTAGCAGAAGTACCCAATGTACTACAAAACCCACATGATAGGTACCCCAAAAACCACATTGAATTTATTGATATGACTTGAAACAAAGTTTATGTGGCCCAGCAAACTTGTATTTTTCCAATTCTGTGATATTTATTATGTATTTTAACAGTTTATAGAATTCTGAAAGTATAGATATCAATGGTTTATTGTACCTACAATAATAGCTATTTCTAAAGTTTTATTTTTTTATTGATTTTTCACGTTTTCAATTTTCACTATTAAAAGATGAATACAGTGTTGTTGATTTAAGTGTTTTTTAGATTAGTTAAAAATTATATTTTCTGTCTAATTTTATTAGTGTATATAATTTAGAATAAAAAAAATGAGACCCAAGTTTAGTTTGAGAGTGAAATCCCGTAGACCAGTTTGTGCCAATACGAAAACGAAAGCCCTCATAGCAAGAAAGCATACAAACTTAAAAAACTCGCAGATTGAAGAAGCAGTTCAATATTGCCTGGAAAATGATGTACGTGGTCACAAAGCACTTCTGACAAGACGATTCCCTTTGGTGAAAGACAGAGAAACAATCAACAGAAGATTAGATGGAAAGATAAAAACAGGTATGATCTCTATAGAATGGCAATTTTGTCAAAGCAGGTAAAGAAAATAGTAAAGCTTCTTAGTTTTATTTTTGCACTAAATATCAAAGTGAATTATATGATAAAATCTTTTTTCCTATTTAAAACTATTTTTAACATTTTTAGGAGAAGAGCGATTGTATTGCACAACATTCACTGCAGAAGAAGAAGAAACCGTTGTTCATTATATCAAAAACAAGAACCGAACTCTTCAGGGTGTTAACAAGGCTGAAGTTACAAAGCTTCTTCCTGATATTCTGAGAATTCGAGACTACGTGAACAAGAAGTGTCGCGGCGGAAGAAACTTCCAAAAGCTTACACCTAATGCCAAATTAGCTTTGGAGAAAGGAAAGTGAGTGATTAAAATATATTTATAAATCTATTTTTTTTTCCACTGTACTTGCATGCATGATTCTAACTTTATCTTGATTTTAACATCAAAACGTTATAACAATCTTTTGGATAAGGAAATTTTAATTTTTATTAGGCTTAGCTGATCGTTTTGGATGCGTTTTCATGCTAAACATTCAAGTCTAACAATCAAAAGGCAAGGGCACGTCTCTATGAATAGAGCATTGAATTGCACATATGGAATGGCATGCAATCACTTGGATGATCTCGCCTCAGAATTAATTGCTGCAGATATAATGAAGAACCCGGAACAGTTGGAAAGTGGTGTATGGACGGGTGACATTGATACAAGTCGGTTAGTTTGTTTCTTTAACTTGGTATATTCTTTGTTGCACTAATAGTTGACCACTGCTTAAACAAAATACTGCGTGAATTAGTTCGCTGTCTGGTTGTTTCTTTTTTTAAGCACAACTGAAAAAATACCGAACTTTAGTTTTAGTATTTGTTTTGGTTTGTTGCTCTAAACATATCATCTTTCGGGTATAGAGGTTAATGAAACATTTTAGGATATTCAACAATGATGAAACTCCACAATTCATTAGTTATGGTGTTGATGGAACAGCTGCAGGATTGGTTTATGCTTGTAAGGGTGAGGAATGCATGAAGTTGATCCGAGAAAACAGAGAATGTGTAACAATACACCCGTTTGTGTCGTTTTCAGGTTAGACATTAAGATTAGAATACGAATATACACAAAAACAAGCAAACATTAATCACAAGATAATTTTTTATAATATACTTGCCTACCACTTACCTTTTTTCAATTTTCTTATAGGCGACATATGCATTTGTCAAGTGATATTCTCAGCAGCAGGAATAACAAGTCAAATGGCACCCCCAATTGCTGCGCAAAAAATCAAATACCTTGTTATAACAACTTCAGAACGTTGAATGTCTGATCATACTACTTTCATGGATGCGTGCAAAGAATTTGACTTGTACCTTACCGAACATAATATTCAACGACCAGTGGTGTTACTATCGGATGGTCATAGCTCGCGATATGACTTTGATGTGATGCAATTCCTAATGTCAAAGAAGATATGGCTCTTCATCTCACCACCTGATACCACCGGTGTGACACAACTCCTTGATCAAGTTAACAAGAACCTACATCATGAGTATCGATAAACTAAGAACAAGTTGTTCAATCCGACACAATCATTAAACCGAGAAGCTTTTATGATCATTTTAGCCGAAATATGGGATAAATGGGCCCTAAAACCATCAATAGTTTTAAATGCGCAGCGGGTGGGCATATTGTCGGAGATGCTAGATGTCAACAAAATGCAAAAAGACAAATTCGAAAAAGCAGAGCGGTGCATCACACAACCTTCTACACCATCATCATCAACTACATCTTCATCAGCGAGCATCATCTCTTCTCCGCTAAACAAGAAGAGGGGATCAGCTTCATACTGGAAGGCCAAGTTTGAACAGTCACAGCAACTGATACAGGAAATTTCGGAATAAAGCTTGCAGCTAGAAGAAATACCTGGGTTGTTAACAATCAAAACAGTTAAGCCTTCACTCGAGAAAAAGTCAGTACGGGTGACCCAAGTACATGGCTCGATGAGAGCTCAAGATGTGATTTCGAAAGTTAAAGAAATAAAACAGCAAAAACTTCAAAAAGAAGCTGCTAAAGAAAGTCAAAAGCAAAAGAAAGAAGAAGTTGTAGAACTCTTCATAAAATGTCAAGATAATTGTACTTGCAACGAGAGGAAATGCTTGGCTATAAATTTTAAACAATGTCCAGTATGCAAGAATGTTCTGAAGTTCGTTTGCAGCAAGTTGGGTTGCAGAGAAAATGGTGTCAAGCCGATAATGATCTTGCCAGCAGCCGCACAGCAATCCGCCTCCAAAAAGCTATTCGATAGTGACTGTGAAGATTTGCAAGAAGAGTTTGCCAGCATACTATCTGATGACGGAAGTGAAAGTGAGATCGATTTTCAATGCGAGTTGAGGAAAGAAGCTGTAGATGACTTGAAGAAAACATGGAAGACTTTATGTCCTCCAACAGAGAACTTTATAGGTAAGTGGTATGCAGTGATCTACGAAACAAAAAAATGCAACAAACTGTTCATTGGAAAAATTGTGGGTAGCCTCAAAAGTGAAGATGGCACTGTAGAGTTTTTAGACATCAAATGTTTGAAACCTAAAATTGGCACAGGAACGATATTGGAGGACACTCCCGACCATTTACCAGATATTGACACCTTCAAAGTTGAACATGTTATCTACGGACCGTTGCAAGTTATGCCATTACGAGGTAACAAAATCGACGTACCAGAGTATCAATTTGTTGTTCAGCACTTTGAAGAGGTGTCAAAGCTTGAAAGAACTCAAATCTGGATAAATATATAAAAACTTTGTCAAAAATAGTCTTTTTGCTCCAAAGATATGATTGTTCCTAAATTTAGTCATGTTTTGAACCTATTTATTTATAAAACTATTTTTTGATAAAATGTACCCCAAAAACCATATGAAGACCGACATCAATTTTGGCCCCAATTGTATAGATATATTTTATTGTATATCCATAGTTCCTTGTCTTATGTAAGTAGGGTATATAGGGCTTGCTTAAAAACCTCACTTTGCAAACTTATTTTTAAATTTTGGCCAGTTAAAGGCATTTTTTCCAAAAATTACACACACAAAAAATATAATTTTTGTGTTTCGGGCCCAAAAATATTTTTTTTAACATCAAAGGTTCTTACAAAACATTTTTTTTTACTAGCTTAGGCATTTGGTCATGCGTCACAACAATTTTTTTTGTAATAAGAAGTCACTACTTCAAAAAAAATACCCATATTTAGCGTTGTGGTTTTTGGGGTACCTTAGTTTTTGGGGTACGTATACCTGTACCATCAGATATTAGGAAAGAAATAAGCTATACTATATTCAAACAACGCCTTATGCAACACTACTTTTAATACTTTTTTTTACTTTACTCTATTTCATTTTTACTCTATATCATTTTTAATAAACCTATATTTATGTTTGATTTTAAAAAGATTTCTTTTCTCCAAAACAGAACACACGTTGATAGCACTATATTTAATATTGAAGTGTTAATATGTATATATCAGTTTTTAAATTGATTTGTATATTATCTTGTATAAAGATTCAGAAATAATAAATAATATGGAAATCCTGATGTTAAAGGTGCAGTTAGCCCTATCTCTATATCTATATATCCCTATATCAGTAATGCAATGATGGACCGGCGTAAGGTTGTGAATTCTGTCATCTCGACCGCGGTCGAACAATGATGATGATGAGCCCTATCTCTGCTGAATGGGCATTATATACTCGACTTACAACAACCACCAACAGTGGTGAAGCAGTGCCTTGAAAATTAATAGTTTACTTAAGCTAAGTGCAAAGTAACTGTGTTATGTTACATCATCATTGAGTGCCGAAAACATCCAATCCACGCCAAGATGAAAAAAGATAAACCTGAATTCACTGCATCAAATGTTTTTGAATTCCAAAGTAAAAATTTCACTGCACTTTTCGTTTTTGCAAAAGCTTTCAATCAAATATATTATATAATATATAAAGCCTTAAAATTTAGCCATTTTTAAATCATTCAAACCCTCTTACAAAACAATGGATTCCATAAATTGTTGTGAATGGTTCATTTTTAACAGAATGCTAATTGATAGAAAATTCTGAGTAAAACCATACTTAATGATTATAATATATTATAAATTGATACATTGTATTAAATCAAAATTGCCCACAAGATATCAGAAATATCAGGAAGAATAGGAATTTACGCTCATAAAAACTGTGTACACTTAATCAATATTGAGAAAACACTTTATTTTACCATTATAAATGAAAACGAATCTAGAGAAAAGGTACTATAACTCATTAAAAAAGCACCTCTTGAACAACAGGATCGTCATCATCCTCGCGGTTGATTTCAGCAGCCATTTTGTTGAATCTACGCTTTCAATTTCGATTCTCGAAAACTGCGGATTTTTTTATTCGGTAAAATATACATTTCAACTTACAAGTTCTCTTTATCGAATTTCTGTTGGAAAAACGTTAAATAGCAGAATCATTTGCTCCGCATTTCTCAAATAGAAACGTGACAATCAGATTGACGTCTTTTTCATGCCTTAAATGTTTGAAATCCTTTCTTGACTTGTTCTACAAGTGTAGCAAAATGCGCTCTCCAGCCTCGATTGCATCTTTTTTATCTGCTTGGTTTCTGTTAAAGACGCTTGCAAATTCTCAAAACTTGATATCGATTCTTAGCTTCTTCAACGCAGCGTCTTTCCCGATTCCAAGAACTCTAGAGGTTACTACCGTGCATGTGCAAACAAAAAATTACAACCGAGAGTCATTTTCGTCTTCTTGATGTCTCATGTTTAAAAAGTCTTTCCCGCGTTTACCTGCGTGTTTCTGGTCTTAAGTAATGTTCTTTCGCATCCATCTCGACATGGTACAAAACAATACTAGGGGATTTGTATCGTCTCTAATCGGCCTTTTCGACGGCAGTGTTTACAATCAGGACGTCGGCATTGCCCGTTGCTTGACGGACCGCATACCCGGCTTCCTGTAGCTTGACTGATAACATGCTGTTGAATCGCGTTTTGTTGGTCTTGTTAGACAGTAAAGTGTCCTTCTTCAAGGTCGCAACCATGCTATCATCAAACAAAACAACTGGCCGGCCCCCATAACTTTGGAAATTGTCTCGCGTATTGTGCAACTGTGCGTGCAGGGACCATGAATGTTTCCGTATTTGGCGATCATGAGTTTGTCACTCTCTTTATAATTGGTACGCATGGACATAGTTGACCCAGTAGCATTGGCGATTTCCTCTATAACAAGGGCATGCTCTTTTGATGATAACACTGAAGTCCATGCAACTGAGCCTAATGACGACCATCCAACCACTGGTGTAGTTTGGTTGGTTTTTGTGCTCTTTCTATTTTCAGTGAAATAACTCAAGATACTTTGCGACGTTGTTGCTTTTACCTCGTCGTGGTGGTCAAACAAGGGAAACATGAAATTCGAATTCACAAGTAGAATTCAGTTCTTTACACAGGAGAATACTCTGGAAGATGAAACCGAAATCTGAAAAACAGCACAAATGGCGCTTATCTGCGAATTTACAACTGCTTTGAGGTGCATTGTTGCAGGCACAGCTTTCCGAGTTTTGTTTCTCTCAAGACGGCAATTATGTGAATTTTAGTAATTAGTTCATTTTTTTTTATTTAGATTTAATTGGTTTCTTTTATATATATTTTCCTTTTGTTGAAAGTGTATAAAGTGTTAGGAGACTGTTGTGTGTTCCCGCTTTTTAATCGCAAGCAGTTCATTAAATACAGTCGAGACAGCTAAGTTGTTGCAGTTGTTGTAGTATGTGTTTTTGTTGGATTTTCTCGTTGAACACTTCTTTGGACAGGCTTCCTTTATACACTATCCTTTTAGTAAGCATTTGTTTGTTTATTAAATTATACTTTTGTTTGTCAACGTTATTTACTTTGCTTTTCTGCGTTTTTGATTCATTTAGTACTGAAGAAAACGCGTAACCCCGAAATTGGTTCTCATAATACTATCGAATGGTACTATAAAAGTTTCTTTAATTTTTGAGAAAAATATTTTGTTGCCATGGAAATGTCCCTTGTTGTCATGGAGACCAAAACGGGGCTTTTGGCAAGTGGGTCTGACGCTTAAAATAATTGTTATGGCCTTACTTGTATACGTGCCAAGTTTCATGCTTGTACTCTAAATAGCACAAAATCGTCAAGTATTGACACGCACCTGCCTCACTATAAATAGTCAGTTATTGGATGGCGGTTTGCTTCCTTTTTCGCGCAAAGAGTTGGAAGTGACTAACCACATATGCCTCCCGACACGTTGTAGAATGTTATGCTTTTTCTACCAAAGCGTCGTAGCAACCATTAGATGTCTTCTTTTGAATCATGGGTAGTAATGCAACATTCTCACGTCGCACGCTTTTAAGATTTGCAACATTTTTTTCTGATACGTTTTCCTAGTGTATCTATAGGTTCAGGTTGCTACTCTTCTAAAATTTGCCAAAACATATACACGCGTAGATGCAGCCACGGGGAATCAGAAATGGTTCGAGTATTTAGTTAGTTTTTATGAGAGTTTATTAGGAAATTTCCACCGTGCCAGCGAAATTGTTCGAGTTATAAAGAGTCCACTGTATATTGAAAAGTGTGGTGCTGTCGTTGACATATATCTAAAGGCTGGTTGTTTCGTCTAAAGGTTTAGGGACCTCGAGTAAGCAATGGACAATATTTGAAGTCACAGGGGAACAAGTAAGCTTTAATTCGAAGCAACAATATTGCTGAATTAGCAATAAGTACAAAGTAACCAGCAAGTTGAACTTTTGAAAAGCCTTTATCAGCTACTGTGACATCAGAAGAGATGCCGAGTGCACTCCACGCTGTGAATACTTTCGCGGCCAGAAACTTTCGCGGTTTCGCGTTTTTTGGTCTTTTCCGCGAAAGTTAATTCCGCGAAATTTTTCAAAATTCGTCATCCGCGAAAGTTTATTCCCGCAATATGCTTCAAGATTCGTAAACAGTAAGTGCTCAATATTTGACTTTACATGGACTCTCTTAATAAAACAAAAACATAACACAGTATAGGTATGTATGATAACAAAAGTAAGTATAACAACAGAATTAGTCACTACTATTAGTCATCAATTTCATCGTCAAATTCGTCTAACACTTCAAAAATATTGCGTTCATCTTCTAGACCCCAAACTTCCTCCTCGTCCGACGAATCGTCATCTCTCGATTTAAACTCTGAAGTAAGGTCACCATATCTAGAGTGAATGTGAAGAATTTGATTTTCAGTTGACTCCACCATTGGCGTAATGTCATTGAACGGGTCGATTGACGGTAATGAGTGTAATCTCATGTTTATTGCATCTTTAATACCAGACGAAGTCCATCCACTGTCGATAATCTTTTTCGCTTCTGCCGATGTCAGATGATTATATAGGTCGACTGTCCAAGACAAAAAAGAAAATGACAACTTAAGTAACATCCGTCAAAAAGAAAGAAATAGAGACTAAAGATAACCGTCATTTTTTTACCCTAATTTGTCAAGAAAGGAAAAATATCAAGGAAAGCACTGTAGTTATACAAATTGATTGAAAAATGAAAAAAAACCGTTTATTTCATCTCCCGCAAAATATCTTAAATTTGGTCATCCGCGAAAGTTTATTCCCGCGAAATGCAAAAATTTCGCGGTTGGGCCGATCCGCGAAAGTGTCTGACCTTAAAGTAACTTGATTTAAATCGACTTTTGAAAAAATAAATATTTTCAATGCTCCAGGCAGCACTTTCATGCCAGTAAATTGTGTCATTTTGTATTTACGGAGTTCAGAAAGAATAGAACGTTTGTAACATCATAGTCAAAAAAAATATACATGTCTATTTCTTTTGACTATTTTTTTTAAGTAAGGAAACACACAGGAGAGGCCGGGTATATGACTCAACAGAGTCCTGTGTATTGGAAGTTCAGAAAGAAAAGAACGTTTGTAACATCATAGTCAAAAGATGGTAACATCAAACAGCTAGTTCTGTAGAAATGCTATCAAACAGAATACCAGCACGTGTTTATGTTGTGGTTGCTAGGATACGCGCACGTCGTAATTCAGCACATTTTTCGAAGGAATCGAATTTTTCAATGTAAATTTGAATGTTGATTGGATGAATTTTTAACTCATTCGATATCTGGTAAGGTTAACTTCATGGCAAACAAAAAAGGTAATCAATTTAAAGAAAATGTTCTTCAAAAATCGATAAATGTTTTGTATAAATACCTGTAATATTGATATCTACTAATAAAATTAAAAAAATTGATTTAAAAATTACAAGCAAGTTAATTACGCATAAAAACAATATTGTAATCCAATAACAAAACTAGTATCGTAGCAACGGTTGGGCTGCTAGGCAACGACGATCCATGGTACCAGGACAATTTCCTAAAGAGAAATGATATCAATTAGAGAGAGAACTCAAACGATTTTATAATGATTCAAGTTATTGGTGACCATCTTTATATAAATACATATTTACACTTTGCTAACTAATATTATTAAATTATCTTGAAGTTTGTTTTTTATTTTATTTTATTACACAAATATTTTAACAAAAATATATACACTATTTCTGTTTTCCAAAGTGTCCAAAAATGTTGCAGTACAGATAGAAAAAATCATAAAACATCAATGAAAATGCACGAAAAATCGATAGCCATGATTGATTATGGATATAGACCAGCAAGAAAATGGATCATGACTAAACAAAATATTATTATCAATATATATAATTATATTGTAATCAATGCAATTGAAATATATCATATAAGTATATCATATAAAAAATATTGATAATTGTAATTTAGCTTAGTAATTGTAATATTGTTATCAATAAAAAGAGAATATTCTCACAAGAGATGTTGTCACGTGTTGTCAGGTTTCGTTATGCAACATGAGCGCTTGATTATGGTGCGTCACCTGGACAACGCACGGACCTTGTTCCCATGGTTCCCCGTCTAGTTGCATAGGAACGTTACTGGCTTCTTTCGTTTTTCGGACAGTGATCTGATTGAAAAAGTGCATGAAAACCTAATATCACGTGATCACGATGGCGCTTACCTTGACACGTTTCGCTCTGCCCAACTTTACAGACGTGGCCAGATTCACCTGAAGTTTAGCGATATGTAAAGAGGAATACAGACCCGCTACTTCTAAGTATCCATCGTTGAACCTAAACCAGGTGTGACCAATGAATTAATGTTACTCAACATTTTAACAAAATGTAGTTTCATGTCATTAAAATGTATCTATATTTTCATGCGTTTCTAACATGGAATCTGCACGAAATATCGTTTCACGGTTTAAATATTATTTGTTTAAATTCGAAACCAAGCGAAATAAATTTCGAAATATAACCATTCTTTCGCCGTTTTAAATTGCAAAAAACATTTTGGTAATGTTAACTGGTAACCTCCAAAGTAAGATATTATTTGATGGCGTTCCATTGTCATTCAAAAGAGAGAGAAACGCTTCCTCTTAAAAACCTTTTAAACTCCATATTTGTCGGCTGCAAATAGGAGTATTAAGTCCAGGTTTGATGTTTCAACAGATGATATTTCCAACAATTGTGTAGATTTAATCATCTGATGATTCGTTGAAGCAGATGTTTTTACAGCTGGATGCCCTTCTTAACTCCGGAGGGAAAACAGTGGAGAGTTAACCCACGCAAGATACTAACTTTGCATTTTAAACTCCGTGGCAGCCGTGCATAAAGGGCATGGGTGCTTATATCCATGAGGTCAAAGATGTTACATGACCCTGATAAGGATATAATCAATCCGGGTACTTGAGTTGCCTGATTAAAAGGTCACTAGTCTGCTATTCCTTTTCTTAAACACGGTATTACCTACCGTGGCTTCACTAAGCTCCAATATTCCTGGAAAAATCTAAATCTAGCATTTACATGGGGAAAATTCACTGTTCCTGGAGAGGGCACAAACCCTATTTCACTTAGCAAGTAGGGAAAATGAAAAAGCAGAAAACTTGCTTGGAACGCATGGCTTTATCCGCGCAATTCCTTTGGTCCCATATCTGCACGCCACCGCACCAGCTGTTGATGTTCAGGATGACGATACCTTCCAGCTCGGGAAGGACAACGGGTACGCCGTCCAACTCCAAACTGATACGCTTGTGTAGATCCCGACACTGTGCCTCGAGCACGTCGCGTGAACCGTAGATAAAATAGACCAGCTAGTGAAAAGGAAATGTGTTATGGGATCTTGAAAAGAAATTCAAAGTTAATCGAGTGAAATAAACGATTCATTTCAAAAAGGGGACACACACGTTCAGAATTGGGATTTATTCCCATAATGCATTTTTTTATTGTAAAAACAGGGCCAGGTATACGTTTAAGAATGGGACTGTCTAGTCTACATTAGTATTTTTATATTGGATTAATTTGTTTGTTTTTTCATTATTACAAGGTAAATGTTCCGTTATTTTGTAGCTCTTACTCACAAGTGGCCTTTAATGGCCTTGTTTTGAGCAACTTCAATAAAAAAAAAAAAATAATAAAAAAATAATATTTATACCAATTATAACTAAATAGTTCTTCTATCAATCTAGCAATGTGTAATTTCCACCATCTTTCCTAGCATTACTGTGTCATTACCGCGTATATTTTCAAATCTTAAAAAAACATGGCCTCACCTTATTGAATATCCGGCTTGAGAAAAGTCGAGGGCGTTGTTCTCTGTGCCTGTGAAAGTTCAAAGTGACTTGAGCGTCGCAGCCCACAGATACATAGCTGTTCATCGAAAGCACCTGACGGGAGAAAGAACATCAAATACACCCTTTTCGCGAGATACGAGAAAAATATGGCGAATATTTTTTTGAGTTTTTTATGTTTTTTAAAATATTTAACGAGCCTTTAGACTAGTATTATTTTTATTTTTATTTTTTTCGGAGGAAAACATTACCAGTAATAATAAAATACGCTACGAAAATGTTTTTATTTTTATTTTAAGGTAAGAGTTGTATCAATTATTCTGAATTCGTCTGTTATAGCCAATCTAGAGCACTTTTAAGTCAAAAGATGGGGGGTTGGGGAGGCCAAGGTTATGGAGGAAATTCCCAATGTGGAGAAAACGCTGTAAGAAATTCAGACCTGGCTAACACCCGGTTACGGTATCTAAAATTAAAAAATAAAAATTAAAGAACAATAGGGAATTTAATTTCGCAGACAAAGTGTATCCAAAAATTCGCGGGAATTTAATTTCGCGGATGAGGGACATTTGGATTTTTCGCGGGAATTTAATTTTGCGGTTTTGACCAAAAGCCGCCAAATCCGCAAAATTTAATTCCCTTAAGGTAACAACTTTTATTTTTTATTTGTTGTCCCCCTTTAAGGATAATGTAAAGCCTACAAGCACATGTTCTGTTGAAATATCTCAACATTTAAACATTTTTCCTCCATAAAATCACGTGACTAAACGTGAATTTTTCGTTTTCAACAAACAACAAGAAAGTGGCGGCTTAAAACTTTTAAAATCTGACAAAAATTCGACGAAAAGTTTTCATCAAAGAGAGATGATGATGATATAAATGCAGACATTTTAAATTTTGCTTCAATATTATTTTATGCCGTAGGAAATAGAAACTTATGTAAGGTGGTACTGTAGTATTTTGGAAAAGGTTGTTTTTTTATCAAAAAGTGAGGTTTCAAAGTATAGAACTCCGCTTGAAAATCCATTTGAAGATTTATTATGAACCTACTTTTTACGTAAGGAAAAGATAACGTTGTGTTAGAAAAATTCACTTGTTTTTACTGTTTCCCTAATGATTTTTAAATAATATTGAAAAATATGAAATTTAGTTCGCCGAAGTTTTTCCTCCGAAATTTTTGGGTTTTAATGTAAAACATGAAACAGTTCATGGAAGCGATTTGATTGGTGGAAAAGGTTTGTTTTGAAGACGAAAACGCAATTTGATTGGTTGAATAAAGTAAAAAAACCTTTGATTGGTTGAATAAAGTTAAAAAACTTTTGATTGGCTGAATAAAGTAAAAAAACTTTTGATTGATTGAATAAAGTAAAAAAACTTTTGATTGGTTGAATAAAGTAAAAAAACTTATGATTGATTGAATAAAGTAAAAAAACCTTTGATTGAATTTTAAATCTCTCTAAACGGTTCTGCTAGAATCAATGTCACCCTTACATCATTAAAGCAATTGTTTTTGAGCAAAGATCAACTTTCTAAGAATACGAAATCATGTGTTGTCTATAGATTTGTTTGCAAAAACTGTAATGTTTGTTACATAGGACAAACGACACTTATTTCAACGCATGGTAAAAAGCTGAGTCGAACAAAAAAGATTACATTTCTCTCTCTGTTTTTTTTTTTTTTTTTTTTATCTTTTTCAGGAGACAAGAAAGAGGTTGTTAACTTCCAGTAATTACATCCTCCAATGAATGGATAAATGGCAGATCATTTTTAAAAATAATTTTCCATACTGCCTATCCACCAGTGTTTTGATTATATAAACATGGCAACCGTGCAATATTCGCGACATGGTGACAAAACAAAACAGGTCAAACCTTTGAAGGTGGTTTCTTGCCGAAATATCCAGTGTTTTTAACAGAGACCTTCCATCTATAAAGGAATGAATTGCAAAGATTTGGTTTTTCTAATAATCCAACATGTAAAAGGGCTTCTAAATGTTTAAGAGTCACTTTCTGTAAGAATCAGGCAAATTCAGAAACTTCTTTAGTGACCCCGTTCAAATTGATTAATTTCTTGATATTATGATCATGGTGTAATCTCAAAATATTTTCACTTAAATGTTATTGGTTCCCGAGATATTGGCTTTTGAAATTTGGCTGTATTTTACATAAATTGTAATAATGCAGGGAAGACTTCAAATTGAAATTTAAAGAGACGGCCCAACTTCCCCATGGTTTTTTTAGTTATAATAGTCCTTAACCATAAGAAATAACTAGTAATTGGTGAATATCCTTTCTTACAGAAAGTGGCTCTCAAGTTTAAATGTTTGATGGTACAGTTCGTGTTTGAGAATCTACAAATTGAAGATTCCAGCAGACTAATTTAGTCAAGAATGAAGTTTCTTTGAAAGTTAAAAATATAAACAAAGAAATTCAAAAAAGGATCTTATTGTTATGTTCTCATTTTTTTCCACATGAAAAAAAGTAAGAGAAAAAGAAAAAGAAAAAATGTTTTGGTTCACGACAATAAAATTCATAGGAAAATAGTTTAATAAGAAAAGCTAAAAATTAAAATTATAAATTAAATTTAATAATTAAAATGCATCAAATTATTTGATAATATCTAATTGACGCAGAATTATATATATTACATATTATCGGAAATTGCTACAGTTGATAAACAATAGTTGGTTTTATGAATTTTAGGATTGACTAACTCGTCAGCAAGACCTTCTTTAAATCCATGCCAATAATTTCCTACACTGTACTTTATACAAGTTTAGCTACAGAAAGTGCTTTGGAATATCTATATTTTTATACATATAAAAAATAAAATACTCTAAATCTATATATTTATAATCAATATAATTACTATAAACGTGACGCAACTGGCTTCAAACTGGCTCCAATTTATATGACAACTAATTGTCCAAGAATAAAATCAGGCAACAACTTGGAACTTGAAACAGAGAGTTCTGATACCTGTCGAATGTGACAACCTTTGCATTTTCAAAGTCTTTCAACAAATCATCAATTTCATGCTCGTCGCCAATGTACGTAGAAGCCCAGCCCAAGACACGGGCCAAGTCGTTACCAGTTCCCATCGGGTGAATACCTACATGCGGCCTGGTCTAACACCGCAGAGAAAAATCACAGTGTCTAGAAAATTTGTTACCGCTAGAACATATTAATATAAAAGATGGAAATTGCAACAACTCACAGGCAAATCCAATCTATCTATAGAGTCTAAAATCCATCCCACTGTGCCATCTCCGCCACATATCAAAAGTCGACATTGCACCTCGGGAAGAAGCCGACAAAACTCCAACGCAACTTCTGGAGTTATTTCCGACAAATCAATGACCTAAGAACAAATGGTATATATATATATATATATATAGAAAAAAAGCAACATTGCTGGGGTTGGCGTTAGGAAGGGCATCCAGCTGTAAAAACATCTGCACCAATGAGTCATCAAATGATTAAGCCTACAAAATTGTGGGGAATATCATCTGTTGGAACCCCGTATAACCCATGCTAGCATAGAAAATAGACGTCAAAAATGTAAATGATGATGATGATTTGGATGTTGAAGAAAACAACTCTCTTCAAAACCATAAATGCTGACCTGAGCAGGATTTAACATGCCGCGAAATGCACGCAACAACTGATAGCCTTCCATGTTCCCACTCTTTGGATTCACCAGAACTAAAATTGGTCGCCAACTTGGAAAATTTGGTCGCTTCAACTCCTTTATAACAACTCGTCTCCGACCTGTAAAATAGAGATGTTTTGAGTAGACGTGATTAAGGAAAACATGATTGATGAACTTTCTGATTCCAGGGTTTTCTTGGATGTACAGTCCGTATTTATCGTAGACCGCCCTTGCATTATCAACAATACCACCTTGTCAATATTTTGTTGTATTCATTCAATATTTCATATTTTATTGTTGATGAAACTAGGAATTGTATTCTTTCAAAACCCCTAATATACCACCACTAATACGCCATGGAAAGTCGATGTTCTGTTGAACTCGGAAAAATCCAAATGGGATTTATTTGCTATGAAACTAAAAATGCATACTGAATTTATTTGCACAAAAAACTTTGATGCGCTGTCAATTTTCCGTCTTTAATTTAAATGTATTCTTCTTTCTCACAATTAATTATATTAATAAATAAATAAATAATAAATAATTAATTTAGGTTTAGGTTTAGCCTCATAGATAATGTTCTGTTCAGCCCCTGAAATCGCTTTTCGCTGTGGAGGGACGTCATGAATTCTTGGTGTTGATTTACTCTTTCTATCACAACACCAACCACGTTTATTTCGCCTTACACTGTTATTTATTTTGTTAAATCACACTCACTATGTCATTTTAATTAACTATATCCTAAATTGAAGATTGAATTGCCCTTAGTACACCCTAATGGTTTTTTCTGTAACTTGGTTAAATTTTCATGGAATCACCACAAAACATGGTAACGAATATACAATTAGCATGCAAAGTTTCAAGTCTTAACCGATCTCAAGATAGGCTTTATTTGGCCCTTTTTGAGTAATGTCTTTAAGAAAAAGAAAACAATCATTTCATACACAATGATACAATACACGCTTTTTTTATTTATAAAAATGCGCTTTATAAGAATTGCAGGGTGAAAATGGATATATTTTGAAAAATATTCTAGGAATATGCCCAGGGTGAGAATTCTACTGTGCTGGGGAATATTTTGCCAAAATATAGCTGAATTTACAAAAGTTGATAGAAGACTAAGATAAGAAAATAAGATATGTATTTATAAGTTGTGACAAGTTGTGCAATGTCTTCTATAAATACATAAGCAATCAAAACATGTACGCAGTATAATAGAAGAAAAAACTTCATTAAGAAATTTTTATGGAACAAAAAATAAGAATACAACCTATTTTAAGTAGAATAAATAAGAATATGCTAAAAATATTTCAGCCTGATTTGGAGTTAAAAGTCAAAAATACTTGACCCTGGCCGAATCAAGTCTATGCTTATAAAAGAAAAGCGCGTATTACGAATAATGGTCACGATAAATTTGAGTTACCTGCAAAAAGAATTATTGATATACCAAAAATCGAGCAAGTCGTTTCCTTCAACATAAATAATAAATATAACTTCAAATTTGTTCGTTTAACTTTTTTAAAAAAGAAAAGCGGCTCGATCTTTTTTTGTTATTGGAGAAATGAATAAGAACCCCAAATGATAGGATAAGAGAATCACGAATCACAAATGTTTTCCACAAAATATCAACTCAGTGATCCAGGTGTTTCGTTCATCCATGGAAACGTCTTGTAAACTGTTTCCACACACATATTGGAAATCATTGATCTTTCCATTGCTGTTAAATTTGGTGGAAACAGCTTTTTTTAAACATAAATTACCACACTCTGAGCATTTGACGACAAATATCTGTTATAGATATCTGTTGTTTTTAGTAGTAGCAAAATTATTTTTACGAGTTTTGCCACCACTAAAAACAATAGATACCTGTCGAAACTTATTCGTCGTGGATATCATATTTTAGCATCAATGTCGGAGTTTATATACAAAATGGAATACGGAAGTCTTTGTTTGTATTTTGTCTAAAGACATTTCATTCGTGACATTTGCTTAAAATAAAAAAGCTAAATATAAAAAAACAAAACTTAATAAAAATATTAAAGATATTAACAGATATATAGAGATATTGAATATTTTTTTAAAAAAAACAAACAATTATTATTCTGTTAGAAGGTTTCAAAGTGAATGTATGCAAATCCTATCCCTACAACAATCACTGTATCTCCTCGTAAATAATTTGAGTTAATTTTACTGATCTGGAAAAATGTTGTTGGTTGTAGGGCTAGAGTTTTTCCAGCGATAGCGCAATGGTAATGTCGTTCAGCTCTTTAACCGAAAGGTTCTGGTTTCGAGACCATACTATCACAATGTTGTTTAGTGAGCGGTTATAAATAAACAACGCCGTATTTCATCAATAATAGCCGTAGCACAAATGGGGGCAATTAAATACACTAAAACTCCGGGTCGAGGTTTTCATGATAATGCTTAATGAGCGTTCTGGAAGCCTCGTTAAAAAACAAACAAACAAACAGTTTACTACATGTTATAATGACTTACAGTTTGTCACAAAAGTACGGGAAAAGGAGAATAATACAAACTTGTTCACTAGATGTTAACTGAGGGCACCATAAAGTTTAATACCGCGTTGAAGTATTTTTCGATTGACTTGTCATGTGTTCACGGCGGGAGACAACATAAACAACATATGGTGAATGGATCAAAGTGAAAGTGGTGAAAGTATTTATTTCTCAAATTAATTTTGCCTTATTTTGGTCATTTATCCATGTGGTAATCGTAAATTAGGCGATATACTCAGTGCAGACAGGATGAATACCCAGCTAGCTGTCAATATTAGCAGTCCTTCCAACTCTCTAAACTTACTCCAATATTATTGAGTCATGTAGGCTGCAATGCCTCTTAATAAACAATAATTGCTGAAAGAGTGTATGTTTCCTGGTGGGGTATAGAAGGGTTAGAGATTGTGTTTCCATTTGGCTAGGAAGCATTTTTTTTATGATTTTGCCCATTTTTAAAGGGAAACAAAGAGGAGAAAGAAGATTCAACGATTGCTCAACATAGACAAGAGTCTTACAGATATGGTCAGATAGAAACAAATGCAATGTTTTGGACATGTTATACGTTTACCAAAATGCAACTATGTAAACATGGCCTACAAACAGGATTTTGATGGTAAACGGCCGAAAGGTAGACCACCTAACCGTTGGTCCGACCAACTTAGGTTAGACATTGGTTTAACATTGTTAACTGCTGAAAAAACCTGCCAAGATAGAGAGAAATGGAGGAAATGTACCATGAAGAATGTGGCAAGGCTCTCTGGTGTGGCAACTAAGTCAAGAAAAAGAGGAGGTTTGTGTTGTGGCTTAGAAAAGGTGTCAGGGTTTTTTGTTTGTTTCTAAATGGTAATTTTAATATCTCACTCATGTGCTATTGTGCCTTTTAACACATTTTTACATGCAACATCGTTCTCCAGTGCACTGATAATGGGATGTGCTTTTACCATCCGAATGCGGGCAACAGAAGATGGTCAAAAGTTGATTGTTAACCCTTTAGTTCCCAATGATCCCGTATGGGAACAAGATTTTGACAGAGATTTTCTGCATGTAAAGAAAATATTTTTGAAAGTTGTTTGTCAAAGGAGTAAGGTTGGAACTACTAAATAATCATAATAAATTTTTTCTGAAATGTTTATTGAACCGTGTGGAAAGGTCAAAGTTCAGTCCAAATTCGACTTTTCAAGATCACTTCACGTTTGTCTGTTCTCTGAAAAACTGGAAATGTTAAAAACACGTTTGGGCGATTCTTAAAGTTTAGGGTTTCACCACTTTATTATAGTACTAGAAAAACTAAAATATCATTTTTTACAAACATTTTATTAAGTTTTACCTAAATATTAAACAAAATTGTCTTTAAAATAATTTTTTTTCTATATTTTTTCACTAAAATGGCTAAAAATGTCCCATACGTGACGTGTTTTTTTTCATTTGGGCATTTTTAAAACAAATCTATAGCCAAATGGTTGATCCTAAGTGTACTAAAGACCATGGTCACACTAACCATGTATAAAAATGACCTAAAAATACTTATTTCGTCTTCCAACATATTACAGTTATTTTTTATGGGATAAAATACTGGTGGTTAAGAAAATCCTGTCCCATACGTGACAGATACTAAATGTACTGTAGAAAAAAAATTAATTCAAATAGAACATGATATTTGGTGCTAACAAGGCAGAAATATATGCCAAAAGTTAAAAATAATTAATTAACCTGAAATGTTAACATAATTCTTCACACTGAGGTTAGATTCTCAGGATTTTGAAAGCCGCAACTCACTTTGTCCCATTCGTGACAAGGGTTTAGGTAGATGATAATATAAGAAGAACATTGTTGTATCCAAAAAGATAATGGTGTATTACTTATATGAAGTAGAGGTCTTAAATGCATGAAACATTGTTTTTAATGATTTTTTATTTTTGGATAAAATGAGGTTTTTATAAAAAATGTCCCATACGTGACAGCCCCAAAAAAAATTTTTTAGATCAGGTGAAAAGTGTGTATAAGTGTTTATTTATTATGTATAGCTGTTCAAATAATTTAAAAAAAGGAAAATAAGGTTGTTTTGATTCATAATATACTAAAAAAAAAAACACATTAAAAGTATAAAAAAAGGTTTCTTGTGTGTTTTATTAAATTAATTCTGAAATGCAATTACAGTAATCATTGTTTGGCAGGTGAGTAATATTTTATTTTGTGTGAGAAAGAATGATATCCCAGTATAGAAGAATAAGAGAAATCAAAGAGGTTGTCGCTGACGAGTCAAAGAAAAGTATGTGTATTCGTGTTGATTGGTCTGAAAATGGAAAGCTCTTTCAAGCTAGGCAAGAGAAAGGAGCTTACTACCATGAGATTCAGGTACGATTATTCATTAATCTTCAATCATCATCAGATGGAAGTAGTTCCATTTTAAATTCCATGAACCGTATCCTTTTCAAATTAATTTTGGATTAGGTTTTTTAGAATTTTGATTTCAGGTATTATTCCAGGTATCCATCAATGCTGTTGTAGCATACAGGCTAGGAGAGGTCTCTTCTCACTGTACAATATCGGATGCAAAATCACACAAAGCCCCTGCTGTATGGACCTCCCTAGAAAGGATTTTAGGGAGCTTTAATCTTGAAGAAATTGAATATTTGTACATCATTTCTGACAGCCCAACCAGTCAGTACCGCAATAAGTAAAACGCATTTTTGACAAAAAAGTTTGCTGTACAAAACAATTTAACAATACATGGGGTTTACACAGAATCTGGCCACGGCAAAGGTCCAATGGATGGTATGGAGCCTCCATAAAAAATAACATTGAGAATGCTATTGCCTTTAACCCCAACTCCATCATCACATGTGCTTCAGAGCTTTTGGAATACTTGCCTAAAGATCAAAAGCAAATAGGCATTTACAACAGCGAGGATGTTCTCCAGTATAAAGAAATGCTTCCCACAAGCCTTAAGATTGCAACAAAGTCTTTTTGCATTGGATCAGTGCACGAGATTCAGTATCTGCCTGAGGATGACAATCAGCTGCACTGGAAAAAGGTATCAGCAGATCAGAACTATGTGAAAGTTTAGTTTGTTGTCAAAACAAACAATGTTGAAAGCAATGAGGTAGCAGAGGGTTGCAGTAATCAAGGCGAAGAGGAAACTGGTATCTTTTCAATGCGAGCAATTTTATTTTTTTTTACCTCTTTAAAGGTTTTTAAAGGTTTCTAATTATTTTCTTAACAATACATTAGATTTTAGCATCAATTCTGATAACCAAATTCAAAGCAAAGTGGGAGATATCCAAGAGAAGTAGTTGAAACTGTTTCCGGCCAGTACAAGGTAAAATTTTTTAAATTAAAAAAATCAAGACTAAAATACATGTCCCAAATACGTGACACCAATTTTTATTTCTATACACAATAATAATAATAATAATTTTTACAGCAACAGCAACTACATATTTGTCTTATAGGTAAGAGTTATGCATCCAATTCCCAGAATGGAAAAGCAGTGGAAGTGGCCAGTAAAGTCGGATTAGATTTGGTATCGCACAGTTGAGCAATGCATTGAACCTCCCACCCCCTTAGCATGTGGAAGAAGAACACAGGATCCTTTACCTTCAAAGAAATCTAGAAAAACATTTTTGTTTACTTTTTAGCATAGAGCTTAATTTTGACTCTTTTGTTTTATGTATATATCTTGATAAAAAAAAATTGTCATGTGTATGGGACATTTTGGTGTTTATGGGTCTCTTTACTTATAACTAAAATATGTAATTACCTTTAAACCAAATACTTAATTTTCTTCAAATAACCTATGTATTTCAGAAATATTTAAAAAAATAATATTTAACCGTCAAAAAACCTGAATAAATCACATCTTATACATTGTCATTTGTAAGCCAAATATTAAAAGAAATATAAAGACTTTGCAGTTACTGGTGTTTTTAAAACGTGTCTACCCTTTCGTGACTTCATTTAAACAAATTACAACCCACTATTATTTTATTTTGCACATACGTGGTATTTATTTGTTATTGTCACGTACGGGACATATTTTAGCTACCTTGCTTCATTGGGCTCAAAAACTATTTCTTGAAAGGGGCCTAATCTGAGTTTCCATTATTATTTTTAAAAACTACAATACCCTAAGCTAGAAAAAAAGCAAAAAAACTTTAAAATTCAAAAACAAATTTTCGGAAGTTATGGTTTTGCAGTTTGGGAATTTTTTTTGAGAATCACCCGTTTGAGTTATAATCTTATTTGCTACTCATTTGGGTTCTGGCATATCTATTTTCATGTTTGTTCAAGACTCAAAATTGGAAACTCATTGCTATACTACATCGAAGTTTCGTATGTCGCACCGCCGCAAGCACAGGCAACTTTTTCGAGACAACAACGCATCTTACAAGTCGATTTGTATGGTAACAGCACATTTTTCAGAACTCAGTATGTTATGTGCTAGCGTGGTCGTTTGCTAGAGTTTAACTTTGAGGAAATCAAGTACTTGTAGGCAACATAGGAAGACGAACTTTATTTCAAGTTGCTTTCAGGAAATCTAAGGAATAAGCCACATTATGCTAATATACTGAAAATGTCTAAACGTTTGCTGACAGTTCAGGATGCTGTTACTTTGCTTGATGACCTCAGTTATACAGAGAAAAGCGAATTAGTGGTCCTACCACCAGAAAATAAGGGTGACGCCACAGATGAAAAGAATGACGACAAAGATTTAATAGAAACTCGCAAGTTTTCTACCCAAGACTGGAAGTCAAGCAAGATTGCTCTGAACTATGTAGCACAGGAAAACCAAAGCAAAGAAAAGTTGCCAAAATACAATGGGGCAAAAACAGAAAATTGACCCAAACATTGCCTGAAGGCAGACCTAAACCGTTACAGGAAACGAACCCTGAAAAACCTTTCGCCAGATGATTTGTCCAAGTTGTATTATGATGAGAATGTCTATTCTCTCATCACCATCGAATCTGAGAGATATGCAAAGCAGAAGCTTAATCGTTCATTTGAACTGCCGTTTGCTGATCTGGATGTTTTTATAGGTACTCTGCTTCTTAGCGGCTACAACTCCCTGCCTCAAGAGCAGTTGTATTGGTCAAATGACGAGGATATTGATGTTGATTTAGTTAAGAAAAAAATGTCCCGCAACCGGTTTCAAGAAATAAAAAGATTCTTACATCTTGCTGACAACAGCGATTTGGCTCAAAATGATAAATTAGCAAAAATCAGAAGATACTTGGATTTGATGAATAAAAACTTTAATCGGTTTGGAGTATTAACTCAGAATTTATCAATTGATGAACAAATGGTGCCATACTATGGGCATTTTTCTACAAAAATGTTTATGCGGAACAAACCTATTAAATTTGGAATGAAAATTTGGTTTTTAGCATCTTCACAAGGCTACCCTTTCGCTTTTCAAGTCTACACTGGTAAAGATGATTCCTCAGGTCAACCACTAGGAGAAAGAGTTGTGAACACACTCACTGAAGTACTTATAAGCAAATGCAATCACACTCTTTATTTTGACAATTTTTTTAGCTCGACTGCTCTTTGCAGAGATCTTGCACAGAAGAAATTGAAGTGTACAGGGACAATTCGCCAAAATAGAACACAAAACTGCCCCCAACTCTTCCTGCAACTATGAAGAAACTTGATCGTGGAGAGTTTGAAACGTTTGGTGATGGTAAAGTTTCTCTATGTCTATGGAATGACAGCAGACCAGTGTGTGTTGTAAGCAATTTGACGCGGAACCTACAAACATTGTGCGAAGATGGAGTACGAAGAAGAAATGTGCTGTTCAGATTCCACAGCCCAGATGGTGGAAAATGACAACAAGTATATGGGAGGAGTGGATCTCCTTGATCGATTTCTCAGTGACTACAGACCACGATTACGAAACAAGAAGTGGTGGTGGTGTCTTTTTGCAAATTTTTTAAACATGTTGTTGCAGCTTGGCGATTGGGAGGTTGGTGGAACTCAATCAATCAATCAATGAACCACTTACAATTTAGAAGAAATGTTGTGCGACCATTGTTTGCCAAACTTGGGAATAAGCCACTTTGACCAGGCCCAAATAGAACGCCAGTTGACAGAGTACGGATGTCAGGCACATTACACATCTGTGTATCAGCTGGCAAACAAGGTCAATGTAAGCAATGTAAAAAAAAAATACACGAAGCATGTGGAAGCTTTTTGACGTACTACTTTACGCTCACTGTGCAGATGCATTTCACAAAAATGAAAATTGAGAACAATCCACCGAAAACCTTTCTCATTTCAGTTGAATTAGCTTTTGGTTGTGTCATTTGTATTTTTCGTTGCATTTTAGTTATTCTGTAAAATACGAGCATTCAATCTATTGGTGTGGTAATATTCTCACTACAGCGACTTTAATTACAACTTACATAACGTGGCGCATATGTACCAAAAAGCAAATTTTGCTTAACATCGACTTCCCAATGTTCCCAAAGGGGAACATACCAATTTAACAAGAACAAACAAAAAATCAAAAAGGTTTTTACTTCAGAAATGTTAATTTAATTTTAATTTTATTTATTTATTTATGCGAATATTTATACAGGATAACCATTCAAAAATAAGTACAATAATCACAATATATATACAATATTTCTGTTCTCCCATAAGTCCTGTTACTAAAAGAAAAGAAATGGGTCGGGAAGTAAAAGAAGACGTAAAAAAGGGGGATGTTAGTATAAAAATATAAAATGTAAAAGCTAGTGATTTATTTATAAACAATATAGAACATGTTAAAAACAATATTAAATTTTAAAATGCACATCAAGCATACATTTAAATTTGCTCCTTGTTTCGGCAGATCTAATTTGCAATGGGAGTGAAAAAATGATGATGAAAGTTTGATGAAAGTGATTAAAGTATTCTAAACAAATATAAAAATTTTGATGTCTTAAATTGGGAATTAATGGGTTAAACACATTGATGCAACTGACAGCTATACAATTACTAAGGTAAGCACATAGTGATACGTTTTGTATTCTCATTCACATAATTAACAATCTAGCAAAATAAGCAATTTACGTCAAAGTATAGTAAAGTTGGATAAGGATATTTGCGATTAAACAGATTTCATAATTCAATTCAATTCGCTGTCTAAAACCAAACAACGCAAGCGCATTATGAGTGCATTTCATTTAAAATCGGTGCCCCGTCACGCGTTGTCTAAACTAGCGAGTTTCCGAAAACACAACGGCTACGGCAACCGCAACCGCAACGCGAGATGGCTGATTTTAACGTATTGCGCATGCTCAACTGTAGGGAAATCCCAAACTAGGAGCTTGCCGTCAAGCTTGCCTCAACGTGAAAAGAGAAGATTTGGCGTTGTGTTGAAAACGTGATCAAAATAGTTAAAGATAAGATGGCTGCCATGAAGGTGCACCAGATCCAGGAGAATGTGGGTGTACAAAAACCGTAAGTATTTGTTTTATTTGTGCTTTAAGGTCGTTATTTTCTTTCAAAAACATTTTCTGTAATATGGTTCTGAAGATGGTTTTAGAAATATTCTTTGTTTTATTTGTGGATTCAATATGCAAAAGAAGGTCTTCAGCTTCCTTTTTAAAAAAGAGTTTTTGTAAAATCTTTTGGTCTGTAGTCTTTCAGTTTCGAAGGGTGATCAAACTTGGGTACCGGACAAATACGTGCTATCTTCCAGTCATTTGGAAAGAGTTTGTGATCGATAGATGAGTTGATGATGTGCACCAAAGGTGATGTTATGTAGAATATTGCAGATTTAACAAACTTCATAGGGATTTGATCGAAGCCACTCGAACAATCATTTCAAAGACCAAAAAGTATTTTTCGCACTTCATGATAACTGACGTGTTTGATACGAAAAACAGTTTCCGCCTCGTGTTCGGGTAAATGGTTAAATATTGTTCTTTTATCAAGAGGACGATTTGCCTTGTTGGTGATAGATGCAACCAAAGTTGGATAAAATTTGTTTAATTCATCAGGATCTAGGTAGAGGCAATGTTGTTGAGGTTTTAGGATTTTCCAAACTGTTCGCCATAGTTCTCTCGATTCTTTGGATGATAAAGATTTTCGTACAAGATTACTTTTTGCTTTTCTCAGTGTTTTCTTGTATAAATTTCGAGCTGTTCTGTAAGCGTCTCTTTCTCAGTCTCCAGCCTGACAAAGTTGGTTTAGTTCTATATGCCTTTATATGCCTTTATAAACTTCAATCTTGCCATCTTGTTGAATGTTTACGAAAAGGTAATTTTAAGTCAAATGCTTGATCATATCAATGCTCAAAATATTTACAATAGCACCCAGTCCGGTTTCAGAAAAGGCCATTCAACTGTAACGTCTGAGTGCTGAAAAGTGGAAAGCTAACCATTTATACGAATGAATGCCAAATCCAAGGAACCAATCAAATTTGTATTTGCTGAACAATCTAGTAGTGAGCAGTCAGATATACCAATAATAATCAGTCGACTTGTCAGCATCAAAATTGTAGATTTTGTGAAAGTAATCAAGGGTAATTACAAAGGGTATTATCATGTTGTTACTGGGGATAGTTATGACAATGAAGTTGAAATAAATTATTTCGAAAAAAAGAGCTTCATCATCAAAGAAAATGACTTTGATTCGCAAATGGTGGAGGAGCTGAGAATAATACAAGGGAACCTTCTCAATACAAGAGGACATTACACATTTGAGTGGTTTGATATCATATATTAAGCTATGTTTGCATAATAGTAAAAGTTCCTGTAGCAAGGATCAAGCCAATCTGGTTTTATTCTATTCCCAAATGACACAACTAAATTGCTCTATAATTCCAGATTTTTCATTTCTTTGTAAATTTCCTTTTAAACCTCTCCTTTTACTTGGATATCCTCTATCTATTTTAAAAAATTATAAAGTCTTTTGCAAAACCTACTTAAATAACTCACAAAAAAACAATTTTGGTCTAAATGTGACGTACGTGACACTTTATCAGATTTCAATAAAAAATTCTTATCTTCATATAATTGTCTGAGGGTTGTACGAACCATTTAATCAAATCTTCAATTCAAAGTTATTTTGGGTTATCTACCATTTCATTTTAAAGTAGATTTTGCAGCTTTTCTTTTGAAATTTTTTGGCTGACTGTCATTGCCAAAAATATTAGAAATTTTGTTTTGCAGAGGTTTTCAAATGCTAAATTGCAAAATTTTATACTACATAAAAAATCTGGTTTTTGGACATAATTTCAATCTTTTATTAAATATGCTGAGGTCGACCTTTCATGAGAATGGCCCATATGTCACCAGAATATCAAAATATATCAATATTATGTACGACTTCATCAAGCTTCCGTTGATTCAGTCACTGCGTAAAAATAAATACGCATTCTATTCTGACAGTTTTTTTCCAAGGAAAACATAACCAATAATAATAAAATACGCTACGAAAAAGTCTTTAGTCTTAAGGTACATAGGAGTTGTATCAATCAATTCTTCTGTT